>CM070609.1:1282907-1882907 GCA_036346395.1 Hsuehochloa calcarea
CAGCGACCCAGCGTCAGTGGCTTATAGCGCGTATGCGTACCTTTGGGTGATCATTTGTGGGTGGATTGCTTGGTTGTTGTGACATTTGCATACCGCTTTCGACTACCATCACGCTTGGCATATGCGAAATTTGCTGCATTTTGTTAAAATGGCTTGTCTTCACATTAGGTAGGAGCAAATTAGGCGAGGTTTGGATAGAGTTCTAATTGCTTATGTTGGCTATATGTCTGGAATTATCTCATGCCGCCATTACTGACATATTCATTATGAGACACAAGATAGAAGCTATAACTTACTTGTTGTTTGCTAAGTTGTTTATTTTATATGTTGCTAATATAGCCACATCATTGAAGTATATGAGGTCCTTTTTTTTTAGATTGCTTGTTTTTCATAAGGGCATATGAGGTGAGTGAATGTGCATTGTCAATCAAAAGTTCGCTGGAAAGTATCATGGTTTCAATTTTTTCCAGTTCTCTACATGCCAATTTTTTTATAGTCGAATTGAAGGGAATGCTGATCTCACAATGTTAAATTCTTAAATTCACCTTACAGAGCATTCCACACCTAATTTTTTTCCCATTCGTTCAATTATTTAGGGAGTTCCAATGTTCTACATGGGCGATGAATATGGCCATACAAAAGGAGGCAACGACAATACATACTGCCATGGCCATGATGTTAGTCCAGTATGGTCATATATTTTTATAATCAACTATCTTTAAACCGTTCCATTCATCCATCTTGGTTCTTGTATAGGTCAATTATTTCTGCTGGAACAAAAAAGAACAATCATCCGACTTGCACCAATTCTTCTGCCTCATGACCAAATTCCGCAAGTAACTACTCTTTCTGTTGAATAATTTCTATGTGGAACCACTGGAGGTGCCTCCAAAAGCTAAACGAGGTCATTTCTAGTCTACATCAAGCTAATGTTGTCTATTTGTGTTCTTTTGGCCTTGCACTGCAAAGAGTGTGTATGTCTTGGCCTTGAGGATTTTCCAACAGTAGACTGGTTGCAATGGCATGGTCATCAACCTGACTGGTCCAAGACAAGCCGGTTCATGGCCTTTTCCATGGTACAAATACAGTGCTCTCACACATCACCAATGATATTGTTTTTTTTTTTGGCGTGAGTTGAGGCGATCGGAATCGAGATCAGCCGCTTGCGGACCAGACTCGGGGTGGAGCCTGCGGTGGCGCCGCAGCCGCAGCTAGAGGCGGCGGAGAGGGAGAGGACGCGAGAGTTGGAGATGATGGTGGATCTTAAGGCGAGGCGGAGCACGCATTGGAAGGGCCGGAGGCTGGTGTGGGAATATCGCAAGGCCGAGGTAGCGCTCGCGCAACTGAAGAACCGGGAGGTGGAGCCACTGACTCCGGAGGGGGAGGAGGAGGAGAAGGAGAAGGGAGAAGAGGAAGTGTTGGAGCTGATCACTGAAGAGGTAGTCATTACTTTTATACTCTCGTATTTGCATCAATTTTTGTTCTGTAATTCTGTTAGTTATATTCAATATCATTGTTCTATCGCAGCATTGTTCAAACATGTGTCAATTACCGCTCATTTTACTTACAAAAGATGTATCAATTCTGTTAGTTACATGTATCATTTTCTTCTGAGGTTCAGTTGCAACACACATGCATCCTACTAGTGTTTGTGTGTGTGTATGTATGTTAGTTTGTTAATTGTAAGTGTGCCATGGTGGATGGAGTTGTGGAACTCTCCGCTCATCGAGTGGATCTCAGAATAACTCAATTTTGAATTTCAAAATTTGCATGAATTTTATGGGATTTCAAAACTTTACGTGCATTCGGTGAATTTCAAGAACTTGGATTGCATTTCAAAAAGGAAATAAAATCCTTGCTCTCAAATTAAACTCATGAAAATCTAGAAGCTAAATTGTGAGCTAAAACTCCTCGAATTTGATATTTGAATCCAATTTCATCTCGTAAAATTCAAACTAAAATCAAATCATTTTCCTCTCCTCTCTCTCTCCCCTTGGGTCAAGATCCACCCGGCCCGCTCACGTGCAACCGCTCCAGCGCTCTCCTCTCTCTCAGGCGGCTCACTTGCGCTTAGCTCGCCACCAAAGATTCCCCGCCCCCACTTTCACGCCATGTGGCCCGGCCCCACGTGCCAACCCATCCCTACTCATCATCTTCCTCACACGCCTGCCCACTCTCTCTCTCTCTCTGTGTGTGTGTGTGTGTGTGAAAGGCACTTTCGAAGCCTATTGTTGCAATGACCTCAAACACAACACCGCCATGAGATCATCCTGTCGCCGCATCGGCTTCACGCCATTAACGCCAGCGCGCTCGCGAAATCGCCTCGAGATGAATGCCGCATTGCCGCCTTCTCCTCTCCTTTATAAGCCCGAGTCGGCGGCCACCATGCCCTCCTCACGCTCCTCTTCCTTTCCCTCCGTAACCCTTCCTTCTCCACTCAATCTCCTTAACACCCCGACGATCGCATCGTAGATCCGGTGCCCTTCCTCGTTGTCGCCAGCGGTTCTGATCATTCTAGTGAGCTTTGACCTTGAAGATTCCTTCCTTTTGTTCTCCTTGAGGTCCTCTTTACGATGCTCACCTCATCCTTCCTTGTCGTCGCCGCCACACATCACAATGCTTGCTTCATCTCCTAAGCCTTTTCCTCTCCTCTTCGCCATTTCACGCTCCTAGTTCCCATATACTTAGTAGGCTAGTCAATGTAGATCCCAGTGGACCATAGCATAGCCGCACCGTAGCACTTCGTCGTACACCACCAGCTGCCGTGGATGTCTTTGTTGCGCCGTGACCCCCCTAGGATCGCCTGAGACCGTAGATGCTCATGTGCGCCTCAATTACTAGTTAGTAGCCTCATTGTGCAGTTGCCACCGCATGTCGTGCCACCGTCACCGACCTCGCCGTAGCGCCGCTGCCTCAGTCCATCTCCCATCGCACCGCCATAGCCTTTAGCATCGCTCGGACCTCTGCATTCCATTTTGCCACCTGGGATGGTCGCTGTGCTTCTTTCCCACTAGCGCCGAGCTCAAACCAAAGCCACCATGGTCGCTCCCTGCGCTCCTGCTCGCAGGATAATGTTAACGTTAGAGTCACTGACGTGTGGGTCCAAGATGTTTAAGTTAACAACATTTAGTTAGGGTTAATTGGTAATTAGTATCTGATGACATGTGGGTCCGACGTCATTAGAAATATTTATTTAAACCATAGGATTAGGAATGAGTGTATGGCATGTAGACGCCACTGCTTAAAATCACCGTATGGACCTAGTCTCAGACCATAGCCGAGAAAAGTGGGCCTGTGCTCGTGTGCATTCAATTGGACCAAGTTCATGTGGACAAAAGCTTTTTGCTTAAGGAAAATAGTTCAAAAATAATTTTAAAACCCCGGTGGACCCACCTGCCAGTCACAAAGGATTTTCTTAATAATAAATAAATAAGAAAAAGAAAATCCCAACCGATCCCACTGTCATGATTTTTGAATTTTTGAATTTCCTCTCATGTCAAACTTGGAGAGCTCATTGTCCTCATTTTAAATCCAAATGATTTGATTTTTTTTTCTAAATTCATCTAGATTCAAGATCTTTCTATTAGTACCAAAATAATTTTTTCGGAGTTCATTTGAATTTATTTGAGTTGTGGGCATTTATTTGAAGTCGTTGTTTTTGCGTTAAATAGATCCTGACATCGCCGAAGACTTCCCCACTGCTTCAGGCCAAGACCAAACCAAGCAATATCCACTTTTGAGCATGGCAAGTTCTTACAATTGATCATGTTGAACCTACTTTTCAAATACATAATATTACTTGCATGATTATTATTATTTATAAAATATCATGTCAAAAGTTGAAACCTAGCTATGCCAAAGGTTGATTATTATTACTTCCCTCTTTGATTGTTGATAACCCTTATACCTTGTCAACCTAGGTTACTTATTACATGAGTAAAACTCACCTTGGTTAAATAAACATGACTACTGGTTGTGCTTAGACACTGCTTAGTGGATGAATTGAATATGACACAAATATTTTCATTACAAGAACTTGAGATATGATTTGGTTCGTAGTGTGGTAACGTGGGTTACAACTGGAAACATGAAAATGGTATTTAAAATGGTGGAGACTTAGGCGAGTGGTTGATTTGAGATCGGTGCAGTATGCGAGAGAATTTGGTTTGTGGACTATCCCACCTGAGTCGTTTAAGGACCAAATCATGTGCTGCAATTCTGAACTATTAATCGTGCAACCACAAGTCTAGTATGAAATAGACCTAGTTGAATAATCTACCGAGTAATTATGCTATTTCCATATTGTGGGCAGTCTGGGTTGGGTTATTGGACCTAGGTTGTAAGAGGGCTTATCTCTGCTTACGCGCCTAGAGTATTGTGGTGGTACTAAGTTCGGATACATCTACTCTCTAATGATGGCTTATTCGAATTAATGTCATTCAAACGCTCAAGATCGATCTATTAGATGATGTAGTATCATGGAGAGTTATTGTAAATGCCTTGTTATGATCGTCCTCGTCTCACGCCTACGCTTAGGTGTTATGGTGGCATTATGAGTTGACCATATCTTGTTGGTAAACTGCATAAGCTCGCAGAATGTTTAATCTATTCGAATAGGTGTGCCTCCGGTTATGGGCACTGTGCAAAAAACCTCACTTGGTTAGTTTTGTTAAAATGTGAACTGAGACATGTTGGCGTAAATATGGTTGTGGTGATTATGTAGGTCGATGGAACTTGTTGATGTTTTAATATCAATCTTATGAAATGAATGCTAGGGGCTCTTTGATCAGGACTATGCAAGAGGAGGCACATGAAATTTTTAGACAGTTTTATGCCTTCTTCTGAGAGAATAACAACCCTACTCATGTGTTCTTGTATTGATTGTATTTATAATAAGAAAGAAGTCAACAAACTAAGGCTAATGACTTATGTCCAGTATCATCCCTCTCTCTCTGCCCACCTGTTGCCCTTTATATAGCTTTTGAAGGGATGTTAGTTGTTAAATGTTAGGAGGCGTCTCAACGGTTGATGGATTGCGCACGTTGGTATCAAGCATCACAATGAGACATTCCCTCGCACGTTCGCCATGCAGTTACGCTAGAGACAAAGAAATTTATGTGCAGTTATGTGAGAGACAAACATCACGTGTATAACTACTATGTGTTAATGAGCGTAGTGTACAGAGTCTCTAGTCGATTTGGTCCACATGTATGTGGATTCTATCAACAATAGGGTGGTCGTAGTTGACCTGGTTGTAAAAATTCTTACGACCATAAGGTGGATATAATAGATCTTTACGACCATAAGGTGGTTGTAGTAAACTTTACAACCATAATATGGTCGTAGTATATCTTACGACTATAAGGTGATCATAGAAGAGCTTACGATCGTTAGGTAATCGTAATCTTCCATTAGCATTATAAGCTTATGATAAGGGGCACCTCTGATGGTTGTATAAAGACATTGTTATCCATAATAAACATTATATATAACTGATTTAATTAATTTGATGATTATTAGATCCTCGTCAGAACCTTATGAGAACTATAGGTGGATGGAACGTTGTGGGCAACTATAGGTAGATGAAACCTTATGGGTAACTGTAGGTGGATGAAACCTTATGAGCAACTATAGGTGGATGGAACCTTGTTGAGATATTAATTGCTTATATAAATGAAACTTTGATTTCGAAGTTAAACATGCTAAATCATAGGTTTGAAAAATAATTATAGCATTTGAGCAAACTGGCTTTGTGCTAAAATAAATATAAAACCCTTCTTTGATAAGTGTTGCATCTATATACTTACATTTCTTATGAGGGCTTGTTGAGTACCTTGGTCTCAAATATGTTGATTCAAACTACGAAGCAGAAGACCCGGTGTATAGATACTTCTATGCATCCGGCTATGGGAATGACGAAGGCGGTGATAACTAGGTCCTAACTCCAGCCGATTGCCTGTAGCAAATGCACGGAGGCCCCGTCCTTTATTTTGGTTTACTTTCTGCCGATGCTACTTAGTTTTCACTGCTATTTTACTTTGAACTTGTAGGCCCCTCGACGTGTTATGTAAACACATGGCCTTAAGACCTATTTACAATGTTTATGTAATAATTAAGTACTCTTTTATTGATGCGTTTGTATGGATGTGATATTCGCCGATAGTTGTACTGTGTAAGCTAGTAACTGATCACGAGGTTAACTCGGAGTACACGTAGGGTTTAGGATGTAAATCTAGGTCCCAGGGGAACTGAAGTGGCCAGCGATAAACAACAATTTGCGCTACACATGCTCCCCAGTAGCATCCATCACATGCCCCAGATTTGTGTGTCCCCTGCCCTCACATTTCCTGCTTTCTTCGAGCCACTTCTTTCCTCTCATCAGTGCACCCAATTTCTTTGCATCTGAATCTGTGTAGCTGAAACTCTCCAACCCAACCCAGCTGGTTAGTTTAGGGATGCTAGCTGCACACAGAATTTGGAGTGACATGGGCCACCCTCCAATGTTATGCTGTCACAGTATTTTGGGATCCATCAATGATGAACCCCTTCTTGTAAGAGATGTGGAAATCCGTTGACCATGACAAGTTACTAGAGGTTACTCGTATGCCATAACTATATATCCTCCCTTTTTTTTTTTACCATGAGAAGAGAAGCCCCGGAGGCCACATTATTAGTAATAGTACCACAGCATCGCTGACCCGAAAGAAAGATAAACCTATCGTTGCACTGGCATTCCATATTTCCATTCCATCAATACAAATATTTCTTTCTTTCCTTCCCGCATCCACCACTCCACTACACTCCTTACTATTTCTTTCCTTTTCTTCCTCCCAGCTCCGACCTCGATCGAGCAACACATGACGCATCGAATCTGCACACTGTAGCCATGCACGTGCAGCAGAGGAGCGGCGAACTGCCGGCGCCGTCGTGCGACATCGCCGTCGATGACATCCCGGTCAACGGCCACAAGCCCGGCAAGGCGGTCACCGCGTCTGTGTACCGCGCCAAGATCGCCGGCCACTTGCGGGTCGTCACCGTGTCCTGGTCCCGCGACCTCCTCTCGCACGCCTTCGCCGTCTCCATCTCCGGCGCGGACGGCGCCGCCGCGGAGTGCAGGGTGGACCTCCGGCCTTGGCAGTTCTGGCGGCGGGCGGGGTCGCGCCGCGTGGAGCTCGGCGGAGGCGCGTCGTCCACCCCGGCGACGGTGCGCGTGCTGTGGGACCTCCGCCGCGCGCGGTTCGGCGCCGGGCTCCGGAGCCGCGGGCCGGGTACTACGTCGCCGTGGAGGCCGCCGGCGAGGTGGTCCTGGTCGTCGGCGACATGCGCAAGGACGCGCTCCGGCGCGCGTCACCGTGCGCGCCCGCAGCGGCGGAGGCCGTGCCCGTGGCGCGGCGGGAGCACGTGTTCGGGAAGCGGCGGTTCGCGGCCAAGGCGCGGTTCCACGACCAGGGCGACGTGCACGACATTGCGATCGAGTGCGGCAGCGGCGGCGAGGGCGGCGACGCGGACATGGAGATGACGATCGGGATCGACGGCGAGGAGGCAGTGCAGGTGAAGCACCTGCAGTGGAAGTTCCGGGGCAACCAGTCGGTGACCTTCAGCCGGGCCAAGGTGGAGGTCTACTGGGACGTGCACGGCTGGCTCTTCAGCGCCGGCATGCGCCCCGCGCTCTTCATCTTCCGGCCGATCGTCCTCGCCAGCGCGTCGGCGCCCGCCGGCATGCTGGACGGGGCGGTGGCCGCGGGGGCGACCAGTTTCTGTTTGTACCTGTACGCTTGGAAGCTCGAGTGAGCTGGCCGCTGGCTCTGATACCACGCTGAGATTGTCTCTCGGTCAAAAATGTGAACTAAGCTGAGTAAGATTTTTTTTTTGGATTTTGTAATTCGTTTTGGAAACGATATAATTGAATATAATTGTTCCTAAAACAATATAGTTCCTACTAGTAGTATTATTCTCATTCTTCTTGCACTGTTCAGCTCAATGAGAATGAGAGAGATCAGTCATCAGGAATGCCAAGAGGAGAGCAGCTATCTCGTATTCTCATCTCATACATGTACAGTACAGATCAGATCAGATCAGTCAAGATTCTGATTCACATTTATAAAGTGTTCTCATACTATTTTAGGGGAGCAGTTAGACAAGATGTTGACTTCCTGCTGTGAGATAGCAACAGGTACTGTATATATAGTTATGTACATGTTGTGTAACACTGTAACTCATCGAGAGAGAGGGAGAGAGGCCAATTACCTGCTTATTAAGCATGAAAAAGAGAGAGAGAGGGAGAGGTGCAAGTGCAATGTACATGTTGGGTGGGAGGCACATGGGAAGATGAGAGAGAGAGAGAGAGAGAGAGAGAGAGAGAGGGGGTTCCATTCCAGTGGTGTGTTGTGGTGTAGCAGCAGTGTGGACCGACTCAGAGAGTCTCAGACTGACTGATCTCTAGCAAGAAAAAATAATGGCCACCGCAAAAGGTGACAGATTGGATCCACCACCCAAGTCTTCTTGCCTCCTAATTAATTAATTTTAGTCTTTTAATTGCCAATTGACGGTGTCGTAAGGGCGGCCCCAACTATCCCACAAAACCTACGAGGTATCCCTGGAGGACTAACTGCAGGGGCGTCAGAGCCCACCCGAGGATCGTACCTCCTCGAGGGCATCATACGTGCCTTCGGGGAGGCTCCGAAAGTGGTGCAAAGGCTCCCAAGGGATTGCCGAAGCACCACGAGCTTGGAGGCTACGAGTCTCCCGGAGTCGCTGAACGATGTACGGGTCCTTCGGCCCGATGGCCGTAGACCCGTTTGCCGCATGGCCTCCCTCGCCATCATAGGGGACAAAACGACGCTACGGGGTGCGGAGCTAGACACGGAGACTGCGAGGGGGAAGAAATGACACCAGGGACTGAGGTCGACAGAGAGATCGGGAGTGGAAATGAGCGAGGCGGGCGGCGGAGACAGAGACGGAGTTTGGGAGGGGAAGCAGGGGCGGAGCTGGGCCTCGGGCCCCCGGGGCAATGGCCCGAGGTCCAGCTAAAAAAACCAGCTAAAAATCCTAATAAAAATTGAAAAAAAACAGTGAAAATTTGAGTTTTGGGCCAAAATGCGCTAGGCCGGCCCGAGGCCTGGCCCAGCGCTGGCTACGCCCCTGAGGGGAAGAAACGAAGCACGGTGTAGAGATAGAGATAGAGACAGAGATAGAGGGTTGAAATACCTCTCCGATGTGTTGTGTGTAGGTACATACAATTTGATCACGCTCTTTAAATCACTAAAGTAGTCAGGTAGTTGATTCGCTAATACTTGTAAATCAATTTTCTTCTATACTTTAATTATCTTCTGGACTTCTCTATTTGCTTCACTAGTGCACGGGTCATGTGCGTGGATTTCAATTATCTTCTGGACTTTAATTGTCTTATAGACTCCAATTATCTTCTGAACTTCTCTATTTCCTAACATTTTTAATCAAGGGGTTGATTTCCTCCCCCTAATGATGGGAAATAATCATAATCTAATATGCTATCAGCGAAATGGGCTACATGCAAATCTTCAGTCATGGGGTCCAGATACCTGATTATGAATGTTGTCTCAAAACCAATATATATCCTAGAATTTCTGAGAGGGCCCATTGCAGTTCGCTGCGGTGGTGGTATAAGTTTATAAACCTTACAACCAAACCTTCGTAGATGAGAGATTTTCGGTGCTGACCTTTGCGCTAGTTGCATAGATGAATGGATGTTATATGCTGACGGTCGAAAGTTGATGAGAGTTGCTGCGTGTAGGACTACGTGTCCTCAATATGTAATTAATATATTACAATTCTGCAAGAGAGGTCGGACAATAAATTTAATTCTTTTAATTAATGCATATGCTAGTCCATTCTGGTGGTACAAAATGCTCAACGGTAGTTCTCATTGCCATACAATAATCATCAAATGTCTTTGAAGTAAATTCTCCGGCGTTGTCCATTCTGATGGACTTCATATGATGATCAGGGAAATTATTCTTAATTTTAATTATCTACGAAATCAGCTTTGTAAAAGCATGATTTCTTGTAGACAATAAGTATACATGTGACTATTTCGAGGAAGCATCGATGAGCTCCATAAAATACCTAAATGGTCCTGACAAATGTTGTATAGGAACACAAATGTCTCCCTGAATACGGTCCAGAAATACAGAGATTTCATCCTTTACTTTCGGAGTAGAGGGTCTAGTAATTAGTTTCCCGGTGGCACATGTGGGCACACAAAATCTAATTGATTCGAAAAATTCTTTACATTGACATTATATCCCTGAGAATTAGTAATTATATTTCTCATCATTGTAAGACCGGAGTGGCCTAATCTATCATACTAGAGACAAAAAAGTTCATAATTTATAAAAGTGATTTTCAAGACAGTATAGACTGCAGATGTCTTAATATGAGTGTAGTATAGCCAAAATTCATGTAAAGACGGGTTTCACTAGGTCGTTGAGGCCGGTGGACCGCGTCTACGACACCTACATATATGGCACAACATCACAAAGACACTTGACTTGCATTCATGTAAAAAACTGTCACTCAAATTTAAAGGATGGTTACGCAGAGACCCGCTCTCCGTTCTTGTTTACTAGCCTCAACAGTTCAATAACGATTTTTTTTGCAAGCTTAATTTCGATCGAATCACATCGATCTCGTGACCAAAATACGATCACCACCACCAACAACAACAACAAAATCAAGTACTTTGTGCTCAGAGCTCTCAAAAGGGCAACGTGTAACCAATGGTCCACCCTTCCATTCGATCCTCCGGTGGATTCTATATTATTAACTAAACAAAAGGCATCCTAAGAAAAAAAAAACATCCCTATTCTTTTTCTTTTCCTTGTCAAATCTATAGGCTGTCCCGTGTAAACTAAGCAAACTGTATGTATTATTCATGCTGATGCATGCGAATGAAGAAAAAAAAACAGTATTCTCTATCATCAGAAGCTTCATACATATGAGATATGACCCATGGCAAGATGCACGGAGCATTACATGAATCACAAGCTAGCTAGAAAACAAGACATGTATGACTACCTGTAACCACACATGTCAATGCCTACGCAATAGCTAGACCACCACAACAATCTTGAGAAAGAAAGAAAGAAAAAGGTATACTGTGTCCGTATCAGCCATGGCAGCATTGCCTCCCGGCGCCGGAGAAGACAAACATCTGGTTCTGGATGCCCAGAAAGGATCAGGGTGAGCAGAGGAGAGGGCGTTGTGCCGCATCTAGGCCTTTATAGCTTCTTTACTATTTGTTAGAGATATATTAGAGATAGAAATCATTTTGTATTCTTTATCTGTCTTTTGTATTGGCTTATTTGTATATAATATGCATCACTTGTACACCTAATATATATTACCCATTGGGTCTCTTCAATATACACACAATATTCATAACATAATATCAGAGCATAGGTTTAGAACCTAGCTCAGTCGTCTTCCGCTGCTGCCCCCGGGATGGTGCTCTCTACTCCCGGGTGGCCACGCCATCGACACCACGCGCCAACACCTCGCGCCGCCACCTTACGACCGTCTGGCGCCATCACCCTCTCGCCGCCTCCTCCAGCCAGATCTAGCCGGATCTGGCTCCCTCTCGACGCACGACGCCATCACACACCACCTCCACCGCTACGCCGCACCTGCGTAGCCGCTGCCGCCCCGGCCGCTACACCGAGCCCGTGGTCGCCGCTTATCGCCAGCCGCCGAGCACGCGCCCGCCTCGATCCGTCCGTCTCCACCGGCCAAGCAAGCCGGATCCGGCCTCCGCGGCCGGATCCGGCTTCTCACCACCGGATTCGCGCCCTCTCACCGTCGCCGTGTCTCCCCGGCCTCAGATCCAGTAGCTGGGCTCTTCCCCGCCGCCGGATTATGTCGCCACTCAGCCTTCTTGGTCTCTCCTTTCGGCCGCCGCCACCGGATCCCGCTGCGCCAACGCCCTTCGTCGCGAGCTCGTGCTTCTCCCCTCACCTCGGCTTCCTCCCCTTTTGGCCACCGCCATTGCAAATCAGCGCCTGGCCGCACAAGCCCGCACCGGCCTCTACTCCCAGCTCCCCTTTGTCGCCTCGGTGGAGGAGGAGTGAGATGGGAGGAGAGGACGCAGGGAGGAAGAAATGACTGGGGACGAAATGTGGAGGAGGGATGGCAGGAGATATTGGATGTTTGGTTGGGGTGGTAGTGGAGCTGAGAACATGTTGGAGCAAGCTCTTTAGTGTTGGTGTGGCTGCTACTATAATCCGCTGCCTTTGAGTCGTTTATTTTGAGTCTTCCGTTTGCGTCCATCGAAGTTCGTAATTCTTTATCTGCGAGTTCATCTGAGCCATACGAGTCCACAAATTTATTGTCAGTCATAGAAGTATTAGAATTTCTTTGGCATGGCAACAACCGCTGCTCTTTTCTTCGAGCCGCTGCAGATCCACCAGCCCAAGATTTTAAGATCGGCGATTTATTTCATCTTCGCATCTTCGTTGTACTTCTTGTGCATTGCGCCGTATTTCTTCCGTGATCGCCTCTGTTGCACTTCTTGTGCATTGCGTTGTGCTTCTTTTGCACTGTGCATTCGTTGCGATTTTTGTGCACTGCGCCATCGTCGTCTTGGGCTACGATCTGCACCGTCATGCTTCTATCTATTCCTATTCTACTTGATTTGACATATTTCTCTATTTGTCGGTTTCATCATTTTTTTGTCATGTTGTTATGGTTGGTTTTGCTCCCGCACCTTATACTTTATGGGCTGTCGCACGACCCCGAATAGGAGAAGATCCTTTATCGACATATTTTCCAACAGCTGCATGCTACGATGACATTATTAAGACTCAAAATTTGGATTTTTCATACTTTAATGTCAACCCTTTCCAAATGCAATGCTATTGCATACGCCTTGTATTTGAGGGAGGGTATTAGAGATAGAAATCATTTTGTATTCTTTATCTGTCTTTTGTATTGCCTTATCTGTATATGGCATGCACCCTATGTACACCCCTATATATATTACTCATTGTGTCTCTTTAATATACACACAATATTCATAGCACTATTAAGTTTGCACAGGCCACTCGGCAGGCAAGCCCATCCGACTCGCATCGGGGAAAAGAAGAGGAGGAAACCATAAACCCTAGTGCGTGCGAGAATGGCGGGAGGTTGTGGGCGCACAGCGAACGGGACGGGAGAAGGCGAGACGGCGGCGGGGTCTGCTACTCTAGTCTGCACGGCAAGGTAGGGCGCGCGGGTGCACTGTTCCAATCCGGCATGGAGATAGACGCAACCCGCAAAGATGCCCCAAACGATGATGCCACTGAGCAAAAGATGCAGTGGAGGATGCAGCAGAAGCCGTGACGACGGTGGAGGCGATAAAACTGGCAGGAGCAGCGGAAGGAAGATGAAATCAGTCAAGCTCCTAAAGACGTTGTGAGTCACAGCGGCGAGGGCTAGTACCAACCAGAGTCTCCGTGCGTCGATCGTGAACACAATAAGAATTAGAATAAAAAATAACATGATAACCATGATCAGTGAGCTGACCTGCAGATATGAGCTGCATGTTTAGTTTGGGAACATGAGAAACAGCAAGAATATGAGAAAAGGAATTTGAAAGTGTACCTCGTCCTGTGATAGAAAGAAATGTATCATATGTTGTCTGAACAGTAATAAGAGCCGCTAAAGGACAAATGGAAGTGAGACTGGTGGAATTAGATGTCATATGAAAGGAAGCTCCAGAGTCAAGAATCCAAGGTCATATACCTGAGGAAGAAGTGGAATGTTGTCTCTCACTAGAAGACTGTGCAGCAGAACCAACAGAACCGGACGGCACAAAAGCAGTCATACGACGCAGCAGTGTGAGAAACTCCTGAGACTCAAAAGCACCAGAGCTTCTCTGAGAAGAGAAACCACTGGTTCCCTGTGGAGGACGGCCACGACAACGTAAATCCTTCCTCTTCTTGTAGCAGAACTGTGTCTGATGTCCATCCTTGTTGCAATAGGTGCAGCGTACCCTACCAACAGCAGTTGACACTGGTGAAGGCACCACTGATGAAGGAGGAGCCGAGACGAGCGGTGTAGAAACTTGAGGAGCCGCGAATCGAAGGAAACTACGGCGACGAGAGACCCACAACACGGTGAATCTCCTCAACACGAACAAAGGGCTAGGGCCTCAATAAGGTCACACGAGGGTGGCGTGCCAGCAACTGAGTACGAATCTGCTCATACTCAGCCCAAAGATGGGTCAGAAAGTCGTAGATACGATGAAGTTTCAGGTGAGACTGCTGACACTGACAACACTAACACATGTGACAGACATCCGGTCCCAAAGAGTCAATCTGACGCCATACCGCAGACAATTGGGCATATAACTCATCCACAGTGGCATTTCCCTGTTGCAGCGACTACTCCTAGCGCACAACAGAAAGATACAATGAATCACCGGACGGCTCGTAGCGGTTGCGCAGATGTGTCCACATTAACTGTGCTGAAGCCAAACCAACCACATCCCCAGTTAATTGCACCTCCATAGTAGCAACCAGAATAGCAGAGGCACGAGCATCCTCATCAATCCATGTCTTGTAGGCAGTATACTAAGTCAGAAAAGTCTCCATGGCATCCTTAAAAGACTCAGATGCCTTTGTACGAGTGGCTTCGAAAGTATACTTCGGAAGTACAGGCTCAGCAGGCGGAGCAAGGCGAGGCGAACAAGGAAACTCGTTGTAAGAAACTCCCAAAGGCGCTGACCACGCATGTGGAGGCACATATGCTGAAACCAGTCCTGATAATTGAGATCATCGAAGATCACCAGACAGCGAGTAACAGAAACAGTGCCTAGTGCTAGGCGGCGTTGGACGGTGCGACGACCAAGGTAACAAAGTCTAACATGTGACGCTGGATGGCGCGGCGGTTAGAACGACGTACTGATTTTTTTCTCTTTTTTTTCTTTCTTCCGCTCAGCTCACTTAAAACGGCAGAAACACTCTTTCGGTCTGAGAACCAAACGGCCCGTGAGCCAAGGGGGAACTAGGGTTCCCCCGTGCGACGGCGCGAGTGGCGGCGGTTCGAGGGGAAGACGAGTGACAGCGGCGGCCGCTCGAGGAGAAGACGAGCGGTAGCGGCGGCTTGAGTAGCAAAGGAGGCGGCGCCCCAGAGTGACAACGATCGACGCAGATCGGCGACGGACAACGGGCGACGAGGAGGCGCGTCCTGGAGCAACGACGATGAGGCGGCGGCAGATCGAGGGAGTGCCGACGGCCACACGGGCGAAGACGACGTCAGCGATGGAGCCGGGCGGCCCGAGACAAAGGGCCAGCGGCGGTGGGGACCAAACTGGCAAAACAAAACCAGTCGGCGGCGGCGGCGCAGCAAAATCAGACGGCGGCCTGACGAAACCCTAGGTAAGACTCTAATACCATATTATGAATAGAGTTTGTATTCAATATGAGACCAATAAACCAACATATATATAAGTACATGTGTGGCATATATACAAAGAACTCCTTATATAATACACATCTAACACGAACTAATTGCTAAAAAAAATTAAAGAAGTGTTTTGGAAAAGTCATGCAGTGCCAAACCGAGCTTAAGTCGTCAAAGCGGAGGAAGAAAAGCTAATGTAAAACACAGAAAGATAGCTGCCAACTCTTAGCAATGCAAAAGGTTGGCCTTGACCCCACGGAAATCCGGTGGGCAGTGGGAAATCCGTCCCACTGCCCACCGGATTTCCGTAGCTGCGTACAGAGAAATAAAAAAAAAATTAGGAAATTGTAAATTTAATTTTTAAAAATAGGAACAAAGGACATTGCTACGGTCACCATTCACCGTAGAATCATTTGGAATATATAAGGTCTTTGAATAGACTTCATCACCGTCCACCAACTAGAGAACTTTGAATAGACTTTTTTGAATATATAACCAAGGCACATGTACAATGCGAAAAACCAGTGCTGACATACTTGCAGAACAGCCCATTTTGTTAAGTGATTTTTCATGTGTTTTCACGTCAGGTATTAATTTTATCTATTACAAAGAATTTCGTGCCCAAACACACACGTGCGATCAATCCGCCACCCCAAGATGAGATGATTCGCATGTCAATTGTTAACTTTGATTTGTTGAACGCATGATGTTGACACAAATATTTTGTTGGTTCGACTCTATAAGCCGATTCTGACCCAATCAGGTGGAGGACGTATGGTCATCTAGCCGTGACACAACGGTGGGTGGTATGAACCAAGGGACCGGGATTCTTTACATTAAAATAGTCAATTGATGATGGCATTAACCTTCCGAATACGGTCGCTACTCCACCTCCAACCAGGTTACTCTACTTCTATCGATTCGCAAGCGTCAAACTCTACTCCAACAGGTCGACGAATTTGCTTCACTTATATATGATGCTGCGTCACCTCACTTTAGGCCGAGTGTCTTGTATCAATCATTGGGTCCAAAGGACAACCACCACTTTATGTTATCTGGGCCGACCATCTCCCTGGCCACCCCCGCTCTTGGGCTGCACTGTTCACGGTTGTACTGTTTATATGAATAGTACTATGAATAGTCCACCCCTTATCTCTTAGCTATGTGCAGCTCCCCCTCCCCTATTTAAGGTGGCAGCACCCCTTTAGTTTCCTTTAATTTTATTTAGTTAAAAGTTAGCTTCATTACAACTTCGTGTATTGGCTTGTGTCGATTATACCAACCATAATACCGCTCTAAAATCCTAATTTTATCAAATATTTCAATCATATTTGCAATTTCAGATTGCTTATTATCTTGTTCTTATGTGTTCTTCGATTGATCGCAGGAATTGAACCTCATGTTCAGGTCAACTGCGTTCTTGACACAGTTGATAACAACTTGGAGTGTAGTTTAGCGATTGCTTGGTGTTCTGGTCGTGATCGGTTAGAAGCTTGCATCGTCAAAGTCGTACCTCCACAAATCGACATATCATCATATCGGAAGATTAGGATACTCATTGTTCTCATCAAGTGGTATCAGAGCTTACGTTGACCGATATGACTTCTTGTATCCCTAATTAGTAGATTGGTTTTTATTTCCCAGAGTCCAGAAAAAAATTGCCCTACAAAAAGAGTTAATTTCCGTTGTCCCAAACCCCGTTTGTGCTTTTTAATTTGTTAGTTTTTGTTTGCTAAATTACATTTGCGCTCATTTTAGCTTTGTCTAGTTGCTAGTCATATCTTTGATTCCATAAACTCCAAACAATTATCACGTCGAAAACCATCTAGAACACACCGAACCTTAATTTTCAAATTTTGATCTGAAGACTCTTTTCTGCCGCCTCCACAAACAAAATGCCATAACATTTGTTTCCATTATCCTTTTTTAGTGAAACCACCACCATTACATTTATAACTTCATTATCCATATGCCTGCAAAATTTTGCTTCATTCCAGTCAGGAAGTTAAAAGATATCTGCAGTGAAAATTGAGCCAAATTTTTGGTTTGAATCTGCAACAGTCAGCAGTTGTGATTTTTCTGTGATTTTTCGTTTGGTTTTCAGAACGCGGCCCCAAAAAAATGTAGGAAGAGTCGTCGGGAAACACAAAAAAAATCATCAAAAAGAGGCATCTTACAAAAAGTTATGGGCAAAATACCGATGTACTGTTCAGTGGACAAAAATCTTCAGCTTTCAGATTTTGGTCAATCCTTGTGCTTTTCAATTCCAGATTACATTATATTGAATTATCTTGTGTCTACCACTCCTATATATTGTTATACAGTTGTTTTAGCCTTCTTCCATCCTTGGTTGAAAAGCAACATAGGCTAAGGGCTAGATACGAATTATAATTTAATTCTGTGTAATTCCTGAAATTAGCTGATTGTAATCCTTTGCTATATATTTTAAAGCATGTCCAAGCTCCACTTTCTACGAACCGAGCAGAATTATAATTTAATTCTGTGTAATTTCTGAAATTAGCTGATTGTAATCGCTGTAGTATTTTTACTACAATAGACTAGGTATATTATTTTCTCTTCAGTTGCTACAGTGCTACTGCAATTCTACTGTTCAAGTGGTGAGCCTCTGCAGTGGGTCCTGGACCCGTTGCTCTGTGATTGTGGCTTGCCCGGACGTTGACAGCATTGGCTGAGGCCACCAAGGAGTTTGGTTCGGCGGGGTGGGGGTAGGTGGACGGAGTCGGAGTCGGAGGAGAGTTGGACTTGTGGTTGTTGCCGAGCGTGTCGTCTCGTCTCGTCTCGTTGCGTTGCGGGTTTAAAAGAAAGCGGCGGCCCAACCGAATCCCCTTGCGCCGTCTCGTCTCTCTCGCCTCCGTCTCAATTCACATCACCAGCCACTTGGCGGTGGTTTAGGATCTGCGACCGCGAGCGAACGAGCAATATCCATCTCACCTCACGGAGGGAGGGAGGGAGAGGGGGGGGGAAGATGTCGAAGGTGTACACCCTCGGGGAGGTCGCCAAGCACAACACCAAGGAAGACTGCTGGCTCATCATCGGCGGCAAGGTAGTACGGTACATCTATCTGTCTATTCCCTCTCGATTGATTCCCAGCCTCCCTCACCTAGCGATTCTTCTCGCACATGCCACCACTCGTTGCTCATCTTTCATGATGTTTTCTTCTCCGATTCTTAGCCAAGATTTGGATTTTCTAACATTAACAAAAGGATTTAGATTTTCTGGGCCGTAATCATGCTGACTAGTATTTGGCAACGGGCCCTAATCGATTGCAAAGAATTTGTTGGGTGACGACTGACTGATGACCACCAAACCCTTAGGATTCCCTTTGTTCTTCCGAGGCCAACCGTTTTGTTCCTAAGACTCTTGATTCTGTGCCCGTGTGATGGTGTGATTAGATTAGACGAGCTGGCAGATCTGACCAGGACCATAGAATTTTGTCTGTTTCATTGCTGATGCCCTGATGGATCGGTCCAACCCTGTGTTTTTGTTACCTGTGAATTCTTGGCTTGCTAAGGGAAATGAAGTGTTTGGTGGGGGGCCAAACTATGGTAATTCTTTGGCTGGTGGTTTGGTAGATTACACTTTGGCTTAAATTTACTTAGTTGATGTAAATTTGTGATGGTCATAAATCACTTATACATGGGCTTTTCTTTTGGATCCTATCTAATCTGGTAGAACAAAAAAAATTGCCTTTATGGTTCCCAAGTGTCAGCAGATCCACGCAATTAGTTAATTACCTTTTGCCCTATGTAGAAAATAAAAGTCTGTTTGGTTCATTTTTAATTTTGAGGGCTTCTTGGAATGTAATATTTCTTTTCTGCAAAATGTAATAGTGCAGAGTAGACAGGGTTACAAGTAATTTCCATATCATGGTACGAACCACTCAAAACCTGCACAATTGACAATTGTGATAGATATTTTGCCATATCATTTGTAGCTCCAGCTTGTTTCAAACATGCCAGTAAAACATCACTAACAACCCCATAACAAATTACATATGAAACCCACGGTAGATACCTTTTTCCCTCATACAAGTAAGTGAAATAACAATATAAAAGTGTCCATAATTCTGCAAGGAGTACTAAATTCCCAGATTTACAGTACATGCCTTTTGAGAGTAATTCGCTTATCCTCCTTAAGAATCCCTTTGTTCGGATTTGCCATCTGGAGTTCTGGATGGATAATGAAGGCATATATGATGCTAAATAGTCTAAATATTGCTGGGGTTATAGTATATAGAGTTGGAATCGGTTCTGATTTATTCTGGATTTGGGCCTATGCAACATAACTCTTCAGAAAATGTTGCTTGACCTTACCAAATTCACAGGGCTATCCAGCCTCTAATTGTTTTGTGTTCCGTTCACATTGGGGGGCATTCCTGTGCTTGACAACTTAACTTCATGATAATACAGTTTTTGAGGTCTTAAAGTTACATGTTGGTTTATACACCCAGTCACCCACTAATGAATCTACATTCTAATCGTGCTAAATATAACAACTTTATTTTGAATAATCTGTTTTCATATTTGTTGTGTGTATGCGTCCAAAAGTTCTGCCTTACGATACAGCCATCTAGTTCATGGCTTCAGGTACCATCTCTCCTAAGGCAAACAGTGTGCCCTTCCACAAGTGCATACATAAAATTGAATATTATGTTTCAATGCCCTATATCCATGTGCAGCCAAGAAGCAAGTTCCTTATCAAATTTTTAAGCAAAATAACTATTTTTATTCAAACCTAGAAGTTATGTAGTTGAAGGTGAATGAATACCTCAAATGTTGGTAGTTGATACAAACCTTGTAGAATATTGATGTTTTTTTCTTTATTCAGAACTTGAAGCTTTTCTTCAGATAAGCTCATTTGATTAAGACAGAATGATTAGCCTTAGTTACCCTTTTTCCGGTTAGACCTGATAGGAACAATTTTATGGCAATGCTATTTCATTAATGCTGTTACTTTTATGTCAATAAGGCTTGGAACAATGAGAAAATTTATCCCTTCTCTACAAGAAGATCACCAATATTGTGTTCCATTGTTTAGGTATACAATGTGACGAAGTTTTTGGAGGACCACCCTGGAGGTGACGATGTTCTGTTGTCCTCGACCGGTATGCCTTCTTGTCTGTGGGTACTAACTAGTAACTAAGATCACAGAGGATGTGATTTAACTTACCAATTTACACTGACATGGACCTTTTTACAGCTAAGGATGCGACCGATGATTTTGAGGATGTCGGGCACAGCACCACTGCTCGTGCGATGATGGATGAGTACTATGTTGGCGACGTCGACACATCCACAATACCTGCCAGGACGAAGTATGTTCCTCCGAAGCAACCGCACTACAACCAGGACAAGACCCCGGAGTTCATCATCAAGATCCTGCAGTTCTTGGTTCCCCTTGCCATTCTGGGCTTGGCTGTCGCTGTTAGGATCTACACCAAGTCGGAGTCCGCTTAGTGCTGCCGCTGCTGTTGGCGTTACAAAGGTCGAAGGTATTGAATAATAAGTTAGCAAGAGTCGCGCGTCCCCTACCGGTGTAAACTGTGATGAATTACTGGAATGTTTTGAGCTGTTGTGGGTTTTGTGGTCCTGGGGTGCCCCCTTGGTAAGATTGAAACAAGTACAACCTATTATGTCTTGTTGATGACTTTGCTGATGACTTGTGTTATTGATTTGTTAGAACCATGCAGAAACTATTCCTACACGTACTGTGTGATTTTATTGGCTGGTGTTTGGATTGGCTGTTTGACAAGAGCTCAGTAGGATTCAGATTCAGTGCCTGCATCTGAGGCTCGCACAGTTTTCCTAGTGCCAGCTTCCTTCTCCTAATTCCACTTCTGGGCTGAGACTCTTTCTACGACTACATATCTCATCAATATGCACCTTTCCACTGCTCTTAAGGATGTCAGTCCTATAGAGCGTCTCTACTCTTGAGCCCCCAGTACACTCACCTTTGTGTTTTTGGCTGCACTTATTTTTCTGTTGTAGTCTCATGAGCGCACCAAACTATCACCGATCGATTAAGTGTGTGTTTCTTAGTTATAGTACTGAGCATAAGGGTTCATTAGGAGTGGCAGCATGCGATGGCAGAGAAGATTGCTGCCCTTGAGCGTACTGACACATGGGATCTTGTCCATCTTCTCGCGCGTGTTACTCTTATCACGTGCAAGTGGGTCTACAAGGTTAAGACACACTCTGATGGTTCTCTTGGGCGTTACAAGGCTCGTATTGTGGCACGTGGTTTTCAGCAGAAGTATGGTCGTGATCAGGGATCAAATTGTTGTTTCCGGAGGAATCACGCGCGGCGCAGAACCTTGCTACCGCGAATCGAATTCGAAAAAAACTCGGTCAAAATTCATCCAAATAAATTTGAATTTGAGATGTTTCCGCCGAAATTTTGAATTTGAATTCGAATTCGAAGTTTCTGGCCGGTATTTTGAATCTCGGTTCCCACTGGTAAATCCGGTTAACGCCGGTAACCGGTGGGAACCGGCCGAGATTTCGATCTCTGGTCATGATTATGATGATACTTTTGCTCATGTGGCTCACATGGCCATTGTTCTCACTCTTCTTATTGTGTCGTCTGTTCGGGCATAGTCCATCCCTCAGCTTGATATCAGTAATGATTTTCTCAAAGATGAGTTGTGTGAGGAGGTTTATATGCAACCACCGTCGGGGTATTCTGTTCCTGAGGGTATGGTTTGTCGCCTTCGCCGATCTCTTTATGACCTCAAGCAAGCTCCTCATACTTGGTTTGATCATTTCTCTTCTGTTATCACTGCGGCTAGTTTTTCTGCTAGTGCTCATGATCCTGCTCTTTTTATTCACACTCCGCCTCGTGGTCAGACGCTTCTTCTTTTATATGTTGATGATATGATCATTACTGGAGATGATTCTCGGTACATCGCTTTTGTCAATGAGCGTCTTAGTGAGCAGTTTCTCATGTCTGGTCTGGGTCCCCTTTGCTACTTTCTTGGGGTTGAGATTATTTCTACGCCTGAGTGTTTCTATCTGCCTCAAAAAAAGTATATCCAGGATCTTCTTGATCGTGTTTCTCTTCATCGATCAACAAGATAGTGAAACTCCCATGGAGCTTAATGTTCATCTTCGGCCCACTAATGGTGAGCCTCTTACTGATCCCACTCGCTATTGTCACCTTGTTGGGAGCCTTTTTTATTTGTGTGTTACTCTTCCTGACATTTCGTATCCTGTGCATATCTTGTTAGTTTATTTCTACTCTCACTCAGCTCCACTATAGTTATCTTCTTCATGTTCTACGATATCTTCGTGGAACCATCACTCGCGTCTCTTTTTCCCTCGCTCTAGCTCTTTACAGCTCCAGACATATTATGATGCCACCTGAGCTAGTGATCACTATGATCGTCGATCTCTCTCTGCCTATTGTGTTTTTCTTGGTGGTTCTCTCATTGCTTGGAAGACTAAGAAGGCATAATAGTTTCTCGCTCGAGTGTTGAGGCTAAGTTGCGAGCTATGACTTTATTAATCATGGAGGTTACTTGGCTACGATAGTTACTTGAGAATTTTGGTGTTTCTGTTTCTACACCAACTCCTCTTTTGTCTGACAGTACAGGGGGCTATTAGCATTGCTAAAGATTCAGTGAAACATGAGATTACAAAGCATATTGGTGTTGATGTTTTTTACATGCGGACACAGGTTCAGTACCAGGTTGTTGCTTTTCAGTATGTTCCTTCAGAGTTTCAGTTTGCAGGCTTCTTCACAAAAGCACAGACCAAAGCTTGTCACAACTTCTATTTCTCCAAATTTAATATTGTTGATCCACCATAAGTTTGAGGGGGATGTTAGATGTGTATTACTACTTATGTATTTTCTCTGTTGCATAAGGGGTTATCTGTGTATATATCATACTTTTACTAGTATATATATTAGTCCATTAGTCTCATGATTAACACAAGCGCTATCCATAATAGAAACTATCAGATCGGTGGCCATGGGTAGGTTTCATGTTTGCATTGCTTGGCCTTTTCACTAATGTAAATAAAAATAGAGTAGCTCCAGGAGACAATATTATTTTGGTTTCAGGTTTTGTTGAAGGAGCAAATCCGTTCAGAACTAACCCAGGGTACGCATGGGCGCATTGTAAATAAGGCTTTTGTCTGTGTATTACTCTTTGTTAATTTTATCACTGCAACCTGCTTGTGTGCGCAGGAAAGAAGTCGAGACGTATAAGCAGCAAGATCCAATCAAACGTTTGTTTATACTTAAAGCGCTCTGTGAAGGCTTTTGTGAAGAAGAAAAAAAAATCAGTTTGACAAATTTAAGCTAGCTGAGCATTTTGCTTAACTAAATATCAACAAATTCTCTTGACTATTTTGCCACACATTAGCTTCATAGAAACTATCTATCCTGCAGCAAAATGATGCAGTACGGTACGTTAATGATGAAATGAACGCGCGATAAGAGTTAGAGTCGTTCAGTGCTTGAGCGACTTTATTAAGTCGCCCAATCGGTGGCGACTTGGAGTCCGTCGTCCAATCGGTGAGCGACTTGAAGCAGGATAACTGTTTTAACCTCAAACCCCTCAAGCTTGACCGGGCTAAAAAAAATAGGAAATAAATTCCTGAAATTATAAAAAAATTCATAGGTGTTCCTGGGATGATGTAGTACCCCAGAAAAAATTATAACCTTGCTATTTGAGATTTATTCTTCTTATTTTAATTCATTAATAGCAGGGCTTTTAGAAATTGGTTTGAATTTTTACAATGTTGAATTAAGCTATATAAATTTGGAAAAAATACATTTATTCATGATAAATATTATCGTATTTAAATAAATTATTTCCCAGAGATGATCCTGTTGTAGGATTTTTTTTTGGAAATAAAAAGAGTGGTGACAAGGTTGGTTGGTCCGTTTGTGATTTTCGTATAATCTCAAGGGTACGAAATTTGTCAGACTCACAATAATATTTTGTGATCGTCATATGTTGTTGTAGTGCGCTAAATTTTTGAATAATTTTTTGAGGACGATAGAGGTTGCAATGATTCGTAAGTACATAGGTAAGTGATATTGCGATGCGGCATGAAATTCATACACGGTGGAGAACTTTGGAGAAATGGTGCAACAATAAAAACACTTAATTTTATCCAATAAGGGGTTACACGGCAAGCGGGCTAATGAACCAAGGATGGTACAAGCATGCCTTTAAGGAATTAGAAATACATGGGACAGATCGACGAAGAGTCACACTACTGTGTGGACCGAGGTCATTTACCCTTCCTTGCGAGCTCGGCGTTGTACTCCTCGCCAGCCGCCTTGGCCTGGGTCACAATTTCTCTCCTTTTATCGCACTCCCTCTCGTGAGCCTCGCACTCCCTGCGCCTGCACGCCTCGAGATGGACCTATATCTCCCGCCGGATACGCTGGCTGTGCTATTTGGTGCGGCGCTCCTCCTCCCTCCTCTCGCGGTCCCTGTTGGCATCCCACTCCTCGTAGTCGAGAGTTCACTGGTCGTGTGGGTGGATCTCTAGGTCGATCCACTTGCGGTAGCCACATAGTGGATCCGGGAATTACGACTAGACGGGGGAGATTGTTAGTGCGGACTTTCAAAGAGAAATGGTAGGGTAACATACTGCTGCCTGTCCTTACCGGCTGCTGATAGCATCTCGTGTCCCAACGACTGTCGGGATAGTCGCTGGAGTAGTTCACGCAACCCCAGTAATGTATGCCTAGGCTTAGCTGGTGCTTGGACTTGAAGAACTTGCATCTGTCCCTGCACCAACAAAGGGGTGGCGTCTCTCCCTCGGGCGAGTGTTGCGGCGAATGCTCGGTTATGATGTTCTGGTAGGGGTTGCTGCTACGAGGGGCGGCGTCATTGGGGGGAGGTGGCCTCCTGACACACTCTCTTTGTTCCTCCTAGGCCGCATACTCCCTTTGCATTACGTAGATCTCCTACAAGTACTTGTCCATTTGAGCGAGATTATGTTGAAGTCGGGATGCAGGAGAACCCGGCGTGGAAGGGGTGGTACTTATATGCCGAGTCGGCGCTGCATACGTGACTGAATTGTAATTCAGTTAAAGGAAATTCACTTCCGCGAGGCAGCTACTCTGAAAAGCTGACTCGTCGGGTCACGTCATCCTGAAAAGATGACTCATCGGGTCACGTCATCCTGAAAAGCTGACTCGTTGGGTCACGTGGTGCGCTGCAGAACAAGGTCACGTTGTGCATTTCAATTAAGACGAGATATTGACACTTCGTATTTTTCTTATTTTTGTTTTGCTCTTGATAAAGATAAATTTGAACTTAAAATTTTATACGTAGTTTGAGAAGTGCATCTAGAAACTTTTTGGGATTTTTATGTTGATTTGTTACCAAAAACCAGTAAACGGTGATTGCATAGTAGGATATGCTACGTACATGCCCACGGATCACTAAAAAAACTGATGTGTATCGCAAACAAAAAAGGCAAATGAAAATTGCACCACCAAGTACGCATATTATCCTAGCTGGGTTAGATTACACACTGAATCAACACAAGAAACATGTTTAACATGCCAACAGTTCAGCTAAGCTGATACAAATAACTCCAGCTTAACTGCAAATTACGGCTAGTGCGCCCGAGTGTACGTTACAACAACAGCAAGCCATCATACACATGGACAGAGATAACAAAGCGGTGGCGGCTTTAGTTTAGACAGCTAACAGCTTTCTGTCTTCCTCTCTAGTTGCTAAATTTGTACAGTGAGCAGAGTAACATGTTTCTTACTCCTCTTCTTCCTCTTTACAGCTTTCAGATTAAACCAGCACAAGTGCATGACTCATATCATATCCCTTCTGCGTGGTCCTCAGCTACAGAATGTACACTCTCCCTCTCCGGTGCAAGAGAGACAGTAGTATTTTATTTCTGACAAGGCCATACTGGCCTTATAGGGTTTCTAGTTGGAAAAAAAACGTGAGTGCAAACCTAGCCACTGTTAGCTGTACAACTGCATAGTTCGCCCTTCAGGCGGCGGTGCATGCTGGTTGAAGCCCCAGTCGCTTTTCTGCATGCACAAGAACAAATTTAGTCGCATGTCAAGGGTACACTCTATTATGGCTGAAGAGTGAAGATAAACACAAAGATAAACCATGCATACCTCCAGCGGCAACGAGCTTCTCTACGCGTGCTACAATGTGCTTCCCGTAGGTGTACTTCTTAAGCGTGGTCAGATGCGCTTTTATCCTGGTAAGGATCATCTCTCTCTGCTGATCATCACAAGTCTCTAACACCTTCTGCACCACATAGTTTGCAAACTGATCTTTCATCATTACCTACATTGACAATTAAGTAACTTCAGTAAGGTCGCTTCAATCAGCTTCCCATGCCTGAAGATACAACAAAATTCTAACCGAACAAATATTTGGCCAGTTTCGCTTGACAGCTTAGTAAAGCAAGTCGAAAGAAAACAAACCTCGAGAGGTTCACTTTCATTAGTGGATCCAAGCATTTCACCAATCAAAATCTGGCGTTCTTCAGGATTCCCAAAGGCTAAGCACTTCTCAATGACATTTGAAGCAAACTTTTGCTGGCTCATTTGCACAATCTGTCCAATTAACTTTTCAATAATAGCAGATCTCTCATGTGGTTTGCCACGTTCCAGAACATGCTGTGAAGTTCAGTGAGTGGTTTATCAGAAATGAAACATTGAGAAAATGAAAATGCCTTCCACAAACTAACTAATAAGGTCCCAAAAAATATCTCAGAATTAAGACTGCAAAGCTCCAAATCTTAGTATTCAACAATAGCAATCGGTGAGCAGTTAACATCCACTTGCTAGCAATTGCTGAGCAGCAGGATCAGTATAATAACCTACAGAAGCTATTGCACAAAACAGCAAACAGTCTACCTACATTTGGCTGCAAATCTCTTAAAAAGAGGGGATTGCAATTCCACATCTTCATGTTCACTAATAGGATTTAGCAAGCAACTAAAATGCAGTTGCTAGTAATTATCAAGCATTATGATCAATATGATAACCTTCAGACGATACTGCACAAGATAGCCCACCTACATTGCACCACATAAATAGTAAAGCAGCATAGAAGTTTGGTCAAGTTCATAAAGCATGTAATACATCTTCGAAAAAAATGTGCATGGCACTGACCTGAACAACATAGTTGCCATATTGATCTTGAGCCAGCAAGCAAACAGATTGGAGAATCTCATCCATCATTATTTGCTGTGTTGTAGGATCATCACAGTGCTCCAGCACCCTCTGTCAATTCACATTATAATGATGAGAGGTTGCACCGTCACATCTGTAAACCTCAAAATGGATTCATTAGAGGCATAATATATAGTATTAGCATACCTGTATAACCCGACAACCATATGGATGAGAGGATAGCATCACAACTTGACCATAGAATGTTGAGACAATGAACTGGATAACATGCTGAGGGATGCACTCTATGCATTTCTGTATTACATGGTTCCCATTTTGATCACGTACACAGCGCATGACATGTCCATCCAGCTCAGCAACCATTTTAGTCTGCTGATCTAAATCAACAACCTCTATAGCCTGCACATATATAATCCATGAGATAAGATCTATACCTTGCTCTGGTCTTCCAGACATTTATGAATTTATATATACACACAAAAGGTTTGTCGTTTGTACAAGTATTATACACAGAAAGAATATGCTTGTGTGCCAGCATTCATCCAATATATACTCGTAAAACAGAAACAGAAAGAATATGCTTAAATGTGCCAGCACTCATCCAATATATACTCGTAAAACAGAAACAGATGCCTATGACAAGTTATTAGTACATTAATGCCTATTAAAAAAATCAGCGAAGCTGTATGCAAGAACTCTATATTTTCCCAAGTAAAAAAAATGTCAACTGATAAGCACCTTCTGTATAACCCGGCATCCATACATCTGAAGACTGAGAGCAAGGACACGTCCAATAAGCTGGTCAGCCAATTCCTTTATCTGAGTAGTGCTTCCATGCTCAAAAAACTGAACAGAAGGCAAATGATAAGGAGGCTAGGCATCACAGTCACACCCTCAAACAAATTATTTATTGTTTTTCCTACCTTTTGAACAACATAATTTCCAAATACATCAGTCATCAATGTGAGAGCTTGAGGCATGATTTCTGAAAACACCATGTCTTTCTCTTCGATACTGGCTGTTTCTAGCTTTTGCTGTATGAATCGGCTTCCATATTGATCCGCGCTACAAATTATTCAATAATTAGTAAACGAACCAGGTAACCTTACAAGAAGATATATCTTGTACGCAGTTCTGCTCATGATTAAGAAATTAGCAGTGGCTATCCAGTGCAAAGTTGTGCAAACTGCAAAGCACTCCTAACCTCTTTCAAATAAAAATTAGTATAGGGATAATCCATAATCTATAATCAATATGGACTAGAACTTTTTCGAAGGTCATGTTCTAAGGCACTCAGTAAAAGAGGAATGTAAAGAGAGAAACTGCGGGGAGATGGTTAGTTTTATAATTTTTCTGATCTTTCGCTCGGTACGTTTTTTCATTTCCCTTTTTCTATACTGTTTTTGCCATATGGTGGCCTGTGTCAAGCCACGTTCCTAACTTTTTTCCCCCAAAAAATAGGGAGATGCTTTCATAAATTTCCTCAGCTTTTGCTCAATTTGTCTTTATGTATCTCTTCTTCTAGATTAAATCAACTCATCATTTTATGCCTTATTGTAGTTCCTGTCAAACATTATTCAGTTATTCCCTTTTTTTCAGAGAGGGGGTTATTTCTTGACTAGAAAGTAACATGACTGTATGTTGTGGGGTTGCTAGGCTTTGCAAGCTGTTAGGTTATCATGTTTATTTCAACCTCAATGAGAAGTGTACCTGAACTCAACGACATGACCAGCTATTTCAGAGAGCTCGTAAGATTTGCTTTTGTTGCTCTTGAATTCCTCCAGAAGTGAGGGCATCAAATTGACGTCCATCTTTCCACCCAGATCTGCACTCCATGAACCAAAGGAACTGCCAAAATTTCTCATGCCTGATGGAAAGTGCATGCTGTGTTCACCATGTCTAAGTGGACTACCCGGTGCAGCAGGTGAAGAAGGAAGAACAGGACTCGTTAAAGGACTTCCAGCATAACCAAGGCCAAATCCAAGGTTTCCATAGTAACCATAGTTCTTCTGTGACTGAAGCAATGGACCAAGGTAAGCTTTCTGAGGACCAAGTAAACCCATGTAAGAACTTCCCAGATGGCCGCTGGCCATGAGAGGATCATCACAGCTAGCTGCAACTTGGGCGGCAATCTCAGCTGCCCGAAGGTACTGAACATATACCGGATCAATAGGTGTTTGAAGAGAAGTTGCTGCAGTTGGGCATCCAATTCCGTTGTAGTTTAGAAAGTTAGACACACCAGCTAAATTTTGTCGAGAAGATAAAGTCCCCCCTGGGGATCTCGAACCAATCCTAGGGGAAGCAAAGCCAGACCCAACTGACAAATTGTCAAACGATGTGAAATTACCAGCATTAATCTGATTTCTCATCATGGAAGAATTAGCCGAATTCGCAGAATACCCATCAGGTGCCTTAAAATGTCCTTGCTCAGGACGTTTCATGTAGGAGTGCTGCTGATTGCCATTTGTTTGATCACCCTGTCGATCAAAAAGAAATTTACGGACATTATCAACATCCTGATAGAGCTTAGACTGGTCCGTGGGTTGTCCATTAACTGCTCTAGATGATGACAAGTTCATCCCACATAGAGCAGCTACCAGATCATCAGATTCACCGATAGCAGACGAACTACGGCGGAAGGAAGACGAACCACCATTACTATTCTTATCATTAGCACTGACCTTCACACCAATTGGAGGCAGGCACGGGCTAGGGACCCTCCTCACAAGCTCAGGATCTGGAGATGCACTTCTAGAGAGTGATGAACCTAAAATAGAGGCATATGTATGTGATGGCAAATCATTGTTCTGCATTTCAGCCAAACTCTGCTCATTGCTGTCACACTGCAGGCCACCTGTAGCTCCAGTCTCACGATGTAGAGCATACTGTATTCCAGAAGAATCCAGAAAGTCATTGCGATTGTGGTTGGCATTCTGCCTATCCATATCCCGATGATTTGAGTCCCCCTGCGTCATTTACAACAAGTTGTACAAATCTGATCAGTTGACATGGGTAAAATGAAGCTGGAGAGAAGCAAATGCCCAAAAAGCCATATTAAATGTTTGTGATTGAAACACAGATTTGGGTGTTGTGCTCTATATGGTCATTAACAAGAACAAGGTTAGTGAAGGATATACTGGTGAGCAAACAACAAAGGTTAGAAGCTTCTTTCTACTGGCCTAAAGCAGGCATTCGCCCACCCATCCATGAATCACAAATTGAAATAAATAGGCTACAACAAAGAGTTGCTGGTCCCCGTGGATAATTATGCAGAAGACCATAGATGCAAATGCACACACGTTATACAAGTGAAACATTGTGATGCATTGAACAATGTTTCTCAGGATCCAGTAACTTTGGAACGGTTGTTCAGGAACTATCGTAGCATTTCCAATAACCCTTTGACATAAATATTAAGATGCTAGTTGAAAGTTCGTAGGTCACTAATATCCCGCACTCAAACTGAAGCAGTGTTTCTCTTGTTCCATGTACAAGCTCAAACTACAGAATCTTCCAAGGTATATTCTTCAGAATTTAGATCATATTAAGAAGTGCCTACATACAGCACTGAATCAAGATATATACTGAAAAAGAAGACGAAAAAGATGAGATCTTTCCTCAGAGCAACCACCTGGAAGATAGTAGAGAAGCCCCTCTGTCGACCAAGGTGGATCCCGGGCAGCCCCACAAGCCCGTCCCCCGCCGCCGGCCTCCTGCCATCACCGATCCCGCCCAGCCCAGAGGAGGAGCGGAGGCGGTGCTGCGCCGAGCGCCAGTCCTCCTTGGAGAGGAGCGGCGGCGGGAGGCGCGGGTTGAGGTGCGCATTGGAGTAGTAGTAGCTCTGGTAGGCCGGATCGGCCCGGAGCTCGTCGTCCAATAACACGTCGCCGGCAGCGGCGGCCATGGCGCCCTCGACGGTGGGCGGCGCGGAGCCACTGCGGAAGAGCTCGAAGTCGCGGTCCGCCTCCGCGCCGTAAGTCGCCTCCCGCGGGTCGCCATCTCCGTCACCATCGGAGCACCACCCGGAACACCAGAAAACGAGATCTTTACGGGCTTAGCGCGCTAAAATCCCGCCATTACCGTGCAACACAACACTTCTCACTAGCCGGACCCAGGAAGAGGCGTTTTTTAATATATATTTTTTAATTTTTTTTAAGAAAAAAAACAAGAACAAAAATGAACCCAGCAAGAACCGATTTTTGTTGCTCAGAGCGAGCGAATCGGAGAGGAAAGGTCCATGTGCGGGAGAACAGGCGTTGGAATCCCGCGAAATGGTGCGGACTTGGGAGGGATTGAAGCTTCCCTTCTCCTTTCCTCCCTGCGGCTGCAGCTGTGTGTGTGTGTGTTGTTGTTGTTGGTGGGAAGAAGAGAAGTGAGTACTGAGTACTGACTAGTGAGGAAAGAAGGGGGTCAGTCAGAGGCTGCGTGCGGCTCGGTTAAGTACAACGGCCTGAGGGATTTGGACCGTTGGATTTCGGATTGGACGGGCAAGACCTTCCGGAGGGGTATGGGTCCTAGGGTTTTGAGGTCGCACGCAGGCGCAGGCGCAGGCCAGCCCAAATGCCTTTTTTTTTTGGGGGGAGTAGGCGAGGCTCCGGAGTGTTGAGTTCTTTCATGAGGTTCTTGAAAGGGACGGTTCCAAATTTTATGAACGGCATGTGCCCCTTTTAGCATTCTTGCATAAATTTGGTGTTTTTTTTTTCTTCTTCTTATCGCCAGCGTACTAGTTACTTACTGCATGGCGGGAGAGGGAGAGGGAGAGGGAGGTTACCAGAAAGAAGAAGGGAACGGGAACGGGAACGGGAACGTGGGGAGGAAAGTGCGAAATTGGTGATGCGAGTGGTGGTGATTATTGCGTGGTGCAGGCTGCTGCTGTCGTGTCGCGTGGGGGATGGCACCCCGCCGCACGTGATCCATGAGAGACTCACCCACTCTAGGAGCAGCATCCGCATCTCCTTAGTAGGAAAAAATATATAAAACTAAATAGCGATAGAAACTTTTATAAACTGATCTTGAACAGTACAAAGAGATCTCTATCGTTAGTTAAAATGATGATAGAGATTTGTCGTCACTCTAAATAGCGATAGAAATCTTTTTTCTGGCTATTTACTAACCCATGTTTTTGTGAATAAATCACAATAATATTACAGAATATTCGTCACAACATCATATATTTTATCGACAAATCACACTGACATTACAAAATCATTCACCACAATGTCATCACCTAACTTTTCGACAAATCAAAGTGATATTACAAACATTGGGCGCGACATATTTCAACAGGTCGAATATTTCCTGTGGTCGTAACCTCAACGTCCGCCATCGAATATGCGGCCATGACATATGAACGGGGCCAATACATAAGAATAGCATTATTTCAAGTGCATACGCAACTAGCGCAGCGTGCACTCGTGGATGGTTCTTTCGCGGTTCGTCTCGCAGCGTCCTTTATCCCTTCACAAATATCTCAAAGCGAAGCTCCTTTGTGCATATCTTGGCGATGAAATGTGATGTTGGCAATGAAGCATGATGATAGATCTCTGTGAGACTGCACTGACTCAATGGTTGTGTGTGAGTTGATCTTATCCGACCGAAAGCACATCTGGCCCATTAGTCAGGACCAAAAGAGAAAATACTACGTGTGCCAAGCCTGATTCCATAAAACCCATTGCATGCTAGCTCAACAAACTCATTTGTGTATCTCTCTCTCTCTCTCTCAAAAAAGGAAAAAAGAAAAAAGAAAAAAAAAGGGGGGGACTCATTTGTATATATCTTACCTGTGTTAATGATGAGCATGCTGCCTTCTGGGGAAGGATGCCTTTTAGTGTAGCCCATCGTCGTAAGAAGTTTCCAATTAAATTTTGTAGGGAAGTCCTACTTGACATGTTGCGCTACCAAACCCTCGCCACAAATGGGGAAACTAGGCAAAAATCGCGTGTGACAAAGACAGAAGACAAAAGACAAACTTTTATGCCCGGACGGCATAAACAAGATTTAAATTTGGTAGCACGATCGGCCGAAATAAACAAGATTACAACAGTTAGAGCTAGGAGATGAAGTTCACACTTTGACTAATCAAACTCCACGCCCATAACCCTAGTTTCTTTTTAAAAAAAGATTAGTGAAGTTTTTTTTTAACAATGTACCGGTACCTGTCGCGCGTGTTCCTAATTAAGTAGAGGCCGTTTTAGAATACGTGAAATGTAGAAAAGTTGGATTGGTTAAAAGAAAATGGTACAGTATATTTGTCACCGAAAGTAAAGTACTTTTTCACAATATTATATATTCTACATATTTTTCTATAACGGTGAGCATATCGATGCTTGAAATGGCAATTATCCGGGAACAGAGGGAGTAGTAGCTAGGATTGATGCTGGCATGTATAATAATGTAGTGTAGAGGATCGCGGATTCGAAAGATTGCCCAAGAATAAGATACTCGAGCTGAGATTTTTGCAACGAGCTGAGATACAGGCAGCAAACATTGATATAAACAGCTGCACCAACACTACTAGTCCTCCAATATACTAGTATGCACCGGAGGTATGCGAATTATTTCTTAACGGGTTCCTCCCATCAAGGAACCCGTTAGCTGGCTACCCAGGCCAGGAGTAGCTAATTAAGTAGCTTAAGGTGCCTAGAGCGCCAAAACACCCTTGTCTTGTCTCAATTAATACACGCATCCATCTTATTAACCCGATCGATCCCATTAAACTACTTCATATATTAATACACGCTCTCTCTCTCTCTCTCTCTCTCATGCAATGCTTCAATCAGTCTTCCACCACGTTGCAACTTTACAATTGGCTGTCGCGCGCAAATGCATGTGTTTGTGTCGAGTCCAGTGTCGTACGAATTTGATTTTCTATTTACGTATAGAGTGCCACTATAAATATATTCCTATAGTTTATTTTTAAAAATACGAACTTCATAATAAATATCTCCTCGCACGTTGATATGGACCTTCTGCGTCCATGAATTTTTTCTGAAAGGGATTTTCACGTAAAATTCGCGTCTCTCGTTTCTATTTTTCTGTGCATTATTTGCATCAAGCGGCACTAGAGCGTAGGGATTCGACGTGAGAGTGAAAAAAACCACCACCTGGACAGATTAGCGACACAACGTCTTGACTACTCGGCGTCCTCTCAGCAAGTTGTGCCACGCTGGATCAGAGACGAAGAAGACATTGTATTTTTGTTTCAGAATCAGAAGGTGCAATCAAAGCCAGACGACATAAAAGTCAAGGGGCGCGTAGAGGAGCAGTTATTGCAAGCTGCAAGAAGAAGGCAACCTCACTCCGAGAGAGAGAAAGTAGAGAAGCACTTGGCGCAGTAGGTATAGGAGCACTTGTCCAACATGGATTAAAATTGTGAAGAATATACGTTCGAAATCAATTTCTTATTCTATTGTTGTGCAGATGACTTAGAGTCAACTACGGTAAACGAAAAAGAATGATCGGAACTATGCTATGCTAGGAGAGTCTAGATCCAGAATAATCAAAGATGCTAAGCGAAATGATTGGACTAAAGTACAACACAAGGTCCACGAGAATGACCAAACAAAAAATTCGACGTATCCGCGTTTTCTTCGATTTCTCAATTTCCCTCTTACTATTTGGCTTGGTCCGAGAATGCCTGGCGGCTTTGGTCAACCGAACCTAGCCTCTAGCCTAGCCTTGCTTAGCAAGGTTCGTGAGAAGCAATGCATGCTTGTTTTCCAGGCCGATCCTTACCTTTGTTGTCAAACACGTGCGGGTGCAGCAGCGCAAAAAATACTGCGTTCTAAAAACAAAACAAAAACAAAAACAAGAAAATGTTAGAATTAATACGGGTTTAACCTAATTTTAACTCTAATTAATTCTTAAAAAATTTCAAAACCCCATGTGCACATGCTAAAACTGTTTAGTCCCACATGGAGTATTAATGGGGAGTTACTTGTAGAATTGGAGAGAGTCAACACACGAGCGCGCTCGCTCGCTCACTCACCGAGCCGTGCGTGCGCGCGCGTGTTTTTCTTTATCTATTCGGAAATCGAAACGCATCGACTCGCAGTAATAGCATTAACAAACGGACTGGCAGTAACGGTTCAGTTACTAGTGAGTTTCTAATCTTTTTATTTTTTGTGGACCATTAAAAGAACAGTGAACTGTTCGTGAGATTCTATCTTTCCATTTCTTTTCACTTCACGCGATTGAGATAAGACTCTTCCCCTCTACATTTTGCTACGTCTAAAAAAACAAAACAAAAACAAAAACAAAAAAAACCCCTATAGATAGCAAAAAGATTTTACTTACTTCGTCCTGCTGCCTTTTAGTGTGGCAGTGCGTTTGAGCTGTTCATTCGATTTGGCCTAGGACATGAAACCGACCTTTGCGTTACGCGTCCTCCTATCTGTGTGACGAGGAAGAAGAATGGCCGGCAATTTGCGTGTTGTGTTTTGCATTGAAGACCCGATAAAAAGCTCGAATAGCGTTTCCAATTGCCGACTAGTCAGTCCACTCCACTCCATGGCACTTGGCAGTACACCACCAAGGAGAAACCGGAAATTCCGAGGAAGAAGCGACTCTCCAAAACGAACGCTTTTCTCATTCCCATTTCCCCTTCTCTCCTCAACGCGTTTCCATTTTATTTCCACCCTTCCTCGCCTCGCCGGTTAAAAACCTCTCCGAGCCAACCCACTCCCCAACAACCCTTCTTCTTCTTCTTCTTCTTTCTCCTCTACTACTCCGCCGCCTCCCTCCTCCGCACGCCCTCCTCAAGATCTTCCTGCCTTGTCCGCCGCCGCTCCTCCCGCTGCCTTGTATGGCTGGATCGAACCTCCGGGGGAAATAAAAAACCCTTCTTGCGGTGGTTCCCGGGCAGATCTGAGCCTGTCGGAGCGCGAGAAAGGCGGGATCTTTTCTTTTCTTTTCTTTGGCCCAAGGGCGCGCTCTTCTTGATTCATGGCTTCCTCACCCGCCGCCGCGCCGGCGTCGTACTGGTGCTACAGCTGCGACCGCTTCGTTCGCGCGGCGCTGCAGGAGGACTCCGCCGTCGCCTGCCCGAACTGCGGCGGGGGGTTCCTCGAGGAGATGGGGGCGCCCCCGCCCCGCGCCGCCTACCTCCGCCGCCCGCGCGCGCACCACGCCAACGACCTGCGCCTCCGCCGGACCCGCCGTGCCGCCGCCGCCTCCGCTGCAGGCGGGGACCGCTCGCCGTTCAACCCCGTCATCGTGCTCCGCCGCTCCCCGGCCGGCGGCGGCGCCGGCGAGGACGACTCCCTCGCCGCGGCCAGCAGCTTCGAGCTCTTCTACGACGACGGCGCGGGCTCCGGCCTCCGCCCCCTCCCCGAGAGCATGTCCGACTTCCTCATGGGATCCGGCTTCGAGCGCCTCCTCGACCAGCTCACCCAGATCGAAGCGGGCGGCCTCGCCCGCGCGCGGGAGAACCCCCCGGCCTCCAAGGCCGCCGTCGAGTCCATGCCCACCGTCACCATCGCTGCCTCCCACGTCGGCTTCGACTCCCACTGCGCCGTCTGCAAGGAGCCCTTCGAGCTCGGCGCCGAGGCCAGGGAGATGCCCTGCAACCACATCTACCACCAGGACTGCATCCTCCCCTGGCTCGCCCTCCGCAACTCGTGCCCCGTGTGCCGCCACGAGATGCCCACCGACGCCGCGCGCTCCCGGGCCAGCAATGCCGGCAGCGAGGAGGAGACGGTGGGGCTGACCATCTGGAGGCTGCCTGGAGGTGGATTCGCCGTAGGGAGGTTCGCCGGTGGGAGGAGACCCGAGGAGAGGGAGCTTCCGGTCGTTTACACGGAGATGGATGGCGGCTTCAACAATGGCGGCGCACCGAGGAGGATCTCGTGGGGGTCAAGGCAGAGCCATTCGACGGAGAGGAGCACCATTAGGCTTATATTTCGGAGTGTGTTTGCGTGCTTCGGGCGCAGGCATTCGTCGAACTCTCAGGCCTCGTCTTCCCACACGAGGCCTGATGAGCCGAACGAGGTATCGGAACGGAGCGCCGTGTTCAGCCATGGCTCGAGAAGCCGGAGCACAAGCTGGAGGCTGGAAGATGGACACGCCGACGTGATGGTGCAAAGATAGGCCTGAACCGAAAGAAAGGTTGTTGATTGTTTCCGTTTCATGTTTTATGTATTTAGAAGAAGAAACGCGAGGATTTGTGGAACAGAAATTGGTGTTGTACATAGGAGCAGCATCTACTAGGTAACTTGCAGGGAAGAAGATGTCCACCGTGATTCTGAAATGAGCATTTGGTATTTTAGGTGGTTAATTGCTTTGTTGGTAGCAAATTACGTGTTTGATCCTTGATTTCATTCAATTCAATGTCGCGCACACAATTCTTTGCATTTATAAGAACAGAATGAAAGCCTGATGTTTACAGTGTCGCAGGGTTCAATAAAAACCTTGTTCTATATATTTTCTGTTTCAGCCTCCGGCTTCTTGAATTAGCTTTAGCTAGTATCATCTATCTGTTGCAAATATATCTTGACTCGCTCGCGAATTTATGGATGATTTATATGTTGTTATCTTGTCACTATGATTAGTGATTGGATCCCCTGGGTGTTTTTTTTTTGTTCACTAGTCAACACACACAAACGTATATGTATATATATATCCGTTCCATCTGTCCAAAAACAATAAGACCATCATTAATTTTTGCGAAATAATCTGCCTGAATAAAATTTGGAGGTAGATTGTTGTATCAAGATATTTTAGTTCTTTTTGGATGACTTATCTGAGACAAGATATCTACCATCTAACTTCAAATGTACGCTACTGCTGTACTTACTAGTCACTAGACATCACTGTCCTGATGTAAACCGCAGAAAGTAGCATCTACATGAATTTACCCTCTTTTACTGCCTTTTAGTTCCTTTATGCAGCTGAGAAGGACATGCATATCTGTGGTGCGGTAAAAGCTTGTGGATTCTCCTGATGGTTGACTAGCTTTGCAGTAAGTTTGCCTTCCCTTGAAGGGGTCTATTTGTATGCACTACTTGAATTGCTGCTGCTACATGCTTTCATTTGGTAAACCAACCGAGAAATATTCCTTTCTGGCATGGTCCATACAAGTATAATACAACCACTGAACTGGAACGATTCCGCTCTTTCTTCTTCTGCTTCTATTGCAGTGTATGCAGGGAGGCCCAATGATTAAACTCTGCCCTAATCCTGTCACCGATGTTTGTTATGGTAGTTGATCTGCAACTGCGTGCAAACAGAGTTGGTGCAAGTTGAGGTACGATTTGCTGATTTTCTGTTCAGTTTGTCTGCAGAAAGAAATTCATCGACAGGTATTGGCACAATATCTTTGATGCCATCATTTTGTCTCTAAACGGCTGATGGTTTAGTTTTTTTGTCTAAGTAAAGCAGCCTAAGGCGCATTGTGATGGAAGGAGTTGCCGTTAAACAGAAAATGCTATTTTTACCTGGTGGGTGTCACTGTCGTGACGAACAGAAAACGGTAGGTACATGAATTCACCACGTTTCAGATTCTTGCTAGAGTTGATACGGACAGGAACATCCATCACCATGGAATTTCCATCAGATAAATTAAAGTTCAGTTGAACGAGGGTCCAGGACAAAATTAGCAAATAGATCAGTCATGGGTTTCCCAAGTTCTTTCTCTGTGGTTCCACGAACCTGCACACACACGAGAGACAAAAATAAAGATAAAGATAAATTACACAACAGTTAGTCTATACATTGTTAATCATTGCCATTAGGATCAGGATCAGGATTGATTTACAAATCAATGAAAATACCTATGAGGGTAATAAGTTTCAATCTTCCATTCATCAAGAATAGGTGTGCATACCTCTTCAAGAAGGGCATGGAGGAAGCAGTCCTGCAACTGCCTGAGGAGAGGACATTTATGTAGGGTTCAGGAAGCGTATCTGCTCTTGTGGACAAATACTGGCCCATTTTCACCCATAACCCTTCTATCATCAGGTTGAGAACATGGCGAGCATCTCGCGCGTGTGTTTTTGTCCATATAGCGTTCTTTTTGCTATTGGTAACCCATTGAACTCTCTTATGAACAGTCTGCTTGTAACTTCATATAATGTAAAAGTGCGTGGGTTGAAGCAATGTATTTCCATAACAGAGGAAGTTTCAAGTAATCAGTTTTACATTATACATGAGAACGAACAGTTTTCTTTAGACAGGTCATCTAGCTCTACAAATAAATGTGTTGTTTAGAATTACGCGTGCCATCAATACTATCGCACTCTAAAGGCTGATTGTCCATGTACATTTACTCTCCCGTCAGCACCTCATGAAGCCATTTAAAGATGCGGTCACAAACACGGGCAACATAGCGAGCAACCTAACATATATATACGTATCGTGGGGAACCCAATATCATATAAGGCGGAGGAAGCACAAAGTAAATAAGATTAAATCATTATACGACCATACTCATTCAGGTACATCTCCATCATTCAGAAGCTGTCATCCACATATAACTGAGAAAGGAGAAATAACTAGTGATTTACCATCATTCAGGTAAAAAGGAATAATTTTGGATTTTCCAAGATGGTGTTCATAATGTTCTCCGTCGCATTCTCAGAGTGCTCTGGCATCTTCAGTTTGTGTACCTTGAATTCGTTTCAATAGAAACACAAGTCAGGTAGCACCTTCATCTAACATGAAACGTGAGCACCTCAAATGACGGTTCCTTCATTATTATTTTTTCAGGAACACAACAGTTTCTTCCTCAAGACAGATTCAGAGCCATTTCGTTCAACGTGTTAGTAGTTACATGCTCTATTTAGTTTCTACAGAACTAATAATGGGGGAAATAAGTAAGAAGATGTGCCTTGGTCATGGAGCAAGTATTTGTATTACTCAGTCTAGGCTGCTATATTCAAGAACGTTGTTTCCTGACTTTTAGCGAATGAGATCACTCCAATAAAATCAAGATTTAGCTAAGGTACATAGTCTTGACAGAATCCCTGAAGAATCTTCAGTTTATTTTTATTTATTTTTTGGTTTTTAAAAACAACACGAAAAAAGAGTGTGAGATCACTGTAAACCATCAAGTCACCATTGGACCGATCAACAGACCAAGAAAGGCAGGGGCCATATCATCTCATCTTCAAATTATCTGAACCTTTTGAAGAGCTCCACGCTCTGTTTTAACCAAGTTGTAACATCCCAAAACTTTAGTTTTTTTTCTAAATTAAAAAATTAATTCAAATATTTGGATTTTAAATTGGATTTTTGCATATATTATTATTCCTGATCTGAAGTTCAAATTCAAATCTCCTCGCTGTAAGAACCCTAATAATTAAACTCGTCTAAAACTTAATAAGCAGTAAATTAAAATTTCTTCTCAACAGTAATTACAGATAAATTACACTCATGACAAATCAATAACATTCGAGATTATATTATCAAAATGCGGCATCCAAATTTACAATATGAATTATTTCAACAAAATAACAACACTGTTATGACTCAAGAGTTTTACAAGGATCCTTTGCAGCTGAATGTAAATTACCGCTGTGATTGCATTACATAAAGAATAAAATAAAATGTTAGGGAGAAAGGGCGACCGAGACGCACCTCCCCTAAATAGCCTCCCCCTTAAGCTTCAAAAGCCTCTCATCCATCCACAAGCAAAGCAAAACCAAGCAAAACCAAGCAAGGCTAGCACAAGCACACTCAAAAGCAAAGCCACTGTCATTCGCAAACCAAAGGCAAGCACCAAAGGGCGAGCCTCACACCACCTTGGCCCCACCCAAACCAGCCCTAGAGAGGGAGTGAAGGAGGAGAGCAAGGGAGTCAAGGAAGACCAAGGGAGCGAGAACGACGACAGGGACCACCACCAAACCGACCAAGTCAGGCCAGGTACCCCACCTCTTCATGCCCCCACTGCCATCTATTTTTACCCGAATCCGAACCCCCTTGTGAGCCAACCGAGCACCAATAACCTGCATTAAAAACCCTAGCCCCACTAAGTCCATCATAGAGCTTCACCCAAGTCCCTCACATATCATCATCCATTTCCATCACAGATCCAAGGGGAGGAGTAGAGGAGGAGTAGAGGAGAGTGTACCTTAGTGCGACGTAACACGGTGGCAACACCACCACCAGCAAAGCCCAGAGCCAGCAACGTCACCTTGTGCATGCCTCGACCGCACCCACCATCTCTCCCCTCCTTGCTGGGACATGCTTATTAGTCTTGATCACCCAATAGGGGGAAAACTGTTATTACCCTTTTATGCAAATCCTTTTGACAAATGTATGACAACAGGTAATGTCGGTATTTAGAAAATAAATAAAATGGTGAAAGTTGGTTTTAGACTTGGGCGGATGGTAAGATCAGGCGGGTGTAACTAGAGCACGAGAACTTGTATTGTGCTAAGTTCCGCCCAAGTAATATTAAGGACCGACGCTTGTGACTATCCAAATTGAGCAATATCATACAACCATGTATCCTAAATGGGAAGGATCTGGCTAATTAATTAGCAATATTTTGATTTGGTTCTGTTTGGGCTGTTGATTTGGTGCAAGAGGGGGCCGGCGTGGCGAAACCTTAGGGAGCAAAACTGGGTCAAAACAGAGTTTTGTAAAAGTCTTGTGATAATTGCTTAGTCGCAAGCCCAAAGAAGCGTGTCATGGCCGACATTATAAGCCGATATCTTGTGTGGGTCAAGTTGTACAACCTCTGCAGAGTGTAAAACTATTCGAATAGCCGTGCCCACAGTCAAGGGCGGGAAAGGTGCGTTTTCACATGGTAGATTTTGGTTTTGATTTTAAAAGAGTAAAATTTTAGGAACCAGGAGCAGTTGGGACTCTCTGGTAGTTTTCTGGCAGCTAGAGCCAGTTGGGCAGCTAGAGCTCAATCCTTTAAACCTTGGCGGCTAGTGCCTTGATGCTAGTAGTTGGTAGCTAGAACCTCCACTAGTGATATAATTAATTTAATTATTGAAATTGCATTCGCCAAATGCACTTTATGTAAAATGTTTGAAATATAAAATATTGTTTTATGAAAAAAAAAACCATATAAGTCCAATTGTTAAAGCTATGCATATGCATGTTTCCCAAGACTCGCGGAGTACTTTATGTACTCACATACTACATTCAAAACAAATCTTAGAAGCATTCAATGATGCTGTAGACGACTACGACTACTACGCCTGCAAGTTTCACGAAGGACATCCATAGTATTAGGTTGCGCTCCCCAGTCGAATGCTGGTGAGAAATTTGATGGGCCATCACTCAAAGTTTAACTTTTGCTGTTTTCACTGCTGTAAAACTCAAGGTCTGCTGACCTCTTTTGTAATAAGTGGCCTTAAGGCCGGTACATTGTTGTTACTTTTATGATAATCGTGATTCGAACTTGTTATCAACGATGTGACTGTACGCACTAGCTACTGATCCAGGGACTAGTGCAGAAAATACAGAGGTTTCGGATTCAAAAATCCAGGATCACGACAAAAGTAGACCAAAAAGATGCTCCATATTCCAATCCAGAGGAAACAGGTAAAAGGAAATACATCAGAACAAAAGGGAAAAGCTGAGCAGTCAAATAGACGAAATTACAAAGAGAAAACAATAGAAGTCCTAATCATCTGGCGATGATCACAAGAAGCAGGTGGTGATGAGGTAACACTTATTTTTTCTTTTTGTGAGGTAGCTGATTAGGGGAGGGGAAATCTGGAAAGCTGGGCGAAGAAGAGCAATAGAAAAGATCTGAGGCGACGGCGTTTGGAGCAGAAAATATCTAACCTGTCCAAGCCAGTAGCTGTTGGCATGAACCGACGAGAGGGCAGACGAAATGACCCAAGCTTCAACAAAACACCATCGGACGCAGTTGCGCTGACACAGTGGGGAAAAAACCTGAAACAGCAAACATCGAGCGCAAAAAGGCAAGCGCCCGATAGTAAGAACACAGAAGAAGACGATTTAAGGCGAAGAGATGAATGCAGCAAAGCAATACGAAGACCTAATGCTCAGCAAAGATCCATCGGATGCAACTAGCATGATGCAGATGAGTAAAAGCGTAAAGCACGATGAAGGTAAGGAGGTGAACGCAAGAGAGGAGATGGGGGGCCGCGGGGCTCGAGATGCGGCAGGGGAGGGAGAGGTAAGGGTGGTGGGTGGAGAGGGAGAGAGGTGGAAAAGGGAGAGGGAGAGGGAGAGGGAGGGGAACAGTACGTGGGGAGGGAGAGAGGCGCGGCTGTGCGGCGTCGGAGGGAGGAACGACAGCAGAGGAAGGGAGGGGGAAAGGCGAGCCGCTCGACGGAGAGAAGCAGCGAGAACACGGGAGAAGAGATACAGCTGGGGACACGGCGCAAAAGGGGATAAAGGAGAAGAAGACAGTGCGCTTAGGGGCGACGTGGACGCGCGAACGTGGCTCATCTGATTCTCAACCGGATTTGGACTTATGTCATGCATGATCAAAGGTCCTGTGGATCAGAGCAGAAATAGCCCTTGGATCTTAGTGAGCAGCAGGCTTGTCGTTCTGACGCTACCACTCTAGGCCTGCCGAGGTGGTTCGGAGACGAGGCGAGAGGTGGATCATATTTGAGGAACTGTCACTGGCGAGTTCAGTCCGAGCGATTACCTCATAGACAAACTCATAATCGTAAGAACGATACGAGAATACAAGAACATAATAACAGATTAAACACAGAGATATGATGGAACTTATGACTTCTCTTTATTGCTCTTCTGAAAACTGTCGTACAATGATTGTGGTCTCCCTCCTTTATATAGGCTACTGGATGGATGAGGAGCCCACCTTGGGCCAGGACTCCTGCCCTAGGCACGGTTTCTTAACACTCCTTCTTGGGCACTCATCCGTCATGTTCATGTCTCATCAAAACTCTATAAAAATCCAATGAGAATTTTTTTGGAGAAAGAGTACATGATAAAAGTTCTGTTGTGCTGCACAAATTGTCCCATTAAAAATCTTAGCCAAAAAACTCCAGGAAAACTCGTCAAGGGAAAAAGAGTACAATCCTCCCAATTTCATTTAATCTCTAGAATTTATTCTTTGGGTACTCGATCTTCGTGATCAAACTGTAATAAAGAGTTTGTGAAGATTCTCCCCGGAATCCTGCACTTCTCTAAGTCTCATCATTCCAATTCCACGTATGCATCTTTCAAAGCTAGACGCTAGAAGTGACTTAGTGAATAAATCTGTAAGATTTTCACATGACTTAGTATGCAGTACTTTAATTTCGTCCATCTTTTGTAATTCATGAGCATAGAAGAACTTGGGGTTGATATGCTTAGTGAGAGGACTCTTCACATAACCCATCTGCACTTGTGCAACACAAGCTGCATTATTTTCATAGATAATAGTGGGGTTTGTGTGGTATTCAATCCACATGACTGCTGGATGTGGTGAATCATCCGCCGAAGCCAAGAACATTCATGTGAGGCCTCGTACAGTGCTATGATTTCCGAGTGGTTCGTCGAAGTAGATATAAGACTTTGCTTAGACGATTTCCATGAAATTGCAGTTCCACCACATAGGAATACATAACATGTTTGTGACTTAGCTGTATGCGGGTCTGACAGGTACCCAGCATCTGCATAGCCAGTTATAGTTAGGTCTTGATTCTTTCTGTAGAACAGACTAAGATCTTTGCTTCCTTGGCGGTATCAAAAGATGTCCTTTATTCCCTGACAATGCTTTTTGGTAGGTTACGACAAATGCAATGTTCGGTTTAGTACATTTTGCTAAATACATGAATGCTCATATTGCACTCAAAGTACGGGAATTCTGATCCCAAGACTTCCTCCCCCTCTTCTTTAGGTCTATACGGGCCCTTGTCCTACTACAAGGATCTTCCGACCATCGACACTTTCGAAGAATATGTCTTTTCAAAGCCAAACCGTTCTAACACTTTCTAAGTGTAGGTTGACTGATGTACTAAAATCCCTTTAGGGGTATGCTCAAGCTACAAGCCTAGGCAATATTTGGTTTTACCCAAGTCTTTCATTTCGAACTTGAACTTCAGGTAAGCGCTTGCTTTCTTAATATCTTCCAAGGTCCCGATGATATTTAGATCATCTACATATACTGAGATTATACATAATCCATCCTGAGATCGCCGTATAAAAACACAGGGACAATCATCATTGTTCGTGTAGCCTTTCTTGTAGCGAAAGTTGCTTAAGCGATTATACCATATTTTGTCTGATTGCTTCAGTCTATACAGTGACTTTCTAAGTTGCACACTGTACAGATTTCTATTTGCTCTGTCTTGGTTCGGGACAGAGATACCTTCAGGTAACTTCATATAAATATCTGAATCCAAGTTCCCATAAAGGTATGCAGTTACCACATCCATCAATTTCATTTTCTAAATTCAAGTTTACTGTCACTGAGATTAAATATCTAAAGGTAGTTCCGCCCATGACCGGTGAATAAGTTTCTTCATAATCGACTACTGCTCGTTGAGTGAAACCTTGTGCAACAAGCCTTGCTTTATATCTTACAACTTCATTGTTTTCCTTTCTCTTTCGAATAAATACTCACTTATGCCCTACGGGGTGCACATGGGGAGGCATGTGGCTTACAGGTCCAAATACATATCTTTTATTCAGAGATAATAATTATGCTTCTATTGCCTTCTTTCAATCTGATATTTTCTTACATTCAGCGAGCGATGCAGGCTCTCGATCAAGATCGATGATTGTGGTAATTTTCTTTGCAAAATAAATATCGACATTGACTGTTGTTGTATTCATAGATTCTCTTGTGGTCGTATAATTTATAGCTATTTCTTCACAGGGCGATACTTCTGATGCTTCTACTTGCTTACCGCTGCTTTCAATTGCGGGGGCAAGTCCCTTTAGTTTTTCAGCTCCGATGTGTGCGCACACATACATGCTGATGTCTCCCTCTGTGGGAATATTAAAATCTGGTATGCCTTTTACTGAAGACTCTATAGTGGTGCCAGGTCTCAACTAGCTCCCCTTCTGATTATGGGGAACTTCAGTGATCGGTTGTGTCAAGTACTTCTTATCCTTTTTCGTCAAGCATCCCCGATTACTTAGGATTCGAGGGGCCAGAGTTCTCGCCCTTTTCTTCTGATGCCTATGGACGGGATTAGGGATACCTTCAATTTTCTTTGGTATTTCAACCCTCTCCTGCACATTACGTGCAGGCACATGCGACTTGGTTACGCTCTTCAAATCACTAAAGTGGTCAGGCAGTTGATTCGCTAATACTTGCAAATCAATTATCTTATGGACTTCTCTATTTGCTTTACTACTGTGCGGGTCATGTGCATGGATTCTCGTGGCTTGCCGTTATTTCCCGATATTTTTCATCAAGGGGTTTATTTCCTCCCCGTAATGACGGGAAACTATCGTCATCAAATATGCTGTCAGCGAAGCAGGTTGTATGCAAATCTCCAGTCATGGGGTCCAGATGCCTGATTATGGATGCTATCTCATAACCAACGTATATCCCAGACTTTCAGAGAGGGCCCATTGCAGTTCGTTACAGTGGTGGTATAGGTACATAAACCTTGCAACTAAACCTTCGTAGATGAGAGATTTTCAGTGCTGACCCTTGTGCTAGTTGCATAGGTGAATGGATGTTATATGCTCACAATCAAAAATTGATGAGAGTTGCTGCGTGTAGGACTGCGTGTCCCCAACATGTAGTTGATAAATTACAATTCTGCAAGAAAGGGTGGGTAATAAATTTAATTCTTTTAATTAATACCTCTGCTAGTCCATTCTGGGTGTGGACATGTGGTACGGAATGCTCAACGGTAATTCCCATTGCCATACAATAATCATCAAATATCTTTGAAGTAAATTCTCTGACGTTGTCCATTCTGATGGACTTCACATGATGATCAGGAAAATTATTCTTAATTATTTATTATCTGCGAGATCAGCTTTGCAAAAGCATAATTTTTTGTAGACAATAAGCATACATGTAACCATTTCAAGGAAACATCGATGAACACCATAAAGTACCTAAATGGCCCTGACAGGGGCTGTATAGGACCACAAATGTCTCCCTAGATACGGTCCAGGAATGCAGGGATTTTATCCTTTACTTTCAGAGTAGAGGGTCTAGTAATCATTTTCCTGGTGGCACATGCGGGCACACAAAATCTTCCTAATTCAGAAAATTCTTTACATTGACATTATGTCTCTAAGAATTAGTAATTATATTTCTCGTCATTCTAAGACCGAGGTGGCCTAATATATCATGCCAGAGACAGAAAAGTTCAGAGCTTCTAAAAGTAATTTTCAAGATAGTTTACGCTGCATGTGCCTTAATGTGAGTATACTATAGCCCAGATTCATATGAAGCAAGTCGTTCTAATACTTTTTTCAATTTTATTCGCGCTTTGTAATGAGCATGTATTACTTACCATACTCTTCTCTAGTCTCTACGTGGAGACCGTTAGCGCGAATATCTTTAAAGTTTAGGAGAGTCCTAGTCGATTCTGGGTACAATAAGGATTCTTCAATAACCAATATTCTGCCCATCGGGATTATAATTGTGGCTCTTCCTGAGCCTATTATGCAAGTATCCTTGCCTGCGATTGTCGTAAGACTACCAGCATTCTTGGCGATCGACTGAATCTTTTTTTGTCTCTTAATATGATGTTCATTGTGCCGCTATATGCTAAGCACACTTCCTCCATAGAGCGCCACACGCGTTCTGATATATAAAGTATTTATTAATATGAGGTAGGAAGCAATCCACACACGAGAAAAGTCTTGGAGGACTCATCATAATAAAAATCTAAGTACAATGTGTGCACTAGATCGAATCAGCAAAGTATGAATAAACTTCTTCTTGAATCTGCTCCATGTCCAACTTTTCTTCTTCGGCAACAACAGCTGCTGCCGCTATGATGTCCAAAGAAGGTGTGATAGGGGCTGCCACTGAGCTGTTCACATCCATGGGTGCAACCCATGATTGTGGATCCTTTGTGCCTGCAATGGAGAGGTGTGCCTAATGTTGTCCTTCGCCCTTCTTCTTAGACTTGAAAGCATCAATCACGTGTTGCGGCTCATGGCAAACACGTGACCAATGCCCCTAAGTGCCGCATTTGTCGCAACTTTGGTCCTGCTGACCATAGAGCTTCTCATCGCGCTTTTTTTGTTCGCCCTTCTTTGCTTGAGCATTATGCTTGGTTTTACTACCCATGACCTTACCCTTCTTATCTGTTTCCTTTGAGTGAGGCTTCCTCACCTTGTAGCTGCTTGCATTGACTTCATGGCCAACATTGCTACTAAGCGGTTGTCAGATGCAGTTCTTTCTAAGAACGTCATCTTGAACTTCTGCAAATTGCATGATGTCAATCAGTTCAGCATACTCCTTGTAGTCGTCCCGACGATAGTTCCGTGCGATTTCCACCGTGTTTGGGTGAAAGGTAGAGAGAGTTTTCTCAGTGTTCTGCTCATCTGTGGTTACCTTACCACAGAGTTGAAGACTTGTACAAATTCTGTGCAATGCAGAGTTGTACTCCCCCACGGTCGTGTAGTCAACAAAACGTAGTTGGTTCCAATCCTGCTCTGCCCGAGGAAGGATAGTGTACTTTAGCTTCTCGGACCGCTTCTTCAGTACGGTCCATAAAGCTAGTGCATTATTTTCCGCCATATACTCATCCTTGAGCGTTAGGCAGAGATGGTGTTTGAGTAAATGAAGTGCTTGATCATTCTCCTCAGCAGTTGGAGTGACGTCCTTCAAGGTGCCAAGTCCAATAGCAGCACGGAGCTTCTTGACTCCAAGTACGATTTTGACATCTGATGTCCAAGTCAGGTAATTATGGCCATACTGGGCCAGCTCTTCGAACTCCCGATTTGTAATACCAGTCATCTGCATATTCATGTAAAGGTTCCATAAGATTACTGCTAGTAATTTGTAAAAAAAAATAGTTGAAAAAATTCTCATAATGTTCCCGTATTTTTCTATGCATTTTTCATGATTTACAGTTTTTTTCAATTATTAAAAGCAATATAAACAATCACAAATAATCAAAAACAGTAAATACAATACATAAATTACATATAAATAATAATAACAAAATTAAACATGCTTCAAATGCAAAACCCGATTCAAAATTTGAATTCCCAATGCCCTTTTCTACTGGAATATGAATCTTCGGCGAATTCTGTAATTTCCAGAGGCTAAACCGCTAATTTTCTGTTTTGAGAAAAATTTCTACGCAATTTCCAGATTTCTTGAGGGTTTTTTTTTTGCAAAATTTCCTTATTTGCGAAAGAATCTCGTAATTTTTAGAATTCCAAGGGCTTTTTTGCAATTGTTAAAATTTTATGTTTTTTCTTCTTTTAATCGGACGACCGGGCCGATTCACCCCCCGGCCCCAACGAGCCTTTTTCCTTCTGACCCAATACGGCCGGCCCACTCAGCCTCTTCAAAAGGGATGTAGGGGGTAGGGTTTCCCTACCGTCTTGGCGGTGCACGCGCGCTCCGTCGCGTGGAGCTAGCGAGGCGGGCACACCTGGCCGGTGGTCGGCGAGCTCGGCGGCGTTGGGCATGGCATACGGCGAGGCGGCGGCACATGCGAGGTGGCGCCAGCATAAGCGGCCGGTGGTTCCAGGTGGTCGGCCGAGCGGCTTCATGTCGGCGACGAGGTGGTGTGGTGCGCGCGTTCAGCGACAATGGCCGACCGACGCGACGGCGAGGCGGCCAAGGTAGGAGCCGGCGCGCGGCGCACCACCGCGGAGGCGGCGGTTTCGAGGAGCCCCACGCGGGGCGGCGGCGGCGCGGCGAGGAGGCTCGTGGCGCCGCACGGCTACGAAAGGCGGTCGGATCCATGCCGGGCTATGTCGTGGTCATTCGTCGTTCTTTGCGCCATTGGTGGTGCGCCCGACGGCCATGCGAGGCCCTCGCCGGGCGGCACCGCACGCTTGGTGGTGGAGCGGCTCGGTGTCGATGATGGCGCATCGGCACGCGCGCGGCCGGCAGGCATGCATGGGCGACGCCGACTTCGGGCGGTGGCGCGGAGGCGAGCTCGTGTACGGTTGTGGAGGCTAGCGATGTCCCGGCTTCAAGCCACGCAGTGAGGAGGAGGAGCCCATGCGAGGGCGCCAGCCGCACGCTGAGACCATCGATTTTTTTCCCTCTGTTCATACGAGTTATTGTTTATGCAATTATTATTCGTGCAATTACCGATTGGCTTGGCCGACAACTTCAAGTCGGCTCGCGGTAGATTAGAACAGATTTGTAAATTTTAATCTACAGTACAATCGACATCTATTTTTTTTTATGCAATCTACCTGTCAACATTGTGCCGATGACTTCAAGTCGGCTCACGGTAGATTAGAGCGGATTTGCACCGTAGAAAAAACCAATCTAGAAAGCCAAATTTGCTGAATTGAAAGCAATATAGAAAAACGATTTAATCTACGAGTGGCGTGCTACGACGGTTGCCATTCAAACCGAGGAGAGTCGATCATACTGATAACGTATTGAGGAACCGTCGCTAGCGAGTCCAGTCCGAGTGATTACCTCGTAGACAAACTCAGAATCGTAAGAACGATACAAAAATACAAGAACATAATAACAATTTGAACACAGAGATTTGAGAGGATTTCTACCTTCTCTTAATTACCCTTCTAAAAAATATCGTACAATGGTTGAGATCTTCCCTTCTTTATATATTCCACTTTAAATCAGGACTCCCGACTTCGGACCGGTTTCTTAACAGATCACTCTCCTGGACAGATGAGCAGAGCGGCCGAGATCCATAGCTATAGTCAGAGGCATGCTCGCTTATCTGACTAGAAGAAAAAAAAACTCCACATCGATCCTGCAACTAGCCAGGATGCTAGTGCAGTGCTGCAAATTCAATGGTTTGGGCCAACGCAGCTAGCTCTGCCCCAGGCCCGAGCCCACACACACATGAATGACGAACACGAAGCGACTCTCTCTGTGACAAGCGGAGCGGGAAGAAAGAAAAGAAAGCGATAAGGACTGGAGACTGGATAGAGTGACAGCCAGGCAGCCAAGGCCAAGCGACTGCTACTGCTTACTCGCCGGCCGGATAGAACGATGGCAACGACGGCGGCGTGGACGCCGGTCGCGTCTCCGTTCACGGCCGCACCTCTCAGGGCTTCCTTACACGTCAGCTCCGCGAGGCGGAGGGCCGGCCTGGCCGTCTCGGCGGCGGCCGGTGGTGGCTCGCCTCCCACCGTGCTCGTCACCGGCGCCGGCGGCCGAACAGGTATATAATATATCCTGTTAGTTTCACGTATTTGCCATTCCTCGACCCGACATAAATCTTTCGTCTTGCAATGGAATCTGGGCCCTCTTCTCTTCTGGCATCGCTCTTTGGGACTTCGAATTGAAGCGCTTTCTTGGAATAAAAGTCGAATCTTGTCTAGTGCATGTACTCGGCCACTTGATTTTCCTTCCATTTGCATACTCCAATTTGCCTCTCTGTGACTAATGATTCAGGCCAGATTGTGTACAACAAGTTGAAGGAGAGGTCTGACCAATTTGTGGCCAGGGGGCTAGTCAGGACACAAGAGAGCAAAGGCAAAATAGGAGGCGGCGACGACGTGTTCATCGGCGACATAAGGGATCCTGGAAGCATCGCCCCTGCGATTGACGGCATCGACGCACTCATCATCCTCACCAGCGCGGTTCCCAAGATGAAGCCCGGGTTTGATCCTACTAAAGGAGAGCGCCCGGAGTTTTACTTTGAAGAAGGGTGCTATCCCGAGCAGGTGGCTGGAATTAATCATTTGACATCGCTCGCATTAGCAATGCCAACTTGCGCATCTCTTTTGAATTAATGTCTTTGTGTTGTTTGTCACTGTTTTAAGGTGGATTGGATTGGCCAAAAGAATCAAATAGATGCTGGTAAAACTTCACCCTCGTCTTGCACATATATATACTCTCTAAAGATTCAAGTAGTATGTTAATCTGTTGTGTTTTACGCAACGCCGTTCAACCAGTAATCTCAAAATGACTGGTCTGTAAGCTAGTATGTGTCATCTTTTGGGTCAACTCATTTCTTCTTTGTGTCTCAGTTTTTTTTTTTTTTTGCATCTTTATGCAGCCAAGACCATCGGTGTAAAGCAGGTAGTTTTGGTTGGATCCATGGGTGGAACAGACATCAATCACCCATTAAACAAGCTAGGAAATGGAAATATACTGGTACTATTAGCATACTCGAAGCTTGGGCATATCGTGTCTATTGTTTGCAAACTTGGCATGCTTCATGTTCTTCTATATTTGCAGGTGTGGAAGCGGAAAGCAGAACAGTATCTGGCGGACTCTGGTCTACCATATACAATTACAAGGTTGTAACACAAAGACATTTGTTAAAGCTATAATTGTGAAATGCACTTTCTCTTGCATATTCCACAAATAGTTTTTTAAAGCATATTAGCTTTATAGCATGGGGTTTCACTTTTCTTCCCTATAGACGTCTAGTCATAAACTCATCATATTTGTGTCATGAATAAAGAAAACACTAGCAAATATAATCGAAACTGTAAGAATTGCCATGGTTTGAATCAGGGGATTGCATGTTACTTGTAACGATAACATACTGTATTCATTTTCCTTTTCTTTGCAGGGCTGGAGGACTACAAGATAAAGATGGTGGTGTGCGAGAGTTGATTGTCGGAAAGGATGATGAGATCTTGAAGACAGAAACAAGAACTATTGCCAGGGCAGATGTTGCAGAAGTTTGCATTCAGGTACCTTCATACAACGAAAGATGTGTTCCTGTAAATAAACAACCGCTCAATGCTTTTTCATCTACCGAACACAAAGCTTGCAGCTTTTACCTATACAACGCATTGCATGGATGTTTATCTCTCTGTAGAGAAGATTTTGTGGTAAGTACTGATTCTATTGCCTGGTCCATCTGTGCCTTTCCTATGCAGGCCTTGCTATTTGAGGAGGCAAGGTTTAAGGCATTTGATCTGGCATCAAAACCTGAAGGTGAAGGGACACCAACGACAGATTTTAGGGCTCTTTTCGCACAAGTGAACAGTCGCTTCTAAGAAGATAAGATCATTTGAGCCAAGAAACAAGGGCATTTTTTTTATATGAAATGATATGAAATGTGTATTGAGTAAGGTTAGTTTCCTGTTTACTCAATTGATAAAATATAACCGTTGTTCCATGTAGTATTGTTTACATAGTGTTTTTTTTTTTGTTTCATCTCGTGCCTTAATGTCGGACCCGGATTTTTTTAATCCCGAATCTTCTGCGAATACACTGTGCTATTCTCTGGATCAGTAGACAGCACTCACAGATACATCACTGAATCATTTCATACATGGCTTAAAACCATACCATTCATTAATTTAACACATCAGAGTTTACATAGACCGCATCAGGTCAAGTTTTACAATAATGGCCGAACATGCCAAATGATTACATCACAAAAGTAGCGGAAGCGATAACGGAAGCAAAAAGGGTGATGGCACATCTGTCCACAGGCAAGCGACTGGGGAAACCTGTGTACATCCGATATTACCCGAAAACTCCTATAATATAGGATGCACATAAGTACCAGCGGAGTCAGCTAGACTGGGGTGAGACTAGAACAACTATAGACTAAACTATGCTTCAAGAATTCCTGGGTCTTCAGACATCTGGTTCCTTATTGTAGTCGTAATCTCCAGTATTTCCTGCTTCTGAAGGTTTGAGGGAAAGAGCGAGAATGAGCACAACTACCGTGCTCGCGAGCCAACACACAGTATGCAATAGTATACATGCAAGGCTTAACAAGGATGGCTCAGGTTCTTTTATTTGCTAAAGCAACATTTTCAATTATCATAATTACAAAGTCCTATGACTTAGCATTTTAAACAAATTGCATTTTTATTAAAGAAAATAAGTGCAATATTAAATAACAGTAGAGGTTACCTCCACCTCATGCTTAAAGTTTTGATAGCGGTTACTTCCAACGATTATCAACACTGGGTAAGGCTACCCAGGAAAAATTCAAAACAAGGGCTAGATGAGCCCAACACATTTCCATTCCATCCACAAAGTTTTTTGAAATAGAACTAACTCAGGTTAAGTTCTCATGTCCGCTTTGACCGTAGGGCACAATTTGCTTTAAACAGTTTAGACTCGCAGAGGTTGTACATCAGACTCACAAGAGATAATCATACTCGTTACCCCACATGATTCCTTAGTCATGTAGTTGAGTGATCGTCACAGTAACGTTTCAAACTACCTTACCCCTTCCGTTATCTCACCCCTATGGCCAATTCCATAAGTTGTGCGGGATGCTTACACAACGACTAGCGCAGCTGGCCCCGGCCACAACGACTAGCGCAGCTGATAACTTCACCGTTTTCGGTGTCCCATTCAAGCTAGCATACGTCCTGCCGCTTGCACACTTCTAAACTCCAGTTGTGGGATGACATTCAGGGTTCAATAATTTTACTAAGCCAAGTTGCACTTTGCAGACTTGCGGTTGTACTTGTTTTACACAGGAGGCCATGACAAGATTAAGTCCTTAATTCATCCGGGCGGTTCATACCACATACCGACCATTCTCGTATACGTCCGCACTCCACCACTCTTTCCATCCGTCCAGATGTGGTACTAGCAAGTTGTTTTAGGGTTTTGGGAAGGAAACCCAATTAACGCAACACATCAGTCATCTACATCCAATGACTGTCCAAAACTATTTTTCATGTTTAAAAGATGATGATTGGGACATTTATTGTCCCGGTACTTAAGCAAGACTAGCATGTCGCTTAAGTACAACCTATACTAGTATTTACTATATATTTACTAGGGTGACAAAGAATACTGGATTCAATTATCAAAGGATGGCTTAATAAGTAATTAATCAGCAAATGGGTATTTAACTACCTTAAGCTTTAACATATCATTGATTACAAAATTAAAGCATGCAACTTTGATATTTTAAATAAACATAGTTTGCATAAAATGTAGGCTCAGAATGATCAAAGTATTGACTCGCCTGGATCAGATTATCGTGGCCTTGATCTTACTCAGGGCCTTCTCTGCCAGGGGTATTGAATCCCGGGCTTTCGTCTTTATCTGAATCTTGATCCTGCTTGAGTCGCTGCTTCTTCTGGACTCCGACTCCTAATTACACGATACAAGCAAGAACAACAAATAAATTCAAAGAACTTCCAAAAGACCAAATATAATCAAAGCGCCTTAAATAAGTTTTGCGATGAACGAGCTGAAGAGACAAGATTCAGCGAGGAAGGGACGATTGACAAAGTCAGTCGATCAACTAAGCGAGAGGGGTCATGGCTGAAAAACTCTGCCAGGGAAAACAAGGGAGAAACGAAGTCGAAGAACTTCCGAGGATACTCCACTTTGGATATCGACGGGTAAGATTAGGATACGTGGATAGTTTTTGACTGCTTTTAAAAGACGAGAACACATTTTATCAAAGACGACTTTTGAGCAGGGATAAAATGGATGAGGTAAACAATATTTGGACCAATGAATACTAGATAGGATTACAAGATTAATATATAAGTTTTCAAGGTAAGCTTATCGAGATTAACAAGTTAATCCCGAATAGCTCCCCAAAATATTTTGAGAAAATGCAAGTTCATTTCAAAGCATTTTACACAACGCAGGAAATTTGAATAAATATGTTTTAACAAAAATTGACGTGATTGCGGAGACGATTAAGAAGGTCATTTGCATAACTTCGATTTCCCGAGATTTTGCAAATTACACTCTTAATCGATAGCTCTCAACTAAAAGCAAAAATGATAATTCTACTAGTACTTGACAATCAGCGAGTTAACCATTAACAACGGTTAATCGAATCAACACAAGTCGTAGCACAATCATACAAGAATAAATATTTTGAAAATGTTTTCGCCAAAATGGAAAGCTACTGATTGACCGAGTAAAACAAAACAATACATACACAAACGCCATACAAACTTCAATACACAACTTCAATACACAAAACTCAATTACTGCTCCACGACTACCCTGCATACCGTTAACAAAATAATCGCAAGACAAGATCAATACACACATCGACACACACAGATTGACAAGGTCTTTGCGAACTTGCTTCATTGCTCGCAATCCACAGGGCACCGATCGAGAGAGCCGGCAGCGAGAGAGAGGGGCAGGCCGGTTGGACCGGGGAAGGCGGTCGATCGGGGAGAAGGAGAGAGAAGGCGCCGGGATGGTGGGCTGCCGGCGTCGGCGGCCGAAAGGGTGGCGGGGTCCGGCAAAATGGAATGCCGTGAGGGGGAGGAGAGCAAGGGAGGTGGTGGCGCGGCTAGGGCGGCACCGGGAGAGGCGGCGGCGACGGCGAAAGACGCGCGGCACAGAGGCCACCAGTGGCGGCGACCAGCCGGAGGAAGGAGAGGGGAGGAGAGAGAGCACATGGGCACAGGGGCGGCACGGGAGCTCACCGAGAGGTCGGCGAAGCGGAAGCCTGGAGGCGGTGGGCGCCAGGCCGAGCGAGTCGAGGAGGCACGCGGGCGGCGAATCATGGCGGCGAACTTCAGAATGGCAGAAGTGAGGAGCGTCGAAGCGAGCGAGCTCTGGCGGCCGGATGGATGCGAGAGGCGCCGGAGGAGAGAGAAGGGCGGCGGCGGCTCCGAGAAGAGGAGGCGAGGAGGGCGCGAGGAGAGGAGAGAGGAAGGCCTCGGCTTTGTAGCCGGGGAAGAGGGGAAAGCGGTGGAGGCGCAGAACTGCGGCGGGCGACGGAGATGGGGAGGAGACCGAGCGCGGGGAGGCGGAAGGCGGATCACATGGGTCGCGAGAGTCAGCGAGACGGCGTGGAGTCCTGCGCGGCGACGCCGGATCCGGAGGAGGCGGAGGCTGTCGGGCGGCGGCGTCGATCCGGGCGAAGGGACGAGCGAGCAGCGGCATGTGCGGGGAGGGCCCCGGCGATGGAGTCGGGAGAGGGGAGAGAGAGGCGAGGAGGCGACGGCCTCGGTGCGGGGCGAGGGGAAGAAGAAAAGGGGAGGGGAGGAGAGAGGCCGGGATGGGCGAGATGGGCCGGCTGGGGGGAGAAACGGCCAGGCCGGTTGGGTCGAAATGAAAACGGTGGGCCGAAGAAAAACCGGTCCAAGAAGAAAAGAATGGGTTTTGAATTTGAAAAGGGTGGATTCAAAGCAAATTTTTGAATATGGAATTTGAAGGAATGATTGAAACACAAACCCGAGCTTAACGGAAGCTAGGAGATTTTGGAATTTAAACCAAAATTTGAAAATTCGAATGAAAATCAGAAATCGAGGTAATTACTGTTTGTCGTCCGAAAACGGAACGTTACACTTAATGGGCTGGCTTCCTAGAACGATTTGCTCATAAATTAATAAGAATGACAAAACCAAAGTATTTTACAGCCAGCTTCCTATCGTTTATTATCCAGATATGCTCGTGTAATAGGCCGGCTAGACCAAATCAAAACATGTAGAGTATTAACGTTAAAATCCCATCTCATATCCTTCCAAGATTGTCTCCAATGCTCGCCCGACAAAAAAAAAAAGTAATTTGTAGTACTCAGTATTCTAGATTCACCGTGTTCAGGATTGTGTAAATAGATACAGAGGTCGGAAGTTTCCTATGCACCTTCGAGCGTGCATATGAAGAATAGAAGAAGAAGTGTTTGATTCTTACTGATCAGCGTATGATTCATTAGGCTTCCATATGGATATTGCATAAATCACTCTCCCTTTCCATCCTTGCAGCAGCCAGCCGCTATCTTCATCAGCAACAAAGTCATCATGATAAATTCCTTTCTTCATATCTATTACTTCTTTCAAGATGGCTGGATCGACATGAAGCTGCTCGAACCCAGACTTGAGGCACCTTACTTGCCACTGCCTGTAACTTTCTGGCCTCTCAATCCTCTCTGCACCCTCACACGCTATGATGTTAAGTGCATTCCGCCCAAAGAGTCCCCTCTCTATCATCTTCCTTGCCTCATTATCCCGTGGAACATTTGCATCAAGCATGTCAAACATTGAAGAGTAATGGAACAGTGCCTCTTTGAAACGTGTTATGAAGAAGGAGAGCTGTATGACCCATTCACAATGCCGAGAACAAAAATCTTTGGGTTCATCCTCCTCAAGGTTTTCAGCACCCTATCCCTTGCACTATTCATGGCTACCGTCTCGTCGCCGAGATTCTTCATCCGGAACATGCAGTTGATTATAAGCACTTCGTCCTCGTCAATGTTGAGATCCTCGATTCGAATGCTTTCCCATCGTGAGGCAATGCCCTGATGCTGGAAGGGTACCTTGAACATGTTTGCATATTCAGCTAACCGCTTCCCTGTCTCCTCAGTCATTCCGCAGGGGCGGAAACCTGGCCGGGGCACATCTATACCTGTGATTCGAAGCTTAGGGGGCCCTCCTTCTTGCTTTGCAAATCGCTGAATCAACGATGGCCATTGAAAGCCGAAGCAAATACCAAAATCGATGATGTGCACCCTCGGTTGCCCCTTTGAGACATCAAGAATAGTTTGGTTGGCGATGGTGTATGACGCCCTGTTGAAAGGGCAAGCTGCGAGATAAAGGCTGTAGACCTTTAACACATCTGCGGTACTTGTTCGCTTCGCCTTGAGCTCGTGATAAACCTGACTCCCGATCCCAGTCAAGCGTGCCTCAAGGCCATCTACCAAGTAAAATGCTAGCCTCTGAGTAGAATCTCCATCTGCTGAGGAGTGCTGTCTTATCTTCTTTACTAGCTCACTGGCCAACAGGCGGTCGTCAGCTGCCACAGCTTGTGCGCAGTGGACGAGGAGAGTGCTGAGATCAACCATCTCATTGGGTTGCTTCTTATCCCGCAACTTCCGTTGAGCAAGTCCTTTGCTTTGACCTTTCAGTGAATTCTTGCTTGCTTCCTTTGCCATCATTTCTCGCAGACTTGTTGCTTCGTCGAAACTCTTCTGACCATAGCAAAGCAGAACGCTGTCGAACGTCTCATTTCGAATTATTGCACAAGAGGTGATGGCATAGCGTTTACTGCTCCTCCCTTCCAAGATATCCAAGTCCCTGATACAAGGATTGTTCCCCTGGTCTGTCACCTCAAAGATTGCGTATTTGCTCTTCTCTCCTACTTTTGCCCTTGTAGTCGGCTTGGAAATGGAAAGTCTGTCGCTGTCTAAATCAATCACAAACTTATCAATACTTGGAACAAACCTCTTTGCCTCCTCGGCACCCCTCCTAAATTGCAAGGCAGGGAAGCCAAATCTAGTAGTCCACCCAGTGCTTATCGAGGGCTGATTTGGCAGAAAAAGACTCCTGCCATAGCTATATGGACTCGACGGGTTTGGTAAGGGCTGTAACATGCTGTAACTGGAACAGTCATTACTGAAGCTAGTGCTGCAGAGCCTGTTGTGATAATTGTTGCTACTCCCATCAGGGATATCTTGTTCATTGTTGCTGCTATGGAGTGGTGGCCAGTTAGGAGTCGGCGGGTATACCTGCCCAAGAATATCATAGAAGGGCTTCTCAGCAGCCTGAAGGGCAGCCTCCCCTTGGTACAAGCCGACCCTCTCGTCAACGTCCTCCATCAGCATCTGGCTTATGTAGTGAAGAGCATTGTTTGATTTGATCCTGTGGTACTCAGGACTACCCCCTGCAACAATCTGAATTTGGTTTTGTCCGAGGTTGCTGTTGACATTATGCACTCCAGGGCTGGTGACTGCACCAGACAGATATGCGCTTGATCCAATGGGTGGCCCGGGAAAGAACTGTGTATCATTCAGGTTGTAGTTGTACATGGTAAGTTGCTGCTGGGAAGAAGAGGAAGAGCCATCGTATGGTTGTTCGGTTGTTGTGATGGTGCACGGGTTGTCAAGGAGAGGCTCAATCACCATTGAATATTTTTTTCCCCACCTCAAAATGGAGGTTTGCCCTTCAAAATCGAATATTAGATGCGATTCTTCTTTGTCCCACAGCAAATGAATTCAGCTTGCAAGAAAAAGGGAAAAGGGAAGCTAATTTGTATAAGACAGATTTAGGTTCGGTTTACTCATTTTACTAGAATCTAGAATAATTCAGATCCCTAACCCTAGAGGTTCATAAAAGGGAATTCTGCTCAGCTAGCTCATATTTTCTCATCTTTTTCTAGATTCAGTGAATAATTGTTTTGGAATACTGATGCACGAATAATAGTGAAGATTTACGGAAACAAGCATAATTATTTTGGGCACTTAAAATTGAATTTTTAGCATCAATAACAGAATAGTACACTTAAAGGACTCATTTCTAACATTTCTTGCAGCAATTAGGATGCACCTAATTCTTTTTTCGAACCGCAGGACGCCCATGATCTTGAACAGGGCACTATGAAGAGCATTGCTGTCTGTCAATTGCGGAGAACAAGTAATAAAAGTACAGAAGCACACACCTTAATAATCAGCATCAACATCAGGTCCAAGTCTTTGAGCAGAAAGGCAAACTAGGAGAAGCGAGAAAGAAGCATAGGTCATGCCCAACATTCTTGTTAGACTTGTATAGAGACCATGACGTCCCCACGAAGGGGCTGAGACTGGAGTTGTTCAGGGTGTTATTAAACGGAGTAGTGAGACTGTAATTAAATTGTTTACTCGTCATATTTGCGTTTTCCCTTGTAGCTTTCTTCTCAACGTCCCCCATGGTGATGGTGACATGAAGGATGGAGACAAAGATTGCTCCAGATTGCCACCGCCCTTTTTCGTGACGAACTAGGCGACAATTATCCTACCAGCTAATACTTCTTAATACATGGCCTGGCTATGCACCAAATGTCCAGAAAGTTAGGACTCACTCGCCACCAATGCAAATGTCCAGATTACCAATGTTTTCTTTCCTCTAAAATTCATGACCTCGGTTTTTTTTAAAAAATCCTTACCAATGCTTCTAAATCTAATAGCTGGTGTCATCCTTTATGATGAATTTTGCTCCCAGTCACAAACTATTATTAGACTGGTAAATCAAGCTTTACATCCGCAAAACATTACTCCTATGTCTAGAGAACTTATCAAGCAACTCTACAGACAACACCGGGTATAAATAAAAAGGATTCCTTGATAATGGTTATAGACTTGAGAATGATACCGCCTTATGTGTAGCAAGTATATTTGATGGACTATTTTGTCATGCTTTGCCCGCAGGCCACAAACAGTGAGTAGTGACAGGACCCAGCTATATGAAATGCCTTGTAAAATGCCCATCCGTCCGTAGCTAACTACAATGTGCAGGCATCAATAGTATCTTTGATCAGCTAAACGAATTCACAGCAATAGTACGTAATAGTAGAAAAATGAGGCTTATTCCGATGAAATCGAGGGAAATGGATTGGCAGTGACTGTCTACGTACGTCCAATAGGAGAGGTACAGCTAATAATGTCAAATCGAGCGCATCAATCAAAGATATATTATCATTCTCTTCTTCTCGGAGTCGGAAAGAAGAACAAGTCAGTATTAATTCCTCACGCAAACGCCAATTCCTAAAGGCAGTGATTGCAAATTTGCAGGTGAGACCTACCTGAATCCTCAAGTATATATCAAGAATTTTTTGCTCGATCAGGAATGTAAGTTGGTTCCAGGAGTAGGAGCGCTGATCGGGGGGAAATTGGTGAGGGTCGACGACCAATCGAGGTTGTTGCATAACCGCATGAATTGAAACACTCGAGCGTACCAATCAAAGATGCGAAAATTGACTATTTACCACACCATTGGTCGACGTTTAGCAAAATATCAGAAAGTTCGAGGTAATAAATCAAATACCACACATTTCTTTGTGTACTTTATTTTTTTTTTTCATTTCCAAATATTCTTGCCCTTCTTCTTCCTCCTCCTTTTCTTCTTTGCCTTCGGCCATGGCCACCACACGCTACTCTCCTCCCCTCGACCTGGTGCCGCACTCATCCTCCCGAGCCGCCACCACTACTACACAAAACCTCATCACAGACGGTTCTAAACCATCATCACGAGCGGTTTTTGAACCGTGCGAATTTATGTGCTGTGATATGACGGTCATCATGACGGTTTTTAAACGTGCTGTGAAAAAATATCCAAAGCGGTTCTTGTTCAGAACCGTCTGTGATAGTCTATTTCCACAGACGGTTCTTATTCAGAACCGTGTGTGATAGTTTTTTCTATTGCAAAAAATTTGAATTTTGAATATTTCATAGTTGGTACCATCACATTTTATGTGAGCATTCCATCTTCAGATACTCTTGAAAATACATGAAAAAGACATCACTCCCATACAAAAACCTTCCTGATCTCCCCCTCACGGCCTGTGAGTACCCTGATATTGTCCATCTTGACCATGGCGTCGGCGAAGAGGGTGCTGAGGAGGCCCGAGTAGGAGTCAACGACGTCGACGGTGGAGGTGTCGTTGTAGAGCACAACGTCGGAGGCTATGACGGCGAAGCCATTGCGGATGTGAGCCACTGTACCTATTTAACATTTACGTACGTGCACCCATAGGTTAGCTACTATGATCAATCGAGTCATCGAGGAAGAAGAAGATTGTTTGCTTACAGCTGAGGAGGACGAGGTCCTTGTCTTGGAGGCCTGCGGCGGTGAACTTGCACTAAAGCACGTCGACGGAGACGAAGTCCAGCAGCACATCGTCGTCCCGCAGGTTCGACAGCCTCCCCAGCACATCCCGCCTCGACTCGGCTATTATTTATAAGTACGACGCCAAAATATTTTGCCTCCCGCGCATGCGTTCAAATTTTTTCGAACTCCTGCGCTGCGATCACAGACGGTTTCATACAAAAACCGTCTGTGATGACATATCATAGACGATTTGTATCATGAACCGCATGATAAGCATCTCATCACGCAGCGTACTTACTACAGAGGCGGTTCTTAATATAACAAGCGGTTTGTATTAAGAACCGTCGTGATTTTACCATGGCTTGGAATTTTCCTTACTCCCGTCCCCATTTCCGCAGCAGCTCGAATCTCGTGGTCGAGATTTCGTTTAAAAAGGGTATGTTTGTAGCATCCTCAAATTTCAAAATCAAAATTTGCAAAATTTTTCTGAAGTTTTCAAAATCCTCATCCTTACCTTGGTTGGGCCGTTCGGCCTGTGGTTGCCTAACCCGACCAGGCGCCACCCCACCGCCTCCTCACCTGCGGCGTTACGCCGTCGCGTCCTCCCTCTGCGCCGCCCCGGCATCCCCTCCTTTGCTCCTCTGCGCCGACTTGGCGCCCCTCCTCATGTTATCCGTCCCGCCCATCCTCGCGCGCCACGTGGCGCCATCGCGTCCTCCGCCGCCGGTCCCATCGGCCGTCCCTTCTCGCTCGCTCGCCTCGCCCAATCCCGAGTCTTTGTCGCGCGCTGCTCCGCCCCGTCACCTCCATGCGCCTCGGGACCGCGCGTGCGCCCGAGCCCCCTCCAACGGCTCCTCGCTTCGCCGGCTATAAATAGCCAGGCCGTCTCCCCTTCCTCCCCCCCTCCACTCCACCACATCCTCCCCTCATCTTCGTCTCTGACACCGTTGCCGACGCTTCGCCTCCCGAGCTTCGGCCTCGCCCTCGCCTCCGGCCTCGCCTCTGGTCCCCGCTCCAGCGCCGCAGCTCCCTCCCTCTCCCTTCCTCCCGGGCGCCGCCGTCGTGCGCCTCTCCCCACCTCTTTCTCTCCCTCCCCCTCTCGTTCTCCGCTCGCGCGGAGAAAGCGAAGCGTCGCGCTCGGCGTGACGCCGTCGCTTTATCGTCGTCATTGTCGGCAGACAAGTGGGCCCCGCTTCAATGCAGTGTCGATAGGTGGCCCCACGTCTTGTTCCATGGACCCATGGTCCCGTGGACCGGCACAGTGTGGTGACCTCCGGTCCACGCAACAGTGCCTGTGGACCACGCACAGTGCACCTGCCACGTGTCGGCTCCTCGTTTTTCCTGTTTTTTGATTTAATTTTCAATTAAAAATTCCGTTGGAAAGCTTAAAAAATCATATTTTTTTCGTTATAACTCCAAAAATTATGAGTCTTGTTTCTAAAATTTTCTAAATTCAAAATCTTGCTAATAGCACTAGTCCTATTAAATTTGGAGTTCATTTATTATGAGTTTGGTATTTATTTGCTCTCTCTGTTGTTGTGTATTTTTCTGGTACTTTCGTCCGATTAGGGTTCGAAGACGCAGGAGACCTCCTGACGAGGATCTAATAATCCTCATTTTATCTTTTATCTATAATTCTTATTATGGGTAAATATGATGTCACATAGTCCCCAGAGATACCCCTTATCTATAAGGGAGAAGCCCAATAAGAGGTTGTAAGTTCTTCTACAATCACCCCCACAGTTGTAAGTCTTGCTACGACTATATCATGGTCGTAAGTCCTTCTACGACCACTACATAGTTGTAGGTCCTTCTACATCGCTACACAGTCGTAAGTTCTTCTACGACCGGGTAAACTACGACCACCTTATAATCAAACCTACGGTAGTGGGTCTAATTGATTAAAGAATCGAGCAGTGCGCACGCACTATTATTCCGCTTATTAATGATGCGTAATTATCCCATTATCTCCGAAGATAATTGCGACGGCGTGAAGAAGCCGAGGCGCGGTAATTATCTGCCATCATGCGCGTTCTTGGATTAATTAGGCGCATCTCATGAGAACAAAATGGCTACTTCTTCACGACTATATAAGGGCATCGATCGGAGAGATAGTGGGAGGCGAATAAGAGCTAGTCAAGTAGGAACACAAGTGCTATTCTCTGTAATAGTCTTAGTCTTTTACTTGATCATCAAGAATACCATACACACGGATTAGGGTTATTATTCTCTCGGAGAAGACACGAACTGTCTAAACATCCGTGTCAATCCACTCTGCGTGATCTTATCTCTAGGAGACCCCGAATCAAACAATCTTTACGTAAGATCGGTTCTAATACACCGATAGTTGGCGCCGTCAGTAGGGATCTTAGGTAATCTCTTGTCAACATACTCTCTTTTTCAATCTCATGCAATCATGGCGGAGAATGGAGCGAGGAGAAGCGGTTTGACTTGGCGGATCTGTGAGACATCGACATGGATCTGGGTTTCGACTACTGGCCGAGTGATGCATCGTGATGGTGATGTTGCCTCGGAGATTGTTCTCCAGAAACCATCCCATTAATGGAGTTGAGGAGGATCCTTATCCCCACAACAATACGTCCAACAGAGGAGCCAATTCTCTCAAAGGACAAGGGTCAATCCGACCAGGGCCGCTCCCAGAGGACTCACAACACGACGAGTTCTTTCCCAAGTGTTCAAGTCCCTTAAGGCGGTCCGACTTGGTAAGTCAAGTTACAGGAGCCACCATTCCAGGACTCCACCAAATCTAGTGATCCTCTCTCTCGGGATAACTCCAGAGAGGTGGGATCAAGCATGCTTTTCCTACAAATTCGACCATCTCCCATGAGATCTCATTTGCGAGCGGAGGCGATTATAACCCGGAGTTCCCCTACGGAGGATTACTCCAAGTCGCCAGATGGTGTCCCTCGAGCACTCCTCAGCGGGAGGCCTCGGCGCAAGTGAGAATCATCAGCGGAGGTCTTCGTCCTTCCCCAAATCGAGTCGACCTCATGGAGGCCGAGATAAGAACACTCCCGAAGATCACACACCTGCGCCCCTCGTGGTAATGGCAAGGGCACCACCGTTGGCGAGAGAGGACCAACACTGACGATGAGCGAGAAATCCTCGACATTCTCGCACTCCACTAAGAAGGCCTCAAAGACGATGAGGAGGATTTTGATGTCGTCGAGAAGAAAGAAAATTGCGATCGAGTAAGAACTTGCAGGCGCATTCAACATCGATCGGAGGAGGTACAAGAACTCCGGGACATCAACGACTTGCTCGAGAATCTCGGTCAAGAGCTTGCTCGAGCGCCAGAGTGCGATCTCTTTCTTTGAAGAGATTACGCAAAGACTTCGAACGTGATGACAAGACTAGAGGTACCTCATCGACAACATTCGGTGTAGTCGTAGCAATACGACTTCCTCACTACCGATCAATCGAATATTTCTCTCGAGGAATCGACACGGCCATAAGTCGAATCGATCCCTATTCGAGAAATACCTTTCGATCGGTGAAGATCAAGAAGCCCCTCGGAGAGGTGATCATTCACCACTTGGACAAAGAAATTCTAGCGAGTGGAATACGAGGAGTATTCTCCTCGTAGAACCGAGGCCTACTACGAGCAGTCGGCTGTTATTCGGGTATCGTCGTATCGATCACTGGTGACATTAACCCTTCTTTTCTACAAAGAAGGCGTCAAGAAGTGATTACGGATCTGGGGCATTTTCGCCGACCTTGAAAGCGATTCATTGGCCACCTCATTTCGACCGGTGAACATGGAGAAATTTGATGGATCTCAAAATCCCATTGAATTTCTTGAGATCTATCAACAATTGTCCGAAGCGGCGGGAGGAGGAGAGCATGTAATGGCGAATTACCTTCCGATCGTGCTCGAAGGATCCGCTCGATCGTGGTTATTAAACCAACCACTCAGTCGATCTACTCTTGGCAACACCTCTGTGATCTTCTACAGGTAATTTCCAAGGCACATACAACCGCCACGGAAAGAAGGCGACTTGCCGGATAAAATGAACAACAACGAGACTTTGCGTCAATTCATCAAGCGCTTTAGCGGGTTCGTAACTCAATTCGGAAATTTCGATTCCTCTGTGATCGGGGCTTTTAAGCAAGGAGTCCGCAGATGAAGAATAACGGAGGACATTGCTCTAAATCCTCCCAACAACATTCTTAGAACTCTTGAGATGGCCGATCGATATGCAATCGCTTACGAGGCGGTCGAGTGGAACAACACTATCGATCGAGAAACATATACTCCTTGAGAGCGGTGAAGTTGGTAAGGATAAAAAGCAAAAAGTCCAAGAAGAAAATAAAGAGTCAAAACCACAAACCGGTGGTTCCAAGGAGGTTCGCCGTGAAAGATGGAGAGCCCCAAACCACCAAGTCGTACTCGATCAAGGCAAAGGTAAGCGCCGATCGTAGGAGCGACAAACCAAGGTGGTGTCCTTTTCATAAAAGGAAGGACATGACCTCATTAGCGCCGAAGTTTTCAAAAGAAAGCTCGAGGACTACTACAACGGCAAAGCACCACTCCCTACTCTCGGCGGGTGGGACATCACGAGTGGCCAAAAGTCGTCGGATGATGAGGAGATGCCGTTCCAAGATCCACAACATACCGTTGAGCACATCTACGGAGGATCATCGACATCGACTCCAAGCGACAACTTAAAGCTGCGGACGAGAGGTAAATTCTATACATACTCCTCTCGTCAATAAATTACGAAGTGGTGGAAGTTACCATCTCTTTTGAGAAGGATGACCGCCCGATCACTCTGAGTCGATCAGTCGATATCCGATTGTTGTCGAACCCACCATCAACAAGCTGTCGGGTCAATCGAGTGTTGGTTGATGGTGGCGATTCTTTGAACATATTATTTACTAATGCCACCGGACGAGATGCAAGTACCGGGACAAAGGTAAGGCGATGCGATACTCCTTTCATGGAATTGTACCGGGTCTTGACCAAACCTATTGGCCAAGTTTCTCTTCCTTTAACATTTGGCTCACCAAGTAATTTCGAGACGGAGAAAGTCTCCTTTGATGTGGTCGATTTCGATACGGCATATAATGCCATACTCGGACGACCAACTTTGGCAAAATTCTTAATGGCTACTCATTATGGGTATCAATGTCTTAAGATGCGGTCCCAAAGGAGTGATCACCATTCATTGTGACAAAAGATGGCGTATAGTTGCGACCGTCGATCCTCGAGATGGTTGGTCAAATACCAACTCGAGATGAAAGTCAGCCTTCGACTAGCAAGTCGAAGCCTAAAAGCTACACCAAAGCCGAACGACCAAGTCAAAGAGGTTCCTCTCGGGCGCAGAAGAACCCTCGAAGGCTCGCTCGCATCGGGAGACTTCCGACCCCAAATAGGAAGACCCTCATTACCTTCCTCCGAGCTAACGGATGTCTTTGCGTGGCAAGCATCAAACATGCCGGAGTCCCGGGGAGGTGATCGAGCACGAGGCTAGCTACGGCACCGATAAAGTACTGTAAAACAAAAATTACGGAGATTTGCCCGATCGGCGAGATGCTATTAAATCGAGTTGGATAAGCTACTTAAAGCGGGCTTTATAAGAGAAGTCAACCACCAGTGGTTGGCTAACCTGTAATGGTCAAAAAGTCAAGCGGCAAATGGCGTATGTGCGTGGACTTTCTTGATCTTAATAAAGCTTGTCCAAAAGATGATTTCCCTTTACCTCGTGTCGATCACCGGTTGATTCAAGCTGCAGTTGTGAGATATTAAGTTTTTAGATGCATATTCGGATACCACGGATCAATATGTGTTTAAGCGATGAAGAAAAGACCGCATTCATTACTCCATTTGGTACCTTTTGCTATGTCAAAATGCCATTTGGTCTAAAGAATCTGGTGCTTCTTTTCAACGCCTAATGCAATCGACTTTTCATCTCAATTAGGCGGAATTTGGAAGCCTATGTTGATGATCTAGTCGTAAAAGCATTAAGAGACTTAATCATATCACCGACCTACAAGAAACATTCGACAACCTCGAAAGCACCGCTTAAAACTCAATCGGAGAAGTGTGTGTTTGGAATTTCTTGGAAAATTGCTTGGATTCCTAGTATCCGAGCGAGGAATCGAAGCAAATCTGAAAAAATAAAAGCCATCCTCGGATCGTCCTCCAAACACAAAAAGGAAGTCCAAAACTCCTTTGGGTGCATGGCGGCTTTAAGTCGTTTCATCGCACGACTAGGAGAAAAGGACTACCTTTCTTTAAACTTCTCGGGAGACATGAAGGTTTTGAGTGGTCGAGCGAGGCAAAACAGCGCCTTTGAGGATGTCAAGAGGTATCTTCGAGTGCTCTGCTCGGTTTCTCCAAAGCCGAAGAGACGCTCTTAATTTACCTAGCCGCCACGCCACGAGCGGCAAGCGCAAAGACTAGTCGTAGAACGTGAAAACGCACAACGGCCGGTTTACTCGTCGGCGAAGTTTTACGGGCCTAAGGAGCGTTACCCTCGGTCCAAAACTTCTATATGCCCTCCTCATGTCTTGAGAAATGCGGTATTATTTTGGCGCACAAAATAGTCAGGTGTCGTCGAGTTTCCTTTGGGAGCAATCCTCCATAATAAGGAAGCAATGGGGCGCATGGCAAAATGGTCGGTCGAACTTGGGAGTTCGACCTCCATTTCGTGTCGACGGCCATAAAATCCTAGATCTTGGCGGACTTTGTCGCCGAATGGACAAATCTGAACTGCTCGGGATCCCGATCTGATTCCCACGACCGTGGATGATGTACTGACGGGTCACTTACTTTAAGTGGCTCGAAATTTGAGGTGGTCTGGTATCTCCTCTAGGAGAAACCTTAAAGTATGCCATACAATTAAACTTTCGGGCTACTAACAATGTAGCAGTACGAAGGTTTGCTAGGCGGCATACAGTGCAAAGCACTCTCAATTAAATCGACTACTCGTGAGAGGAGACTCTCAACTAGTCGTGAATCAAATCGGAAAGAGTACCGTGCTCTAACTCAACAATGGCTCGGTACTTATCGGAGTACGTAAGCTAGAAAAACATTTTTAGGTTTGAGGTACAATTTATCCCTCGAAGGATAATTTCTCATGAGACCAACTTGCTCGGATGGCTTCTTCCCGATCCACGTACCAAAGGAGTTTTCTTGGAGCAACTCCAGAACCGTCTCTGGTCGAAGAACCGAAACACCTCCTCTTGAGATGGCCTCATTAGATTACGAGGATACGGATGACTCCCATCTACGAGTATCTTTACAAGGGTTCCGTGCGAAGATGATCTTGAGGCGGATCGATTATCCCAAAAGCCAAAATGTATACTTTGGTTGAAGGAGTCCTCTATAAGCGAGGAACCCAAGGAATACTCATGCGATGCATTCCAAAACGAAGGAATAACACTCCTTCACGATATACGATGGCATCTGTGGGGCGCATGCTTCCTGAACATTGGTTGGTAAAGCCTTTCGACAAGGTTTTCTTGGCCTCTGACACTGCACGATGCTATGGAGGTGGTTAAAAGTGTGTCGATGTCAATTCCATGGTGAGCGGATACACCAACCGGCTCAAGCATTACAAACAATACCTCTTTCTTGGCCTTTTGCGACACAGGGACTTGATATCCTAGGACCGTTTCCCAAAGCTCGGGAGGTTTGAATTCCTTTTGTGGCTATTGACACGTTCACAAAATGGATCGTCTGAACTCAGAATCGGATAACAGAGCGACAAAAGGTTCATGATGAGAAGCGTAATTAGTCGATTTGGAGTTAAGTCGGATAATTACGGACAATAATAAACAATTACGCAAGTGCAAAATTTGAGAATTTTGCGGCGAGTTGGGTACCAAGCTATGCTATGCTTCATTGCACATCCCCAAAGTAATGGGGCGGTCGAGCGTGCAAGCGGCCAAATAATGCGAGAATTAAAACTCGAGTCTTCAACCGACTTGTTAGCGCTGGGGCTTGGGTACAAGAATTACCTTCTATATTATGGCGGTTAAATGCGACCACCATCGAGCAACAGGAGAAACACCATTTTCTAGTTTTGGGTCGAAGCCATGCTTCCTCGGAGCTAAAATGCGGTCGACACGAGTTGAAACCTTCAACAACTCGGACCGAGAACGACTTGGCGAGATGACATTAACCTACTCGAAGAGAGGAGAAACCTAGCCTTAATCCGTTCGGCGGTCTACCAACAAGCCTGCGCGATACTATAATCGTAAGGTCAACCTCGCGACCTTCTTTGTAGGTGACTTAGTATTGAGCTCGCCAATCCAAGTCTAATCGAATAAACTTTCCCTAAATGGGAAGGTCCTTACGATGGTCGAAGTAACTCGGCGAGTCGTGCACGACTAGCAATGGAAGATGGGCGAGTTCTCTCAAACTCTTGGAACATCGACCGATTCACGCAAATTCTATGTGTGACCGTTTCTCGAGCAATAAAAGTCGAGTTCTTTCTACCTCTTTTGCCTTATTTTTGAGTAGAGTTTTTTAAAAATTCTTTCGACTATGATATGAAAACACCCGCTTTTCTTTACCTTTGGCGGCGAGAAACGTCATCAGTGAAACTTCTCCTCTCTGCATGTGGTTACGCCCACTAGAAGGAATTTCCTAGCATCGACTCGTTACTCATTTTTACGCCAATACAAAGAGCTCGGGTTTTATCTAGTCGTAATGTTCTCAAAGCCAACTCTCTCAATCTTAGTCTATTTTTTGTTAAATATTCTAAGCAAAGTGCACTTTTTACATTTGTTCGACCACCTTTGGTGTATTCGATTTGTTTTAACCTGTCGAAGGAAGAGACACACCTAGTCAAAGTCTTTCCTCTCTGCATGTGGTCACCCACTAGAAGGAAACTTCCTAGTGTCGCTCGATCTCCTACTTTTGCTCTTTGGAAAAGACTTATCAAGTCCACCAAAAAGGACGAGCGAATGACTAAAATACTCTAAGGCGTTTGTTTAACTCAAGTTCTTTGTTCTTGGTTTGATTAAACTAGTCGGAGATGGGAACATCACCTAGTCGAAGTTTTCCTCTCTCGCGTGGTCACGCCCACTAGAAGGAACTTCCTAGTGTCAAGTCGTTTCTACTCTTTTAGACCGATGCTTGACAACCGTAACAAAAGCTATAAGTTAAATAAACCTCTCTTTGTTTTGAAACCCCATTTTTAGACACTATTTATTTAGATTGTCTAAACAATCTAAGCAAATAGTCGGGGCTAGGATAAAGTTATTAATTTGACTTCAATTCTTAGTCTTTCATTCGTTTATTATCTTTTGAGTTACTAACTACTCGACAAGATAATTTTCAGGAAATGAGGCGGATCATATATTACTCATTAACAAAAATCGTCTGCCTTACAAGGTAGTTACAAGACTACTCTGAAGGGGGAGAGCCTAGCTGCATTTCCTCCGCCACCTTTTACCAATCGATCATTTCCTCAATCAGACGACTTGCCTCGATTCGGATGACGATCGAAATAAACCGATTGGTTTAACATTAAGGCGGGGTCTTGAGCTTTAAGTTTAGCCAAAGCGTAACTTCTGCGACTTCGATCGCTTCCTTATTGATTCAGCTTGATTAGTCTTCAGAGTGGTCACCATTTCTTGCAATTTTCCGACTTGTTCCCCAATGGTACTTGTGTGAGCAGCTATGGTATCTTCTCGAGGAGTTTTTCCCTCAGAATGTAGCTCACTAAGCACATTGTTCAGGAGAGTGATGTTGCCTTGAAGACTAGTCTTCATCAACTCCATCTCCTGTTGGGTACAAGTCGAAGCCTCGCGAAGCTTCTTGTTTTCGACCACTTGTTCTGAAAAGAATAATATCGGTCAAACAAAAATATACTTCTAGAGGAAGATAACACAAAGATAATTATAGGTAAAAGCTTTTTCTTACCTACTAATTGAGAATCCAATTTCTTGACCTCTTCTCGATGGGAAGCAATAGTTTCAGCATGCTTTTGCTCCCATGCTCTGATGTCCTCTGCATTCATCTTAGCAATGCGGACAGACTCATTGCAGATTAAGGTCTTTGCTTGGATTTCAGCCTCGAGGCTTCTCAATTGGGCATCAATTTCTGAACAAGAAATTGGCATTAGAAAAGGAAAATACTCAAAAGGATAACAGGTAAAGATTTACTTACCTGTTAATCGAGTTCTAAAACCCTCGAGTTCTTGATCCTTATTCGCGGTAATGCGAGAAAACTCCTGAATAACCAAAGATTTTTCTTGAACTTCGGTCTGGAGCTTCCGCATCTCTTTTTCTTTATCTGGAGAAGAAAGGAGAGTCGGGTAAAGGTTAAAGATCAAAAGCAGTCTTAAGTTCAGAACTTACTGTTTATTTTTTCCTGCAATCTTTTAGATCAGAGGGTCTCTCGAAGTCTATCCGAGAGGACTAATACTTCGTTCCTTAGCCTCCTCGACTCTTCCTTTTCACAGTCGAGTGAGTCAGCTAAGGTCTTCGTATCACTGTTTAACCTACAAAGAACAGGAACGAAGATAAACATCAGCCGAATGGTTGTGAGTACTTCTACAACCACTGACCTAGTCGTAAGTTTTTCTGCGACTAAGATATGGTTGTAAGTCTTTCTACGACCACTACCTGGTCGTAAATAGTCGTAAGTTCTTTTCGATCGATACTTAAATCATGAGTTTCTTCCATGACTATTCTCGTGAAACATTTCACAGTATTTAAGTCAAAAACAACTATGAATGATAGGTGACTTACCACCTCTCGCCTCTGCTTGAGTAGTTCTTTCTCTTGTCTTAGCTCTAAAAGTTGTCGATGATACTCACCGACAACGACAATTTGCTCGAGCTTTACGCAAAAGAAAACAAAGTGAGAAGGGAAGGAAAGCCACATATATAAGTATTACGAAGATACTTACATTCATAGTCGTTCTAGCAAAAATCGAATATACAAGGTCAGGGTCTTCGCGACTTATCTATCCTCGAAACTTTGTCCCACCACACCTTCTCGAGCGCTCGTTGTCAAAAGTATTCTCCGTGTTGGGAATATCTTTGGGATGGGGACTCGGTCACGAGATTTGTGCGAAGACCCTCGACGGAGCGGGCCCAAAGAAGTCACCACGAAGTTGAAATTTTCTCCTTCGGTTCTATGATTTCTCTTTGGGTAGGGAAGGAACGCCTCCTCGATTTCCTTCCCAGGCGGTCGCAGTGGTCACCACCTTGACCAGAGGCTTCCACACCGCCTCTGTTGTTTCTCGACTTTAGTAGTCGTAGCGGCCACCTCAACGATGAATACCGCTACCTCAAGAGTCGTGAGTTACGACTTGGCGAGATGTGGGAGACACTGGGAGTCTCGACTTCATCGGCCACCTGGGCCAAGGGTGATGCTTCGACCACCTCCATTGCTATCTCTCCAGTAGCTGAAGGGATAGCAATGGACTTCTCAGCAGAAGCATTCCCGGGGGCTGAAGGAGTCGGACTGAAATAAAGAAAAGCAAATCAGGTTGTGAAAAAGAAAAAGGTAAATGTCGTTCTTACACTTGGTACATTTCACATACCTCACACACTGGTCTTAACCAGAATTTTGGAGCAATCCTCCCAGCGGAGGACCTTTTCTTCTCCACGACCACGTGCAGTCGAGGTTCAACAATTGGCTCATTCACGACCACGCCTGTCGTAGAGTTTGAACGAGAACGAGCTCGGTTTCTGATCTTACGGATGGGCGAGATCGGTCTCGACCATTCCGAAGCGACCGCCCTCGATTGCGAGTTGTCTTGATCAACATCGTCCTTCATAAAAGACACAAAATCCTTCCAGTTCTCCCTTTCAAGTTGCTTAATAAAACTAGGAGTGGCACCAACTGCGAAAGATTCCGTGTCATAATAGAAGGGTACCTTAGCCTTGCGAGGTTTGCGCTTGAGAGGTTCAATGCTGCTTCAACCTCCTCGGCCGGCCAACGCGCGCCTCGGCCAGATACAACTACAAATGCCGCAGCGGTCCTTGTAGAGGTTTGGTCGAAAGACTAGAACTCGAACTTGCTCCCCCTTGTCGCAGATTTTACAAGTCGGCGTCTCTTGAGGAGGAGCCGAGCCTTTGTCTTCGATAACCCGGCGCCAATAGTCATCGAGCGACTTCTTCGTCGTCTGGCGATTTTCCATGCCTACTTTACGTAAAGCAAAGCGAAAAAGAAGAATCACTAATTAGTCGTAAGTTTTTCTCGACTAGTACCAAGTCGTAAGTTTTCTCTACGACTTTTTCTTGATTGTAAGATATTCTCGATCACCATTAGTCGTAAGTATCTTCTACGACTATAAAGTCCTAAAGAAAGAATCGATTTACGATTACCTTTAGGCGCTCTATCCTTTCATCTGCGGACAAAACCGCAATGACTTGAGGAACCGCCTCGGAGTGGCGGGGACTTCTCACGAGATGAGTCGACTGAGTCAACCTCGGCTGTGAAAGATCTGTAAAAGCAGATAAAAATATTAGACAAGGTTGAGAAAGACCAAGCGGAGAGCTAAGTCGACAATTGCTTACCCTCCTCGTAGTCTCTGGTGGGGTCTCCTCTCCCGAGTACCTCCACATAGGAGATGCTCGTTTCTTGAGAGGACTAATTCTGCGTGTGATGAAATCCTTCACCACATGCCATCCGGTCACCCTTCTTCCTTTAAGTCCTTAATGGCTTGAATATAAGGGCTAATCCATTTGATATCTTCAGGGTTGAATCCCATGAAGATTTCTTTTCAATGACCTTCCCCACGAAAGAAAGGTCGCTTGAGGTGACCTTCGGTAGAACCACCTCTTCCTCCACCGCCACGAAGGCCGAGTGAAACTCGAATGTACTCCTTCGACTTGAGTCGTGGAGCTTGAGACCACGACTTCCGCGATTCGGTTTGTCGAGCCATCCCATAATAATATTGGAACAGCTCGAGATCCGCCTAATCCCAGTGCGCCGCCGCCGACATATACGAACACACTCAACATGGTAATGGAATTGGGACCTAAGTTCACGGTTCCACCCCAAAGTGTTCGAGTACTCTTTATAAGAAAGGGGTGGGCGAGCAATCGAAGGCCGCACTCTGTACGCTTGGAAGGCGAGATTTGCCCATTTTCCCCGATGGCGATCTTTGCCGATAGCGGAATCCACTTCACGAGCCTTCTCTCGGAATCTTCCGGCATCGACCAAAATCTTGATCTTAGCGCATCCATCTCCGATTCCTCCCATTCGAAACTCTCTTGGCCATTTCGCTAGAAGCAAGAAGTTTTTGGGTTGGCGGCGGAGAAGATGAAACCTAGTCGAAGACGGAGAAAGCAAGAGCTCGAAGAACAATGGAGTGATTTGGGGAAAGGTAAAACCCAAGTCTACCTCTGGTAAGTTTTATAACCGCACGATCTCCGCTTTGGAAACCGTCTCTCGCTATAGGCCTATGAGAGATGGTTGTACCGCCGAACCGCTTCATCGGACAAGTCTATGAGAGCGGTTGCAATTCCCGGATGGTCCGATTCGAGAAAAAATAGGTGCGTATTGTCACCTCCAAGCAAAATTACTTTCTTGACCAAGTCTTTCTAGTCGAAGGAAGTATCAATCGGAAGAGTCTTTCTCCGATTCCCCTCTGCGACTATCGAGCGGTCGTAGGGGTTTTTATGACTTTTGATAGTCGTAAGCAACCTTCCCGACCAAGCAAATTTACGGTCAAAGTAGCACTCAAATGTCGAAGAGTTTTCCTTCGACTAACATTCTACGACATTCTCAAGGTCGTAAGTCCATTCTGAAACCTTTACCAAGTAAGTTATTTTCACTTGAAGTGGGGGCTAGATGGCGAGGATCTAATAATCCTCATTTTATCTTTTATCTATAATTCTTATTATGGGTAAATATGATGTCACATAGTCCCCGAGATACCCTTATCTATAAGGGAGAAGCCCAATAAGAGGTTGTAAGTTCTTCTACAATCACCCCACGGTTGTAAGTCTTGCTACGACTATATCATGGTCGTAAGTCCTTCTACGACCACTACATAGTTGTAGGTCCTTCTACGATCTACACCGGTCGTAAGTTCTTCTACGACCGGGTAAACTCGACCACCTTATAATCAAACCTACGGTAGTGGGTCTAATTGATTAAAGAATCGAGCGGTGCGCACGCACTATTATTCCGCTTATTAATGGTGCGTAATTATCCCATTATCTCGGAAGATAATTGCGGACGCGTGAAGAAGCCGAGGCGGTAATTCTGCCATCATGCGCGTTCTTGGATTAATTAGGCGCATCTCCCGCAGGGCAAAATGGCTACTTCTTCACGACTATATAAGGGCATCGATCAGAGAGATAGTGGGAGGGCGAATAAGAGCTAGTCAAGTAGGAACACAAGTGCTATTCTCTGTAATAGTCTTAGTCTTTTACTTGATCATCAAGAATACCATACACACAGGATTAGGGTTATTATTCTCTCCGGAGAAGACCTGAACCTGTCTAAACATCCCGTGTCAATCCACTCTGCGTGATCTTATCTCTAGGAGACCCCCCGAATCAAACAATCTTTACGTAAGATCGGTTCTAATACACCGACACCTCCACTTCGACCAAACTCAAGAGTACCAAGACCCCACTGCCTTTAACCAAGGTAAGTTAATACTTTGATCATTTTGAGCCTATATTTTATGCAAATTATATTTATTTAAAATATCAAAGTTGCATGCTTTAATTATGTAATCAAATATATGTTAAAGCTTATGGTAGTTAAACACTCATTTGATGATTAATTAAGTATTATCCATCATTTGATAAATTGAACCCCTCATTTCATGTCACCCTAGTAATTATGTGGTAAATACTAGCATGAGTTGTACTTAAGCGACATGCTAGACTTACTTAAGTACCAGAACAATAAATATTCTATTTATCATCTTTTAATCATGAAAATAGTTTTGGGCAGTCATTGGATGTAAATGTGTGGCATGTTGTGTTAATTGAATTTTTCATCCCCAAAACCCTAAAAACAACTTGCTAGTACCACATCTGGATGGATAGAAAGAGTGGTGGGTGCGAATGTAGCACGAGAATATGTGGAATGTGGTATGAACCGTCCAGATGGGTTAAGAACTTAATCTTGTCGTGACCTCTTGTGTAAAACAAGTACAACCGCAAGTCTGCAAAGTGCAACTTGGCTTAGTAAATTTACTGAACCCTGAATGTCATACCACAACTGGTGTTTTGAAGTGTGCAAGCGGCGGGATGTGTTCCGGCTTGAGAGGGACACCGAGGGAGGGTGAAGTTGCCAACTGCGCTAGTCGTTGTGGCCGAGGCCAGCTACGCTAGTTGTTGTGGTGAACATCTCACACAACTTATGGAATTAGCCCATAGGGGTGAGATGACGGAAGGGGCGAGGTAGTTTGAAATGTTACTGTGACGATCGCTCAACTACATGACTAAGGAATCATGTGGGGTAACGAGTATGATTATCTCCTGTGGGTACAGTGTACAACCTCTGCAGAGTCTAAACTGTTTAAACAGCCGCGCCTACGGTCAAAGGCGGACATGAGATCTTAACTTGAGTTAGTTCTATTTCAAAAACTTTTATGGGTGGATTACAATCAGGACGACTCACCTAGCCTGATGTTGGATTTTTCCTGAACCGTCGAGCTCAGTGGTGTGAAGGAGCGGAGGTAGCTCCAAAAAAATAATGCATGTGTAGAGTTCCAATGGAGGGAACCTCTACTGATATTTAAATATTGCACTTACTCTCTTTAATAAAATGCAATTTGTTTAAAATACTAAATCATAGGAATTTGTAATTATGATAATTGAAAATGTTGCTTTAGCAAATAAAAAAACTTGAGTCATCATTGTTAAGCCTTGCATGTATATTATTGCATTTGGTGTGGTGACTCGCGAGCACGAAAGTTGTACTCACTCTTGCTACCCCCAAACCCTCCAGATGATATGGATCAAAGAGACTACGTGTACTACAAGGATCTCGAAGTCGATGGCCAAGGGAACCTGAAAAATAGTCTAGATTACGTGATGCAGGTCTCGCCCGATCTAGTGGACTCATCGATACTACGTCTGGTAGATATTACCCAATCCTTGGATAATATCAGTCGTACACAGGTCACCCCAGTCGCTTTTCTGTGGAGAGATGAGTCATATCCCCTCTTTTTCTTCCACTGTAGCTACGTGCTTTTATGTGATGTTATCAATTTGGCCTCGTGGCCCTTATGTAAAACTCGACCCGATGTTGATCGGAAGGTCGCTCGACGTCTCGGCTATTATTTTGTTGCCGCCTGGCCCGTAGCCCCGTATGCGCACGCCTCCTACGCCCTCCCACACGCATGTTGGCTTGCACACACGCATCCTCATCTGTCTGGGCCACGCCCACGCGCACGTCTCCTCAGTTGTGCCGCGTGCACGCCTCGCTAACTCACTCGGCTGGCTGAGTGGCTGGGCCGCGCTCCCATGCGCCCATGTGCGAGAAGCTGGCTTGGGCTGTGGCCTGTGTCCTTCGTTTGGGCTGAGGGGTGTCCAGTACTGCTCATATATATATATATAACGATTTTAGATCTGGTGTACTGTGCACCCTGGTGGGTCTTACTGGATCCGCCCCTGATCGTTGGAAAATAAAGAAATAAGAAGTTAATTGTCTACAACCTTCAATTAGTAGCGTGCACATAATCCACTCAGCAAAAAAGAAAAGAAACAAAAGTTGTGCGCACAAAAACAGAGGGCCTGCTTTTGAGCTCTGGCTTTCCTGAAAAGCGACTTTTGGTTGGTCTGCATAACTAAACAAGCTGCGAGGTTGAGCAATTTGGACTTGAGAGATTTGATGTTTAGTTGTCGGCTTTTTTATGTAGACTAACGACAACTTTCGAGATGAGAAACGTCTGAAATGTCTCTGGGGATAGTAATAGTTTATTTAATGCCGTTTAACATAAGTAACAATATTTAATGACAACTAAAGACAAATGATAATTATTAACTACGACTAATGCAATTGACGACAACTACCGCAACTGACGAGAAGTGTCGCAATCAACGACAACTACCGCAATTGACGATAATTAACTGCAATTAACAAAGATTAACACAATTGATCGCAATATACAACAATTGACCGCAGTGGACGACGATTAACTACAATATACTACCGCGATTAACAACAATGTACCGCAAACCATGCAATAAACTGCAATTAGCTTATTTAACAATAATTATTAAAATAAACATTTGTTACAACAAATTATTATTTTTTACATATTGCAATAAATATTTTATTAATATAAACCACGCAAGGTGCCTTCTTCCCGGCGCCTTTCTTCCTTCTTCCTCCCCCTTCCTTCTCTGCGTCACTCGGTCAACGCCATCGCCACTCCCGCGTTGCCGTCAGTCGCTCCCTCCCGCACCACCTCGCGTCGCCCGCAGCTTCTACTGCCTTCGCCGCCTCCACCTAGCCCGCCCATGCCGCCACCTCTCCTCTCTCGGTGCCGCCCGAAGCTCCTCCGCTGCCCACGTCGCCGCGACTGCTCCCGCCGCCCTACTGCTCCCACCGCCATCCTTCGGCTATAACAAGCCACCCCTGGCCAGCTCTCCTCCTCACCTCCACCTCCAACCCCTCCTCTAACCCCCCTCTTTCCCCGGCGCCGGCGAATTTGAAGGAATCGCCGCCTCCTCCTTTTCTTCCCCGTCGAGCCTTCCGGTAAATTCACCGCCTCCCCTACCTCCCCTTCCCTCCCACCTTCGGCAATAGCTGCCTCTTGCCCTGGCGATTCATTCCCCCACCTTGCCCCACCTCCTCCCTCACCGGAGCTCGCCTGCGCCGAGCTCCACCGCCGCCATCTCCACGGCCACCGTCGCCATGCCGTCTCGGCGCGCCTCAGGCCACCCCACCGCCACCCCTAGAATCCCCTCACCCCACTGATGCTCCTCCACCCCTCGTCCTCGTCGGAGCGTCGCCGTATCGCCGCCACTTCTTCCCCTGCTCCGGCCGTGCGCCTCCGCCGTTGCCGTCCCATCTCCACACCCTCTCCACCCCAGCAAATCCCCAAAATGGAACCACCTCGCCTTTGTGGTGCTCCCCGTGCTCTTCCCCGCCGCCGTCGTGCCGCCATGCGCCGGCGAAGGCGGCGGCCGAACGGCCGCAACGGCTAGTAGACTCCGGTATTGCCCGTGCGATGGGCCGTTTGGCTGGGCGCTCTGATAAACATGCCATGCCATACTGTTCATTGCACAATATTTCTCAGTTACTGTTCATTATCAGAAAATCATTGTTCATCACCCGAAAAATATGAACCATCATCCGAAAATTACTGTTTTACTGTTCATTGGCATGAACAGTAACTTTAGTTACTATTTACCACCAATTTTTCGTCTACAAATAGTAAAAATATCACTATTTATCATCTAGCATTATTCATCCGCAAAACCCTAATTCGGCATTATATATCCATTTCGAGTCCAGAAATCCATTTCTCCACTTCGTTCAGTCCAATTAAACCCCAGATAAATTCCCACCCTCCCGCTCCACCTTCTTTGTGTTTATTTTCTGTTTATTTTTACTTGCATGTTGTTCTCAGCTCATTCCTTGTCGAGCCGAATTTTACTTGGTTGTTTTATTGTTTTACTTCTCGTTAGGTCACGATCTTGACGACCAGACTCCAGAAGACATCAGACAAGACCAGAATCTACAGGACTTTGTGCAAGAAGGCAAGCCACATTCTTTGATCATTTTGAACCTACAATTCATATATTTAATATTACTTTCATTATTGTATTTGTGCTAATTACTTTAAATATTGAAATTATACTTTTAAATGCCATGATGTTTAGATAATTCATATCACCCCACATACAAACCCACCTAGCACTTGTAGGCCATATTCACCTTGACAAGGTTGAGATTTCTTGTAAGCCATATTCACCTTGATAAGTCCACATAAAAATATTATCTATGCAAATAGTTTTATCACTAAAATTATGGTTATCAATCAAAGAGAGTATTGGCGGTTCGCGATGGTTTTAGTGTGAAGTTGAGGTTGTGTCTAAGAAGTTGGGCAACCCAATAGACTTGTATTGAAAAAGTGAGTCGCAGGTGAGGCCCAGAGGATAGACAGCCATGTGGTGATGTTGGTCTATCGCTTCACTGTGAGACTAGTAAGGACAAGAACCTTGTGCCAAAGTAACAGACACAGAAAATCGCTCAACCACAGGTGTGGTCATTACTCCCTGGCTTAGTACACTGCTCTTCCAATCAAATATCTACAGGGAAAGGCTTGTGCTCTTGAGTAGTAGAGCAGCGCGGAACTGGGGTTGGACAGGAGTAGGCCTGTAGGGACACTCGGTAGTCTAAACAACGGTATGGTCTCATTAGCATCGGGGTAAAAGATCAATAGCGGTAGATGGAGTTTCAGAAATTTGTATGGGGTAGATCCTACCGGGTAGAGGCTAGAAAGGTTGAGCAGTGAAGAAGATTTGTTATCCCAGCTCAGTCGCACGCTAACGTGTTGCGTGTATATTGCATGACAGTACGAGCTTGAGGTATCTTGTAGGTAAAGCTGAGCAACTCTGCAGAGTATTTCAAATGGTATTTGAATACGTCGTGCTTCCGGTTAATGAAGTTGTGTTCATAGGTGATTCCAATACATGAGGCATAAGTAGAGTTTTTGAGATGAGAATCTGGTTTGTGCATTTGTTGAGAAACCTCTGTTGTTATTATTTATTATTTTACTGTTTTAAACTGCAAAATGCATCCACATATGCCTGTTAAGGTAAACCCTAACCATATATTGAACTTCTTGCATGTAATTATTTAGCTTTTCCATGTGGCCTGTTGAGTACGGTGGTAGTACTTATTCTTGCAAAATTTACACCCCTCCGTAGAAGAAGATTGAGAAAATGCTGAGGATCCCAATGACTACTGTTATTATGTCTCAATCGTGCCTGTGGTGTAAACTTCTTTTGTCTTGTATTATATTAGTTTTGAGCTTGGAAGCCCGTGTCTGTGTCAAAACTAGTTGTTAAACCTTAAATTTTATATAATAAATTTTGGTTTTGTTGTAATCGAAAGTTTGCTTGAAACACTGCTTACTTCGCAACTGCACATCTTGAACGGTTGTGAAGAGCTTGATAACCCCAAATTTTGGAACTGCTACAAGTACCCTAAATTTATACTCTAGATGGACAGGATAACAGGATCAATCAGCGTATCGGGAGGAAAGAAAACAAGATAACCGTTCCACTAAAACCGATTAGTGCTAACCATAGTAGATTACTAGTTTCTCGGGTGGCTGAGACCATCACAACCACCGAGATGCACAAAGATCCCCGCGGCAAATCGCATCGCAGCCACACTTTATTTCCTTCTTGGCCTTCTTCTTCCTCCTCTCGCGTTTCCTTATTTGTTTCCTCCAAGCAACCACCACTTGATGATTTCTTTGTCGTCGTCTGCTTCGCGCCCCCACACGCTTCCTCTCTCCCTCTCTCTCCCCCCTCGGTGCGGCTCTCGTTGAATCCTTAAAGATCCCACCACGCACTCAGGCTCCCTCTCGCGCCGCGCCCCACACGCTTCCTCTTCCTCCTCGCGCACTAACCACCACTCCATGGAGCTCCATTAGAGCTAGCCAGCTAGGTGCAAGAGGGGGAGAGCAGCAACCCACCGGCTACAGACAGTATCATCCATGGCCGCCGCGGCCGCCGCCTCCCCTGTGGTCCCCGGAACCGGGCGCCTCAGTCGGCCACGGGCGCCTCGGGTGGGGCTGCGCGGCGGGGCAGTGGCGGCGGCGGTTGAGGGACCGTCGTGCCTCTACGTGGGGCCCATCGAGACGGCCAGCCAGGAGATGCTCGAGGCGCTCTACCAACAGGTAGTACTTATATATAGGACCCCGTAGTTTAATTAATCAATTCTATTCTTGTTCTTGTTCCTTTTGATTAGCCTGCCACTAGTTAGTTCAGTTAGTCCTCTGCTCACAGGCTCACCACAGTAACCTGACAAGCCTCAGGGTCAAACCAATGAATGCTTCTTATGTATGCAATGCACAAATACTTTTTTTAGGTAATATGCACAAAACTTTGGTTGATACTGGTCACTATGGTTTACATTCTTGCATTTGTACCGACAGTATTTCTCTCTCTCTCTCTCTCTACCAAACACAACTAGCTTCTTAATTTGCTTTTCTTTTGCTTCTGTATATTGTATCTAGCTTCTTTGATGCTGTAATGTTGCCTATTGCTACATGTAGTCATCACCATGTCCATCTATTCATTCTTCAATCCTTCACAGGCCAGGGATTCCTACTACAGTGGCCAGCCTTTGATTGTTGATGACATGTTTGACAAAGTTGAGGTAAACACAGGCCTAAAACATACGTATATTCAGCTTTCCATACACTAGTTGCTCAAATTTCCTCTGCTGTTGCATCCTAACAAATTATATATCCCTGGCAGTTGAAGCTCCGGGTTTATGGCTCCCCATCCGTTGTAAAATATCCCCGTTGCAGCCTCAAAAGACACTCGACCTACGCAGACGCTGAGGTTGTTACGAATAGCGCTTATATTCAATATGAGGTCAATAGACCAATATATATACAAGTACATAAGTGTTACATATGCAAAGAGTCCCTTGTACAATACACATATAATACCTCCCTCAAACTTATGGTGGATCAACAACATTGAGTTTGAAGAGATAGAAACTGTGCTGAGCTCTGGTTTGCGTCTTTGTGAAGAAGTCTGTCAACTGAAGTTCCGAATGCACATACTGAAGAGCAACAATCTGATCATGCACCTGGGTCCGCATGTAGGAAGCATCAACACCAATATGCTTTGTAAGCTCATGCTTCACCGGATTTGTAGCAATGCTAATAGCCCATGTACTGTCAGACAAAAGAGGAGTGGGTGCTGAAACAGAAACACCAAAATCCTCAAGTAACCACCGTAGCTAAGTAACCTCCGCAGTCAACAAGGTCATAGCTCGCAACTCGGCTTGGCGACTCGAGCAGCTAACATGCGCTTCTTAGTCTTCCAGGCAATGAGAGATTCACCAAGAAAAACACAATAGGCAGAAAGAGACCGACAATCAGAGTGATCACTAGCCCAGGTAGCATCAGAATATGCCTAGAGCTGTAAAGAGCTGGAACGAGAGAAAAACAGACGATGAGTGATGGTTCCACGAAGATATCGGAGAACACGAAGAAGATGACTATAGTGGAGCTAAGTGGGAGCAGAAACAAACTGACTCAAGATATGCATAGGATACGAAATGTCAGGACGAGTGACACCCAGATAAACAAGACTCCCAACAAAATGACGATATTGAGTAGGATCAGTAAGAGGCTCACCATTAGTGGACCGAAGATGAACACTAAGCTCCATGGGAGTCTCAGCGGTGTGCTAATCCTTAAGAGAAACACGATCAAGAAGGTCCTGGATATACTTTTCTTGGGACAGATAAAAGCCCTCAGGCGTAGAAATAACCTTAATCCCAAGAAAGTAGCGAAGAGGACCCAGATCAGACATGAGAAACTGCTCATTAAGACGCTCCTTGGCAAAAGTGAAGTACTGAGAATCATCTTCAGTAATGATCATATCATCAACATATCGAGGAGAAGCGTCCGACCACGAGGCGGAGTGTGAATAAAAGAAGCGGATCATGAGCATCGGCGGAGAAACCAGCTGCAGTGACAACAGAGGAGAAACGATCAAACCAAGCACGAGGAGTTTGCTTGAGGCCGTACAGAGATTGGCGAAGGCGACAAACCATACCATCAGGAACAGAATACCCGGGTGGTGGCTGCATATAAACCTCCTCACGCACCTCACCATTGAGAAAGACATTCTTGACATTAAGCTGAGAGATGGATCATGCCTGAACAAATGCCACAACAAGAAGAGTGCGAACTATGGTCATGTGAGCCACAGGAGAAAAAATCTCATCATAATCACGGCCATGCTTCTGCTGAAAACCACGTGCCACAAGACGAGCCTTGTAGCGCTCAAGAGAACCATCAGAGCGGGTCTTAATCTTGTAGACCCACTTGCACGTGATAGGAGTAACACACGCGGGAAGAGGGACGATCCCACGTGCTAGTACGCTCAAGGGCAGCAATCTCCTCTGCCATCGCATGTTGTCACTCCTAATGAGAAACAGCATCACGATAAGAAGTCGGTTCAGCAAGAGCCGCTAAATAAAAGCGCGTAGGAGGCCGAATATACTGGCGATCACGAAGAGCATACCGAGGAGAGGCTGAAGAAGATGAACCATCAGAAAAAGATGGCGCATCAGAAGAATCCTCAACTCGCGGATGACGAGTGTAGTAAAGAGAATAAGAAGGACGAAGTCCGGGAGGAGCCTTTGCAGAGGGTTGCGGTCGCAAAGGAGACGGTGAAGGAGAAACCGAAGAGGGTGGCAGGAAAAGTCAAAAAAGAAAGCGGCTCAACAAGAGATGCTGGAGTGGTGGAAGGAGAAGGACGAGGGTAGAAAGGACGAGACTCGTCAAAAGTGACATCTCGAGAAACCCGCATCCGTCGGCCAACAGGAGCCCAACAACGATATCCGTATGCTCAGTGCTATAGCCCAGAAAGACGCACTCCACGGACTAAACGGTCAGCTTGGTGCGCTCACGAGGGGTAAAAAGAACATAGCGCACACACCTAAAGAGGCCAAGACTAGAATAGTCAGGAGTCTTACCACAGAGACGCTCAACTAGAATCCCGCCCTGAAGAGCAGAAGAAGGCTGAATATTAGTCAGGAAAGTGGCAGTAGAAGCAGCTTCAGCCCAAAAGTGTGGTGGAACAGCAGAAGCAAGCATAACAGCACGGGTTGTCTCAAGAAGATGACGGTGCTTCCGTTCAGCCACACCATTCTGGGCATGAGCACCAGGACAAGAAAACTGAGAGAGGGTGCCCTGCTCAGTGAGAAAACCACGAAGGACCCCTGACAAGTATTCCCGGACCACGACAAGTATTCCCAGTAGTCGGCCACGAAAGACACGAATAGGAGAATCAAGCGAGTGCGGATAGAAGTAAGGCTGGTGGAAACAGTGTCATATGAAAGGAAGCACCAGAGTGAAGCATCCAAGGTAAGATACCTGATGAAGAAGTGGAAGGTTGTCTCTCACTAGAAGACTGTGCAACAGAACCAGACGGTGCAAGAGCAGCCATACGACGCAGCAGTGTGAGAAACTTCTGATAATCAGAAGCACTAGAGCTCCTCTGAGAGGAACCACTAGTTCCCTGTGAAGGACGGCTATCACGATGTAAATCCTTCTTTTTGTAGCAGGTTTGCTGTACATGTCCATCCTTGTTGCAGTAAGTACGATGTAGTCCCCTACCCGGCGGTATCCTTTCGTGAAGTCATCGCCGGTGATGGAGTAGCTATGCAGTGTAGAGGCCGGACGAGCGAGAACCGAAAGAGATGGCTGGGCGCGATAGACCCGCAACACGGCGAATCTCCTCAGCACGAACAGCTGCAAGAGCCTCTAACAAAGTCACACAAGGGTGTTATGCCAGCAGCTGAGCACGAGTCTGCTCATACTCAGCCCGAAGACGTGTCAAGAAGTCGGATGCGACGAAGCTCCAGTGAGATTCTTGTGGCCGCAAAGACCGACAAGTGTGACAAACATCCGGTCTTAAAGAGTCAATCTGACGCCATACCGCAGACAATTGAGCATAGAACTCGTCCACGCGTGGCATCTCTGCTTTGTAATGGCCGCTCTGACGCTGTGAAAGATACAAGGAATCACGAGAAGGCTCATAGCGGTTGCGCAGATGCGTCCATATCACCTGTGCTGAAGCCAAACCAACCACATCGAATTTCACCTCCATGCTAGCAACCAGAATAGTAGAGGCACGAACATCCTCATCAATCTATGTCTTGTAGGCAGCATACTGAGTCTGAAAAGTCTCCACAGCATCCTCAAAAGCATCAGCTGCCTCCTTATGAGCTTCTTCGGAAGTAGTCTTCGGAAGCACAGATTTAGCAGGCAGAGCAGGGCGAGGCGGACAAGGCAACTCGCCGGTAAGAAACTCCCAAAGACGTTGGTCACGCATGTGCTGAAACTAGTCCCGATAATTGAGACTATCGAAGATCACCGGCGGTGAGAGCGTAAGCGATGTCTATTGGTAGCGGACCTTTGGGCGGCAGCGTGACAACGAAGTCTAACAGCGGCCCGGCCGACGGCCGGCGGTTAAACGGCGTATCTTCCTCTTTTTCTCTTTTTTTACCTACTCGGCCAGCCCGGGCGCAAAACCCCTTCGGCCGAAGGCTTCGACCAGGGGAGGAAGCACCCCGCACGGGGGTAACTAGGGTTCCCGGGCGGATCTCCGATGCGGTGCCTTCCCGTGGCGGATCTCTCCATGCGGCGGCGGATCTCTTTCCGGCGGCGGCGGATGGCGGCGGATCTCCCCGCCATGGCGGATCCCCCACACGGTGGCGGATCTCCCGCCACGACACACGAACAGCGAGCTCGGTGGCGGCTCCTCCCATTGCTCACCGGTGGCGACCTCTCGGTCGATGGAAGCACCCCCCTGGCGGCGGCTGCTCCCTTCGGTCAGTGAAGACGTCGACGGCCGCACCAAGAAGAAGACGAGGCTGCAGATCCGGAAGACGTTGCCGGCCGAGATCAGGGCTTGCAGCCGACTGGACAAGCAGGAGCTAGGTAGCGGCGGTGGTAGAGGTAAACCCTAACCCACTCTGATACCATGTTATGAATAGCGCTTGTATTCAATATGAGGCCAATATATATACAAGTACATTGGTGTTACATATGCAAAGAGCCCCTTGTACAATACACATCTAACAGAGGTAACATTTTCTTCGAAAAGAAAAGAAAAACTTTGTCTACACTTCCATCTCATTTCTTCCAACTATACCCAGTACCATCGACTTACAGTTTGATGTTTTGATTGACTTTTGGGTATAGGGCAGGCGGACCACTCAATGCTTCTGGCATTATCAAGCATCTGGATGTTGCTTCTCCTGTTTGGTACCTCTGCATTTCTAGTTCCCAGTCTCTACACTCTTAGCCTGGCATTTGGAGATGCATTCGGAGCAAGGTACTTCTTGTACGGTGCGAAATCCCTTGACATGATAACAAGGGTAAATGACATGGTTTTAGTTGGACTGGGCTACCTGGTTGGTTATCCTATTGCATCTGCATCCGGTAAGAACACTTCTTAAGTAAATATTTTATCCATTATTGGCGATACCTGGACTTTCGTGTTCACCCTGATATTTTGTCTTGGCCACATATCTTAATTCCATGCATTGATAAACCATCTCACCGTTTTATGTTTTCTCCAGTTGGTGCACTGCAAGGCTTGTTGACAAACAATTTGGTTGCGCTAAAAGGTTCTTGCCCAAATTGTGGTGAGCAGGTTGGATCCACTTCTAGTAGTAGTCAAATCTGGCTCCTTTTAATGTTAAATTCATGGTAAGTACAACATTTTGGTCATCTGAGTTAGTAAAGCATGTCCCTGCCAGGTCTTTGCATTTGTGACGACGGATAAATCCATTAAAGCACCCCACAGAGCAGAATGTCATGTCTGTGAGTGCCCATTGGAGTACCGCACTAAAGTTGAGGTATGTGAAATACCTACAATTTTGATACTGCTTTTGCTGTATCAAAAAGTTTGGAAGCAGATTTATGTTGTTAAATGAAATGCATGCAAAACAACACATTTTTTTTTCTTCAAATCATCCTCTTGGGGAATCTACTTACATTATCACAAAATCTGCAATCCCCTTCCTATATTTTCTACAGTGAGAGTTGAGTGGATCGCATTCAGACCCTTAGCAGCTCAACTGTGCCAAATTTGACACTGAAGTTCCATATACTAATGCAGCGCATATACTGGAATGAAAATTTCTACATAGTAAAGTGTCTGATTTCAGATTTCCATGTGGTATAGGAGGGGAATTATTTAGTTTTTGGTGCAATTTGTATGTAGATTTTGTGGCAGTACAGAAACAAAGTGTATCATGTCTTCTTATTTGACATTGCTCCGCAGAAATCCTTGTCGGGGCCTATAAGAAGCTGGGTTTATGGCCGGGTTTATCTGGTGAAGCAAGGGCATCCTAGGAAACGGAAATGGACGAAAGACTAAAATTCCAATTTTAGCTGTTGCAGAAAGTTCAGAGCATCTTCTTACGAGATGTCACTTTTCAGTCTCTTCTGATCGACTGAAACGCCTTTGAGATGTCACTCTTATTGCTCCAAAGTGCTAATTGTATTTCCCTTGATCAATCCAAGCATTTTTTTTCCTTCCTGAGATTTCCAAACTCTGCAGATGAACACATGATAAATTGATGAAGCATTATGAATATTGGCTAGCCTTCTCCAATTTTTTTATCGTTGTTTGTTATGGTGTATCTTTTGCGGGGACGCGACGGGGTTGCGGAGGTGAACGAGGGTAGCCGGGGATGGTGCACTGGGTTTCTTTTCCAGCCACGGCGAGGCTCTGAACTTGGGATTTGGAAAAACTTTGATTATTATTACTTTCCCCAAAAAGAGTCCACAACATTGTTACACTGGTTTACGTACAGTTCTGCCATCCAAGCTCCGGTTGCCCCCTCCCCCGATATGCAGTGCATTTATCTTCTTTTTTGAACTGTAAGCCATTTCATTTCAAGGAAAATCAAGTACAAGAGAAGGGAGGAGGTAATAATACAGATCAACTCCAGCAAAGGGAGATCAACTTGCCCTAGTTCATGTTTTAAAAAATGCAATCTTGGAGGGTGCATGATGGCCAGCTGCCCTAGTTCATGTTATCTGTGATGTTACCCTGCTATTCCAGATTCCAATGTGGTGCGCATGCATGGTGGCAAGTGTGTAACTGTCAACCTTGCATTAGGCATTATCAACTTTTTTTTTGCGATGATTATATACTTGCTTTGACTAGCGATATTCAACTTCAGCAACCCTTTGTTGAGCACTTTATCAATCATGATTTCCCCATGCTTGTTCATCCTTGATCTTCATATCAATCATGATTTTCCCCTCTTTGACGATTGAGTGGGTAGCCATAGTCGGAGGAAACAATCTTGACTGAGAGAACGTTCGCCGAGTGACCCAATAGGCGTCCCTCTTTGATGATTTTCTCAGTACGGCGCATCGGGCCAGCAGGTGCTGCAGAGAGAGAGAGAGGTAACGGAGAGGAAAAGGATAAGAATAGCATAAGGTATAAATGGGATCCATTCCAGATAGAAAGAACTGGTACCCTTTGCTTTGAAACAAATTTACTCGGAATGCTAGCAGTAGCAATCCTTGAACATTTCTGCTCCAGGTTAGTAGCATCAAGGAATGAATTGAAATATCCTTGAACAGTAGCAATCCTTAACGACAAGGATAGAGCACAACACAATTAATTAGGACCTGGTGTGTATGCATCGGTCAGACAATTGAACTGAAGGGGATGACACAGAGGGTGTAGACGTGTTCTCTGTGTTTGGGATCGTAGTCGCTCCATCTCGGGTCCAGAGGATTCTCCGGCGCCTCATCCACTCGCTGCTTCTGCTTCTTCCGCAATCGCTCCTCCTCCGCTTCCCTCTCTTCCGCGACAACCGAACCACACAACTCGTTGACGACGTCCGCCATGGAAGAATCGCCGCAGCCCCGCAGTACCCAGACACAGACCAAGATTTCGCGATCGAGGCGAGCCGAGGTAACCCTTAGGCCTTACTTATCCTACGGTCGATAATTCAGATCCTCCTCCTGCAACCTTATCCATCAATTGTTGACATGATAATCTAACAAGCTACCACTAGCTTAGTGTTTTAACAGGGTGCTCAACTGTGTTGTTGCACCCTGTTAAAACAAAAACTTCACAGCAATAGAATTGGGTGTAAGCCGTACAATGCAGATCGCCAACCTATACAAATAAACGTACATACATGACAAATAGGCTTTGAAGCTGCAAAAACTACACAAGAACAAAAGATCATTCAGAACTCCGCTGCCTCTTTACAAATCCCTCTAGGATCAGCCTACATTGTCATGATTCACTCACACTCGCCTTGGAGAAGCAGCAGCCTTCCCCTTGGTCCACGCCTTTGAGCCATTGCCGTGTAAGCTCCGACCGCTCGACTTCTTCTGTAGCTGAGGGTTCCCTGCCTCCTTGGCATCCTGGAGCTGTTCTAATACTGCAACCACCTGGTCCATGCTGGGCCTGTGCCTGGACTCCACCGAGAGGCATTGGAGTGCCAGCGCTGCAGCCTTCTGGGCCCTAGCAAGGGAGTACTGCCCGCCCAGCCGGGCGTCCAGGATGCGGAAGATGCGCCGCTTGCTTGTCAGGTACGGCCTAGACCACTCCACCAGGTTGTGCTCCCCGTTCGGACGGTTCTTGTCCAGCGCTCGGCGTCCTGACAGCATTTCTAGGAGGACTACTCCAAAACTGTAGACGTCGCTCTTAGTGGTCAGATGGCCTTCACAAAGTAAAAAGGAAATTAGTTAGCGCATTCGACAACTTGATTCCAAATGGCTTCAACTTTGGCGTTCGGATGATGCAAAGAGAGTGGCAGTGAACCCAACGTGTAATAAGGCTGCAAAATTCTGACTATAATGATCCCGACAATTCAATTATATTTCAGGTAGATTTGGTTAAATCTGCAGCAAGGTACTTGCAATGTGTGAGTGTGTGACACATGCTCATTGTACTAATTGCACCTTAGGATTAGGAAAATGGAAGAACCACACTACCTGTTGCAAGGTATTCTGGCGCGGCATACCCATAAGTCCCCATCACCCTCGTGGAGACATGGCTCTTGTCACCAGTCGGCCCATCCTTTGCCAGCCCGAAATCAGAGAGCTTTGCATCATAGTTCTGAATAAATTGTCTGACTATTAGCTCGACCAATTAAGCTATCTTGTGAATTCAAACGAGCACAATCTTAAAGACTGCATACTGCATCTAGAAGGACATTAGAGGTCTTGAAATCGCGGTAGATGACTTTAGCCATTTCACTGTGGAGAAATGCAAGCCCTTTTGCTGCTCCAAGTGCAATTTTCATCCGGAGGTTCCAAGAGAGTGGCTGGAAATGCGAACCCCCTGCATATTGAAACATTTTAGTATCATTCCTTCAAAACTGGGAAATAGCAGCCGGCGACTAGGAAAAGTAAAAGGCCAGACCCTTACTCCTAAAAAGATGATTCTCCAAACTCCCACGCGGCATGAACTCATAGACGAGAAGCCGCTGTTCGTCTTCGAGACAGTACCCGACGAGCCTTACAAGATACGGGTGCGACAGTTGTCCAAGGTAATTCACTTCAGTCTGCGCAATCAAGGGAAGACCATGTCATACACAATGCAAAACTGACATGAAACAAGAAGCCTTTTACCAGCAAAATAATTGCTACTAACCAGCCATTCCCTGTGACCCTGGTAGCCTTCCTGGTTAAGCTTCTTGACAGCAATGACCATCCCCGTGCCTGGTCTAGTTGGGGCGAGCGTCTTCTCATCGATCCACCCCTTGAAGACTGATCCAAAACCACCTTCACCTAGCACACTGTCTGGCCGGAAGTTTCTGGTGGCGATCCTCAGCTCATTGAAGGTGAAGGCCTTGACATTTGCTGACTCCAGAATCTCACCCTCGCTCCGTGGGGTTGGCGGCACTGACGCCGCCAAGGCATGGCTGCTGGAGTTGCTCAAGGCTGCCCCATTCCTACTAGCAAACTTGGAAGTTGCCCCTAAACATCACAAGACAGTACAAGCTTTCAGACTTTTGTCCATCATATTTTAGCGTAATCAAGTTGTTGTTCCTAATTCTTTATTTGATTCGTGTAAGATTAAAGTACAAAAAGTTTATGGATTGGTTAGGTCGCACCAAAATACGAACTTTCCTCTTTAGCTTGGCTTAGAAAAGAAAATCAAACCTTCAGCATAGGACAGTCGATACCATTGGGGGAGGGGGGCATAGGTTTAGCCCCCAAAAAAAGTAGCATCAAAATTTGAACTTTCCTCTTTGTCTGATTTGAACTGTACACTTCGAAGTTCGAACAATTAATAACATGAAAGGAAAAGTCGGATAAAGTTAAATGTAGCATTTACATTCGAAACTTCCTCTTCTATACTGAAGAAGGAAAGATTTGATCTTTACACATGAAACAATCCAAGAGGAAGAGCCTAAGCTCAAGATATAATTTTTAATAAGCAGGCACTAATAGTGCTAGGAGCCAAAGTAGCATGTGATCAAGTGACCCTACTACTAGTGTTCAGTTAAAAAGAAATGGAATTCGCGTCACCTAATACTAGTGTCCAAAAGAAGAGTAGAAATACAAAGCACAAAATTAACAGAAACTAATGATTGATCGATCGAATACTTCAGAACAGAACTGGAAAAAAAAAGAGACTGTTCAGCACAAATTAGTACTCCGATTAGAGTAGTAGTTTTGTTATCTGGGCCAAGAACACATGCGGAAAATAAAAGGTAATACGCACCTGAAGAGGAGGCGCCGCGAGAAGAGGTGTCCGAGCTAATCTTGGCGCCCCAGCAATTCCCCATGGACGAGGGCTCCAAATCCACGAGCACCTCAAAAAAAGGCGCCGCCTTTTTGCTCGAATCGAATCGGTCAAGAAGGAGAAGGCAGCAACTCAAACAAACGAACAGAGCAGCCAAATCGAATCACAAGCAAATAAAAATAAATTAACCAGCAGCACTGGCTGGCACCCAAATGAGGACACCACCTCTCCTTCTCCTCGCAACTAATTAACGCTCGCAAGGGAGGGGGAGTGGGGAGTAGATGGGGGAGAGGAATCCAAAAGGCGAGACCTTTGTTCGAATGGAATCAACCAAGGGAAGGGATATCTCGTGCGTTGACCTTTCGCTCCAGAGAGGGAGCGATGGATATTAGAGGGGAGAGAGAGACCTCTTCTAGAAGGGGGAGGGGGAGGGGAGGAGAGAAACGGAGGACGCCATTAACGGCGGGCAAAAGGCGGGCGAGAAAGGGAGAGGCAGAGCCAAGTGGTTGGCATGGACGCTTCCGATTTCTCTGTCATGTGGGCCTTCCGCCCCCCTAACGCTCGGATGTTGATCGGATAGATCTGACGCGTTCTAACGTGGTCTCAGGTTATTCTTAGTTTATTTCCCGCGGCTCTATGGAGTCCAGACGGACACAACTAGCAACTAACCTCTAGCCTCTGGCCTCTAGCCCTAGCTCTAGGATGTATTTTCAAGTGGACTGCTCATCGCATCACGGATAGGGACAAACAAAGCGGGTATACTACACATTGCAGAGAGAGAGAGTATGTTCCATGGAGCACGATTCATGCACCAGCATTACATGTTTTTGTTTTTTTTTTTGACAGCCACGTAGGACAAGAGTGGATTTTTTAAAATATATATATATATTATTAAAAAAATTACAAAGCTAAACGGTTGCCTAAAAAACTGACGACAGACTCTTATTGCCAGTTCAACTAGTGACATGTACTCTATTTACTCTTTGTCGTCGGTCCAATTCCCTGTCATCATATTTATCTATAAAATCCCAAAAAATCAGTCCAAACGTCATTTTAATTCAAAAAAACAAAAGAGTGAGAACGAAAGAGAGAGAGAAAAAAAAAAGGGAGTAAAGTCCTACCAGTTCGTAGCGGATGAGAAATAGACTAAGCATCTGATCCAGTCGGTCATCTTATAGGTGCAAATTTTTGCTAAAACCTTGTCGTTTAGCGAATAAAAATAGCGACATATAACTCAATAGATTAGATAATTTTAGTCAAATTATATAGTACATCATTTGAGCTATGTATAGTCTAGTTCATCGTGTACATATTATGAATGTTCTACTCGAACGATTTAGGATAAATCTACATAAATAGGAAGACACATATTACAAATCTGTAAAAAAAAAATGTAGAGTAGCTAAGTAGAGTAGGTAGAGCGTAATCAAAATAATCTCAGCTTTATTTAGCTTCCCATTTGTTCGCGATAATTATATTATTGATGCCGAAAATTAATTCTAAACTAGGAAAATAGAATGACACATACGAAAGTAGTAGAGAAAATACAGAGTTGCTACATAGGCTACGTATAGATGAACGATAAAATTATGAACTTTGTTTATTATTTTATTTGCACTCGGTAAATATTTTAAAATTATGTTGAAATTGGAAGACCCTCTTACAATTCTGTAAAAAAAATGTTGAGTAGCTTTTTACGATATGTAGACCTGAATCAAAATAGTCTCAGCTTAAATTTGGTTTACATTTGTGTGCGGTAATTATTCTGTTAATGCCAAAAATTCTTTTGAAAGTATGAAAATGGTAACATTTCTATATAAAAAATTATAAAAACTACAAACTGGGTTAGTGGGGTTTGTGTAGCTTAACCAAAATAACCCCAACTTAAATTTGATTTCTATTTGTGGATGGTATTTATTTTGTTAATGTTGTTTCTTATTACATTATGTACATATTTCACAGTCATTACAATGTATGCGCTAAATTTTTAAATATGGTGGATCCAGGACACACTACGCAATGCCTGTATGAGTTGCTCAGCTCAATGATTAACGTGCATCACTGTAGCCGCCTTAGTACCTTCTTCCTCTAGGGGGGCGAGGCAACTATCAAGTTTGGTGCGTTGCGGTTGCGTACTCCCATCAAGGCATGGAGGGTGGACCCACGCTGGGTTTCGAGGTACGTGCCATTTGCGATCTTCGTGTACTTATTTGCAGCCTGACTACTTCGGGTGGACTAACATTTGTTTGTATCCTTACCCGACGCAGTTTGAGGACGGCAGACCTCCTTCCGCTGGCAATGATGGTTGAGGCGATGTGGGAGGACGACTACGTCCAAGTGTTTTCCATACAATCGGGCCCTACTGACGGCGCTAGTTGATCGTTGGAGGCCAGATACGCACATGTTTCACCTTCCGTGCGGGGAGATGACATCGACCCTTCAGGACATCACCTTCTTGACCGGGTTGCCCTGCCACGTGGCGCACAGAGCTCCTGGCAAGGTTCCAGGAGGTGCTGTCGCCGGGCAGCGGGTACAAGGAGTTCAGCAGCACCCATGGGCCGACACTGAGGTGGATCTGTCAGTTCTATGTAAGTTTTAGTAACTATTGTCCTCTTGCATTAATTCATTTGTGATCCTTACTAACGTGTATATGTCTTCTCGCAGCTTGAGCGTATGGCGGAGAACACACCCGACCACATTGTTAGGAGACACTTTGAGGCCTACCTGCTGTGGATGTTCGGGTGGGTCATGTTCTAGGGGTCCCACAACGACAGTGTCAACAAGCACTACGTCTGGTGTGCATGTGAGCTAGAGGACTGATCGGTGGAGGACATCTAGACATACGCCTAGGGTTCGACGGTGCTGTGCATGACGTACTACGCACTGTGCGACGTGTGCCACCAGTTCCAGGACAACTCCATCATCTCGGATCTGGCTACTCGCGCGATTGTGGTCCTTGGCGCTTCGGATCGGACGACCATATCTGGACTTGGGAGTGTACACAGTAGCTTGTACGCTGAGGACGACGACGTGGACAGACCGACCATGGGCGCGATGTGGCGCCGCCGACAGGTTAGTTCCATGAACATCTATTTTTTTGTGTAATGTAATCATAATTTTACGTGCTAAGTTTCCATTGTTCAATTCCACAGACTACCTACACGCTGATCACTACCCACGCATCCTACCCAGACTACGTCATCTAGACACTATACACTCAGGAGAGGGTGTACGTGCGTGTCCGAAGGACTTTCGAGCCTATGCACGTGAGACTACGTGTACTGGTACACGCGGACAGCCTTGATGCACGACGTCTTCGTGGAGGAGTACCACGTGCAGCGGGTCATGCGACAATTCGATCTTCGACGGCGGGTCCCAGCCCCCTAGGGGGCAGCGTATGCCACCGAATCTTGAATGTCGACATGAGTGCTGGGATTCCTGTCTTGTACGACTCGGGGCGGCCCATGGAGGTTGCGGTAGGAGTCATCGAACGTGTCAAACCTTGATTCCAATGTCTTCTGTTTTGCCCTCTAAGCCTTGGCATAGCTGACTGTGTACTTGAACTTTGCCTCAACCGCCCGAATAATAGATCGTAACTTAAAATCTAGATTATCCACGATTTCACCGTACATGAGGTTGTCGATGAATCATGATGAAAGGTTCTTGTGGGACTGCACTAACTTAGCCGAGGGCATTCCTCTATTTCGCACTTCATGTCGTAGCATCTTGAGTTGGGCTTGACGACTGTGAATATACGCTGCACCGATAAGATCTAGAATTTGATCGCCTCCTGCACAACCTCCTTGCCTTTGTACAAAGCTCCCTGCCTGACCTCGCTCTGGTCGTACTCACACGACACACGAGAGCCTTCATTGACGACGAGGTTGTTGAACTGGTATGTGTTCCACTCGGATGGAGCCGCCTTGATGAACCACGAAGGTCTTGTTCTGGCCCGATCTTTTCGACGAGAAGGTAAGTTCGGTAGTAGTCGCTCAACTCTTACGATCCTGGCTACGAACTCGCAAGGCTCGAAACCACGCAATCGCTGAACTGCTCGATAAATCGTTATCAACCGTGCACGAATACCCGGATAACCTGATCACGAAGATCAATTCCTGCATACACTGAAGAAGCACGCAAGAACAAGATAAATAAGCAATATAAAATTGTGAATATGAATTAAAATTGTATTGATAAGTAGGGTTCCGAAGGACAATGCCGTTGTTGATCTCGCCGAACAAGAGGACAAAGTATAAAGTAGCAAAGCTAAACTTTAATCAGCAAAACCCACCAAACCCCAAGCGTGGCGGCCACTGTGTAAAGGAGGAAGAGAGGGGCGGCGGCTGCGGGTATTGTTCACGCGTGAACAGTACCATATGAACAATGCCAAACCCTAGGTGTTCATCCCGAATTACAAGGCCCATGACCCATTAGCATAGGTGGCGCAGCAACAAGTTTCTTTACTCAAATTTGCTAGGTATTGGCCTAAACAACTTGATATATAGTCTTCGTGCTAGATTCTGCTAAGCCTGAGTATAGAAATATTCATTCCTCATATGATCATCTCCATGCTTGGTGCTGCCATCATCTCCATTTAGCTTGCCTCCCGATCCTTGATTCCTAAGTAAAATAGTGTCACGTGCTTTAGGTAGCATCATAGAATTCATATAATATGGATGCACTCTGAGAACGAAGTCACCTGGTAATTTGGTTGGCAAGGACGTGCTTTAGTAATTTGTCCTTGCACATCAAAAGCAATAGGGATGGTTGTATCAGTGGAAGGCATGTCCTCATCACGCTTGCTGGTCCACATCATCCTCATCGTCAGATCTTTCATTTCCTGTCAATGCCATTTAGTCCCGGTCTTCGAGATACATCATTTGCACAAGAGCTTCCACCTCCTCACCCTCGTCAGCAAGCCCACTACCTTGCCTGACTGAAGGAGCTCCTTCCATAGGGTATTCATCGACAAGACTAGCTACTCCTGGACCTTCGGCGATTATGTGCGCTGCATTGTGGCCAGAGTCCCCTACTTCTTCGGCATCACCACCACTTTTTGTTCAGCCGTGGATGTAGGAGTGGGCATGTCATATGCCTAGTCTAGAATGACCAAATCCCACCCACCCTCCCTCCCTCCCTCGCCATGCATACATATGACTGCCATAACATTGTTCCCTTGAGCTGCACTAACTCCTAATATGTGCACTGTGCTGCTCGGGGGGCAAAACAACTTAATATCAGATCATACACTTTATGGTCTACTTGGAACGAGGGAAACAACCACCGCATTACATCGCCCTATGTGCGCCCCTCTGCTCTCGGTAGTGGCACGACTGTCGATTGAAAATAACACAAATCAATCCCCCGGGACCCTCAAGAATAGTCCCCTGACCGTAGTAAATTTTGAAATTGGTGTCGTTCGATATATTCGACGCACTGTACCGTAAAAAAGATTTTCACGATTAACCACATATCTCAAACTTGATTACCCACGAAAAGTATTATGTACAACATATTGCATTATGTAACCGTACATCTAAAACTGTGTAATCCATTCGGTTAAAAAATTTACCTGACTGGTGGGCGACCGGGTGGACATCGCTTTGTTAGCTTCTCTCCTCCCCTCCCTTCCCCCCTTCTCGTTTTTCTGAATAAAAGCAAGTTTTACCCGAATTTTAGGGTTTTAACGAAGAAAATGCAAATATCCCGTGCGCCCACCTTAATACGAAATATTGGATGGGATGCTCACTAGAATAATAGTAAGGGACGGTCTATGCGTATGTTGCCTGGAAATTTGTTATTTTTCAGTCACTTGTTTCCACCTTTAGATTTCCATATAACGATATGAAAAAATATTACAAAAAAGTACCAAAGAAAATAAAAAATCTAAACTAGACAAAAATAAATCTAGATGAACCCTACAAATAGAAAATAAAAATAAAAAATAGAACTAAAAGTTACAATAGAGTTATCCTAAAATTGCATATCACTTGGTACTGTAATTTTAGACTTAGTACTGTGCAACTGTAGATGACTGATGAATAAAAAAATTCAGATAAAATCCAAACAACTAAAAATTAGCAAATTCGTAATAGTAATAATAATAGTAATAGTCAGTCGGGTACATCATTAGCCGCGCAAGACCACATCCTTGTTGGATGACGAACCTCCATTCATTGCTATCCCTCAGATGGGCTTCTCTCTTGGGCCGAAAAAGCCCACCTGCACGACCATTTCCCGTCGAAATCCCTCCCTCTCTTCCTCCCGCGTCAGTTTCCCGCACTAGCGCGCTTCCCAAAAACAAAACACGATCCTGCACCCGGTCCATGCATCCCCACCTTGCAAACCGCCTCGAGATCCGCGAAACCGCGGCCTCTCCCTCTCTATAGCCTTAGCCTAGGGTTCCAACTCCAGAAGCCTCCCCCCAAATTCCAAACCAAATCACCTCCTCCCCTCCCATCTCTTCTCTCTCGCGCGACCCGCCCGCGGAAGCTTCTGGAAGGCTCGGCGGCGTGGATCGATGGAGGCGCGGCTGACTCCGGCCGCGGTGCAGGCGATAGCGGAGCACCCCGACGGGACGGGGACGATCCAGCCGGTGCTGCAGGTGGTGGACGTGCGCCCCGTCGCCACCACCAAGAACAACAACCTCTCCGCATCTCAAAAAAATAACAGCCTCGCCGAGCGCTTCCGCATGATGCTCTCCGACGGCGCCTACACGCAGCAGTCCATGCTCGCCACCGCCTTGAACTTCCACGTCAGGGACGGCGCCATCCGCCCCGGCACCATCGTCCACCTCCAGGAGTTCATGTGCAACACCATCCAGGGACGCAGGTGACATTCGCCTCTCCATTCCCCCCTCCCTAATTTGGTCGGCTTTTCGCGAGAAAGATTGGATCTTGATGTGCTTGCTCCTCCCTGCACGCTTCGCAGGCTTAGTGGGGGACTACTTGTTCGTTTCTGTGTCTGGGGGACTAGCGGTTCAGCAGAGGTAGAATCTTGTGGTAGTTTCGTGTGGTCTTGTTGATTTGCAGGTAGGGGTGTTTGCACGCGATGGGATTCAGTGTTCTTTGCCTTGCACTTTTTTTTTAAAAAAATCCAGATTTGAGGGTAGTGCAGGAAATGCTGGATTATGTAGTTGACGCGTGCGTGCGGGTGTTTGTGTATAGGATGCATAGTGTTCATGCGATAATATGAACTGTGTCAAGGTTCACTTAACAACCAGGGAAAATCGATCGTTTGGCCCATCTTTGTTGTGTCTTCTGTCGTTTGCCACAAAGCAGGAGATGAAATCGATTATTTGCCATTTTGGACAATTTTACCCATGTCTTCTTCCTCCTCCCTATCTTGTTTGCTTCGGCCATGGCAGATTGTGTGCTCTCCGAAGCCGCACCGCCTCCCTCCTCCCTCGAGACACATCGGTGCCACGTCAGCACGGAGAAGCCAACTTTACCCACCGCCGCTTCCGTCATGGGGGGACCCAGGGCAACCTCCGTCGCCGCCACCAGATCCAGGCAGGCCAACCCCAAGCCCAATCCCACGTTGAGGTGGAGCGGCATTGACCAGTGGTGCGGGTGGTGTGGGACGGCAAAGCAGAACTTGCGGTCCAGCGTGCTGACGGCGAGCGTGGGGTCCCAGCGCGCAAGCTTGAGGACGTGGCGGCCGTTGGGGTCGACGGCGATGCAGAAGTCATCCGGGAGGCCAAGGACCATGCGGCAGTGGTGGAACTTCGCGAGGGGCTAGGATGCACGGACACGGACACGCGTGTTGGACACGACACGTATCGGACACGCGATTCACCATTTTCTAAAAAATGGCGACATGAGGACACGGCTATATATATAATAATAATAATAATAATAATAATATATGCATATATATATGTATTGTTGAATACTTTTCTATGTGTTTATCAAACAAAAAGTGTAAAATGTTAAGAATACGTACCTCAAAGATGATCATTGGCTCCTGGTCTTTTCAGTTCTTCATAAAGTATAACTTCATATTAATGCAAGAAATTCATAATTCCTTTAACCTGTGAATAGAAAAAACTTGATTAGTAAATATAAATAACAATGTAACAAATACAATCCAACAGCAAACACCTAAGTACCTAACATTATAATAACCATCAAATAATTGACAAATGATAACAATCAACAGCGAATGGCTCCCTGCTGCCATGTCTTCCTTCCCCATTCTACTCCTTCCCTATTCTTTCTCCATGAGCTTCTCTCCCTGGAGATTTTGCCTTGACCGAATGGTGGTGCCGTGGAGGCCTCCCTTGGCCGCATCCCTGGCTCCCTTTCCTCTTTCTTATTGGTATTTATTTTCTCCATTTCCTTTGCACTTCATCTCCTCCACCCATTCTTCTCCTTGGAGCTTTGCTCACTTGCGCCATGAGCTCATGGCGCTGCCTTCGGCTGGCCAAGGCGCCGTCGCTCCCTGCGCCTCTGGCTCGGTCTTGTCTTGGCGTCCATGCGCTAGCTCGTTGTTTGGCCCATCTGCGTGCATGCGCTGCCCTGCTCCTTTCTCGGCCGTCGGCGCTGTCTGACCCCAACGCCCTCGGCTCACGGCCCGGCCTCAAGGTGAGCGCCGCACCTCCCGACTGCGCTTCGCCGTGCCTCCTCCTGTTGATCTCGGCCGCACCCACGGCAGGCTACCCCACCGCCGCCCGCCACTGCTCACCGGCCGGCCGTCGGTCGATCTTGGATCGCAACAGACGGCAGCGATAAAGGCGGTCGGGGACTCGGCGCTGTAGGCGGTGTCGAAGGGGAGAAGAAGCCAAGCGGTGTCGGGAGCAAGGAAGAAGCCGGTGGCCGTCGGGAGCCACCGGATCCGGCGACGAAGGGGAGAAGAAGCCAGTGGCTGTCGGGAGCCGTCGGATCTGGCGACGCAGAGGGGCGGGCGGGCGCTGTCGGGCTCGGGACTGCAGGCGACGACGACGTTGAAGGTATGCGGCGTATGCCCCCAGGACTGCAGCTCAGGTAGGTTAGTGATGGTGATGGAATGGGCTGGTGCCGTTTTGGGCCGAATTGAATGGGCTCAAGTGTCTGATACATGTCCTATATGTGTTCGATACGTGTCCGATTTTTTTTTTGTTTTTTTTCACGATTACAATTTCCGACACGACTGGAATACGTGTCTGAGCCGTGTTCGTGTCCGACATAGTGTCCGACACGGACTCGGCTCCTCGCAGCCGTGTCCGTGCTTTCGAGGCGAGGGGCACGCGGTGGTGGGCAGTCATGGCTTATTGGCACCGGTGTCAGGGGTGATGGATATACGAGCAGAGGAGGTGGTCTCCACGGGGCTGTGGAGGCGGAAGAGCACATGGTGGCTGGAGAGCTAGCGCTTTGGGGGCATGGGGTGGCCGGAGAAGAGAGAGAGTGGCACGGTTGGTGGCATAGCGATGGTCTCTTGCGGCGGCGTGATGCGACTGGTTGTAGGAAGTCGGGCCGAGAGAGATAGATAGGGGCGAGAGATTGTGAGGAAAGGCGAGACGAATGACCGCCTCCGACCACCTGGTCTGCCATGGACGGAGCAAGCAGGTTAGAAGAGGAGAGAGAAGGGGGAAGAAGTTTTGTGCAAAATTGTCCAAAAGGGCAAATCATCAAGTGCCTCCCCAATTTTGTGGCAAATGATCTAGTGCAATTAAAATAGTGGCAAATGATAAAAGCCACATCAAAGGTAGGGCAAATGATACATTTTCCCTAACAACAATGTTTGGCTTTTTCCCTCGATCTTGTGACTCCTGTCATAGGATCCCCCCCCCCTGGGTGCGGTGCTGCAGTCGCAGGAGCTCTAAGACTACTGTTACAGCAATGTTGGGATTGGTCTTTCAATCCTGCTTCACTGGGAAATGAATACTGTTGATAAAATGGGGGAGTTCGGTGTTGATTCAGTGTTATGTCCATGAATGTTCCGAGCTTTTCATTTTGTCATTTTGCCAAGTATATACACATGCCTTAATGGAATCTTATTCTTTCTGTGGATTCTAAGAAAGTTTTGATTTTCCAATTCCATGTTGATTTGATGTGCCCTGGTATCTTTGCGAGCGTGTTCCTATCCAATGAGATGCATCTCTCTTTGTTTTTCTTCTTGTTAGCAAGGTTCCAATGACATGAAAGCTCCAGCCTTCCAATTTGTAAAAAATAATGTGCTGAGTATTATGTTGTGTTGTGTGCGATTTTATCAGTCCATGCCATCATTGATGATGCTTGCTGCAGTAAAGGTGTTGCATTTTGTGCCAATGCTTACAACCTACAATCTCTCATTTTGATTGCCATGTCAAACTAACGAAACAAGTCGCATCACATGTTGTCACGAACTGAGTTTTAGGACTTCCGTAAATTAGTCTGGAAACTTGTTTGTTCTTGTGGCTGTAACTTAACATGCATAATTCTAGTATTCTACTAGAATTATCTTAGCAATAGCATGGATAGGCATCATAGGCTGGACTATAAAATCTAAAGGGGTGTTGTGTTTTGCTAATTCTTCTGGAAATCTTTATTGTTTGCCTAACTACTTCAGTTTTAATATCCTATGTAGATCTTTTGATTGTTGATGTTTTTTTTGGCCTGGCCATCCTGCTGCCGGCCCTTCGAAAAATATTGCTGATGTTATTTTACGGATTACTACTTATCAATTGAGTTGACCATTCTCTCCTGTTGCTTTTAGGATCATTATTGTTGTCAAACTTGATATTCTGCAAAGTGAGTGCGCCATAATTGGGAGCCCCAAAATCTACATGGCGAAAAGCCCAAGTAAGGAACAGGGCCCTAACTTGCCGGCCAATGCTGCTCAAACTAATAGTGGAACCTATTCCATTTCCAGCAGCCCAGGCATGCTGGGGTCCTCCATTGCTCCAAGGACAGAGCAGGTTGCGAACAATTTATCATATGGTGGACCTGATAATGGTGTTCAAGGCACAGTGGGCTCTTCTTTTGACCGAACAGTAGAATCTGGTCCTAATAAGGTGTTGTCTGGTGGATCTTATGGTACAATGTCAGCACAGAACACAATAAACGCCAACATGGTGCAGCCAAAATCTCAGCAACCTTTACTGAGCTCTCATCAAAACCAAAGGTTTGCGGTTCCCGCCACAGGTGGGAGCTTTGACCCTCCCGGCAATACTTATGGGCGCCCTGCACAGCCTTTGTATCAGCAGCCACCTCCAGTGTATATGAATAGGGGCCCTGTTGCTAAGAATGAAGCTCCTCCTCGTGTTGTCCCGATTTCTGCATTGAACCCATACCAAGGTAGATGGACAATCAAGGCTAGGGTGACTGCAAAGACTGATCTCAGGCACTACAACAACGCCAAAGGTGCAGGAAAAGTCTTCTCATTTGATCTCCTTGATTCACACGGTGGAGAAATTCGTGCAACATGCTTCAATTCGGTGCTTGATCAGTTTTATGACCTAATTGAGGTTGATAAGGTGTACTTGATATCTAGAGGATCAGTGAAACCTGCTCAGAAGAGGTTTAACCCTTTAAACAACGATTATGAACTAACTCGGATAACTCAACATCTATCGAAATTTGTTCTGGTGATGATAGCAGCATCCCTAGGCAGCAGTACAATTTCCGACAGATCAGCGAAATAGAGAACATGGATAATGAGGCCATGGTAGATTTGGTTGGGGTTGTTACATCAGTTAGCCCTGCTGGTACAATAATGCGGAAGAATGGCATGGAAGCCCAGAAAAGAACCATTCAACTTAAGGACATGTCTGGTCGGAGCGTGGAAATAACCTTGTGGGGAAACTTCTGTGATGCTGAAGGTCAGCAGCTGCAGTCTCAGTGTGATTCTGGTTTGAATCCTATACTTGCGTTGAAAAATGGCCGTGTCAGTGACTTCAGCGGCAGATCTGTGAGCACAATCAGCTCAAGCCAGTTAAAAATAAACCCAGACTTTCCTGAGGCAGAAAGGCTGAGGCAGTGGTACATAACTGAAGGAAAGACTGCTGCCTGCCTTTCTTTATCTCGGGAAGTGTCAAATGTGGGCAGGGCTGATGTCCGGAAAACAATTGAACAGATCAAAGATGAAAACTTGGGGAGATCAGATAAGCCAGACTGGATCACTATTAAGGCTGCAATTTCACATGTGCAGACTGATAGTTTTTGTTATCCAGCTTGCACCTTGATATATAACGAGAAACAATGCAATAAAAAGGTCACAAATAATGGCGATGGGACATGGCATTGTGACAGATGTGATAAGAGCTCTCAAACTTGTGAGTATAGGTACTTGCTTACTTGTCAAATCCAGGATCATACTGGTACTACCTATGCTACTGCGTTCCAGGAGGCCGGTGAGCAGATAGTTGGCCACACAGCGGGAAAACTTTTCTCAATAAAAAATGATGACCAAGATGATGCACAATTCGCGGAGATCATGCAGGGGGTCCATTGGCATCTTTATCTACTCAAGTTGAGAATCAAGGAGGAAACCTTTAACGATGAGCAGCGTGTGAAGTGCAGCATTGTCAAAGCCGAAAAACTGGATCCGTCGAAAGAGAGTAGTTGTCTTCTCGGAGCGATTGACAGCCTTTTGCTGGATGGTTTAGGCTCAGCCCCAGGGGTGAATAGCGCTGTTGGCCTTAACGCTGTTTTCACCAATTCAGAAGTTGGACAAAGTGTGCTTACCTCCATCAATGCCTATGCTATGAACATGGGTGGTGCAAATCAGTTTGGGCAGCAAGCAAGTGTTTGCAGCGGGATGTCTACTCCACTGTCAGCAACCCGAAATGTACAGACTTGCAGCGTTTGTGGGTCCAGTGGGCACAATGCGCAGAACTGCCCTAGAGGCTTGGATATGCAACAACCACCAGCAAGTGGTTGCTACGGCTCTTCAGCTGGCAACACCAGCTCGGGTTTGTGTTTCAAATGTAATCAGGCTGGGCACTGGGCTAGGGACTGTCCAGGGCAGGCTGCTGGCCCCCAGCAGCAGACATATGGAAATGGTGTTGCATCAGGAGGATACAGTAGGCAATCCTTTGTTGGGGGCTTCACGGGTGGTAACTACGGCTCTTCTGCTGGCAACACCAGCTCGGGTTTGTGTTTCAAATGTAATCAGGCTGGGCACTGGGCTAGGGACTGTCCAGGGCAGGCTGCTGGCCCCCAGCAACAGACATATGGGAATGGTGTTGCATCAGGAGGATACAGTAGGCAATCCTTTGCTGGGGACTACTAAAGTATGTTGCCGATCAAGTAGCATCTTTAATTTTGTTTAGCTGTATGGGATCGCTCGCATTCTGTACAGTCGTTAAATCTGCCTTTTGTGTGTGGATTCCAGTGTTCACTGGGTGCCTGGTTCTGAACTTTGTATTAGTACTTCCAAGTTTTTATTGTATTAGTACATCCAAGTATTTAATCAGTGTCTGTTAAGTATATTTTTTTCCCCTGTTCTGAGATTTTGTAGTGCCAACGTCTCGTTATGTCTGAAATTAGGCTTGAACTATAAGAAGGGCGGACTTTGCCTTTTTTTTTTTTTTTTAAAAAAAAAAAACTTTCTTTTTGTCTGAATCAAAATAATCAGGAGTGTAGAGTGGCGTTTGGTCTGATTGTTTTATGAATATATTTCCTGTTGCATTCTTTGGAGAGTACTTGTAGTATGATCATATATTGCAAAGGACTGGATTAATCCGGGGATATTTGCATTACTTGGTTGTCACTTGCCAATAGCGTTATGATTTCACTGTGGAGTGGTTCGTAAACCCTCACGCTGTGCTGTAGAGGTTTGTGGAGCAGATGCTGTCAAAAGATTACATCGACGTACAAGTCAAGCATTGCTGTGGTTGGCTTGGTAGTAACTACTGGGAAGCTCTCAGCGGTCACCACCCACCACTCCCTCCCTCCTCCCCCAAGCCTCTCATCGTCATCATCCCCCGTGGGCGGCGGCGCCGAGGCCACCCCTCAGAAGGTAAAACCCCGATTTTGTAGGAGCTCTGGGCGTTCCCGTTGGTTAATTCATGGATTATTATTTATCGGTTTGTAGGCTTTGTGGATCTGCACCGCGTGAATTCCCTGCATGCCAAGCGCTTGTTGAATTGCGACAGATCGTCGATCAATTGGATTACTCGCCCAAATTGAGTAAGAGTAAGTATGAAGTTAAAGCTGATTCGACTGAGAATAAAAGAGACAACGATCAACAGTCCCTCATAGATAGCGCAACACATGTAGTAGTTGAGCATAGTGAGCAGACATGGGAGCAGAAACAAACTGGCTGAGCACATGAATGTATCACTGCAAGATAGACAAGATTCCCATCAATATGACGATAACAAGAAGGATCTTCAAGTAAAGTGCCATCAGTAGGACGAAGTTGAAGATGAAGCTCCATAGGAGTAGCAGCTGTCCGACTGTCAGTGAGACCAGAACGAGCAAGCAAATCATGAATATAGCGCTGCTGAGATAGATAGTAGCCATCATCTATGCGAGTAAATTCAATCGCTAAAAATAACGTAGAGGACCCAAACCCAACATAAAAAACTACTCACAGAGCCGTTGCTTAACAAAAGCAATGTACTCCTTATCATCTTCAGTAATTAGCATGTCATCAACAAAGAGTAAAAGCATAGTACGACCATGTGGAGATGTATGGATAAACAATGGAAGATCATGATTACTCGGGGAGAAACCAACAGCTAACACAACTGAACTAAACCGCTCAAACCAAGTACGAGGAGCCTGTTTGAGGTCATAAAGAGCACGACGAAGGTGACAAACATGACCAGCAGGAGCCACAACCCTCTGGGGTGGTGTCATATAAACTTCCTCCTAGAGGTTACCATAAAGAAAAACATTCTTCACATCCATCTAAGAGATAGTCCAAGAGTGAACAACAGTCACAACAACAAGAGTGTGAACTGTTACCATATAAGCAACAGGAGCAAATATCTTGTCATAATCACAACCATGTGCCTGCTGAAAACCACGAGCAACTAGTCGAGCCTTGTAGCTCTTAATAGAACCTTCAGATTTGGTCTTAACTTTAAAAACCTACTTGCAAGTAATAGAAAAAGCATGAGCAGGTAAAAGAACAATATCCCACCTACTAGTACGATCCAAAGCAGCCAACTCCTTATCCATAGCTAGCTGCCACTCAAGATGAACAACGACCTCCTGATAAGTGAGGCTCAGGCACAACAGCAATAGAAAGAAAACCATATCTGTCAGGAGCAACAATAGTAGTACGATCACGAAGCTCATATCGGGATGACGGTGCCGGTGGAAGATCATCAAAAAGAGTATCATCGGTACTAGCCATGCCATTAGAGGAGGAAACAGTAGAAGGCTGAGTATCAGGTGGAACCCTAGACCGACGAGTATAGTGAAGAGGAAATAGTGATACGACTGAGGATGGAGAAGAAGACTCCACAGAAAAAGGTGTATCAGATGAAACAATGGGTGGAAGGTAAAGAAAAGGGAGAGACTCAGCGAGAGAGGAGGACTGAGTGGTAGAAGAGTAAAAGTAAGGACGATCCTCAACAAAAGAAACATCACGAGAAATGCGCATACGCCAAGCAGAGAGATCATGACAATGATAACCCTTATGCTCAAAACTATATCTAAGAAAAACACACTCAACAGACTGAGTTGTTAACTTGGTGCGTTCATGAGGCGAAAGCAGAACATAGTAGGTACAACCAAAAACCCGAAGATGGTCATACCATGGGGGAGTGGAAAACAAGAGCTCCCTAGGACATTTTCCTGGCGAGAAGATGGTGCGCATATTAATGAGATAGTTAGGCGTAGAAACCGCATCAGCCCAAAAATATCGTAGAACATGAGATACAGGTAAAAGAGTACGAGCAGTCTTAATAAGATGACAATGTTTACGTTCAGCAACGCCGTTTTGAGCATGAGCACCAGGATAGGAAAGCTGAGGAAGGGTTCCCTCAGCGGAGAGAAATTAACGAAAGACATGCAACAAGTACTCCCCCCGAATCAGAACGAAAAATCTGAATAGGAGTGGAAAACTGGGTGTGAATCATATGATCAAAAGACTGATAAATGGACAAGAGTTGAGAACGATGTTCCATAAAATAAACCCAAGTATATCGAGAATCACCATCAATAAAGATTACATAATAGGTATGACCACCTTTAGAAGCAAAAGGAGCAGGACCCCAAACATCAGAATGAACTAACTCAAAAGGACGACTAGACCGAGATGTACTGGTAGGGTATGGAAGTTGCAGCTATTTACCAAGCTTGCAACCTTTACAATCATAATTAGTATCATCAATGACATGACCTAGGACACCCTGACGAGCTAATGTAGAAAGACGAGAGCCACACAAATGACCAAGCCGATGATGTCACTGAGGAAAACTAACAGATGCTGACGCAAGAACTGAAGATACATGAGCGAGGAAGATGGAAGACTCAGACGATCAAGAAAGTAGAGACCTTGAGAATCTCTAAGGCAATGGCCAGTACCAACAAGAACTCCTGTCCGACGATCCTGCACATAGCAAGTAGAGTCATCAAACCCAATAAAGTAGTGCATATCAGCAAGCTGACCAACAGACATAAGATTCATCGAGAGCTGAGGTACAAATGACACATCGGGAACAGTGACAGTGGATATGGTGGAGGAGGATGCCAGCGTTACCACAACGAGGAGGACACATGAAGGCGAGAGCCGTTCGGCGAGGAAGACGCACGAAGGTGGAAGGCGGCAGCCGACTGCTCTAATACCATGTTATAGTCTCAACCTCAAGAATACAATGGATGAAAACCTTACAGTACATATACTACAGCTCATGGGCCTAATATATACATGGGGTCATATACACATATACATAACAGGGGGCATTGTGGGTGTGCCCCATAACGGTCATGCCCTAGTGTTGGTCACGTTCTAGTGTTGAGGGGTTTCACCCATTGGGTGGGAAAAGTGTCGGGATTAGGTATCGAGAAAGCCTGTTATGATCATCTCTATCACACGCCTAAGGAACTGTGTTACCGACTAACATTATGAGTTGATCATATCTTGTAGATAAAGTTGTATAACCTCTACAGAATGTATAATATATTCGAAGCCGTGTCCCCGGTTATGGACATTGTGGAGAAGATCACACTTGATTAGTTTCATAAAATATTGGTGGGAAACCGAATAACAAGGGATAGTTGCAACTATATTATAACTACAGGGGAGGGATTCTGTTAGTTTAGGCGGAGGGATTTCACTAGTAGACATACAAGGATTCCAATTTTCATGATGATCTTACATGATAAAACTTGACGCTTTGATTTTAAGTTAAAAAGGCTAAATCCTAGGTTTGAAAAATAACTATGGTATGGTATTAGCAAATAAAACTTACTTTGTGCTAAAATAACCATAGTACCCCCTCCTTTGGCAAGTCAAGTATCTATATACTTGCATTTGGCATAAGGACTAGCTTGATGACTACTTTTGTAGTCATGGTTGCTCATATATGCGGATTCAGTTTCTGAAGATACTAATCGGTGAACAATTATCTCTACCCATCGGGAGTTGAAGATAACACTAAGTAATAGGTCGCTTACCTCAGTCAATTGTCTATGAGTATATTCTAAGGATCACCACAACTGCTGCAAGACTTTATCTATATTTGGCCTTCTTAGCCCGTGATGGAAGACTTATGTGATCTTTTTAGCTTTATTTACTATCATATTTATTCGATCACGGATGTTGTGGCTATATGTACTAAGGGAGTTTCAAAAGGGAAACGAAAAAGAAAAGGTTGAACAATTTTTTTACGGAAAAGGTGGGACTATTAGCTGTACTAGTACTACAATTAGGCTCGCGTGGTAAGCATTTCGTGTCCCACAAAACACACGAAACCGAGTGGCTGACACCGCTAGCTAGGACTCATTCAGTCGGTCATTCTGCACCGTCCACCTGCAACGCGAACAAGGGACGTATCGTTTGTTTTGTTCTGTTTTGTCGGCGAGTCCAGTAGAGGCAGACCATGGGCACGGCACACGAGCTGAGAATGAGATCATGAGATGGCCGTGCGGCCGGGTTTCGTGCCTTCACAGCCACTGCTCCCTCTGTCTCGTTCTATTTTATCTTGACATTGCAGCTTCCTACCCCCTCTCACACTAGCTATCTCGTTCTCCAAGGAGGAGGAGGAGGAGGAAGACGAAGAAGAAGGATGCCTCGTGGTGGCTTCTCGGGGTCGCTGAGCTCGCCCAAGATCGACGTCGTCATCGACATGGGCAACCCCTTCCTCAACCGCACCGTCGACGGCTTCCTCAAGATCGGCGCCGTACGTACGCCATTAACTCCTTCCTTCCTGCTGCTTCTTAATTTCTTGGTGTATATATTATATATGCAAATTAATTAATCAAATGCGATGCGATGGATGATGCCTTTGTATGATTATATATATATAGGTTGGTGCTTGCAAGGTGGCCGCCGAGGAGGCCTTCGACTGCCTCCACAGAGGTACACAAGGCACTTTCTTTCTTGCCTGGTTGCTAGCTCTTGTTGAACTCACTAATTAATGCTAGGCTGCTATCTGCATTTGATTCTTTTTTTTATTGGCTGGCCTCGCTGTGTATGAGACGTACGAGGGGAAATGCGTACATGTTGTTTACCTCGATCACTTATGCAATCTCTGTTCCATTTAGGGAATTAGGGAATTTGTTGAATTCAATCTTGTTCTTTTGGGGATACAAAAGAAACATAGGCATGCACCCCAAAATACTGGTCTAGCTTGCGCCGATTCAAAAAATTACTCTAGTTCGTGACTGCACAAATACTGCCATGGGAAACAGAAAAGGGGATTCTAATCTCTCCAAGAAATTAACAAGGATGCATGGCATTCAATGAAACAGTGCAGGTAATTAATATAACCAATTAGCCATGAGATATATGTGGATTGTGCACACTGTGTAGCCTGCACAGTGGACACTCTTCATTCATTGACTGTGAGATCGATGGCAGGTCCATTCCAATTTTTGTTACTGATATAGACAAATTAGCTTTGGTTCACAACATAGATTTCAGTTAAAAATTGGGCCAAGGCTGCTGCTGTCTACCACCAGCTAGCACTATGTACTGCAAGATTTCACTAGCACACAGGAGAATGAGTTTTGGTAGTGCGCCCTTCTATTTCTGTGCACACAATGTAACATAATTTCTTTCTTTTGTTTGCTTTGCAGGGGATGTTTCAAAGCACAAGCTTGAGCATACAGTAAGTATTTCCACATTGTTTCACATGGTTGTTAAACCTTTATAGCTTGACGGCATTATTCAATTAGAGAACATTTTATAGCTTCATGCCCTTGTTCAATTAGATAACATTTTATAGCTTGACGCCATAGTTTAATCGGATAACATTTTATAGCTTGACTCCATTGTTCAATCAGGTAACATTATATAGCTTGACGTCATTGTTCAATTAGTGAACATTTTCTGGTACAATTTGCCCTGAGCTTTGCCACTATCTTAGCTTGAATCCAGTCAATATTCCACAAGTAGTGCACTGAAAGGCACACGATTCATTATACTGCTCTAGTGCCTGAATGTGTAGACTTTAGAGTAAATAAATAGGGACGCCCTTAAACTGACCCCGTTGGATTACGCCAAAGCGGAGTCTTAATCCAGTATGTTGCCATGTCAGTAATTTGATATGTAACTCGTAAGGTTCAGTAGACGTTGAACTAAAAAGTCTAAAACCCTCACCTCTATTGCCTAATTGCACTGTACTTGTGGATTAGTGAAAATTCAGTGGCCTTATTTCTTCACCTGTGTTAAGGTTCCTGTACTGTGCACTAATATGCTTTGCTGAATGTTATATGCAGATGAAGAAAATGTGCAAGGAGGGTGCATATTGGGGTAACTAAGTTCAAGTTTATACTGTTTTTTACTCAAATAAATGCATTGGCATTAATCCTCGATCCGTTCTTCTTATGTTCTCGACAGACTCAGATGTTTTTTTGGATTAATATGCAGGTACTGTTGCTGGAGTGTATGTGGGCATGGAGTATGGAGTGGAAAGGATCCGTGGTCGCTGTGACTGGGTAATAATTTTCTGAGAATGAATTTTTCATGCTTCTTGCAGTTAGTTGAACATTATGGGAATGAAAAATTATCTGCCTGATTTCCTTCCCGTCGCATTCATGCTTCTTGCAGTTAGTCGAACATTATGGGAATGAAAAATTATCTGCCTGATTTCCTTCCCGTCGCAAAAAATAAATAAATAAAATAAAATAAAAATTATCTGCCCACCTGAAATGTAAATCTTGTTATTATTTGGCTAAGATTTTTGGATAATTAGTACTATAAGAGAAGATTAAGACACTATATTGCACTGGCATCTCATTTCATCAAGATACTTTTACTTCTGTTTCCCCCCTGTCCTGAGATTATAAGTCTCATGTTGTGCTAGTTCGTTAGAAATCTTACCCATGTCCATCCATCAAAAGCTGTTGATTCTATAGTCAGTTAATTCTTTTTATATATATAGAACATGCAACCGAATTGCATGTTGCTTAGTGTCACAAACATCGTGCCAAATTTCTAAACTTCCCAAAGTTAATTCTTTGCATTAAGGAAGAAGAAGAACGAGCGTTCAGATACAAGCAGTTGTCAGTTAATTCTTTGCATGTTTTAGTCAATCTTAAGAATACTTTACGCACTTAAGTTTTTTATGCTGCTTATGGCTGGTGCTAATTAATCTCTCCTTTTTTCTTGGGTACTCCTGTAGAAGAATGCGATGATTGGAGGTGCCTTAAGTGGTGCTCTGATCTCTGCTGCCAGCAACAACCACAGAGACAAGATCGTCAAGGATGCCATCACTGGAGGCGCCATTGCAACAGCTGTTGAGTTCATCAATTACCTCACTTAGTTTTGTAACTGCATTTGCAGTGTTGTTATCGGACAATAAGAATAATGACTTCTTCATTGAAGCCATGTTGGGTTTTATAAACCTCTTTTCTCCATTCTTGTTTCCTTCTCGGCACTTGTGCTTTGTGTCCATGTTCTGAGAAATCATTTTCCTTATCTTTGTGGTTTGCATTCGTCAGTGTGATCCTACGATGATTTGTTTAAGTTGAGGGATAACAAATTTGCAAGTTGTAGCAACTGGGAGAAGTCTTGTATGCCATGATTGTTTATGATATTGTATCCTCATGACAGGGAAGTGTCTGAATTTCCCCCCGTGTTGTACCTTACTAGAAAGAAGATGATAATGATATTTTTTTTTTGAAGGAAATGGAGGGGGAACTGCCATTAATTCATTAAAGTAGGGTAGGGTATCAAGGTAAAAACAGGGGAAAGACCCAGTCCGGAAAAAAAAAACATGCAAAAAAAGTGAGACAACAGGGGTGTTTGCCTCAAAACTACCTAGGAGAGCAGAAAATTTAAAAAGAAAAAGGAGTTGTTTTATTTATAGTTAGAATGTGTTGAGTGTGTCTTTCGGCAGGTAGGCAGCAAGCTTGGCAGCCCCGCTTACTATCCACGCCCGAGCCTCTTCTTTGATGATTGTTATTATCCCATACCTCGTTTCTTTGGTGCTGGAAAATCATCCTATTCCTTTCTTTCCAAATTTGCCAGAGAACCAGAATAATCAGAGAGGCTTGCCCCTTTTTGCTGGTGGCCGCTTCAACATGGGACCTCTTAGTCCACCAGTCAAGGTGTTACCTTGTGTGGACCACTGTGATGGGGCTAGAGCGTTGTATTGCACCCAGGTTATGACCAAGCTGGACCACTGTGTCGGGGTTAGAGTGTTGTGTTGCACCCAGGTTGCTACCAAGCTCCAAACACTTTTGGCGTAGCCACATTCAATGAACATGTGAAGTGTTGTTTCCGGGTTGTTTGTACAAAGAGGACACCATCGGTCATTTGGCATGTGACGGACAATTAGAATGTCCGCTGTTGGGAGTCGGTGTTGGATGAGAAGCCATGCGAAAATTTTGCATTTTTACGGCGTCCATGCCTTCCATATCAAGCACTGATAGGGTCTTTGGACCAATCCCATGAATTGGTCCTCATATGCGGACTTCGTTAAGTAAGGCGTCCATTTCCAGATTATGTCATCAGACGTATCCAGTGTAAGTATGGCATGGTTGAGCATGTTAATGAAGGGTTACGGGCAAGGTTACGATAGCACAAAAAAAATACCGCGCAACCAAGGAATTTCCGCTAGTAATAGGTCACGAGATTACCGCTAGACGCGCCGACTCGTAGCGGAAGTAGAGCCGTTGTAGCGAGTTGATGCAATCGTAGTCGTACTCACGATGCGTCTCCTCCTTCGAGTGGTCGTACTCGCCGCGCGTCTGCTCCTCCAAGTGGTCGTACTCGCCGCGCGACTTCTCCTCCGACTCCGGTGATCGTCACGAGTTGCGGATCGTCCTAGTGCTGATGCTTCGCAACAACACCTTCGAGGTATCCACACGTACGGGGCAGGGTCACCACGCGCTGAAGTGCTAGCACCAGCGGCGTGGTTGAGAAGGCGTAGCTATTAGGGTTTTAGGAGTTCTTCCAAAGATCATCCGAGAAATCATCATAACCCTATGCCACCACCCCTCTATATATAGGCATCCATGATGGGTCTCGAACTTGAGGCCCATTAGGAACTCGTGGCCTATATGAATTCGGATCACCATCCAAATCAAATCTTAGCTCTTTAAGTGTGTGACCCTACAGGTTCATGTGTAATCGGTTATGACTCGGAAACTCTTTTTTGACCACCAGTCGTTAGCGGTACCTAGCAGCACATAACGATTCCCAAATACACATAGAATATATCGGACGAATTTTGATGTAATATGATCTATGACCAGGTCCTCATCACTTACGACCAGTTCGTATCTCTATACGATCAGGTTGTATTTGGTCACGACCAGTTCGTAACTCCTTACGAACAGGTTCTTACCATTCCGTGATTACGTTCGACCAATCTACGACCAGCTCGTATCTCTATACGACTAGTCGGTAACTGATCGAACTAAGCGACCTACTCATGCATTCTCCCTTTGCCTCACGATGTCTGGTTGAACTCCAGGTGAAGTGTTGTGTCATCTATGGACTGTTCAATACTTTCTTGATTGAGTGTCGGATAACTTCATGTGGTCGACACTTCGACCACTAGTGGCATGACCATGCACTTTCTTTATCCGATCACCACGAGGGGCCCAGAGACATCTCTCCTGTTATGTTAGGAGGGGCAAATCTTATCTCGATCAGTCACATCCCTCCGCATGTTTCATAACATACCTGAAAGCTACCTTTATAACTACCTAGTTACGAGTAGCGTTTGTCAACCCCTAAGAGTGCTATTACACATGTAGGGAACCATGCTGATCTCAGGTCTAAGGATTATTCATCATCATTACTAGAGACCAACTAATGACACATAGATTCATAACAATCTCAATAATGGGTCTATCCGGCCCTGTGTTCTCTAACATGTGCTCACATTATTGATTCGATATCCCTATATCCATGGCCGGTGAAACATGGTCATCAAACAATACATGTGCTAGTCATAGAGTCACTGATATTCCAACTAGTGACCTCTGACCAGGGATACATTTAGAATGACATCATATAAGTTAAAGAGTTACACCAATAAGTCACATACTTATTGATCTATAACAAATGATTCATTCAAGGAACACGAAAACATATTATCAAAATCATGAACATAATGAAATATCACAATCTCTATGATTGCCTCTAGGGCATATTTCCAACAGTCTCCCACTTGCACTAGAGTCAATCATTTAAGTATCTAACACCGATAGCTCTTGTGTGCGCCTCATGCTTTGCCTGTGTCAGAAGCTTAGTCAACGGTTCAGTAACATTTGAATCCGTATGAACTTTGCATATCTTAACATCTCCTCTATTGACCAATTCGCGAATGATATGATAACGCATGAGTATATGTTTGTACTTTTGATGGGATCTAAGCTCCTTAGCCTGCGCAATGGCTCCATTATTGTCACAATAGAGATCCATTGGGCTCAAGGCACTTGGAACCACACCCAACTCAGTAATGAAATTCTTTATCCAAACACCTTCTTTTGCAGCTTCAGAAGCCGCAATGTACTCGGCCGCCGTCGTAGAATCAGCAACCGTTTCTTGCTTGGAACTTTTCCAACTCACTGCTCCTCCATTCAAAATGAATACAAAACCAGATTGCGAACGATAATCATCTTTGTCGGTTTGGAAGCTTGCATCGGTGTAACCCTTTACAACGAGCTCTTCATCACCGCTATAAACTAAGAACACATCCTTAGTTCTTCTCAAGTACTTAAAAATATTTTTCACAGCTGTCCAATGACCTTCACCGGGATCAGCCTGGTATCTGCTCGTAACACTTAGACCATATGATACATCTGGTTGGGTACAAATCATGGCATACATAATAAATTCAATGGCCGAAGCATATGGAATACTATTCATACGATCTCGCTCATCAGTGGTCGAAGGACACCGACTCTTGCTAAGACTTATGCCATGTGACATAGGCAAGAACTCTTTCTTGGCATCCTGCATGTTGAACCGATTCAACACCTTGTCAATACAAGTACTTTGGCTTAATCCAATTAGCTTTCTTGATCTATCTCTATAGATCTTTATTCCCAAGATATATGCTGTCTCTCCTAGGTCTTTCATAGAAAAACTATTTTTCAATGATACCTTAACGGATTCCAGCATAGGAATATCATTCCCAATCAATAATATGTCATCCACATATAAGATTAGGATTACAAGTACGCTCCCACTAATCTTCATGTAAACACAAGGCTCTTCTTTGTTTTTGACGAAACAAAACCTTTTGATTTTCTCATCGATGCTCTTGAAGGGGACAAATCGGAAAAAACATCCGATGAAGATTGGAAGATGATGGAGCGGAAGGCTATCAGTACAATCCATCTATGTCTCTCCGATGAGGTGAAGTACTAGGTTATTAAGGAGAATTCATCGAAGAAATTATGGAGTAACTTAGGAGAATCATATATGGCAAAGTTGCTGACAAACTGGTGGATGCTAAAGCGGCAACTGCTTAGGTTGCGCATAGAGGAATGCACATGGTTCGTTTAATTGCTTAGGTTGCGCATAGAGGAATGCACACGGTTCGTTTACTATCTCAATGTCTTCAACAAGTTTATCATACAACTGACTAGTGTGGATGAGAAAATTGAGGAGAATGACAAAGTTGTCATATTGGCGTCATATCTACCACCATCATAGGAGCAATTAGTGATGAATATTCTCGTCGGAAAAGACACTCTCAACTTCAATAAGGCAGTGACATATTTATTGAAGACGGAGTCCTTGAAGAAGTCATCAGGTTCTTCATCTTCTGGTGATCAAGCATTGACTGCCATAGGTGTTGTAAGCAAAAGTAAAATTCACAGGAAGAGTGACAAGAGCAAGGGCACACGTGTATGCTATCTATGTTATAATGAAGGTCATATGATAAAGGACTATCAAAGTTTATAGCACATGAGGGGAGCATGCTCAGTGGCGGTAGCGAAAGATGATTCGGGCGTACTAGTCGTCAATCAACCAGGTACTTCTTATGGATGTATATTATATTCAAGTTGTTGCTTCCATATATGTTTGTGAGGGAGATGTTTGATAAGGATCTCTACGCCTGTCGTATGAAACTGTTCACTTAACAGATTGCAAGGAGTATGCAATTAGTGAGGTGGGAACGGTTACATACAAGATGTATAATGGAGCACATTGCACATTGACAGGAGTTCGATATGTTCCCGACTTAAAGAAGAATTTAATATATGTGAGGCTGCTCGAACTCGAAGATTGTGATGTGTCCCTTCGAGGTGGAGTCATGCGAGTTACTTGCAAAGGGTAGGTAATGATGAAAAGTATTTGGAGTAATGGATGATGTCGATTGATGGGTGATCATCAGGAAAGATCAACTAATGGGATGTCTGGTAAAAATCCTGATTGGGAGAAGGAAACAGTGTTGTCAGCGGTAGGTACACATATCACATCTGTAGTTATGTGTGAAACTGCAAAGATGTTTGCAAAATATAGCAAGCGCGAAGGTGAAGATGCGAGCTGTTGGAAGAAGGAAGACATGGTGGGACCAATCACGCGGTACCGACAAGCAAGTCGACCTCGAAGGCGGTACAAACCTATGACATGGAGGGCTATAGGAACAGGAGGTGTGGTTAACCAAACTACAGAGCAAAGGAGCTCTCAGGTGGAGGATCCGGGTTGGATAGCCTGGTCATTGACACGTATACTGCAGCGATGTGTATGGCCCTTGTGGCGTGGACATTCCCTAAGGCGGGAGAAAAAAAATATAAAAATATAAAAATATAAAAACAAAAATAGCTGAGCCGACTTGGTGCGTATTCTTGGAGGTGTACGGTGACTTCAACTGATATGGGGTGGAGATTGTTGAGTATGACTGACTCGTATCCTAACATACTAGGATTTGAAGATGTGTTCTATAATGGTTCATATCTTAATCCTATTAGAATTATGATTTATACTTCCTTTCAGAGAACTAGGGGCACTATATGAAGCCATGAGGGGGTGGTCATGGAGAGCACAGCCCACAAACCAACTCATCCAAAGTAAGAGACACGCGAGATGATTAAATGCTAGGTTATTCTTTAGCACTAGATTCCTGTACAGAGCAAAGATCTGATGGTTCTAAAAGGTTCAAGAGAGTTGTGAGACAGCGACAATCTCTTGTACTCTTTTGAGGTTGTGCTTAAAGAATTTGAGATCGGTTTCGTCAAATCTTTCTATCTCGTTATAATTATTTCGTCGCTGTTATTAGGTTCTCTACGGGATTCATCTACTTCATTATTAATATTGTGCACATTCGTATCGTATCTTGTAACTCTGATTCAATCTAAAAGCTGCTGCGCGTAAGAAAGGTACGAGAGTATAACACTAAGAATGAGAGACAACAAAATGCGACAAATCACAGGAAATGGGAAAAGTCCGCAAACTTTTGGATTAATCTTCAGGTAGGTACAGCACAATGTGCAGTAAGATCAGAAACTGAACGGGCAAAAGACACTAATCATTCTGTGAACTTCGTCAGTCGGTTTACCGCGGCTACGTGGCTACGTTGCTTTTGTACCTTTTTACGTGATGCTCCAGCAGCAATAATTGGAGTGGTGGTACCAATGATTTTTTTTCTTCTTCCCCACAGTTTCCTGCTTGCAAGTAATACGAGTGTTTGTTCGTGAGCGGTCGTTTTCGTTATCTCTGTGCATGATTTGCATTCATCAAAGATTTCTGGTGATTTGGTGCCCACATGGCGACGAGTAGCGTGCGGCAGCTGCAGTAGTCATGTCGCCTCGATCGCACAAATATATCAAAATGTTCTTTACGCTAAGAACGAACGAACGAACGATCGATTACCAGCTAGAAATGCACATACAATTCCAAAGTCCACCTGCTGTTAACTATGGGAATGCACAGCAAGAAGTACTAGAAATATGGTCAATGCACAAAGCTGATCTCCTAAATAAATATTTTCGAATTTTGGGTGTGCCGTACATACCTGGAGCCTTACCTAGCTCCTGCTCTTATTACCAGTACCTTGCAATTGCTCGTGAAATTAACTTGAGAGAATCGCAGCTCATACAACAAATTTCACATCAAAAGCGTCGGTAGCAGTAATAATTTCAAGGCAAACGCTTCAGCTCTGCTCAGTCTCAAACCAAGGAACAGCGAACCTGCAGAGACATCACGTCAGTAAACTGTTAAGACTTGACCTAACCTAATAGGCTGATACAGTTAAATCTCAGTCTGGATTATTATTGGGCCTAGAGTCTGTTTAGTTAAGCACGGGCTCTATCTAATCATTCAGTTTGTTTCCAGCTAATCAGATTTAAGAAGAAGAAAAAAAACGCGCTTTTTCAACCATGGTGCTGTAAGTGTAGGGTGATGATGCTTCAGTATGCACACTGCCGTCCACTGTCCGTCCAGCACAACACAAAAAAAAGCAGCAGAGCTTCAGTGATGGTATTTCTCAGACTTTATGAGCACCTTTCTTGCTTCATGGGTCACCTAGCTAGCTGGTATCAAAGTAGTAGTGAATTGCAATCTCTTTTCCTCGAAAAATCAGAGGAAGGCAGGTAGAAAGCGAGTGCATTATCCTTTTTCCTCCCCCCAAAGTGGTGTCGTGGTCCCTCGCTTGCTCGCGTCCATTCTTTTTGGGCGGAGAGACTTGCCTCGGCCTCGCCATTGCATCTCGCCACAGTCCCTGCCACTACGCCGGCTTTCCCGCCTATTTATACCCCCTCGCCCGCCTCCTCACCTTCATCACAAGCACAGCAAGCAATCTTCACTTCGGTAGCATTACTACTTGCTTTCTTGCTCGTGTTCGAGGCTAGCTAGGAGAGGAGAATGTCTTGCTGCGGCGGCAACTGCGGGTGCGGCTCCGGCTGCCAGTGCGGCAGCGGATGCGGCGGGTACAGAGACAGCATATACACACACCTGAAACTAATTAGCTGTGTTCATGCATGCATGTCGATTAACTTGTGGTGATGTGTAGATGCAAGATGTTCCCTGATGTGGAGGCCACTGCCACCACCACCACCAAGACCATGATCATCGCTGCTGCCACCCACAAGGGGTATGAGTTGAATTAATTGATCATCACTGTTCATGTATAACACACTTTTAACTGAAAATACATATGTCACTAATTAAGATCGATTGCCGGAGCAGAGGAAGAAGGTGATGATGACTTTGTTGCTTGTTCCCTGATCTGCTTGTTGCATGCATGTATATATATGTGCAGAACTTCTGGAGGGTTCGAGATGGCGACGGAGAACGGCGGCTGCGACTGCACCACCTGCAAGTGCGGCACCAGCTGCGGCTGCTCCTGCTGCAACTGCAACTGAGGCCACCCGCCGGCTGGCCGGCGCTGAGCATGAGGAGCTAGGAGAACCCCACCACCACCCAGCGTATTAGCTGCTAAGTATTATGCGTGCCTGCGCCTGTCTCTGTATGGTGCGTTAATTCCTGCAGGTGTTGAGGCCTTTGCATTGCAGGCCTTGGCATCTAAATAAAATCTCGTTCTGCCGTGTGTGTGTGTGTGTGTGTGTGTGTGTGTGTCATGGCCATCGCCTTGTTCCCTGGTATCATCTGATGATGATGTTCTCCTCATGCCAGGTTTAATATATGTGTCTCAACTTCTATGAACTCCTCTTGCTTCTTGATTAGCTTTATTATCTGTGAATGCCTCTGCGGAAAGTACCATACCAGCTCAAAACTCTGGAAAGAAAATTGGCTCAAAACTCTGGAAAGAAAATTGTGGCAGACCAACAGGTGCTGTGATCAACTAATCATGTGGCATCGTCTGAAAAACCTGAGCAAACAGAAACAGAAACTCTGATAATGTGCCACAAAAAATCATGTATCAGAACTCAGAACATGTGCAAATCCTTCTTGGCTAAAAATCTTTCCAGTACCAGGATTCAGGAACCCTGAAAAAACAGAGAAAAGGAAAGCATTGTAGCCAAACAGGTTCTCATGTCATGTGCCATGGTCTGATGAGTGATGACGATTTTTTTTTTTGAACGGGAAGGCAGGAGTTCTGCCATTTCAATTAAAGAGGAGGTTAAAAAACAGTAGATGCTTTAATTACATGCGACCAAAGCCACTGAATTTCACCCAAACAACTGGGTTTGTGACAAGCAGGGCTTTAGCCTGCCAAAAAACTAATTATGAAAGGCTTTTTCTCAAAGCTCTTTTGTTTGAAAGGCGACTGAAAGCTCAGATAATTGTTTCGGAAAATTCTCCAATTTCTTTTATTCCAAAGATGAGTGATGATGATCAGTAGGCAGTGGTAGTACAACACTGAGTCACTGGCCTAGGCTACCACTCAGATAAGGACACGGACACGGACAGCAGTGAGCGCGAGCGACGTCTCAGACAGCCCATCACATGCTGTGTTGCGGTTCATTCCGAAAATGAAAAGTGTACCTAGGAAAAATTACAACTTTTACGGCACTAATCTCACGGTGCAGGACAATTCGCTGAAAAGAGTATGCAGAGTTTCTGAAAGAACCCGTTGTTCCTAAGCAGTATAATGTGCTGGGAAAATGGCCAAGGACAGTTGCTTCATTAGTCTCGGATCCGGATTTTCTAATCTCGAATCATCTACGAGTACTATATTATTATCCGGATCGGTAGATAGTACTCACAGATACATTACTGAATCATTTCATACATAGCGTAAAACCATACCATTCATTAATTTAACACATCAGAGTTTACATAGATCTCTCCGGGCTAAGTTTTACAATAAAGGCCGAACAAGTCAACAATTACATCACAAAGTAGCGAAAGCAACAACGGAATCAAAAAGGGGTGAAGGCACATCTTTCCATAGGCAAGCGACTAGGGAAAACCTGTGTACATCTGATATTACGCAAAAACTCATATAATATATGATGCACATAAGTATCAGCGGAGTCAGCTAGACTGAGGCGATACTAGAACAGCTAAAGACTAAACTACGGTTCAAAAAAAAACTTCTAGGTCTTCAGACATCTGGTTCCTCGTAGTAATCGAAGGATTCAGGATTTCCTGCTTCTGAGGGTTTGGGGAAAGAGCAAAGATGAGCACAACTTCCGAGCTCGCGAGCCAACACACAAGATGCAATATATACATGCAAGGCTTAACGAGGGTCGCTCGGGTTCTTTTATTTGCTTAAAGTAACTTTTTCAATTATCATAATACAAATTCCTATGGCTTAGCATTTTAAACAAATTGTGTTTTATTAAAGAGAGTAAGTGCAATATTAAATAACAGCGGAGGTTACCTCCACCTCATGTTTAATTTTGATACCGATTACATCCACCGATTATCAGCACTGGGTAAGACTACCTAGGAAAAATCCAAAACAGGGGCTAAATGAGCCCATCATATTTTTCAATTCACCCACAAATGTTTTTGAAATAGAACTAACTCAAGTTAAGTTCCAATGTCCGCCTTTGACCGTAGGCGCGGCTGTTTAAACAGTTTAGACTCTGTAGAGGTTGTACACTGTACCCACAAGAGATAATCATACTCGTTACCCCACATGATTCCTTAGTCATGTAGTTGAGCGATCGTCACAGTAACTTTTCAAACTATCTTGTCCCTTCCGTCATCTCACCCCTATGGTCAATCCTATAAGTTGTGTGAGATGTTTACCACAACGACTAGCGTAGCTAGCAACTTCACCCTCGGTGTTCCTTTCAAGCCATCATACATCCTACCGCTTGCACACTTCCAAACACCAGTTTTGGAATGACATTCATGGTTCAATAATTTTACTAAGCTAAGTTACACTTTGCAGACTTACGGTTGTACTTGTTTTACACAGGAGGTCATGACAAGATTAAGTTCTTAATCCATCTAGACGGTTCATACCATATTCCACCTATTCTCGTGCTACATTGGCACCCACCACTCTTTTCATCCACCCAGATGTGGTACTAGCAAGTTGTTTAGGGTTTTGGGGAGGAAAACCAATTAACACAACACGCCAGTCATTTACATCCAATGACTGTTCAAAACCACTTTCATGATTAAAAGATGATAAATAAGACATTTATTGTCATGGTACTTAAGCAGGACTAGCATGTCGCTTAAGTACAACTTATGCTAGTATTTACCACATAATTACTAGGGTGACATGGAAATGAGGGATTCAATTTATCAAGGGATGGAGAATACTTAATTAATCATCAAATAGGTGTTTAACTACATTAAGCTTTAACATACATTTGATTACAGAATTAAAGCATGCAACTTTGATATTTTAAATAAATATAATGTGCATAAAATGTAGGCTCAAAATGATCAAAGTATTGACTCGCCTTAGTTAAAGGCAGTGGGGTCTTGGTACTCTTGAGCTTGGTCGAAGTGGAGGTCTCCTGCGTCTTCAAACCCTAATCAGACGAAAGTACCGGAAAAAGGCACAACAACAAAGAGAGCAAATAAATACCAAACTCATAATAAATGAACTTCAAATTGAACAAGGCCAGTGTCATTAGCAATGTCTTGAATTTAGAAAATTTTAGAAACAAGGTTCATAATTTTTGGAGTTATAATGAAAAAGATGTGGATTTTTGAAGCTTTCCAATTGAATACTTAATTGAAAAGAAAAACCGAAAAGAGGAAAAACCAGGAGCCGACACGTGGCCCTAATGCACAGGGTTCTGGTCCCAAGGGGCGAGCGGTAGTTCTGGGGGGGGGGAGGCCGGTAGTATCGGGGGCGGGGGAAAGCGGAACTACCGGGAGAGAAAAGCGCGGTAGTATCGGCGTTGAAACGACGGTAGTTCCGGAGGGAGCGGTAGTCTTAGGGAGTGAGAGGCGGTAATACCGAGTCACGAGAAAGCGGTAATCTGGCGTTGAAAGGGCGGTAGTACCTGAGAGCGGAAAAATGCGCCAGGAGCTTCGGCCAAGCCTAGGAAGGTTTGAGAGATTTGAAAATAGAACCAAAATTCAATTTTGAGATTTGAAACTGAAATTTGAAACGAGGCAGAAGGCGATAATTTTTGCAAATGCACTCTAATTTGAAATAGGTTTTGAAACTCCAAAGGACAACTGAAAATTACTATTCAAGAACCAAAAACGGACTGTTACAATATCTTAGCATCTCTGAAAGCCCCCAAAGGGATTCTTGACTTTGAACCTTTGATCGTGTTGCATTACATTTTCGCCGGGCATCATCTTTCATTACAATTGCTTCTCAACTCTATTGGAAATCCGGCAAGCATAGAAAGTACTACATGCATGCATGATTGAATGATTATTATTCAATCTGCGCATCTTGTCTCTTCACCAAATTCCATCAAAACAATTAATTTGGCGTCTCTGCTTGATTCTTCCTATCATAACCTTGAGACAGTATGATCTTTCAATTGAATGAACCTGGAAGAACAGACAAAGAAAAAGAGAGAAGCAGAAACTGATGATGGAAATCAAAAGCTATAGCATCTCTGAGCATCCAGTCTAATCATGTCCAAGAATCCTGCTCCAGGGAACACATATATAATCACCAAGTTCTTTGTAGAACCTCCCTTCATAGATAGACAGAACAATTGGACACTTGCGGTAGAGCATGCAGCAGTAATAAGTAATCCTACGCTGCGCGATTTCACATGAATTTTTACCGGAAACAAAACAAGTTCTCAGAATTTCATGCTAAGAGTCCGTTTGGAGCGCAGGAACTCTCACATAAATTTTGCAGAAATTTCAGAAGAAACAATTCAATCTCCAGAGGAATCAGGAAGGATTTCTTCAATTTCCTGAATCCAACAGGGATTACACTATTTCATATGAAAGTCCTACAAGAAATTTATGTGCAATTAATGCATTTCAAACATGGCCGAAGATCCTCCTTTCCAAACAGATTGGTCTTTTCGCAGGTTGTTTCTTGCCCGGCCTGGTCATTCGGTCAGGACAGTGAAGAGCAATTATAAAGCTAAATATGTATGGCTCATGGATCAGGTTTGAATGACCTTAACTATTAAGGTTCATCAATGCCAAATCAGGCACGACTTATGAGAGACCTCACCAGTAGCACAGTCCTACCATAGTACACCAGTATCAGTGGCTTGTGTCCAAAGACGTCACTGAGGAAACCAACTAGACCATGCATGTTGCAAGCTAAGATCCATATGATATTCATCGTCATCTTCGTACTCATGATGACTCATCTCCTAGCTAGTACATATATTACATTGCACACTTGTATAAAAGTAAAACCACTTGCTCTCCAAAGAAGAATACGTTTTTGCACGTATCATGTGTGCAAGTACTAATATACAACTCCAGCCTGCGCGATTGACTTGTCCCAACCAATCACTTGCTTCGTTTAGAGTACACCAATACTGCTTCTCAATTGATTAATCAGCATAAGAAAAACCAATCAGTGTATGTACTATTGGATACTCTCTAATAAATCTTAATCTCGAACTTAAATTTCCATGCATGGATACGAAAGTCAGACGAAGATGCATGTGTATGAATAATTAAATATGGTGATGCCTTGCAAATGTCAGCATGGCGTAGCAACCAATCAGTGTATATATGTGTATATATATATACGGGGCAATCTCAAAGAAATCATGATCGGTTGTTATCCCGGGGCGGGGAGTGGACGACGGCGCCTGAGCAGCTAGCGATCTTTTCGTCAGCATGCATGCATTGTCAAGTGGAAGCGCAGAGATAAATGTCTCCTGGCGATTTGAACCTTGTTCCTAGCTACATGATGCGTCCTCCGATCAAATTGATTAGGCACTTTGATCTGAAAAAATATATCGATTGCTGACGTAAATGCGGATAACAAATTGACGAAATTTGAATTGCCGTTTGAATTGCACAGTAGACGATATATGGTACAAATTTGGCATGCCACACCGTGAGGACACAGATGGATATCAAGTGCACAGACAGGACGTCAGGACACGTCGTACACCGGCTTGTTTTTGTTATTAGTCTAGCCACACCGAGGTTCCACTTTTATTATATATATATATATATATACCCCTCAAAACAAAGTCAACTTAGCTCAAGACAGGAAGAGGAAGAGGAAGAGGAAGAAAAAAAAAAGTGAAATGAAAGAGATAGATCCTGGTCAACTCCATAAGCAAAAGATTAAGCTCGTGGCAATGTCAACTCCTCCCTTTCCCCTCCCCTCCTTGAATTGCCGCACATTTTTTGCCATCTCTCGGCGCCACATTCCCCGATGCGCATCGAGATCCGGCGACGCCGAGACGCCGTCTCATCGATCACATCGTCATGGGCAATCGCGTGGCGAGGCTGGCGACGCCGTGCTTTGCGGCGGGCGGCGGTCACCGCGCCGATGGCTCTGTGCCGGACCGCGAGAGCTTGGCCCATGATGGTAGCAGTAGCATCGGCCACATTCTGAGCTTCGACGGCCGCGAGGGCCCGGCGTTCGCCGGCGCCATCCACGGCGTCCTGCTCCCGTCCAACCAGTCCACGCTGGCCTCCGCCGGGGCCTCCGTCCTGAACGACAGCCTGTCGCTGTCCGGCTCGTCGTCGTTCGACAGCTCCAACTCCTTCTCGTTCCGGACGCTGCAGCCGCGGCAGTACTCGGGGTCACTGCACTACTGCACGTCGCCGACGACCTCGGGCGTGTCGGCGTCGCGGCAGCCCCCGCGCACCAACGAGCAAATCCTCGCGGACCTCTACGCCACGCGGCACCGGCGCCGGTTTCAGGAGTCCAGGAGCCCGCTCCTCGACGGCCTCGGCAAGGCCGTCGCGTCGGTGCTGCGCGTCAGACCGTGCGGCCTCCCCAAGAAGAAGCAGCCCGCCACGATGGTGGGCAACGGCGTTACTATCATCGGCGCGATCAAGGGCAACGCAGAGAGCGGCAAGAATGGCAACGCGACGGAGGACGGCGCCAGCGCGGCGAGGGTGCAGTGGGCGCGCGGGAAGGCCGGGGAGGACAGCGTGCACGTCGTCGTGTCGGAGGAGCACGGCTGGATGTTCATCGGCATCTACGACGGCTTCAACGGCCCGGACGCCACCGACTACCTCGTCGCCAACCTGTACGCGTCCGTGTGCCGCGAGCTCAACGGCATGCTCACGGAGGACGAGCCGGGTCGCCCCGACCAGCAGTCCGCGCGGTGTAACGGCGGCCTTCGCTCGGCGCGCCACCGCGGGGTACTCGACGCGCTGGCGCGCGCCCTGCTGCGGACGGAGGAAGGGTACTTCGCGGAGGCGGAGGCGCGCGCAGCGGAGTGCCCGGAGCTGGCGATGATGGGGTCGTGCGTGCTGGTGGTGCTGGTGAAGGGCGCGGACGTGTACGTGATGAACGTCGGGGACAGCCGCGCCGTGCTGGCGCACCAGGCCGAGCCCGACCTGTCGAGCGTCATGATGCGGCGGCACGACGGCGACCTCGCCGGCATCAAGGAGGAGATCAAGCGACAGGTCGACGCGTGCGAGATGGGGGAGCTCGCCGCGCTGCAGCTCACCATGGATCACAGCACCAACGTCTACAAGGTGATCGATCACAACTCCATTTGATTAATTGTTCGCTGATTATGCGTGCATTATACTAGCATCCATTGCCACTCCATTTAATCGATGCTGTTGCAGGAAGTGAGAAGGATAAGGAGTGAGCACCTAGATGATCCTGCCTGCATAGTGAATGGTAGAGTGAAGGGCTCCTTGAAGGTGACAAGAGCATTTGGGGCTGGCTACCTAAAAGAGGTATGCATGCCACACTGTCCAGTACTCTAATTAACGATTATGAATAGAGAAAAAAAAAATCTTCAAATGCATCTGTTATCTCAGTAATGGTAAATCCTCGAATCGAATCCCCGGTAACACAACACAACGAAACAGGGCTCTATAAACCGCATGCAGCGATCGATGGTCGACGTTGATTTGACCAAGTTTGCTAGCTGTTGCAGCCCAGGTGGAACCAGGCTCTCCTGGAGGTTTTTCGGGTGGACTACGTGGGGACCTCGCCGTACATCACTTGCCGGCCGTACCTCCGGCACCACTGCCTTGGGCCCAAGGACAAGTTCCTGATCCTCTCCTCCGACGGCCTCTACGAGTACTTCACCAATGAGGAGGTGGTGGCGCAGGTGGAGGCGTTCGCCGCTCGGTACCCCGACCAAGACCCCGCCAAGTACCTCAGCCACGAGATCCTCCTCCGTGCCGCCAACCAAGCCGGTAAAAGAAACTTTTTAAGGCCCTGTTAATTTGGGATCAAGGGCCTAATTGTTTTGAATCGGCCGGAAAACTTATGATCGATTTTTGTGATCGATGATGCATGCAGGAATGGGGTTCCATGAGTTGCTCGAGGTTCAGCAAGGGGATCGACGGCGGTATCACGACGACGTCTCCATCATTATCGTCTCGCTGGAAGGGAAGATATGGAGATCATCTTCAGCTTGAACGAATTGATCCTGATTGGTTAGCATACATGGACGTACGTACGGCACCTGCGCAGTGTGCGAAAAAGGATTCGTTCCTATAAGCAGAGAGCAGTCCACGTACATAAAATTTCCGCCTGCTGTGAGTGACGAATTGATCGATCACGAAGCAGTACGTGAGCAAGTTTTGGCGGCATTTTCTCTTGCTTGAATCGTACTACGTGTTTCATATGGATGCATGTTTAGTGCTTCGGTCGTCTGAATATCTATCTATAAAGCCCCTTACAACTCTCTGCAAGTCAATAATTAATCGGCATGATTCTGTCCACGGATCCTATAATTGTAGCATGCCCTCAACAACATATAATTCGCGACACAATGCAGCCACTACCCGGAAAACTTCGATCTAACCTAGGTGTACCGCGAACATCATACAATGCAACCTGTAATCCATCGAAACTAGGGAGCACAGCCGTTGGCGAGCCACGACACGAGGGCGCGACCAACCAACGCCTCCCGAACGGCTAGAAAACAAAAAGTCTAGCATGTCTACTTGTGGCAACAATACTATTTGTTGAGTAACCGTCGCTGGCGGGTTCAGTCTGAACGGATACCTCGTATACAATGATCAGAATCGTAAGAACGATGAAGAACACAACAATAGAATGAACACAGAGATATGCGGGACTTCAGGGTCTCCTTTATTCCTTCGGAACAATCGGGATTACAATGAGAGGGGGAGACCCTCTATTTATAGACTACGGGATGAGGAGTTCAACTGGGCCAGGACTCTCCGGGGTCCTGGGCCCGTAGTGGGCCAGGACTCTCCGGAGTCCTGGGCCCGGTTTCTTAACACTCCCCCTTGAACACTCATCCAACATGTTCATGTCTCGTTAAAACTCCATAAAAATCCAGTGGGAAAAATTTGAAGAAAGAGTACATGTCATGCGTTCTGCTGTGTTGCACGAATTTCCTCATTAAAAACTTTAGCCGAGAAACTTCAGAAAAACTCGTCAAGGGAAAAAGAGTACAATCCACCCTTATTCATTTAATCTCCAGTATTTATTCTTTGGGTACTTGATCTTCGTGATCAAGATTCAATAATGAGTTCGTGAAGATTCTCCCCCTGAATTCTGCACTTGTCTAAGTCTTATCATTCCAATTTCACGTATGCATCTTTCAAAACTAGATGCTGGAAGTGACTTAGTGAATAAATCTGCAAGATTTTCACATAACTTAGTATGCAGTACTTTAGTTTCGTCCATCTTTTGCATTTCGTGAGCATAGAAGAACTTGTGATTGATATGCTTTGTAAGGGGACTCTTCACATAACCCATTTACTCTTGTGCGACGCAAGCTGTATTATCTTCATAGATAATAGTGGGAGTTTGCACGGTATTCAATCCACATGACTGCTGGATGTGGTGAATCATCCGCCGAAGCCAAGCACATTCTTGTGAGGCCTCGTACAGTGCTATGATTTGTGAGTGGTTCGTCGAAGTCGATACAAGACTTTGCTTAGACGATTTTCACGGAATTACAGTTCCACCACATATGAATACATAGCCTGTTTGCGATTTGGTTGTATGTGGGTCCGACAGGAACCCAACATCTGCATAGTCATTCATACACAAGTCTTGGTTCTTTCTGTAGAATAGACCAAGTTCTTTGCTTTCTTGGAGGTAACGGAAGATGTCCATTATTTTCTGCCAATGCCTTTGGTAGGTTATGTACTATACCTTACTAATAGGTTTACGGCAAATGCAATGCCTGATCTAGTACAGTTTGCTAAAACATAAGTGCTCCTACTGCACTCAGGTATGGGAATTTTGGTCCCGTGACTTCCTCCCCTCTTCTTTAGATCATGCGGGTCCTTGTCTTGTCAGTAAGGATCTCCCACCATCGGCACTTTCGAAGGATATGCCTTTTCAAAGTCGAACCTTTTCAACACTTTACGAGTGTAGGTTGGGTGATGTACTAGAATCTCTTAGGGTATGCTCAAGTCGCAAGCCTAGCGATGTTGGTTTGATCCAAATCTTTTATTTCGAACTCTGACTCCAGGTAAGAGCTTGCTTTCTTAATACCTTCTAAGGTTCCAATGATATTCAGATCATCTTCATACACTGAGATTTATACAAAACCCATCCTGGGATCGTCGTATAAATATACAGGGATAATTCTCATTGTTCGTGTAGCCTTTCTTGCATAGAAAGTCGCTTCGAGCGATTATACCATATTCTGCCTGATTGCTTCAGTCCATACAGTGACTTTCTGAGTTGCACACTCATAGATTTTGTCGGTGTATTAGAACCGATCTTACGTAAAGATTGTTTGATTCGGGGGGTCTCCTAGAGATAAGATCACGCAGAGTGGATTGACACGGGATGTTTAGACAGGTTCAGGCCTTCTCCGGAGAGAATAATAACCCTAATCCTGTGTGTATGGTATTCTTGATGATCAAGTAAAAGACTAGGACTATTACAGAGAATAGCACTTGTATTCCTACTTGACTGGCTCTTCTTTTTCCTTCCTCTCCCTATCTCTCTGATCGATGCCCTTATATAGTCGTGAAGAAGTAGCCGTTTGCCTGCAAGAGATGCTACTGATTAATCCAATGAACGCGCATGATGGCGATAATTACGGCGCCTCGGCTTCTTCACGCCGTCCGCAATTATCTTCCAGAGATAATGGGGTAATTACGCACCATTAATAAGCGGAATAATAGTGCGTGCAGACCGTTCGGATTCCTTAATCAATTGGACCCACTCGCCTGTAGGTTTGATTATAAGGTGGTCGTAGTTTACCTGGTCGTAGAAGAACTTACGACCAGGTAGCAGTCGTAGAAGGACTTACGACCAGGTAGCAGTCGTAGAAGGACTTACGACTATGTAGTGGTCGTAGAAGGACTTACGACCATGATATAGTTGTAGCAAGACTTACAACCACTTATTGGACTTCTCCCTTTTAGATAAGGGGTACCTCTGGGGACTACGTGACATCATATTTACCCATAATAAGAATTATAGATAAAAGATAAAAATGAGGAATATTAGATCCTCGTCATCTAGCCCCCCAGCTTCAAGTGAAAGTAACTTACTTGATAAAGGTTTCAGAAATGGACTTACGATCATGAGAATGTCGTAGAATGATAGTCGAAGGAAAACTCTTCGACATTTGAGTGTTGCTTTGACCAGAATTTGCTTTATCGGAAGGTTGCTTACGACTATCAAAAGTCATAAAAACCCCTATGACCGTCTCGGTGGTCGTGGTAGGGAATCGGAGAAAAAGCTCTTCCGATTGATACTTCCTTCGACTAGAAAAACTTGGTCAAGAATGTAATTTTGCTTGGAGGTGACAATACGCACCTACTTTTTCTCGAACGGACCATCTGGAGAATTGCAACCGTCTCTCATAGACTTGTCCGATGAAGCGGTTCCGGCGGTACAACCATCTATCATAGACCTATAGCGGGACGGTTTCGAGCGGAGATCGTGCGGTTATAAAAACTTACCAGGAGGTAGACTTGGATTTTACTTTTCCCCAAATCACTCCATTGTTCTTGAGCTCTTGCTTTCTCCGTCTTCGACTAGGTTTCATCTTCTCGCCGCCAACCCAATCAAAAAACTTCTTGCTTACGGCGAAATGGCCAAGAGAGTTTCGAATGGGAGGAATCGGAGATGGATGCGGCTAAGATCAAGATCTTGGTCGATGCCGGGAAGATTCCAGAGAAGGCTCTGGTGAAGTGGATTCCAGCTATCGGGCAGCACTGGCCATCGGGGGAAAATGGGCAAATTCCCGTCTTCCAAGCGTATTGTGAGTGCGGCCTTCGATTGCCTGCCCACCCCTTTCTTACAGTAGTACTCGAACACTTTGGGGTGGAACTGGTGAACTTAGGTCCTAATTCCATTACCATGTTGAGTGTGTTCGTGTATCTGTGCGAGGCGCACTGGGATTCCTATGGATCTCGAGTTGTTCCAATATTATTATGGGATGGCTCGACAAACCGAATCGCCGGAAGTCGGGTCTCAAGCTCCACGACTCAAGTCGAAGGAGTACATTCGAGTTTCACCCGGTCTTCGTGGCGAGCCGGAGGAAGAGGTGGTTCTCTTTGAAGGTCACCTCAAGACTGACCTTTCTTTCGTGGGAAGGTCATTGAAAAGAAATCTTCATGGGACTCAACCCACGAAGATATCTGCGGATTAGCCCTTATATTCAAGCCATTAAGGACTTGAAGGAAGAAGGGTGGACGGATGGCATGTGGTGAAAGATTTCATCACACGCTTGAATTAGTCCTCTGAAGAAACGAGCATCTCCTATGTGGAGGTACTCGGGGAGAGGAGACCCCACCAGAGACTACGAGGAGGGTAAGCAATTGTCGACTTAACTCTCCGTTTGGTCTTTCTCAACCTTGTCTAATATTTTTATCTGTTTACACAGATCTTTCACAGGCTGAGGTTGACTCCAGAGTCAGACTCATCTGTGAGAAGTCCCCGCCACTCGAGGGCGGTTCCTCAAGTCATTGCGGTTTTGTCCGCAGATGAAAGGATAGAGCGCCTAAAGGTAATCAATCGATTCTCTCTTTAGGACTTTATAGTCGTAGAAGATACTTACGACTAATGGTGATCGTAGAATATCTTACAATCAAGAAAAAGTCGTAGAAAAACTTACGACTTGGTACTAGTCGTAGAAAAAACTTACGACTAATTAGTGATTCTTCTTTTTCTGTTTTGCTTTACAGAAAGTAGGCATGGAAAATCGCCAGGACGACGAAGAAGTCGTTCTGATGACTATTGGCGCTGGGTTGTCGAAAGACAAAGACTCGGCTCCTCCCTCGAAGAGACGTCGACTTGTAAAATCTGCCGACAAGGGGGAGCAAGTTCGAGTTACGGTCTTCGACCAAACCTCTACAGAGGCTGCGGCAAATTGTAGTTGTATCTAAAGCCGAGGCCGCAGTAAGTCGGCCGAGGAGGTTGAAGCGGTTGAACCTCTCAGCGCAAACCTCGCAAGGCTAAGGTACCCTTCTATTATGACACGGAATCTTTGCAGCTGGTGCCACTCCTAGTTTTATTAAGCAACTTGAAAGGGAGAAGCTGGAAGGATTTTGTGTCTTTTATGAAGGACGATCTTTGCATCAAGACAACTCGCAATCGAGGGTAGTCTCGCTCTCGAATGGTCGAGACCGATCTCGTCCATCCGAAGATCGAGAAACGAGCTCGGTTCTGTTCAAACTCTGACGACTGCGTGGTCGTAGTGAGCTAATTGTTGAACCTCGACCGAGGCGTGGTCGTGGAGAAGAAAAGGTCCTCCGTTGGGAGGATTGCTCCAAAATTCTGGTTAAGACCGAGTGCGGTATGTGAAATGTCTTGAAGTGTAAGAACGACATTTACCTTTTTCTTTTCACAACTTTGATTTACTTTTCTTTATTTCAGTCCGACTCCTTTAGCCCCCAGGAATGCTTCTGCTGAGAAGTCCATTGCTATCCCTTGACTCATCGGAGAGATAGCAATGGAGGTGGTCAACATCACCCTTGGCCCAGTGGCCGATGAAGTCGAGACTCTCGAGTGTCTCCCACATCTGCGCCAAGTCGTAACTCACGACTCTTGAGGTAGCGGTATTCTTGTTGAGGTGGCGCTCGACTCTCAAGTCGTAGAAACAACAGAGGCAGCTGTGGAAGCCTCTGGTCAAGGTGGTGACCAGCCTGTGCACCGCTCTGGTTATTGAAGGTTTCAACTCGTGTCGACCGCAATTTTAGCTCCGGAGGAAGCATGGCTTCGGCTCCAAAAACTAGAAAAAATGGTGTTTCTCCTGTTGCTCATTGGTGGTCGTCTTTAACCGCCCATAATATGGAAGGTAATTCTTGTACCCAAGCCCCCGAGCGCTTAACAAGCTGGTCGAAGACTCTAGTTTTAATTCCTCGTATTATTTGGCCGTTTGCACGTTCGACCGCCCCATTGCTTTGGGGATGTGCAACAGAAGCATAGCATAACTTGGTGCCCAAGTCGTCGCAAAATTCCTGAAATTTTACACTTGCGAATTGTTTACCATTGTCTGTAATTATCCGACTTAACTCCAAATCGACTAATTACGCTTCTCATCATGAACCTTTTGTTTGCTCCGTTGTTATCCCAAGATTCTGAGTTCACTTGATCCATTTTGTGAACGTGTCAATAGCCACAAAAAGGAATTCGAAACCTCCTGGAGCTTTGGGAAACGGTCCTAGGATATCAAGCCCCCAGGTCGCAAAAGGCCAAGAAAGAGGTATTGTTTGTAATGCTTGAGCGGGTTGGTGTATCTGTCTACCATGGAATTGTACTCGACACACTTTTAACCACCTCCTTAGCATCGTACAGGGCTGTAGGCCAGTAGAAACCTTGTCGAAAGGCTTTACCAACCAATGTTCTGTAGGAAGCATGCGTCCCACAGATGCCACTGTGTATATCATGAAGGAGTGTTATTCCTTCGTTTTGCGGAATGCATCGCATGAGTATCCCTTGGGTTCCTCGTTTATAGAGGACTCCCTCAACCAAAGTATACATTTTGGCTTTTCGGGATAAACGATCTGCCTCAAGATCTTCTTCGGGTACGGAACCCTTGTAAAGATATTCGTAGATGGGAGTCATCCAGGTATCCTCGTAATCTAATGAGGCCATCTCAAGAGGAGGTGTTTCTGGTTCTTCGACAGAGACGGTTTTGGAGTTGCTCCAAGAAAACTCCTTTTAGTGCGTGGATCGGGAAGAAGCCATCCGAGCCAGTTGGTTCATGAGAAATTATCCTTTCGAGGGATAAATTGTACCTCGAAACCTAAAAAATGTTTTTCTAGCTTACGTACTTCTGATAAGTACCGAGCCATTGTTGAGTTAGAGCATTGGTACTCTTTCCCGATTTGATTCACGACTAGTTGAGAGTCTCCTCTCACGAGTAGTCGACGAATTGAGAGTGCTTTCGCAGCTCGTATGCCAGCTAGCAAACCTTCGTACTCTGCTACATTGTTAGTAGCCTGAAAGTTTAATTGTATGGCATACTTTAAGGTTTCTCCGTAGGAGATACCAGACCACCCGACCCAGAGCCACTTAAAGTAAGTGACCGTCAAAGTACATCATCCATCGGTCGTGGGAATCGTCTCGGGATCTGAGCGAGTTCAGATTTGTCCATTCGGCGACAAAGTCTGCCAAGATCTGGGATTTTATGGCCGTTCGGGACACGAAATGGAGGTCGAACTCCCCAAGTTCGACTGACCATTTTGCCATGCGTCCCGCTGTTTCCTTATTATGGAGGATTGCTCCCAAAGGAAACTCGGGCAAGCATGACTATTTTGTGCGCTGAAAATAATGCCGCATTTCCTCGAAGACATGAGGAGGGCATATAGAAGTTTTGGACACGAGGGTAACGCTCCTTAGGCCGTGTAAAACTTCGGCGTAGTAAACCGGTCGTTATGCGTTTTCACGTTCTACGACTAGTACTGCGCTTGCTGCCTGTGGCGTGGCAGCTAGGTAAATTAAGAGCGTCTCTTCTGGCTTTGGAGAAACCAGAACAGGAGCACTCGAAGATACCTCTTGACATCCTCAAAGGCAGCGTTTGCCTCGTTCGACCACTCAAAACCTTCATGTCTCCTGAGAAGTTTAAAGAAAGGTAGTCCTTTTCTCCTAGTCGTGCGATGAAACGACTTAAAGCCGCCATGCACCCAAAGTGAGTTTTGGACTTCCTTTTTGTGTTTGGAGGACGATCCGGAGGATGGCTTTTATTTTTCAGATTTGCTTGATTCCTCGTTCAGATACTAGGAATCCAAGCAATTTTCCTGAAGAAATTCCAAACACACACTTCTCTGGATTGAGTTTTAAGCGGTGCTTTCTGAGGTTGTCGAATGTTTCTTGTAGGTCGGTGATATGATTAAGTCTCTTAATGCTTTTTACGACTAGATCATCAACATAGGCTTCCAAATTCGGCCTAATTGAGATGAAAAAGTCGATTGCATTAGGCGTTGAAAAGAAGCACCGCATTCTTTAGACCAAATGGCATTTTGACATAGCAAAAGGTACCAAATGGAGTAATGAATGCGGTCTTTTCTTCATCGTTTAAACACATATTGATCCGTGATATCCGAATATGCATCTAAAAACTTAATATCTCACAACTGCAGCTTGAATCAACGGTGATCGATCTGAGGTAAAGGGAAATCATCTTTTGGACAAGCTTTATTAAGATCGAAAGTCCACGCACATCGCCATTTGCCGTTTGACTTTTTGACCATTACAGGTTAGCCAACCACTGGTGGTTGACTTCTCTTATAAAGCCCGCTTTAAGTAGCTTATCCAACTCGATTTAATAGCATCTCGTCGATCGAGGGCAAATCTCGTAATTTTTGTTTTACAGGTACTTTATCAGGCCGTAAAGCTAGCCTGTGCTCGATCACCTCCCTGGGGACTCCGGGCATGTCGGATGCTTGCCACGCAAAGACATCTGCGTTAGCTCGGAGGAAGGTAATGAGGGCGTCTTCCTATTTGGGGTCGGAAGTCTCCCGATGCGAGCAGTCTTGAGGGTTCTTCTGCCCGGAGGAACCTCTTTGACTTGGTCGTTCGGCTTTGGTGCGGCTTTAGGCTTCGACTTGCTAGTCGAAGGTCGACTTTCATCTCGAGTTGGTATTTGACCAACTATCTCGAGGATCGGCGGTCGCAACTATCGCCATCTTTTGTCACACTGAATGGTGATCACTCCTTTGGGACCTGGCATCTTAAGACATTGATACCCGTAATGAGTAGCCATTAAGAATTTTGCCAAAGTTGGTCGTCCGAGTATGGCGTTATATGCCGTATCGAAATCGACCACATCAAAGGAGACTTTCTCGTCTCCGAAATTACTTGGTGAGCCAAATGTTAAAGGAAGAGAAACTTGGCCAATAGGTTTGGTGAAGACCCCGCACGATTCCATGAAAGGAATATCGTCTGAAGCCTTACCTTTGTCCCGGTACTTGCATCTCGTCCGGGTTTAGTAAATAATATGTTCAAAGAACTGCCACCATCAACCAAGAATCGATTGACCCGACAATTGTTGATGGTGGGTTCGACCACAATCGGATATCGACTGATCGACTCGTAGTGATTGGGCGATCATCCTTCTCAAAAGAGATGGTAACTTCCACCACTTCGGTAATTTATTGACGAGAGGAGTATGTATTGAATTTACCTCTCGTCCGGCAGCTTTAAGTTGTCGTTTGGAGTCGTATGCCGATGATCCTCCGTAGATGTGCTCAACGGTATGTTGCGGATCTTGAAATGGCATCTCCTCATCATCAAGCGACTTTTGGCCACTCGTATGTCCTACCTTTCGAGAGTAGGGAGTGGTGCTTTGTTGTAGTAGTCCTCGAGCTTTCTTTGGAAAACTTCGGCGATTCTGAGGTCATGTCCTTCCTTTTATGAAAAGGACACCACCTTGGTTTGTCGCTCCTACGATCGGGCGCTTACCTTTGCTTTGATCGAGTACGACTTGGTGGTTTGGGGCTCTCCATCTTTCACGGCCGAACCTCCTTGGAACCAGCGGCTTGTGGTTTTGATTTTTATTTTCTTCTTGGACTTTTTGCTTTTTATCCTTACCAACTTCACGGCTCTCGAGGAGTATATGTTTCTCGATCGATAGTGTTGTTCCACTCATTGCCTCGAAGCGATTGCATATCGATCGCCATCTCAAGAGTTCGACAATGATGTTGGGAGGATTGAGCAATGTCCTCCGTTATTCTTCTCTGCGGACTCCTTGCTTAAAAGCCCCGATCACGGAGGAATCGAAATTTCGGAATTGAGTTACTGAACCCGACTAAAGCGTTTGATGAATTGACGCAAAGTCTCGTTGTTGTTCTGTTTTATCCGGTGCAAGTCGTCTTCTTTTCCCGGGCGGTTGTATGTGCCTTGGAAATTCGCCTGTAGAAGATCACAAAGGTGTTGCCAAGAGTAGATCGACTCAAGTGGTTGGTTTAATAACCACGATCGGCGGATCCTTCGAGCACCTGATCGGAAGGTAATTCGCCATTACATGCTCTCCTCCTCCTGCCGCCGGACAATGTTGTATAGATCTCAAGAAATTCGATGGGATTTTGAGATCCATCAAATTTTTCCATGTTCACTGGTCGAAAATGAGGTGGCCAGCGAACTGCTCGAAGGTCAGGCGAAAATGCCCGGCATCCGGTAATCACTTCTTGACGCCTTCTTTGTAGAAAAGAAGGGTTAATGTCACCAGTGATCGATATCGACGATACCGTAACAGTCGACTTTGCTACGTAGTAGGCCTCAGTTCTACGAGGAGAATACTCCTCGTATTCCACTCGTTGTGAATTTCTTTGTCGAAGTGGTGAATGATCACCTCTTCGAGGGGCTTCTTGATCTTCAGCTGGTCGAAAGGTATCTCTCCGAATAGGGAATCGATTCGACTTATGGCCGTGTCGATTCCTACGTAGAGAAATATTCGATTGACTGGTAGCTGAGGAAGTCGTATTGCTACGACTACCTGAGTGTTGTCGATGAGGTACCTCGATCTTGTCATCACGAGCCGAGTCTTTGCGTAATCTCTTCAAAGAAGAGATCGTACCACAGCGTTCGAGCAAGCTCTTGATCGGGATTCTCGAGCAAGTCGTTGATGTCACGGAGTTCTTGTACCTCCTCCGATCGATGTTGAATGCGCCTGAGCAAGTTCTTACGATCGCAATTTTCTTTCTTCTGACGACATCAAAATCCTCCTCCTCAGGTCTTTGAGGCCTTCTTAGTGGAGTGCGAGAATGTCGAGGATTTCCCTCGCATTCATTAGAGTGTTGGTCCTCTCTGCCAACGGTGGTGCCCTTGCCATTACCACGAGGAGGCGCAGTGTGTGATCTTCGGGGAGTGTTCTTATCTCGGCCTCCATGAGGCTGACCCTGATTTGGGGGAAGGACGAAGACCTCCCGTTGATGATTCTCACTTGCGCTTGAGGCCTCCCGCTTGAGGAGTGCTCGAGGACACCATCTGGCGACTTGGAGTAATCCTCCGGTAGGGGAACTCAGGGTTATAATCATCTCCGTTCGCAAATGAGATCTGCGGGAGACGGTCAATTTGGGGAAAAGCATGCTTGATCCCACCCTCTCGGAGTTACCCCGAGAGAGAATCACTAGATGTTGGTGGAGTCCTGGAATGGTGGCTCCCAGAACTTGACTTACCAAGTCGGACCGTCTTAAGGGGACTTGAACATTTGGAGAAAAAACTCTCGTCGCGTTGTGAGTCCTCACAGGCGGTCCTGGTCGGATTGACCCTTGTCCTTTGAGGGAAATGACTCCTCTGTTGGGCGTATTGTTGTGGGGATAAGGATCCCTCCTCAACTCTATTAATGGGATGGTTTTACGAGAATAATCTCCAAGGCAACATCACCATCGGCGGATGCATCACTCGGTTCATAGTCGAAACCGCATCCATGTCGACGTCTGCAGAATCGCCAAGTCAAACCAGCTTCTCCTCGCTCCATTCTCCCGCCATGATTGCATGAGATTGGAAAAAGAGAGTATGTTGACAAGAGATTACCGGAAGATCCCCACGGACGGCGCCAACTGTCGGTGTATTAGAACCGATCTTACGTAAAGATTGTTTGATTCGGGGGGTCTCCTAGAGATAAGATCACGCAGAGTGGATTGACACGGATGTTTAGACGAGTTCAGCCTTCTCCGAGAGAATAATAACCCTAATCCGTGTGTATGGTATTCTTGATGATCAAGTAAAAGACTAGGACTATTACAGAGAATAGCACTTGTATTCCTACTTGACTGGCTCTTCTTTTTCCTTCCTCTCCCTATCTCTCTGATCGATGCCCTTATATAGTCGTGAAGAAGTAGCCGTTTTGCCCTGCGGGAGATGCGCCTGATTAATCCAGTAACGGGCGCATGATGGCAGTAATTACCGGCGCCTCGGCTTCTTCACGCCGTCTGGCAATTATCTTCCAGAGATAATGGGGTAATTACGCACCATTAATAAGCGGAATAATAGTGCGTGCGAACCGCTCGATTCCTTAATCAATTGGACCCACTCACTTTGTAGGTTTGATTATAAGGTGGTCGTAGTTTACCTGGTCGTAGAAGAACTTACGACCAGGTAGCAGTCGTAGAAGGACTTACGACCAGGTAGCAGTCGTAGAAGGACTTACGACTATGTAGTGGTCGTAGAAGGACTTACGACCATGATATAGTTGTAGCAAGACTTACAACCACTTATTGGACTTCTCCCTTTTAGATAAGGGGTACCTCTGGGGACTACGTGACATCATATTTACCCATAATAAGAATTATAGATAAAAGATAAAAATGAGGAATATTAGATCCTCGTCAGATTTCTATTTGCTCTATCTTGGTTCGGGACAGGGATACATTCAGGTATCTTCATATAAATGTCCGAAGCCAAATTTTCATAAAGGTATGCAGTTACCACATCCATCAATTTCACTTCTAACTTCAAGTTCACTGCCATTGAGATAAATATCTAAAGGTAATTCCGCCCATGACCGGGGAATAGGTTTCTTCATAACAATCTCTCGGACGTTGAGTGAAACCTTGTGCAACGAGCCTTGCTTCTTTCATTTCTCTTTCGAACAAATACCCACTTATGCCCTGCAGGGTGCACATGGGGAGGTGTGCGGCTTACAGGCCCAAACACCTCTATTTTATTCAGAGAGAACGATTCAGTTTCTATTGCCTTCTTCCAATCTTCTCAATCTGACCTTTTCTTATATTCAACGAGCGATGCAGGCTCTGGATCAAGATTGATGATTGTGACAATTTTCTTTGCAACATTGGCTGTTGGCTTATTCATAGATTCTCCCAAGATCATAAAGTTTATAGCTATGTCTTTAAGGGCGATATTTCTAATGCTTCTATTTGCTTACACTACTTTCAATTGCGGGGCAAGTCCTTTAGTTTTTCAAATTGATGTGTGCGCACATCCATGCCGATGTATCCTTCATGAGGATGTTCAATTATAGTATGCCTTTTAAAGTTTCCATCGGGTGCCAGTCTCAACTGGCTCCCTTCCAGTTCTCGAGTATTTTGGTGATCTACCAGGTGAAGTCCTTCTTATCCTTTTTCACCGTGCCTCCCGGTTGCCATTTCGGATTCGAGGTCGGAGTTCTCGTCCTTCAGAGGCCTTAGGACGAGATTAGGAATACCTTCATCGATATTTCAACCCTCTCCTGCATTGCGTGCAGGCATATGCGACTTGATCACGCTCTTCAAATCACTAAAGTGGTTAGGCGATCGATTCACTAATGCTTGCAAATCAATTATCTTCGGATCGCAATTATTTTCTAGACTTCAATTGTCTTCTAGACTTCGATTATCTTCTGGACTTCTCTATTTGCTTCATTAGTGCGCGGGTCATATGCATGGATTTCAATTATCTTCTAGACTTCAATTATCTTCTGGATTCTCTATTTCTCGACATTTTACATCAAGGGTTGATTTCCTCCCCCTAATGACGATAAATAATTCTCATCTAATATGCTATCAATGGCGGTCGCATGCAAATCTCCAATCGTGGGGTCCAAATACGATTATGGATGTTTGTCTCATAACCAACGATATCCCGCACTTTTGGAGAGTGCCCATTTCGAGCTTGTAGTGGGTGGTATAGGTACATAAACCTTGCAACCAAACCTTCAAAGATGAGAAATTTTCAGTGTTGACCCTTGCGCTAGTTGCATAGGTCAATGTATGTTATATGCCGATGGTCTAAAATTGATGAGAGTTGCTGCGTGCAGGACTGCGTGTCCCCAACATGTAGTTGGTAAATAACAATTCTGTTAGTCCATTCTGGGTGTGGACATGCGGTACGAGATGCTCAATTTTAATTCTCATTTTCACACAATAATCATCATATACCCTTGAAGTAAATTCTCCGGCGTTGTCCATTCTGGTGGACTTCACATGATGATCAGGGAAATTATTCTTAATGTTAATTATCTACGAGATTAGCTTTGCAGAAGCGGGGTTTCTCGTAGACAATAAACAATTGTGCGACCATTTCGAGGAAGCATCGATGAGCACCATAAATACCAAAATGGCCCTTACTGTTTAGGACCGCAAATGTCTCCCTGGATACGGTCCAGGAATGCAGGGATTTTGTCCTTTACTTTCAGAGTAGAGGGTCTAGTAATCAGTTTCCCAATGGTACATGCAGAGCACACAAAATCTTCCGGATTCGGGAAGTTCTTTACATTGACAATATGTCCCTGTGAATTGTTAATTACATTTCTCATCATCCTAATACCTAAGTGGCGTAATCTATCATGCTAGAGATAGAAGAGGTTTAGAGCTTCTAAATATAGTTTTCAGGGCAGTATAGGCTGCATATGCCTTAATATTAGTGTACTATAGCCCATTTTCAAATGAAGGAAGTCGTTCTAATACCATTATTCTACTATTTTCGTCACGCTTTGTAATGAGCATGTATTCCTTACCATGCTCTTCTTCAGTCTCTACGTGGAAACCGTTAGCGCGAATATCCTTGAGAGTTCTAGTCGATTATGGGCACAACATGGCTTCTTTAATGATCAAAGTTATGTCCGTCGGGAGTATAATTGTGGCCCTTCCTGAGCCTATTATAAATGTATCGCTGCCTGCGATTGTCGTAAGGCTACGAGCATTCTTACTGATCGACTGAAAAATTCCATCTCTCTCAAGGTGGTATCCATTGTGCCGCTACCTGCTAAGCACACTTCCTCCACAGGGCACTACATGCATTCTAATATAATGTACTTTATTAATATGTAGCAAAAATCCAGCAACACATAAAATAAAATACTTCAGATATTAGAACATAACTTGCTATCATAAATACGAAAAAAATATAAGTCTTGCAGGACTCATCATAAGAATTTAATGCTTTGCTCTTCTAGAGCCTACAACCATTATTCAAAGTTTCATCACAATCACAAAATGCAAGTGACTGTAAAAGGGTCTAAGTGCAATGCGTGCACTAGATCGAATCAGCGAAGTATTCAGAAACTTCTGCCTCAATCTGCTACATGGCGATCTTCTCCTCTTGGGAAATTACTAGGTGTGGCATACGCTATGTCCAAAGGAGGCATGATGGGGGTCGCTACTAGGTCTGTCCACATCCATAAGTGCAACTAACGGTGTGGATCTTCCGTACTCGCAATGGTGAGGTGTGCCTCATACTATCCTTTGCCCTTTTCTTAGATCAGAAACACCAATTACGTGCGACTCACGAACTTACCTTTCTTGCCCTTCTCCTTCGTGAGAGGCTTCATCACCTTGTAGCTGCTAGTATTGGCTTCATGACCAATATTGCTACTAGGTGGCTGTGAGATGTAGTTCTTCCTTAGAACATCATCTTGAGCTTCCACAATTTTCATGATGTCAATCACTGCGGCATACTACTTGTAGCCATTTTGACAATAACTGCGTGCGGATTGCACCGCATTCGGGTAAAGGTAGAGATGGTCTTTTTAATCTTCTGCTCATTCGTGATTACATTATCACATAATTGGAGATTGTATAAATTCTGGCCATGCCGGGTCAGTTCTTCGAACTCCTGGTTCGTGATGCCAGTCATTTTTCATATTCATGCAAAAACTTTCATAAGATTACTACTGGTAATTTCCATAAAATGATTGCAAAATTCTTATAATGCTCTTCGAACTCCTAGTTCGTGATTCCGTATTTTTTCATGTATTTTCATGATTTACTGCTATTTTCAGTGATTAAAAGCAATATTAATAATCACAAATAATCAAAGCAGTAAATACAATAAATAAATTGCATAGAAATAATAATAACAAGGTGAAATATGCTTCAAATGCAAAAACCGATTCAAAATTTGAATTCCCGAGGGCCTTTTCTGCTGGAATATGAATTTGGCGAATTCTGCAATTTTCAGGGGCGAAAATGTGAAAAATTCAGTTCTGAGAAATTTTTCGAGCAATTTACGGAAACATGGAGGGTCTTTTTTGCAAAATAGCCTTTTTTTCTTTTCTTTTCTTTTCTGGCCGTGTAAATGGGACGGCCTTGGGCCGGCCTTCTCGGCCTTTCGGCCACCACTAAAAAAAGGGGGCCCGGGGTAGGGTTTCCTACCCCGCGCCAGTGGCGGCGGCTCCTACCGAGGAGCTCGTGAGGCGGCCGGGGTAGGTTTCCCTACCCGCGCCCAGTGTGGCGGCTTCGGCTGCGATCGCGGCGAGAGCTGGCGGCGCCATGGCGCCGGCGGACCGGCCGCTGCCAGGCGGCGGCGGTGCGGCGGGAGGTGGTGGCAGGCGGCGGCGCCGAGCGGAGGACGGCCGTCTGGCGGGTGCCAAGACGCGGTGGTGGAGCCACGGCGGCGGGCCGCAGCGTCTTCTGCCGGTTGTGTACGGGCGACCTGGCCGGCTACCCTACGGTGGGCGGCGGCCGTGGCGCCGCTTCTGGTGGCGGCCGTGGCGCCACCATACTTTACGCGGCTGCGGCGCGGCGCGCCTTCTGGCGAGCAAGCGGCCGACGGCACTTTTTCGTGGGCGGTGGTGGCCGCGCAGCGTTCGACGCTTCGGCGGCGGCTTCAAGCCGGCCGTGGCGGCGCGGCGCGCTCGGGGCTGGGCGGCGGTTGGCCGAGCACGGAGGTGGTCTGCGGCCGGACCGCTTCGACAACGAGGCAACCGGCGTGGTGGAGGCGGCTTCAAGCGGGCGTGGCTGCCGGCGCGCGCATCCTCTCTCCTTCCCTTCTCTGTGATGATGATGCCTTCGGGCGTAGGGGTGGACGGGACCGTCTGGGGCGGCGCCATGCGGCCGCCTGGCCGGTGACGGGCGTCGTCGGGCGGCGCCATGCGGCCGCAAGGGTGAAGCGGCCGGCTAGGGTTGGCACGGCCGGTCGAGCTGCTGGCCCGTGGGGGCAAGTCGGCGGCGCACGACTTCCAGGTCGTGTGCCGACCGTGATTTTTTTCTGTAGGTACTGTTCATGCGAAAAAAACTATTCATGTGATGCGATTTTCTTTCCGATTGGCGACTTCGAGTCGGCTTGCGGTGAATTTGCAATTTCAATCTACGGTACAATCGACATCCGATCTTTCATGCAATCTACCGATCGACATTGTGTCGGCGACTTCAAGTCTGCTCGCGGTAGATTAGAACAGATTTGCACCGTAGAAAACTAATATAGAAAACCAAATTTGCAGAATTGAAAGCAATCTAGAAAATACAATTCAATCAACGAGTGTCGTTCTTCGACGGTTACCTTTCGATGCGAGGAGAGTCGATCGTGCTGATAACGTGTTGAGTAACCGTCGCTGGTGAGTCCAGTCCGAACGGGTACCTCGTATACAATGATCAGAATCGTAAGAACGATGAAGAACACAACAATAGAATGAACACAGAGATATGCGGGACTTCAGGGTCTGCTTTATTCCTTCGGAACAATCGGGATTACAATGAGAGGGGGAGACCCTCTATTTATAGACTACGGGATGAGGAGTTCAACTGGGCCAGGACTCTCCGGGGTCCTGGGCCCGTAGTGGGTCAGGACTCTCCGGAGTCCTGGGCCCGGTTTCTTAACACTATTATCAAATTCCTATAATTCTTGGATTCTCGTTGAGCATGTGTTTCAATGTACAGATTTTTATGATTGGAATAAGGTGAATATAAGGTATTGCGACGGGGCCTCATTTTCTGGGAATGTCGAAGATGAGTTGCAGGTCTGATTTTCCAACGGATGTTGTTTAATCACCCATCAGGCATTCTGAGTATTCTGTGTGTCTTTGCAGAATGCCGCAAAATTCTTTTTCAAAGCCCAGCGTATCCGGGAGGCAGTTATGGATGAACTTCTACTGAAGGGGCTCGGGCATGCTAAACATGTCATTCCTTGCAAGCACCACACTGCTTATTTTCATTTTCAAGCGTAGACATTATTCAGATGTATGGATCAATCAACCTGTAAGCGAGGAAAGTAACGCTATCTTTGATCATTGAGATCAGAGTACATGATATATATATATATATATATATATATATATATATATATATCATGTGAACGCGTGATCATATGAACGCATTATCCATTGGAAGAGAAGGCATCATGCATCCAGAAAACCGAGGCACCAGCCGTGCACACACGAGGCGACGGGCATACCGTGCATGCAGAGCCATGCATGGGAGAAGAAAGGTCCAGCGCTGATCCAGGAAAGAAATCCTGTCTAACACACCTCCGCAGTCGGAATGTCGCTAAGGCGGACATTCAGACTGGACCTAAATTCAATAAAGACGGAAGTCGGCAGCCCTTTGGTGAAGATCTCGGCGTACTGTGATGTAGGCGGGACATGAAGAACGCGAACATCCCCCAAAGCCACGCGCTCCCGGACGAAGTGAAGGTCTATCTCGATGTGTTTGGTGTGCTGATGCTTCACCGGGTTTGTCGATAAGTAGACGACACTCACATTGTCGTAGTAAACCATAATGGCGCGACGAAGAGGGCTACAAAGTTCATGGAGCAGTTAACGGAGCCATGAAGCCTCCGCGACGGCGTTGACGACTGCCCACTCAGCCTCAGCACTGGAGCGAGACACAGTATTCTGACGTTTGGACGACCAGGAGACAAGATTATCACCGAGGAACACGTCGTAGCCCGATGTGGACTTGCGCGTATCTGGACATCCTGCCCAATCAGCATCAGAATAAACCACGAGGTCTGCAGACTGTGACCGGTGAAGCTGGAGGCCATAATCAAGGCCACGTAGATACCAAAGGATCCGTTTGACCGCCGTAAGATGAGGCTCCCGAGGGTCGTGCATGTGAAGGTTAGGTACTGCAGAGCTCTAGCAAGACTCTGGTACTGAGTAGCATTGCTCACTAGAGAGCTAGTAGAGGCAGACACTTTGGGATGAGTGTCAACAGGCGTACTACAAGGTTTGCAGTCTAACATCCCGGCACGCTCCAGAATATCCAAAGTATACTGTCGTTGAGAGAGGAAGAGACCACTCGAACTCTGCTGAACAGGGATACCAAAAAAATGATGAACTGCGCTGAGATCTTTCATGGAAAATTCTCGTTGGAGAGCGGCAATCGTCCGGTGAAGAACAGGCATAGAGGATGATGTCAGGACGATATCATCAACATAAAGAAGCAAGCAAACAGTATCAGCACCACGGTGATAGATAAACAGCGACGTGTCTGACTTGGCCTCCACAAACCCGAGGGACAATAAATATGAGGCGAAGCGACTGTACCAAGCATGCGGCGCTTGTTTAAGCCCATAGAGAGACTTGTTCAGGCGACAGACAAAGTCAGGGCAGGAAGTATTCACGAAGCCCGTTGGTTGGGTCAATAAACCATCTCAGATAGAGTGCCATGAAGAAATGCATTTTTGACATCCAGCTGATGAATAGGCCAGTCCTTGGAGAGAGCCAGAGAGAGTACTGTGCACACAGTCGCCGGCTTGACAACTGGACTGAAGGTCTCATCATAATCAATCCCAGGATGTTGAGTGGAACCACGAAGAACCCATTAAGCTTTGTATCTATCAAGAATGCCATCAGCAGTAAACTTGTACCAAAAAATCCATTTGCCAGTGACAATGTTCGCCTTGGGAGGTCGCGAAACAAGATCCCATGTGTTATTGGCGAGCAAAGCAGCATACTCAGCTTCCATGGCACACCGCTAGTTTGGATCAGCTAGGGCAGATCGATAGGTCTTCGGGATTGGTGACAGTGCATCAGCATGAAAGGTGAACCGATTAACTGGCTGCCGAAGCCCGTGCTTGCCGCGAGTGACCATAGTGTGGGAGTTGCTCACTGGCGGGATTGGAACCACACCGTGTGGAGAGCACCCACGATCGGGCTGCGTGCACCACGGAGCGAGGCGAGTGTGGCTACCGGGTGATGCGGCCAGTCGTGCAGGTGAGATGCCTCGTGCGGGAGCAGCATCCGGCCCAGCTGCCAGAGGGGTCGACGAGGTACTACACGCGGGCGTAGGGCCGAGCGCAGGAGCTCGCCCAGCAGCCAGAGGCGCCGTCGACGCAATGCTCAGGGACGTGATGACCGGTCCAGTAGCCAGAGGCGCGGGCGTCCCAGCGTGCGAGGGCGCTGGGCCTGGCGTGGCTATTGGCCCAGCGACCAGCGGTAGGGTACCTGTAGGGGAGAAAGGATGTTCTGGTCCGATGGGCACTAGTACATTCTCAGTAGGTGACAAAAAATCAAAATCATTAGTGGATGGAGTGTTCGACTCGACAAAGGGAAATGATGTCTCATCAAATGTTACGTGACGAGATATGATGACTCGATTAGACAAAGGAACAAGACATCGATAACCTTTGTGGTCCGAGGAATATCCAAGAAAGATGCACAAGGTGGAGCGAGACGATAGTTTGTGTGGAGCGGTGGCGGACAAATTGGGGTAGCACTTGGAGCCGAACACACGGAGATGATCATAAGTTGGTTGCACTCTATAGAAGGCAAAGTATGGTGTGGAGTGGCTGAGGGTTTTTGTTGGGAGACGGTTGAGTAAGTATATGGTGGTGTGTAGTGCTTCTACCCAAAAGGATGATGAGCAGCTTGCCTGAAAGAGAAGAGAGCGCACAATATTGTTAATGGAACATATGATCCGCTCAGTTTTGCCATTTTGCTGGGAGGTGTAGGGACACGACATGTGAAAGTTAACGCCATACGTGAGGAAGAAAGTGCGGGCGAAAGAGTTATCAAACTCCCGTCCGTTATCGCATTGGATGATCTTTATTGTCGTGCCGAACTGAGTTGTCACATAAGAGAAAAAAAATTAGAGATGGTGAAAAAGGTATCAGACTTGAGGAGTAAAGGAAACGTCCAAACAAAATGAGTACAATCATCAAGAATGACCAAATAATATTTGTAGCCGGACACACTAGCAACGGGCGATGTCCAAAGATCACAATGAATTAGATCAAACTTGTTGGTAGCTCTAGAGTTTGAAGTGGTAATGGCAACCGTACATGACAACCAAGTTGACAAGCATGACATATAAGATCATGAGCACTTTTGTTACACGAGATGGTAGAAATACTGGCAAGCTTGGAGATGGCTTCGTGTCCAGGGTGGCCGAGATGGTTGATCCACCATGAGTTTGTGGTTGTTAGATATGTCTCTTGTATAGGGTGTTCTTTGTATATTTGTGTACACTTATAACATGTATATTTTGGTATTTGTGTCACTAGAATAGATCGAGGTTCATTCCAATAAAGTTGACAAATTAGAATTAAACCTGTGTTTAACTGGCCTTTTTCAAAATTATGGTGACCATCAGCTCTCTTGATATTTTTGTACCGTAAAGCCGTTAGAGATTGGTTTGCTGGGTTTAAATTTTTGGAGGAACTATAAAAAGGTTTGCTGTTAGTGACAAGATAAGAGGATCTATAAACAGTTTGATGAGGACTTACAATCTCTCTCTCTCTCTCTCTGTGTATATATAATTATAATTATCCTCTTCATCTGTACATGAGTACATCAGTCCAGCCCCCCAAAAGAATATTCAAAGCAGTCCCATGGCGAATAGACCATGGCGGAAGCAGTTGGAGACTGGTTCTTTGACAGGAGAGAAGTGAAAAGAGATAGATTGCGAACATCCCTGCAACCCGACATGCTATAACTTGGTTTTTGCTAAGCCTTTCGAGGCATGAAGTTCTGATTTTTTTTTTCTGTCTTGTTGTAAAATTAGCAAATTCTGTATACAACTATCTACCATCGTTTCATTTGCAAAACTTATTCGGGTGTGTGACGCCCTGTAAATCGTTTTTTTTTTTGCGAGGGCCTGTAAATCATATTTGTTTTAAGTATATATATATATATATATATATATATATATATATGTGCAGAGTTGTAAGCTAATCGGAATTATCCAAGAAATACTTACAACGAGAAGCATGATGTGCCCATATATATGTTACTTGTGCAACTTAACTGATATTTAAACAGTGACCCGGTGTTCTCTCAGAAACAGTGGAAGTCGTCATTTTCATTACAGGGACGCGCACAGTTGCTGCGAAATTGAGAGCCAAGGGTCAACGGTGGACTGTGGAGGCAGGCATTGAGGGGTTTTTTTTTTATGGTGTGTGATTTTTAAAAAACATAAATAGCAATTTTGTCCATGTATTCCCTCTCTTCTTCTCTTCCTTTCTTCCATGCTTCCTTATTTCGGCCATGGTCAGCCGTGATACTCCCACCGTCTCCGCGATCTCCCTCGACTCTGACTCCGACGATCTCCATCTCCTCTTCCCCACCTCCACCGCCACCACCTCCTCATCAGAAGAGCATCTCTACCAATTCCACCTCCCCCTCCCCTATCACCGTCTGAACCCCCATTCCCATGGCCTCACCTTCTAGCTCTGGCCCTCCTCATCCTCCTCCCCGCCTTCCTGCATCTCCTCTCGCGCGCCTCCACCCTAGAGAGTCCACTTAGCATCCTCGAGCTCGGCTCCGGCACCAGTGCAGCCGGACTCCCCCTGGCTGCCGCCCTCCCCGCACACGTCGTCCTCTCCGACCTCACCGCGGAGCTCTCCAATCTCCACCACAACGCCCCCCTCAACGTGCCCCTCCTCGACTCCCACGTTGGCTCTGTCTCCGTCATCCCGCTCCCCTGGGGGGACGCCGCATCCATGGAGGTCATAGCCACGCCTCCGCGGCGCCGGCGTCGCGATTCAACCTCATCGTGGCATTAGATGTGGTGTACTATGCAACGCCGAGGCAGATGTGGTGTACTATGCAACGCCGAGGCAGAGGCGGTGCAAGGTGACGGCGACGCGACTCAAGGGAGGAGGGACGACGCGGCGCTGGCGGCTGGGGCGGAGCATCGCCAGTCTGTCAGCAAAAAAAAAGATGAGGAAGAAAAGAGGTGGAAGAAGAGGGAAGAAGACAAGGGTAAAAATGTCCAAAGTGGCATATATGCTATTAGCTCTTCAACTGTGTGACAAATAGTCTATCACAACGAACCTAATGGAATATAATCGAAACCACACCAAAGGTAGGGAAAATGATCGATTCTCCCAAAAAAAAAATCTCGTAATCAAACATTCAAACGACTTGATTTATGACACTTTCTGCTAAATAGGTTTCCAAACAAAATAGTCCACATCGAGGGTGATTAGCGATGATAAATAATAATTTTGGCATTACTATATCATAAAATATGGAGAATTGAGAGTCGAAAAGCCTAAATATTGAGTGCCAACACAGAGGTAGATTTCACTCCTAGCTTGAAAAATAAACCGGCATCCTGCATCACCATAATCACTACACGAATCACCTCCGTGAAGGCAAAAATTGCGTGTGCGGCCTCCCAGACTGACACTGGCTTGGACCGACGCTCCTATGGTGATAGAAAAGCCACGATGGATCCACGAGCCCCTACCCAGGCGACATTGATGTGCTGGTCCTATTGTGTTGGTTCAACCAGCGCCGAGTGTCCATGGTGCTCCCGAGGCTGCCGAAATGGCCACACACTATGCCTGGCCCAAAAAAACACCGTTGACGAGACCCAACCCAGGCCGACATTTGCTGCGTTGGCCCCTTCTTGTCGGTTTGATCGGTGCTGAACGTCCGCGGTTCCTCCAAGGCACCAGAAATGGCCACACACGATGTGAAATGCATGTACGTGGGTCTATAGAGGTGGATTTTGCTCTTGGCTTAAAAAACAAGGTAGCGACCCGAATCGACAGAATCACCACACGAATCACCTTCCTGAAGCCCAAAATCACGTGCGCAGCCCCCTGGACTGACATCAGCTTGGCCCAACACCCCCGTGGATATAGAAACGCCCAATGGCTGCTGGCTCAAAAAACGCAGTGGACGAGCCTGACCGAGGGCGACAATGCTGCGTTGGCCCCTTTGTGCCGGTTTGAATGGCGTTGAGCATCCGTAGTGCCCCTAAGGTGCCCGAAATGGCCACGCACAAAGCCAAACGCACGTCGCAAGGCTATGGAGGTGGATTTTGCTCCTGGCTTAAAAAAATAAGCCAAATGCTCGAATCGACAGGGTCACTGCACGGATAACCTTCGTAAAGGCCGAAATCCCGTGCGTGGCCGCTTAAGCCAACACCGGCCTGGCCTGACACTCTCGTGTAGATAGAAACACCTTGATGGCCGTTAGCCCAAAAAACGTCGTTGGCGACCCCATCCCGGGGCCACATTGCTGTGCATGCCCCTTCGTGCTGGTTCGACCATCATCGAGCGTTCGCAGTGCCTTCTAGCGCCCGAAATGACCAGCACGACCCCAAACGCATATACGCAGGGCTATGGAGGTGGATTTTACCCGTGGCTTAAAAAATGAGCTAACAGTCTGGATCATCATAATCACCACACGAATCACTTCCGTGAAGACCGAAATCGCATGCATAGTCCCTTGTACCGATGCCGGCTTGGGCCAACACTCCCACGAAGATAGAAACACCCTGACAGTCGTTGGCCTAAAAATGTTATCGACGAGCCCCAAAACGGGACGACATTAGTGCCCTGGCCCCTTCGTGCTAGTTTGACCAACACGACTAAAGAGCAACTAACCCAGTATGGCACCACGGTTTAAATGCACAAGAGAAAGCAAGGTTGCAAGTATTTAGATTTTAGCCAAAATCTTTGTTGACATGATCAAGGTTATAGGATCATATGGTAAGATGATGCTAGGATTGTGTGATTCTACGCCACGATCGGGAATGCAGGAGTTTCACAGGAAATGGTTCAAATCTCGCAGGAACTGGGAGAAATTCCTGCGTACCAAACGGGCACTAAAGATAATAGTCTGGACCAGTATCTATATATTTACAAGTAACTAGTGATATTCAAGATACCTCATTCGCTATGGAGATCTAGAAAATCCCACAATAATCCTTAAATAAAAAAAATAAAATTCCTCAAAATTCTCTCATTCATCGAGAGAAAAGGAAAAGATATATACCATTTATTTCAGTAGAGCCAGATTATAACGGTGCATATTAATCATATATAAATAAGAAAATATCTCATTAATCGAGAGACAAATATAAGATCTACATTACTTAATTTAGTGGGGCCAGATTATAATAGTGTAGATTAATCATGTATAGATATTAAAACTATTAGAGTTGTATAACAAAAATAACTATATTTTCAATGGAGTTATATAACAAATATAATATGTTGCAATATCTAGCAGTGCAATCGCGTTAGAAAATTATGCTAGTTTTATATAAGAAAAAAAAATCAAACTTAAGTGGCCGTAGGGGCCACCGCGGCTGCCATGGCAACCATCGCGAGAAGCATTTGCGTGCTCCACCCCTCGGATGCCTCGGGCTCGAGCTCAACGTCGGTAGTGTAGAATGCGGTGGCACCCTTGAAGGTATCGGAGCGGGTGGGGGAGGACCCTGGAGAGACACGAGAGGGGTCGTGGGCTCGCCAACGCTGGGGAGCAAAAGCCGGAGGAGGCGGTCGACGCGGTGCATGTTGGTGCTGCCACATGAGGAGACACAGCTGGGGACGATAGCCATCTTCTTGGCTTGTTGCCCTGCCCCTTACGCGGGGCAGAGAGAGAGAGAGAAAGGGTAATGAAAAGAGGACCTCGCCGGTAAGCGGAGGGCGGCACAACAACGCAGCAGGAGAAGAAAAGAGGACACTGGTGAGGACAGGAAGAAGGGAGGATGAAGAAGGGAGAGGAAGAGATGAGTTTACACTGAGCCTCGTCAGTATAGGGGCCAGTTTAATGTCCACGTGTGCCCCGTCGGTAGAACCATGAGCCCCGTCCACATAAAATCAGAGTGGATTTGGTGTTCGGGGGGCATTTGTCTAGTTTGGAAAGTTCAAAGGGGTCGGATGTCTAGTTTTCAAGTTTTTGGTTGTTTTCTGAATTTTCTGAAGAGTTCAAATGAACTTTTTCCTTTATATAATTCTACCTAATTAAAACCAACATATGATTGGTAACGAAGTAGTCCCACATGATTTACGTTACGATCCTACGGTATAGATCGAGATGCTAACAACCTTGAGAAATAGAAGGGAACGCCTAGCGCTCGGACGCTAGGTCTGTACGGCACATTCCGTCTTTGGATCCTATAAGGTTCTCTATAGCCGTCCATCTCCCCTTAACGATGGTCTGCGACGGCGACTCACGAGGAGGCTCGTGTACCAAATTTCAGCGATCGGCGGCGGTTTGGTAGAAATCCACTGAGCGACCCAACACCGGTAGCTCCTCAGCGCATGGTGGTGAGAGCTGCAAGTGCTACAACCTGTTGCAAAGACATGGAAGCAGAAGGAGTAGAGCAAGAAGCAGCAGCAAGTCACAAGAGGCAGCACAAAGCCGCAAGACTCCAACTCCATGGGTGATCAGACCAAGTGTCAGGCGGGTTCTTCGAATGTTCGTCCCAGCATCTGGAAAAGATCAGATGTTAAGAATTTTTTTCAACAAGACGAATGTTGCGAACCATTACGAAAAATATTGCGGCCCACTTAAAACAATATTGTATACTGTTCTTTTGAATATTGCATATGTATAAAAAAATATTGCATCTGAAGTAAAATAATGTTTCATCAATACAAAAACAATGTTGCGCACTGTTTACGGCAATATTTAAAAAAAATCTTCCCTAAATTGGCTCTGTGAGTTCTGAAGTTTGAATATGTGTGCAACATGTGATGAAATCAAACACGAAAAGGAGGAAAACATCTGAAAAGCTTGTCGCAGAGGAGCACGTACTTGTAGGACAAGCACGTGGCCGGAGGCGAGTAGCAAAGCTTGTCGCGGAAGAGGAGGCTGAAGGAATGCAGGAGCATGTTGGCCTCGCTTATTCACTGGCGCTTGGGAGCCAATTCATAGCTAGTGATGTTGGCGAAGTCGAGCACGAGGGAGCCGCTGACGAGGGGGAGTTGGCCAAGGCACCTCACCAAGGATGCCGCCGGCGACAGTAGGCCTCGGGCGGTCATGTAGCTTTGGGGGAATCTGGAGATGGGAGAGAGATGATGAAGGTATTTTGGGAAAAGAGGTGTTAAAGAGAAGTAGATGTGATGCTGTGGTGAGGAAGATGAGAGGATGATGGGTTTGGACTGGAACGGTGAAAGGATAAGAATAGGTGAGCCGCTAGCGCATTCGATTTTGATCGTCCGTCCGTACGTATAAGTCGTATCGTTTTCCGAAAAAGAAAGCATGTTTACCAACGTAAGAGATGGAAAGGGTTGGGTATCAATGGAGTAGAGAAGCAAAACGACAGCGGCATTGGCTCCTAATTGTCGATTTGGTCCCTGCCATGGCAGTATTGAAATTTTAGTGATGGGTCATTAGCGCATTAACCGCACTTTAGAAATTAGAAATGCAACTTCTTTCTTGTCAGATGATAAGTGTGACACCCAAGTGATTATACACCACGACAGATCCCTTATGTAGTATAGAATGAGCAAGTTTCACAAATATCTGCTTGTGTTTCGTCACACGAAGCACTAGGTCAATCACATGACGTGGAAATGCATCCATGAGAAACTTGGATAACTTTCCAACTTGTGCTCTGTCCTGGTCAAATCAAACTACAGTCAGCACTTGGCCTGTCTCTTGTAGTCGTCTCTTAGTCGCAACACTCTGCGTAACAACAGAGCTTTTGCAAGGAACAAAAATTTCCAAGTCAGTATGGACAGGACAGGCTCCTTCGAATTTCACTCTAGCCCACACGGACGTCAGCACTCCTTGGTCCTTGCCATTGCCCACGCTCAAGTCCAATTTTCAAAAGTAATCGTACGAGTTGTCCATAGATTTAACCGACTAAACCTTGCATCTTGCAAGAAAAAAATCCGATAAAGCATACGCGGTGGATCTCACAAGGTCACTGCAGATACAACACAAAGCACGGACGCCACTCAATTGCAAGGACAAACCGACGTACAGCTAGCTACAAGCAACAGGCGCTAAACTCACATGACACATCAATCCGGATCATCTGATGCTCTCATCACCAAGGGAACCATTACTACAAGTAACCGGGGACTGTAACAGCCGGACGGTGAGACGGACAGGGTCACACGGACGGTGACCCCCACGGTTAAAGAGCCGGTACAATGTCATCTAGCGCGGCGGCAGCGTATAGCCAATTCATGGCGCAGCTGCACGATCCAAGGACCACCCTGCTGCGCCAACCAGTACATGAACCCTGGTGCCGGACCAGGCCATTAACACGAGACACATGGGGGCAGACCTCACATGCCATGGCAGGCTAACTTTAGATATGAACTGAACTGCTTCACAACTCTCTCTCTCTCTCTCTCTCTCTGCATCCTTCGCCTCTTCACCACACCAACACTGTGTGATGAATACCTCTCTCTCTGGTCTTTCAGAGCTCTCTATGCATGCTAAGCTTAACCTGGCAATCCAAGAAATAGGGCAGACACACAGACAAAGGGGGAGTGGAAGGCTGCTTATTTAGTTCCTATCTATAACTTTCATGGATCACCCAGAAAAGTTGTTCCCAAAGAGGCTTTGGATTTCATCTGGGTCTGAAGAACCGACGGTTGCTTGAGCTTACCGCCCGTGTCCGCGCATTCTGCTTCACAGATCGTGCTCAGGCTTGTCCAGGGTACCACTATCGCTGTCGACCATCCGGCTCGAGCCACGGCCAATCTTCGAGAAGGAGCCCATGGCCGGAGATAGCCCTTTGAAGCTGCTGCTCCCCTCACTGAGGTTGTGAGACCGCCGAGACCGCCTCCGGGTGAGCTGCGGGGAAGTAGGCTTGTCGGGGTCACTAGCAGTCCTGGTTTGGGCCACCACCAGCCGCGAGATGCTGCCACGGCAGAATGGGCATGCCGGTGAGGGCAAGGTCAGGGTCGTCGGGTTGGGCTTGTTGTGGCAGCACAGCGCCAGTGTGCACGGTGCGCACATTTGATGCCCACAGTCTTGCACCTCGATGGTGCAAGCCTGGTCGAAGCAGATGCAGCAGAGCTCCGTGTCGCTCACCTGTGCCCAAATGATCCATCGGTCATTCATTCACTAGCCAAACAAATTACAAGATATATGTTTTATGGAATCCTAATCCGACGAATGACACAGAAATGAGCCATCAGATGCACCTCAGAGCATGATGCGTCGTCAACATTGTCATCGTAATGCGAAGGGGATGGCAGGGAGAACTTTGTGCCTTTCAAGATCTTTTTCTCCCTCTCCCTGTTGGCTTCCATCAGGGCTGCTTCCAGGAGAGCCTTTGCTTCCGGATCAAGCTCACTGATGAACTTAAGCGGGGAAGGCCAAACCATGGGCTCTGCTGATGAAGGGTTCAGCAAAGCCGCACATGCTCCCTGGTTGCGCTTCAGCGCAACAGCGTAGGGTATTCTCCTGGGGGGACATAATCGTTTACAGTAAGATTTCAGCAGCAGAGTACGAGCAGTTCAGCAAGAGAACAGATCAAAGTTTGAAAATAACAGCGAGCCTTGATGGATTTTGCAAATGCAAGGCAGCAAACGGTTAGTGAGCTCACCTGTCGCTGGACTAGCTGAATTGTACTGTTTATGGACAGCAGGGAGCATTAATGAATACCGAATAGTAAACAGGTAAAACTGCACCTAAAATTTTGCTGGTACATACACCAACGATGTCTGTGGCCTTCCTTCAGCTATACACACCTGAGACATGAACTGCAGCATAATGGAGATCTAGTTCTCACCCGGCCGAGTCCCTTTGGAGCCGATCAGCTCCCCAGGCGAGCAGCCTCCGGATGCAATCCATACTCCCGCAACGAGCGGCCAAATGCAACGACGTGCTGCCAGGGAAGCTGCAGCAGCAACACATGAATAAGCGTTTGCACCAGTGAGGAACCAATTGAGCCGATCCCCAAACTGATGGGACGGCAAGATCAGCAACATTACCCATATGAGCCGGTCAAAGCCGACACAATGGCGCCGTTCTCCAGCAAGACCTGCACACACCCCGGCCGCCCCTGCCTGGCCGCGAGATGCAGCGGCGTTGCACCGTGGTCGTCCCTGAGGTTGACAAACCGGGCGAACCCCCTGCCGAACTTCGACAGCAGCAAGTGAGCAGTCTTCCGGACGACAGAGTCATCCAGTACTACACAAGCATGGGACAAGATCTCACCATGAGTCCGCCACCGGCGTGGTCTGCGCGGTGGAGAGGATGGCCTGCAGGCAGTCCACGTGGCCGTAGTACGCCGCGTGGTGGAGGCAGGTCCTCGCGTGCACTGAATCAAACATCAAGATCTGATGCACAAATCGTACGAATCCATGGTCAGTGACTCTTGCAAGCGGAATTGCACAACAAGTTTGAAGCTTTGCTGACATTTGCGCCGGCCTGGAGGAGCTTGAGCATGCAGTCGATCTTGCCGTGCATGGCCGCAAGCATCAGCGGAGTCTGGAGCGGAAGAAGGCAGCCAAAGAAAAAAGATGAAAAATTTAAGCAGCTAGTAGGAAGAAACACTTGTAAGTTGCAGCAAGAAGAAACTTTGATGGGATCACGCACCTGCTTGTGCCGATTCACCGCGTCCGGCTGCACCCCGCGATCCAAGAACATGGACAGCACCTGCGAGAAAGCAGTAAGAGAAGGCTCAGAGACCAAGAAGTGGAGGGGATCCATGGCGTCTGTGTGGCGCGTGAGAAGCAGTGATGAGGGGCTGACCTCGAGGCGGCCATTGGCGGCGGCGATGTGGAGCACGGAGAGGCGGTCGTAGAGGGTGGCGCGGCGGGCGAGGGAAGGGTCAGCGGCGAGGAGGGCGCCCAGGGCGTCGAGTTCCCCGAGCTGCGCCGCGCGGAAGAAGTCGTGCTCGTCGCCGGTGCGGGCGCAGCTCACGCCGTGCCCCATCGCCGGCGAAGTGTGGGTGCCGTGCGCTGAAGAATGGGAATTGGGAACGAGAGGTGTAGTCTTTACGCCTTTTTATTGAGCCTTCCTCTCTCCTATCCTACTTTATATATATATATAACACTAGTTTAATGACCGGTGCTTTTGCTACAAATAAAAAAATATATATATCTCGTCAATCGTTGCTCAGCCTACAATACAAGTGATTCGGCAACTCATTCTTGGAAAGATCGATAAAATCTTTGGGCTTCCTACGCACCAACTTAGGCAGTTAGGGTGTGGGGGGAGTGGAGAGTAGGTTATGGGTGGCCAATCGTACGCACGGGAGGAATTGAGAAAGAATAAGATCCAACACCTCACATCGTATGAAGGAGGACGGACCGCCACCAATTCCTTCTTTTAAGTAGTAGGCACCAGTTTGAGCAGTTAGGGTGTGGGGGAGTAGAGAGTAGGTTATGGGTGGTCAACCGTACGCACGGGATAAACTGAGAAAGAATGAGATCCAATAGCTTACATATCACGAAGAAAGATAGATTCAACGGCTCATATCGTATGAGAGAGGACGGGCCTCCACCAATTTTTTCTTTTAAGTAGCAGAGAAAAGGTGAGATCGAAATATCTCTGATTCTTTTTTTTTTTTTTTGAAAAAAAGTGAGATCGAAATATCCCTGATTTCTTTCATGCTGGTCGTTTGAATCAACCGGGTTTCAGCCTTTCATTCCTCGTAAGTATAACCGCTAATTTATGAATGCGTTTAGCCACAGACGTGTGATCGATCGTAAGTATGCCCGGTAATGTAATTTTGCATCTTAAGGCATCAAACTTCAACCCATTGTCGCATTAGTCGACTCAAAAACGAAGGGTTTTCAATATACTCCGCATTCGAAACAGGGATTCCTCGCAAAGAAAAAAAAAGAAAAAAAAGGATAGAAATAAGGGTTCCTCGCCTGTGACGTCTGATGCCACCGAACGCTTCGTCTTCAGACATTCTCATCCCCAAGTATCAGTATCTCTCTCACTCAATTCCTATTTCTTTCTCAACTAAGTAACCGACTTCCCCCCCTCCTCCCACATCCAGTGGCTCGCCGGCGGAACTCCGGAGTGGCGCTCCTCCCCCTCTCTCATCCACGTACTCCCTACCCAGTTCTCAATCTCGACAGGCAAGGGAGTCGATCTCCAAAATGTTGAAACTGATTTAGTGTTTTTTATTTTTTGTTGCAACAGTATTTTAATTTTGTTATAACAAATTCTTGTATTTGACGCTATAATTGTTCTCATTCGATGCACAATTTTTTAGTTTGTATTTATGTGTGTTGCAACGGAGTAGGAATTTTATTGAAACCATGAAACTGATTATTATGATTTACGAATTTTTATTGCGTTAAATCAAGAATTTTTGTTACGATCGACCTAAATGAGATATGATGGCCGGGGAGATTTGACGGCTCGGGAAAGCTCGCATCCGAGCTCTAGTCGCTCCTATTATTCTTTGATTCCTTCTCGTAAGTCTCAGAAAATTAACAAAGTCTTTTCTAGTCTTTCGGTGGTACTCTGATGGCCTAAACCGCAGGTGCGATTAGATGCTAACCGCTAGCATTGCTGTAGTTATTGTGGACCCTTCTTTTCCCTCCTGAAATGCAAGTCTAAGTACTCCTATCCTGTTTTGTTTTGCCACCAGAATAAAAGTATAAAAACGCACTACACTTACAACGGTGCTTATGTTGTTGTCATTTTGCAATTTGATTGCAATCTACTCCAATTAATATTAGCGATATATATATAGTCCTTCTAAGAGTACGTACTCGCATATCTCATATACCACTTAAATTCTATGATGATATCTCTTTATTTTGTGGCATGTGACTTTTTTGAACTCGTATGTTTGATAGTAAAATATAACGGATAAGACAGTAAAGTTATAATATGTTTTGCTGCTGAATCACATACATTTTTTTATCGGGTCACGCTACTAATATCTCCCCACCCCCAGGCACGATGACCCATCCGGCAGTAACTTGTAGAGCATACCACAGTTATTCCACCAAGCATGTTTTCAAGCATCGTCATCATGTCACAACGGACTTCGTGTGTAGTTAGTGGCAAGGATACCACCCCCCTGCCGCCGCAGACGCCAAACGTCATGTCTGATATTAATAAAATGCACCACATGCGATTAATAAAATTAATGCTTAGATAGTTTTTTCGCATGCAGTAAACTATAAGCACACTATCATAAATTTATGTTACAGATACAGATTGAGGTCTATATTTTCAAGCGCATCTTGAAGTAAAAGAGCTCTCACATACCATCTTAGAATAATGTTCAACGGATAGTACAACAATGTTAGTTTGACAGTAAAAGCGCATACACGAAACGGTAAAATAGACAGTACAAAACAGTAAATGTGTTTTTTTATTTATCCCTTTATATTTTATACACTAAAACGAAGCAAACATTACAGTAATCGTGTTATATATATATATATATATATATATATATATATATATATATATATATATAAACAAGTGAAGATGGAACTTCTGAAATATATTTTGAGATGTTCGGCCAAATAGTGTGGTCGATCGTATTTTTTACATTGCATGATAATAACAAAAGAAGGGAAAGTGTAGTGTCCCGCTTTTGAAGATTTTCAAAATTTTAAAAGAGAACCATTTGCTTCTATTTGCCAAAAGCTTAATTTGGAATTTTAGAATCAATTGCAGTTTAATATGAATTAATTAAAATTGAATTAAATTAAAGTTGGTTTAATTGGGTTTTCTGGTATTTAAAATCAAAATTATTATTTTAAGTGTTTTCTTGGATTTTAAAAATGGTTTTCCTTTTTCCCAAAATTAAAATTTAATTTATTTGCAAAAGTTAAAGAAAAGTTAAAGTTAAAAGTATTTTTATTAAGTCCATAATAATTCAAGGAATTTCTGAGAATTTTTCTAGAATTTTTGGACTCTATTTGCTATTTTCTAAAAAGCCTTTTCAATTGTTTGTATTTCTGAAAATCAAAAATCCCAAAAATCCTTTATCTTGTATGTGGGCGAATCCTCGGCCACCATCGTTTTTCCTCGGGCCCGGCCGGCGCCAAATGACCTCCGCCTCGGCCTCGCGCCACCGTCGACCCCATCGCGACGGCCTCGCTCGCCACGCTTCTCTTCAGCCACTGGCGCCGATCCTCATCCGACCGCTCTCGCTCGCCGCGCCCCCTTCGTCCCACTGTTCGATCAAAATCGGACGGCGCTTCTTCTTCTTCTTCATCCCCGCGCTTCTCTCTCCTTGCGCTCGCTCGTGACCCGCGCCGCTGAATCCGCCGCCTCCTCGATCCGCCGCTTGTCCGCGCCTCGTGGTCAAGCCTTGGCCTCCGCTCCTCCCTTTCTCTCGCCCTGCGGCGCCTCGCCCAAAGCCTCTGCCCGAGCTCTGCGCCCTCTCTCTCCTCGCGCGTGACCTCCACGGCCTCCCTCGCCCATGCCCTCCGCCTATTTAAGCGCGCCTCGCACCACCACCTCCTCCTATCCCCTTTCCCTGGTTCCTTCCTCCTCTCGCCTCCTCTCGCCTCCGGCCCCGAGATCCTCCTTTCCTCCTCCTCAACCGAGCTCCGCCGCCCCTTTGCGCGCCTCCGGTCCTCCTCCGTGCCGTCGACCCGCCATCGCCTTCCCAGCCGCCGCCGTCTCGGTCGCCCCTCCACCAGCACGGTCCTCCTCCCGGGCCCGTCGCTTCCGTCTCCTCAGCTCCGGCCATGCCGCGCCTCCTTCCCACTCTTTCTCTTTCTCTCTCCTCTCTCTCTCTCTCTCTCTCTCTCCGCTTTCTCTCTCTGCCGGTGGGCCTCCCATCAGTGTTGTGGACCGCGCCACGCCGGTGGACCACGCTGCTTCATGGTGCGGTGGACCCAGCCAGATCAGTGCTGCACCGCGCCGAGCCGATGTGGCCGCCCACGTGGCGCCACGCCAGCCGCCACGTCCGCGCCTTCTCCGCGTGGTCGCCATTCGGCGCCACGTGGCGTAACGTCATAATCCGGTTTTGGTGAAAAATAAATCCATAAATTCAAGAAATTCAAAAAACCCTAATTCTATCATTTCATGTGATTTCCAACTTCTTTCGGCCGTAACTTTCTCATCCGAACTCCGATTTGGGTGATCCAAATTTCTAAATTCATATAAATTCAGCCCCTTTCAGTTGGTTCTAGTTTTGTAATTTTTGGAGTTCATTTGCTGCTGTTTTATTTATTGTTACTATTCTCGCACGTGTAGATTCTGGCATTTCGGAAGATTTCATCGACCGACAATCAAGACCCGCTCTCGTCAACGAAGGCAAGTCGTAGGCCTTTGACCATGATGAACTCATTTTATAAATGTATATTATTTTAAATTATCATGTATGGCTAGATTTATTAAAAATAATTTTGGGAGTAGATAATTACCAAATTGCCATTATGCCACCTTGATAAATTGAGAATGAAATGTCTCCTTGAATGACATATATCCTTGGACACCTTAGGATGGTTAATACTAGTTGGACATAATTGTATTACCAACTTGGGTGCGTATATTTGCTTAGTCTTGCTTTAGTTATCCGTGGAATTTGCGATCATGTTTACAGAATGAATGAAATTTGACTAATGGCGTTATGGAATTGTGGTGTGAGGCCACTATAATTTAAATTGTGTTGAGCCATGGCAGGGATTGCCATTTGGTCGGGAATGAACAAAAATAATTTATGCTCGGGCTTGTGGTAGGGAGTGAAGGTGGGTGTGTGATGCACATTGGGATGTGGAAAGTCTCGTCTGAGCAGCCAACTAAGGACTTAACTTTGCAAGTCATTGATCTGGGCCACCTCGTGTAACCACAAGTCCGGTATGGGACGGACCTGGCCGCCAAATCGGTCAAACCGCCGCAGCTGGCCGGTCCGACCGCCTGATGGAAATTTGCCTAAGTCCCAAAACGGACGCTCTCTGGAATAATCGTTCCGCACCAACCCCGGAACTTCCTCACATCGGAAGTTCCATTTTCTCAACAGCGGAACTTCCGGACAAAGAATCAGTACAGAGGGAAATCGGTGCGACCGCCAACATATGGCCAGTTCGACCGATTGGGCACCGGTCAGACCGGTCCACACAGGCGGTCTGATCGGTAGACCACAAAAGAAAAAACACATTTACTTCACTTCAAATAGCAAAACACATTCGCTCATTTGAGTACAATTCCAACAAGGTTAAAAGATGGTATTCTCAGCTAGTTGCAAAACACATTGGCCAATATTTTAGAATACTCATCACAAGGAATAGGGTACATGGACTTACACCATTTGTAAAATACATTTGCAAACTTAAGTCACATGCTACAAGGGTTATGCATGAGCCTCGACTATTTGCAAAACACATTCGCAAATAAATAGCATCATGCCTAGATGAGCTAGAGCAACCATATTGAGCTATCAACACATGACTAACTCAAACTACTAGTTAAGACCCCTCTTACTAGTACGGTAACCTATACTAGCAATCAGGTCTTCCAACCAAACTATATGTGTAAAGAAAATATATGCACATATTCAAAATATACTTATGGTGGAGTTCTTCCTATATTTTGGATCCGAGGAATGCAATATTATATAAGAGTATGAGTTGAATGCATACCTCGTTGAATTTCACCTTTATATCCAAATGAGACTACACACTAGATATATCAATAGAATTGTTAGTCTCACAATTGGATTTGTCATTAATCACCAAAACATTTCATTAACTCATAATGGCGGGTCTATATCTTTCAGATAGTTGGTAGTAATTAGCAGTCACTCCTTGGTCAATTAAGGACTTAACTTTGTACGTCATTGAATTGAGCTATAACTGTATGATCACATGCCTGGTATGGGACACGCCTAACTTAGTAAGCTACGGAGTCTTGACATTCATTACTCAGGTAGATAGGTTACGTTGTGTGCCAGGGTGGAGATGTGATTATGTCTGTGTGATGATTCACATTTATGAGCGGTTCGCCTTGTTCAGGTCCAATGGTATGTGATAGGGCCAACAACCTGTGTGTGTGTGGGGGGGTTTGGTGCCGTCAGTATGGCACAACGGGAGGGTCAAATATCAAGATGAAGTTTCAAAAAGGTTTTGTTATGATTAGTGCTAGCTACAATGGTTATATCTTGTAGGTAAAATATACAAAACTCTACATAGTGTTAATTAATCTGTTCAAATAATCGCTGCGTCTGAGGTCATAGACATGCTCGGGGATTTTACATGAATGGTAGATTTTCATAAAACAATTGGGAAGAGACAGCTATGCTATTTAAACTCATATGGCTATTTGAAAGAAAATTGATTAGGCTTGGTGTTCTTTGTGAAAACAATTGTTAAACTATTATTATTTATTTGTTTTAAATTACACTTTTAATCTATTATTTGTAATCAAAAGCAAGTGTGTTTTTTTGCAAAATAACCATTGAAGTCATTTTCTTTGGAATAAACCATCATCTATAATTGCATTCTGTGGTACAAATTGTTGAGTACTCAGAGTACTCATTCTTGTTGCAATCATTCAGCTAAAGTGGATGAGTCTTTGCCTGCTTTCGAGGGGGAGTTTTTCGAGGAGGATGATCGCTAGGTCTTGATCCCAGTTGGTTATATGTGGCAAGTCAATGAGTTTCCGCTGGAGCTATTTCCGTTTCATTGCCATCTCTTTATTTAGTGTCAGTCCTACGTGGCTTAATAAGTGTAAACTTGACCATAAGATCACAATCGTTATTTATTAATCAAATTACTTGTTTATTCTTATATTAATCTTGTGGGAATGATATTCATATATGTTGATACTGCGTGCACTAGCGTGATGTTGGACTAGTGTATTATATACAAAGGGTCCAGATTAGCATATTTGGGTCCCGACAGAGCATGGGCTGGCGCGCCGTGCGTAACACGACCCAGTTTACGATAGCGCTACCGTGTGTGTGTGTGTGTGTGTTGTAAAAATTACGGTTTTAGCAAACATTCAAATTTAAATCCAGCATATTTAATAAACATTAATGTATGATTCCAGCAATATTTAAATGACCAAATTAACATATACATATGTAATTTCTCCAAGTCATTTAAAAAGAATAATATGCTCAACACATACATCATGTGTACAAACCAAATAAGCATAATGCTAAGGTTTAGAATATTGACTATTGCTCTCAAAAAGCTAGTTGCACAAGATATGATCTTGGCCATCACAGCTCTTATGAGAAAACTAATCACAAATTGAACGTGATTATTATATATTAGGCCTTGAGCTCAATTTATAAAACTTACTATTCTAATCAGACAAGTTCAAGCAAATTAACCAACTTTATCTATCCCGGACAACATGAACATACTTCATATATATACTACTAACAACATGTAGATGAGTGACTGAAATATATCACAAGTAACAGAATGTAAACACTGAAACAACTACAAAAACAACAAGTATATATTGACTGAAAAGGCTCCAAGAACAGATAGCAAAACAATATGAATCAATTTGCTCAAAGATATAGGAAATAGCAAGAGACTTCACAACTCCAGGCTTAATCGATATGTCAATTCACATTCAATTTCATTCTGTTTCATCAATTCATCACTGAGCAGTTTAACAGACCCACATATATTTATTTGCAATATCTCCTAGTGCTAGTCGCAAAGATCAACACAATCACAGATCAAGTGTTTTCAACTAGCACAACACATATATATGCAAAGTAATATTCAGCAATTGGAATGCAAAAATACTCACAAAGTCGATGGTACTCGAAACCACTGAGATGAAAAACAGACAAGGCACGTCACAAGGACGTTGTCTCGTAAAACCTAGCGCCTCGCTGTGCCACGCAAAAAGACAAGGTTAACAGAGATACAATACTAATTCCTCGCACTTTAGGACACACCGAAGAACGAAGTTGAGGTCCAGGGAAAATTGTCGTACAAGACCACCACAAGGTGCTCCGGCCGAAAGCACCCACACGGCACCAAAATCAAAGGAACCGAAGCCCTCTTTTTTCTCTCCTCAAGATCAATCAGCGAAGATCAATTGGCCAGCCGATCAAGAAAAGCACCGAACCACCAATTCCCATAATCCTCACACCACGAATCTCCCAGAGAATAAGGCAAAAGGGGAAACCAGCGGGATGACACAAAAAGGAGATCAAGAGCTTCACCACCGACAAAATAGGATCACTACGGTGGCGCACAGACTCCAGACCCCTCCAATAACCGTAGCCAAAATCAATGAGGAGGAACCATATTCAGAAAGGGGGAAATTTGTATCTCTCGGTATCGAAAAGAAAAGAAAAGGCTACCTTTTCAAGAGGAGAACAGGTGTGGCCAACACGGTGGCGGCGAACATCCGGCTCCGAATAGCCCGGCCCAGTCAGCGCCTCCTGCACTGCACTGCGCACGCTCGCTCCATCTCTAGCTGAAGAAAACTGCCGAGCAAGAGAGACCTTTGGTTGGAGACAACCTTATCTTCTCCTAGCTCCACCGACATGTTGGCCCACTTCATTATTTCTTTTACTTTCTATTTTTCCTTTTCTTAAAGTGAGAAATTCCAAAATATCTCTGACCAAATACAACGAGATATATATACTCTCTCTCTCTCTCTCTCTCTCTCTCTCTCTCTATGTGGTAAAACAAAAGTAACAAGTCGTCATCTTTTAGGACGTATAATTGACGAAGGCAATCATAGTGTTTTCCGGTATGATTTTATTGGACGTATTCGTGGGGTATGCTATGCGTATAGTGGGTGCAAATTATTGCGAGCGAAAGGGGAAAATTTTGTTAAGTAGACGTGTACAAGAAAGCAAGAGCGCAAGTTCCTTTTCATCATTGGCATTTCGCTTTCTTCCGCATATTATTATTTCCCCCTGAAATGGTGGGTGCAACTGTGCAAGCCTGAATTGCTTGCTCATCATCGATCCATCCATGATTCCCTCCGTTTTTAGGGCAGTATCTTTCCAGCGATGTCCAATTGCGCGTCGCTAAAAGTAGAGGATCTCTCTCTCTCTCTCACACACACACACACACACACAAAAAGAAGGTAGTTTTTGGGAGTGTCGGTGCTAGTCTTCTTCTTCTTCCTGAATTTGAATTCGAGTGTGTCTTATTTCTATCTACCCAAATTAAAACAAGTTTGTTTTTTTGGGGAAATTAATGTTGATGAGGCTATTCGATCCGTCCATTGAGCTGAGCACGGACCATACTGGAAGATTCAAAGAGTTGGAATATCTTGTAGCTGTAAAAGGTGTGCTCACTTGCCAGATCATGACTTGGATGTTCTTCTTCTTCTTCTCCTTCTAACACCGTCTTCCACGCAGCATGCAAGTCACATTTGTCATTCCAATGAAACTTATAATTGATCCCCACAAACGGAGTAGGGTAAGTAAATTATACTTCATTAGTAGTGCCAATCAATCCCAATTGAAGCTACGGCATGCATGGTTTCAATTAGGAGTAGCAAATTAATAGAGAATTAATTAATGTATCATTTCAATGAGCCCGCAATCCCTTGTGTCTAGTTTGCATGCGGATTATTCTTATTGAGAGCTCTGGGCCGGCTTCCTGAAAAACAGAGAAGAGGAATAAATAAAGCAGTATAACTAGTAGATCAAACTAACTGAATGATATAAGAGAGAAGATGAATTGTTTTGATTGTAACATGGCACTCATCTTCGCATTGTATATATCCACTCCGTACAAACCAACGTACAGTTAAAAAGAAACAAAAAAAAAAGTACTTTCTTGACACTCATCTTGGCATCACTTAAATGCACTTTTCTTGTCACTCCTGCAGTCCCAGCTACTTGGAGATTTTATGATGATTTGCATGTCAAGTTTGTCTCTTATACAAGAGATGTTGTATTCTTTGTCTCCGCATCATCTCTTCTCCGATTATTATTTTAAATGACATGACAGGTAAAAGACGGCTGAGGTAACCCTCGAGCCAAATAGACTATGATTTGCTCTAGCCAGCATAACACAATCAATATATCTTGAGAATGATTAGCATGGATGCAGCACTAGTATTTGTCAAGAATTCGGCCAGCACAAATTAATTAAAGCCAGAGCATTGCATGCCCCCATACGTGTTTTTTTTATGGCTCTTTGTTCAGAACATGTACACGAGATGTTTAATTAGCTGTAATATCCTGTTTTTGCAAAGAAGTTTCAAAATCTAAATTTGGATTTTAAATTTCAAAATCTTCAAACTCAAACCCTAACCTGGTTGATTCGGGCCCGTCCCGGCCCGATTCTCCGCCCGCCTCGGCCCGGTCTCACCCGTGCCCACTGCCGCCCCTTCCCCCAATCATTGGTCTCCTCTCTCCTTTGCCCTCTGTTTTCACGGCCAAGCAGCACCGCATGCCGCCCCTTTCCCAATCATTGGTCTCTCTCTCCTTTGCCCTCTCTGTTTTTACGCCAACAGTATGCAGCTCCCGCCTGTTGTAAGATCGAGGTGGCCGACTAGAGGGAGGTGAATAGATGGTTTAAAAAATCTTTCACGCTAAACCAATATATAAATACGGAAGCTAATAGCGAATTAATTTTGCACAATTAAAACCTAAATCAACTAGGCTCGACTAAGTGCACCAACAATACAAGAGAGCAATCAGACAATGATATATAAAAAAATTAAAGCATGTAATGTAAATCGCTCAAAGTAAAGCACAAGATAAAAACAAGATGGACACAATTATGTTTTACTGTGGTGTTCGGAGACTTGCCGGTCTCCCCTAATCCACGTTGAGGTAAACCCAACCACGTTGGACCGGCTCCACTAATTAAGTCAACACCTCCGAGGTAAGTCCAACCACTTGGACCGGTTCCAAACCGAACCAACACCTCACTCCACTATATTGAGTACTCAGAGTACTCATTCTTGTTGCAATCATTCAGCTAAGTGGATGAGTCTTCGCCTGCTTTCGAGGGGGAGTTTTTCGAGGAGGATGATCGCTAGGTCTTGATCCCAGTTGGTTATATGTGGCAAGTCAATGAGTTTCCGCTGGAGCTATTTCCGTTTCGTTGCCATCTCTTTATTTAGTGTCAGTCCTACGTGGCTTAATAAGTGTAAACTTGACCATAAGGTCACAACCGTTATTTATTAATCAAATTACTTGTTTATTTTTATATTAATCTCGCGGGAATGATATTCATATATGTTGACACTGCGTGCACTAGTGTGATGCTGGACTAGTGTATTATATACAAAGGGTCCAGATTTGCATATTTGGGTCCCGACAGAGCATGGGTTGGCGTGCCGTGCGTAACACGACCCAGTTTACAATAGCGCTACAATGTATGTGTGTGTGTGTGTGTGTGCGTGTGTGTGTGTGTTCTAAAAAATTACAGTTTTAGCAAACAATCAAATTTAAATCCAGCATATTTAATAAACATTAAAGTATGATTCCAGCAATATTTAAATGACCAAATTAACATATACACATGTAATTTCTCCAAGTCATTTAAAAAGAATAATATGCTCAACACATACATCATGTGTACAAACCAAATAAGCATAAAGCTAAGGTTTAGAATATTGACTATAGCTCTCAGAAAGCTAGTTGCACAAGATATGATCTTGGCCATCACAGCTCTTATGACAAAAGTAATCACAAATTGATTGTGACTATTATAGATTAGTTCTTGAGCTCAATTTATAAAACTTGCTATTCTAATCAGACAAGTTCAAGCAAATTAATCAACATTATCTATGCTAGACAACAGGAACATACTTCATATATATACTACTAACAACATGTAGATTAGTGACTGAGAGATATCATAAGTAACAGAATGTAAACACTGAAACAATTACAAAAACAACAAGTATATATTGACTGAAAAGGCTCCAGGAACAGATAGCAAAACAGTATGAATCAATTTGCTCAAAGATATAGGAAATAGCAAGAGACTTCACAACTCCTGCAGTCCTAGCTACTTGGAGATTAATGAGTAATGAGTCAGTTTCAGTTTTGAGTTTATGCACGGTCCAAATTAATGACTCGCTACGTACGCAGTCGTGACTATACGCATGCATGTAGTAAAGGCATTTTCTATCAATGAATTGGTATGTATGGTCGATTTGGCCACCGACTAATTCGCTTTAGGGCATATACGATTAATTTGTCTATACTAGGGTGGGTTGTCTCTAGATCTACAGACATCCTCAATAATTTATCTACAAAACCACTCATTTTCACCTCTATTATTTTATGATGATTTGCATGTCAAGTTTGTCTCTTATACAAGAGATGTCGTATTCTTTGTCTCCGCATCATCTCTCCTCCGATTATTATTTTAAATGACATAACAGGTAAAAGACGACTGAGGTAACCCTCGAGCCAAATAGACTATGATTTGCTCTAGCCAGCATAACACAATCAATATATCTTGAGAATGATTAGCATGGATGCAGCACTAGTATTTGTCAAGAATTCGGCCAGCACAAATTATTTAAAGCCAGAGCATTGCATGCCCCCATACGTGTTTTTTTATGGCTCTTTGTTCAGAACATGTACACGAGATGTTAAATTAGCTGTGATATCCTGTTTTTGCAAAGAAATTTCAAAATCTAAATTTGGATTTCAAGTCTTCAAACTCAAACCCTAACCTGGTTGGTTCGGGCCCATCCCGGCCCGATTCTCCGCACGCCTCGGCCCAGTCTCACCCGTGCCCGCTGCCGCCCCTTCCCCCAATCGTTGGTCTCCTCTCTCCTTTGCCCCTCTCTGTTTTCGCCGTCGACAGCCGCAGCTCCTGCCCCGTTGTAAGATCAAGGTGGCCGACTAGAGGGGGTGAATAGGTGGTTTTAAAAATCTTTCGCGCTAAACTAATATATAAATACGGAAGCTAATAGCAAATTAATTTTGCACAATTAAAACATAAATCAACTAGGCTCAACTAAGTGCACCAACAATACAAGAGAGCAATCACACAATGATATATAAAAAATTAAAGCATGTAATGTAAATCGCTCAAAGTAAGATAAAAACAAGATGGACACAATTATGTTTTACCGTGGTGTTCGGAGACTTGCCGGTCTCCCCTAATCCACGTTGAGGTAAACCCAACCACGTTGGACCGGCTCCACTAATTAAGCCAACAGCTCCGAGGTAAGTCCAACCACTTAGACCGGTTCCAAACCGAACCAACACCTTGCTCCACTATGGTTGCTCTTCCTCCACCCCGGAGATGGTGAGCACCAAACCACTCACAACATGCCGGGTCTTCTCACAAGCTTCTTGAGAAGATAACCGCGCACAACGCCTCCACGCCGTCTAGGTGTCGGCAAACACCAAGAGTAACAAGACTCAATGATTACTTGAACTAATCAAGTGTCAAAGCTCAAGTGGATACACAATCCACTACCTAAGGCAACAAATGCACTTATGGTTTATTCTCCAAGCTCACCAAGTGCAACACATGCACATAAGAGAGGAGAGGCTTGCTCTTAGCTCAAGAGGCTCAAAGGATGTTCACAATATCACCAGCAACCTCTCCCAGCCGGCCAAGGTGGCTATATATAGCCCACACACAAAAACTAGCCGTTGGGAGACAAAATCCTGAAAAATCAGGGAAATCAAAAGTTCCGCCATGTATCGGCCGGAACTACCGCACCTCAGTGATAAGCACAATAACGGCTATATCAGACGAGAAACTAGCCGTTGGAAATTGAGAGCGGAACTTCCGCCAACCAAAATGTGGAAGTTCCTATTATCGGAAGTTCCTCACATATCATTGCAGAACTTCCGCACCTCCAGAAATTTGGCTAAGTCCCAAAAGGGTGCTTCTCTAGAAAAAATATTCCGCCAAATTTTCGGAACTACCGATAATAGGAAGTTCCGCCCATAACACTGAGGAACTTCCGATAATAGGAAGTTCCGCCCATAACACTGCGGAACTTCCGATTATCCTGACAAACACAGCAATGGATTTTTCAACAACTTCAATTGCAAAACACATTTACCAATTGATAAGCCATGCCGACAAAGATCAATAGCAAGATTCCTAGCAAGTTGTAAAACACATTTGCCAACATTTAGAATCATACCACAAGGAAAAAGGTACATGGACTTACACTATTTGCAAAACACATTTGCAAACTTAAGTCACATGCTACAAAAAATCAAATAAGAGCATCAACTATTTTCAAAACACATTCGCAAATAACAGCATCATGCTACAAGTCTAAGGTGCATGGACTTCAACCATTTTGCAAAACATATTTGCAAAATATAGTCCTATGTTACAAAGATTAAATGCATGAGCCTCGGCTATTTGCAAAACACATTCGCAAATAGTAGCTCCATGTATAGATGAGCTAGAGCAAACACAATGAGCTATCAACACATGACTAACTCATGCTACTAGTCAAGACCCCTCCTAATAGTACGACAATCATATACTAGCAATCCGGTCTATCAACCAAACACCGAGACCGGTAAAAGACTAGGAACACATCCTTAGCCCTAGCTAGTCATACCTTTGCCTTGCATCTTCTTGAAGCTTGATGACGCACATCAACACTTTAAATCCGGGTCCTTGACTTTGACAATCATCAACATATGATGATCTCTTAACTTCGGGATCTTGCCTTGAACATCGTCAACACATGATGATTTCTTCATCCCGAGTCTTCACATGCATCAACGCATGATGCATTCCTTCACTTGACCTCCATCAACACATGATGGGTCTTCTCTTGACTTGATGTGCATCAACACATGATGCATCCTTCACTTGAATCTCGACTTGATGATCAACTCATGATCATCCCAAGTCTTCATCCTCCTGGAACATAACCTATATATCCAACTCATGGAAAATGTTAGTTCCACAATATGATTATCATTAATTACCACACCATACCATTAACTCATAATGGTGGGACAAGATACCTCAATCTTTCCCTCTTTGGTAATTGATGATAACCACTTAATTACTCATAAATTGACTGATGATAAATGAGAGAACAAATTAAGTATATATCAACTACACAAGTTATATATATATACTCTAACTTGAGTATACAAGAACTACACAAGTTCTATATACTCATAATCATGAGTATACAAGAACTACGCAAGTTTTGTATACTCAAACAGATTTGTTTCAAAGTAAAGATCCCAAATGTATGTGGAGAATGGAATATGGATCAATACTAATGAAGCCATAAAATATAGAATAAAACTCCCCCTAGATGTGCGCATACACAAATGTGTAATAAGATCATATGCAAATATTCAAGTTTAACTTACAGTTGAGTACAATCCTATATTTTGGATCCGAGGAATGCAACAATATATAAGATTAAGATGTTTATTGCATATCTCGTTGAATTTCACCATTATATCCAAATGAGACTACACAAGATAATACTAGACAAGAGAGTTAGTCTCATAATTGGATTTATCATTAATCACCTAAATATTACATTAACTCATAATGGCGGGTCTAGATCCTTCAATCTCCCCCTTTTTGGTGATTGATGATAAATCCATTATCAATAATAACATTTGGATATAAATAGACATAAGATAAGAATTAAGATAATGAGCTATGTCTATTCAAGTCATAAGGTAAAATTTAAAGCTTCAATCATTATGCATATAAGAATAATATATTTACTCCCCCCCTTTTGGTATATTAAACAAATCAAACATCCAAATGAAAGAATATTGATATAAACATTCTCCCCCTTTTGGCATTAATCACCAAAAATACAAGATAAAGCTTAGCCAAAAGGAGCCTTTGCAAATCAAGGAGTTTGGTCACAAAAAGTATTAAATAGACTCATATGACCAAAAGGAGATTTTGTTCTCAAGATAGTGAGGAGAAACCAAAATAGATCACAAACCTATTGAACATAACACATTCTCCCCTTTTGAACCAAAATATTGAGAACCACTTGAAACTATATTTGAAACACATTCAATTAAACTCGCTCTTTGAAATCTTCTCAAGACAATTTTTAATTTTGCAAAGAGATCAAAAGATAGCCGAAATATAAAATGTGTGGAAACAAGCTCAGAAAAATATGAAATAAATCATGGATCTAGTCCTTACAAATACACACAATTTTCATTTTGGGAGGCTTAACGAAATATCAACCAATTTAAAGATAAGAAAATCACAAAGTTTCAGAAAACTAAAAATTTCAGGATTTTCAGATTTTGACATTTCATTTAAGCTCCAAAGGCAGCTGATAAAATGGGTATAATGGTTCCAATAAATCTGAGAAATTTTTTCAATAAATAACCACTATAGAGGATCAAATTTCATTATTATAGCTTCCTCTGATTCTGAACCAATTCAAATATACAAAATTCACAAATCAGCTCAAAACAATGTACAATTCTGAAAATTCAGCATTTGAGCAAAGAGAGAAAAAGTCAAAACTTTTTCAATTCAAGTCTGAACACCTTCAAATTTGGTAGAAATAAACTTTGGACTGCTAAGAAACTTTTACAAGAAGAATTTTTGATAAATGAGTCTCCATTCAAAAGATATGCAAAATTGAGCTTTGGAGGCATGATTTTTGATCAACGAGTAGAAAAGTCAAAACTTTCATAAATGAAGTCCAAATTCTTAAAAAAAATTCAGATTTTAACTTTGGACTATTTAGAATGTTTGCCAATAAGAATTTTTGAAAAATGACTTTTCTTTCAAAAGATATGGCAAAATACGCGTTGTAGGCATAAAAAGAGAGCAATTTTGCCTTTAAGATCCAAAATGCAAGCTAATTTGGATTTCATGGAGATTTTCACTTTCTTAGCTTTGTATGAGTTAGAAATACTATTTCAAGCCAAGATACACAAAGAAATCCAGCTCAAATAGGAAAACTCACTCTATGCAAGAATATGCCATTTTGGGTCAAAGCAAGTTTTTCGGTGAGTTTCAAATAAGTATAGCTTTTCAACGGTTGGTCTTTTGCAAAAACGTTGAACTTGAGAAATGTTTAAAATGACCAACCTTATAAGTTTGTTATTAAAAACTCTTCCAAAAACTCAATTGATTTTGATTTAGAGAAATATGTCATTTAATTCAAAATCAAGATCATATAAGATCCTTTTGAGGCCAAATTTGATATTTGTTTCCAAAGTATAAATTTTTACTTCAAAAGCATTTGAAAACATTTGAAATACATTTTTAAATACTTTTGTGTAGTTTTTCACAAATTTCGATCATTTTGAGTATAATACCACTTGTAAAAACATTTTAACTTTTGATTGGAAAGCTTGATTTTAAAAGGCTAATATTGCATATGATTTATAATGCCACTCCAAGAATACCAAATGAAGCAAATGAGAATGAAACACATTCATTCACAAGATCCAATAAATCATTTTGGGAAAATAAAATAGTTTTCTCAAATCACACAAAAAAAAATTCAAGACACCCCAAAATCCTTTTAAGAAATTTTTCACAAAGAAAAACTCCCCCTTACACAAAGGTTCCTCTTGTCATTATTTTCTTCTCATTTGACATACAAAAGATTTTCTTGTTTCCTTGTCATCTTCTCCTTTTTCATCTCTTTAGAATATGTCGATCCGATTTGATACAACTTGTAAAAGATACCACAAAACGGAGAGAGCTTTAGATAAGAGAAGATTTTGATCGAAAAAGGATGAATAGAGGATACCACTTTAGCGAATAAGATGATATCACTTGAAGGATAAATCTCATGCCGAGATCAGGATGATCAAAAGAAGCTACCACTTTTGAAAAGAATATCACTTGAAAGGTGTAATTGCATTTGCATCCAAGGAAAGACAATAGTGGGTAGCTAGCAAGGATATAGAGGATTAATCTTGACCACTGGAAGCAGCCACAAAGATTTAGAATTGAATGGAGTGAAATGGCTGACTTGTCAGAAAAATCGGACGTTCCGCAGATTCAATGGCGGAAGTTCCGGAAATCGGAAGTTCCGCACCTGGAGTGCCGGTAGTTCCGATTATCCTGACACTTCAGGGATTGATCTAGGAATTTGATTTTTATGCAAATGATCCCTAGTTTTGCACTCAAATAAATGTCATTCAGGATCATTGTGCATTAAAGAGACTAATGTCTATCTAAGAAAATAATCTTTATAAATTAAGCTTTGATTTTGCAAATGAAACATCATTTTTATATAAAAAATTAAAACAAACCAAAATGAGTATTTTGTTGATTTTAAAGCATCCAATTGCATGTATGAGTCATAAATATCATTATGAACATATTCATGTGAAGAATTTTGGTTCATATGGCAAACCTCACATAAGTGCTAGAAAGTGACCACTTAGGTCAAAGTAGTATTTTGGACGAGTTTGAAAATCAAATATCCTTTTCTAGGTTGGTCTTTTGGAAATCTTTTGAATACCAAAAATGTTTAGAATAACCAACTCTAGGATTTTCCTTTTGTCAAGATTTTCAAATTCCTTTTAGAATAGATTTTACACAAAAATCTAGTTTTGGTCAAAAACAAGATACTATAATGTAGGATTTTGGCTAGAAACTCATTTTCACTTAAAATAGGTTTTTCTAAAGCCAAAACCTTTGGTAAATCTTTGAAAAGCATTTGTATACCTTTTGCAACTATTTTTTCAAAGAATTACTAATAATTATGAAATTTTTGACTTTTGGCTAAAAGGCTTATTTTTGACAAACAATACTAGCACTAAATTTATTTGGGCACACATAGGGATGTGATATACATGATCATGATTTAGCACTCCCCCTTAATGTACCAGTTCCAACTTGCTCAAGATATTAATAATGACATTATGAACATAGAGCAAGAACACCCCTTTTAATAAGATTTTCATGAAATGCAACCTACACAAGGCATAAAGGGGCTAGATACTTCAATGTAAGTACTTGTTTCTGAAATGGCATTGGCTTATGATACGACATGATTATCCTTAGGCTTGGCTCCAATTTCGCATATGGTGATCCGTCCACCTCTTCATGTGAGCCAAACATCCAATGTCTTTCCAAGTACCTATTCATCATTTAAGCACTTTGGTACCCAATACTTGGTTGGATCCACGAATGTTAGTCACAATAGATTTGGGCACCCAAATGGCCCTAGCATTAGTTTTATGTGAACTAACTATTCTAGCAAACACATTGTCATTTTTATCCTTCCTAAGCAAATAACGATCATTATAAATGAATGGCTTAGGAGAGATACCTTTGGGACAATCCTTACTAAGATGTCCGTTTTCTCGGCAATTGTAGCAAGTTCGATATTTATATTCATCTTTTGCCTTCTTCACTTGCTCCTTGCCGGTTTGCCTCTTTCTTGATGGTCGTGGCTTGTCATCCACTTGATTAGGGCACACTGAGGCAAAAGTGACCCTTTCCATTGCATCCATGGCACTTGACATTCTTCGTGTGTCTTGCATTGTGCCTTGTCTTGTTATTCTCCCTTTTCTTGGGAGTGTAGCCAATACCACTCTTATCTTATTAGCGTCTTTGCTTGCTCAATATGTCGTCGAGAATGGTCTTTCCTTTTAGGCCTCTTTCCATGTCATTCTTCAATTTGTTGACTTGGGCCTTGAGCTCTTTGTTTTCCTCCACAAGGTTAGTGTCACAAGATATGGAGGAAATAGGAGTATCTAATTTAGAGCAACAAGGCATTTCAAGTAAATGCTCACATGAGGTGGATATATCAACCTTAGATGAAATGCAAGAGTTAACAACTACACATGGCATATCATCTAATAAATTACATGCAATGTCTATATCCACTTTAGAGCTATTTAGATTATTTAGGACGAGAGTTTCATGTTCATCTTTTAAAACATCATAATCATTTTGAAGAGAGACATACTCTTTCTTCAAAACTTTGAATTTCAATTTTTTTTCTTTCCTAAATATTCATTAAGCTCTTCTAGCATATCCATCAACTCATCATATGAAGGATCATCATTATCATTTACCTCATTATTACCTTTAGCCATGAAGCATTGAGTTGATGTGGAGGGAGTTGTAGACTCGTCATTGTCGGAGCTAGAAGTTGAGTATTCTTCATCCGACATCCATTCTTGTGTGCAATCATCACAAGTAGATGTGGACATTTCATATTTATCTTGAAGGTATGTCCACATAGCATGAGCGCTCTCAAGATTGCACACTTCATCAAAACATCTCTACACTCAAAGCACTAAATAAACCGTTAATTGCTTGAGCGTCGAGATGTAAGCATTTCTTTTCCTCAATTGTTTGAGCAAGTTGATCCAATGGAGGAGAAAAGCCAACATCTACAATCCGCCATATTTTTGGATTCATGGCCCTAAAATAACATGACATGCGGATTTTTCAATGTGCATAATTTGTACCATCAAATTGAGGTGCTTCTCCTACGTGCACTATTTCTCTAGTCGCCATCCTTTACTCTCTGGACGGTTAAGTCTAATCAATGAGAGACCAAACTCTGATACCACTTGTAAGATCGAGGTGGCCGATTAGAGGGGGGTGAATAGGCGGTTTTAAAAATCTTTCGCGCTAAACCAATATATAAATGCGGAAGCTAATAGCGAATTGGTTTTGCACAATTAAAACCTAAATCAACTAGGCTCAACTAGGTGCACCAACAATACAAGAGAGCAATCACACAATGATATATAAACAATTAAAGCATGTAATGTAAATCGCTCAAAGTAAAGCACAAGATAAAAACAAGATGGACACAATTATGTTTTACCGTGGTGTTCGGAGACTTGCCGGTCTCCCCTAATCCACGTTGAGGTAAACCCAACCACGTTGGACCGGCTCCACTAATTAAGCCAACACCTCCGAGGTAAGTCCAACCACTTAGACCGGTTCCAAACCGAACCAACACCTTGCTCCACTATGGTTGCTCTTCCTCCACTCCGGAGATGGTGAGCACCAAACCACTCACAACATGCCGGGTCTTCTCACAAGCTTCTTGAGAAGATCACCGCGCACGACGCCTCCACGCCGTCTAGGTGTCGGCAAACACCAAGAGTAACAAGACTCAACGATCACTTGAACTAATCAAGTGTCAAACCTCAAGTGGATACACAATCCACTACCTAAGGCAACAAATGCACTTATGGTTTATTCTCCAAGCTCACCAAGTACAACACATGCACATAAGAGAGGAGAGGGTTGCTCTTAGCTCAAGAGGCTCAAAGGATGTTCACAATATCACCAGCAACCTCTCCCAACCGGCCAAGGTGGCTATATATAGCCCACACACAAAAACTAGCCATTGAGAGACAAAACCCTGAAAAATCAGGGAAATCGAAAGTTCCGCCATGTATCGGCCGGAACTACCGCACCTCAGTGATAAGCACAATAACGGCTATATCAGACGAGAAACTAGCCGTTGAAAATTGAGAGCGGAACTTCCGCCAACCAAAATGCGGAAGTTCCTATTGTCGAAAGTTCCTCACATATCATTACGGAACTTCCGCACCTCCAGAAATTTGGCTAAGTCCCAAAAGGGTGCTTCTCTGAAAAAAAAACATTCCGCCAAATTTTTGAAACTACCGATAATAGGAAGTTCCACCCATAACACTGCGGAACTTCTGATTATCCTGACAAACACAGCAATGGCTTTTTCAACAACTTCAATTGCAAAACACATTTACCAATTAATAAGCCATGCTGACAAGGATCAACAGCAAGATTCCTAGCAAGTTGTAAAACACATTTGCCAACTTTTAGAATCATACCACAAGGAAAAAGGTACATGGATTTACACCATTTGCAAAACACATTTGCAAACTTAAGTCATATGCTACAAGAAATCGAACATGAGCATCAACTATTTGCAAAACACATTCGCAAATAACAGCATCATGCTACAAGGCTAAGGTGCATGGATTTCAACTATTTTGCAAAACACATTTGTAAAATATAGTCCTATGTTACAAAGATTAAATGCATGAGCATCGGCTATTTGCAAAACACATTCATAAATAATAGCTCCATGCATAGATGAGCTAGAGCAAACACAATGAGCTATCAACACATGACTAACTCATGCTACTAGTCAAGACCCCTCTTAATAGTACGGCAATCCTATACTAGCAATCCGGTCTGTCAACCAAACACCGAGACCGGTAAAAGACTAGGAACACATCCTTAGACCTAGCTAGTCATACCTTCGCCTTGCATCTTCTTGAAGCTTGATGACGCACATCAACACTTCAAGTCCGAGTCCTTGACTTTGACAATCATCAACATATGATGATCTCTTAACTTCGGGATCTTGCCTTGAACATCGTCAACACATGATGATTTCTTCATCCCAAGTCTTCACATGCATCAATGCATGATGCATTCCTTCACTTGACCTCCATCAACACATGATGGGTCTTCTCTTGACTTGATGTGCATCAACATATGATGCATCCTTCACTTGAATCTCGACTTAATGATCAACTCATGATCATCCCAAGTCTTCATCCTCCTGGAACATAACCTATATATCCAACTCATGAAAAATGTTAGTTCCACAATATGATTATCATTAATTACCACACCATACCATTAACTCATAATGGTGGGACAAGATACCTCAATCTTTCCCTCTTTGGTAATTGATGATAACCACTTAATTACTCATAAATTGAATGATGATAAATGACATAACAAATTAAGTATATATCAACTACACAAGTTATATATATACTCTAACTTGAGTATAAAGAACTACACAAGTTCTATATACTCATAATCATGAGTATACAAGAACTACGCAAGTTTTGTATACTCAAACGGATTTGTTTGAAAGTAAAGATCCCAAATGTATGTGGAGAATGGAATATGGATCAATACTAATGAAACCATAAAATACAGAATAAAACTCCCCCTAGATGTGCGCATACACAAATGTGTAATAAGATCATATGCACATATTCAAGTTTAACTTATAGTTGAGTTCAATCATATATTTTGGATTCGGGGAATGCAACAATATATAAGATTAAGATGTTGATTGCATACCTCGTTGAATTTCACTATTATATCCAAATGAGACTACACAAGATAATACTAGACAAGAGAGTTAGTCTCATAATTAGATTTGTCATTAATCACCAAAACATTACATTAACTCATAATGGCGGGTCACCGCCCCTCCTCCCCAATCCCCCTCCTCTGCGTCGTCCCGCTCCTGTCACCTCCCCCGCTCGGTGCAGCACGCTTCCTCCCCACCCAGTCGCATCACCGCCCGCCCCCGCCAATCCCCTCTGCCGTAGCCTCGGGACCGCGCGCGCCCGCTCTCCCCCCTACTCCTCGTCCGCCGGCTATAAGTAGCCCTGGCTGCCTCCTCTTCTTCCCCTCCCCACCTCGCTTTCTTCCTCCGCCTCGGTCACCCTCGTCGAGCCGCTTCCGCCGGTCGTCGCCACCTCCTCCCTTGCCGTCTTCTCCGTCTCCGGCCTCGGCGCCTCCCTCCGCCGCCTCACCGAGCCGCCATCGCCATCGCCGCCGCCGCCTTCGCCTCCGGCTCGGCTCCGGCCCGCCTCGGCGTTTCTCCTCCTCCACGCCGCCACTCTCCGGCCACTCCCATCCTCCGCCACCGCGCGCCCGCTCCTCCCCACGTTCCTCTCCCTCGCTCGCCGCGCGATCGCGAGGCGACGCGTTCGGCCGAACGCGTCGCAGCTTTTAACCGTGCCGCGTCGGCCGACAGGTGGGCCCCACCCGCGCTGTGCCTCTGACGGGTGGGCCTGGCAACAGTGCCCGTGGACGTGTGAACCCAGTCCACGTGCACAGTGTCGTGGACCCGCGGCTGTGCGCATGGACCCGGTCCACAAGCACAGTGCCATGGACCGCGCACAGTGCTGCCACGTGTCGGCTCCAGTGATTTTCTGGTTTTTTTAAATTAAAATTTCATTGAAAAGCTTCAAAAAATTATATCTTTTTCTTTATAACTCCAAAAATTATGAAACCAGTTTCCAAAATTTTCTAAAATCAAGATCTTGCTAATGGCACTGGTCTTGTTCAATTTGGAGTTCATTTATTATGAGTTTGGTATTTATTTGCTCTCTCTGCTGTTGTGTCTTTTTCCGGTACTTTCGTCTGATTAGGGTTCGAAGACGCCGAAGACCTCAACTTCGAGCAAGAATACCAAGACCCCGCTGCCTTTAACCAAGGCGAGTCAATACTTTGATCATTTTGAGCCTACATTTTATGCAAACTATGTTTATTTAAAATATCAAAGTTGCATGATTTAATTATGTAATCAAATGTATGTTAAAGCTTAAGGTAGTTAAACACTCATTTGATGATTAATTAATTATTACCCATCCTTTGATAATTGAACCCAGTATTCTTTGTCACCCTAGTAAATATGTGGTAAATACTAGTACAGATTGTACTTAAGCGATATGCTAGTCTTGCTTAAGTACCGGGACAATAAATGTCCCAATGATCATCTTTTAATCATGAAAAATAGTTTTGGGCAGTCATTGGATGTAGATGACTGATGTGTTGCGTTAATTGATTTTCCACCCGAAAATCCTAAACAACTTGCTAGTACCACATCTGGGCGGATGGAAAGAGTGGTCGGCGCGGATGTAGCACGAGAATGGTTGGTATGTGGTATGAACCGTCCAGATGAATTAAAGACTTAATTTTGTCATGACATCCTGTGTAAAACAAGTACAACCGTAAGTCTGCAAAGTGCAACTTGGCTTAGTAAAATTATTGAACCCTGAATGTCATCCCACAACTGGTGTTTAGAAGTGTGCAAGCGCCAGGACGTATGCTAGCTTGAAAGGGACACCGGGAACGGTGAAGTTGCCAGCTGCGCTAGTCGTTGTGGCCGGGGCCAGCTGCGCTAGTCGTTGTGGTAAACATCCCGCATAACTTATGGAATTGGCCATAGGGGTGAGATGACGGAAGGGGCAAGATAGTTTAAAACGTTACTGTGACGATCGCTCAACTACATGACTAAGGAATCATGTGGGGTAACGAGTATGATTATCTCGTGTGGGTACAGTGTACAACCTCTGCAGAGTCTAAACTGTTTAAACAGTCGCGCCTACGGTCAAAGACGGACATGGGAACTTAACCTGAGTTAGTTCTATTTCAAAAATCTTTGTGGGTGGAATGAAAATGTGTTGGGCTCATCTAGCCCTTGTTTTGGATTTTTCCTGGGTAGCCTTACCCAGTGTTGATAATCGGTGGATGTATCCGCTATCAAAATTAAGCATGAGGTGGAGGTAACCTCTACTGTTATTTAATATTGCACTTACTCTCTTTAATAAAAATATAATTTGTTTAAGATGCTAAGTCATATAAGTTTGTATTTATGATAATTAAAAATGTTGCTTTAGCAAATAAAAGAACATGAGCCATCCTTGTTAAGCCTTGCATGTATACTATTGCATTCTGTGTATTGGCTCGCGAGCACGGTGGTTGTGCTCATTCTCGCTCTTTCCCCAAACACTCAGAAGCAGGAAATATGGGAGATTACGACTACTACGAGGAACCAGATGTCTGAAGACCCAGGAGTTCATGAAGCATAGTTTAGTCCTTAGTTGTTCTAGTCTCGCCCCAGTCTAGCTGACTCCGCTGGTACTTATGTGCCTCCTATATTATCTGAGTTTTCGGGTAATATCGGATGTACACAGGTTTCCCCAGTCGCTTGCCTGTGGAGAGATGTTCCTTCACCCTTTTTGCTTCCGTTGTCGCTTCCGCTACTTTGTGATGTAATCATTTGGCCTGTTCGGCCTTTATTGTAAAACTTGACCCGATACGGTCTATGTAAACTCTGATGTGTTAAATTAATGAATTGTATGGTTTTACATCATGTATGAAATGATTCAGTGATGTATCTGTGAGTGCTATCTACTTATCTAGGGAATAGCACAGTACTTTCACAGAGGATTCGAGATTAAAAAATCTAGGTCCGACATTAGCTTGCTGCCGACTAGCTTGATTAATTAGTAAGAGGTATATATCGAAGCAGCACTTGCAACTGTGGGCACAATGGCAACTCAAGAGGAGAACACTTTTCTTCTTCCAATTATATATGGAGTGCCACTAGATGACTAGAGTGGACAAGAGTGAACCTAATTAATCTAGGAATGTATGCAATGCACGTGTATAGTACTAGTGTCTAGACAATGCCATCGGTCATCTCGAATGACACGTCTATTTGTTCGCATTTATACTCGGGAGGCATGCAGCCAGAGCTCCCGTGCATATGTGGCCAGAGATTACCAAAGCAACTTCTACCCTTGAAACTCAAGACTTTGACTATCGATATCTTTTCAATACTTAGATTGCTTTGTCTTGGAAAAAAATTATTAAGTTTTATAAATCTATTACAGTAGAAATCAGTGATCAAAATTGTGTTTCTAAGACAGTGTTGATGTCCGAAATAGCGTTCTTTTGTGACGGAAGGGGGTATACTACCTCCAGCTCCCCAAGAGCTAATTAAGCTTGCATTGCATCGCGTTGCATTGCATTGTACAATCATATCCCCTCCCATGTTGCTTTCACTTGGGATATACACAGCCTTAATTACAGGTACAACTTATTGACGTCGTTCATATTGGGATCTCGAACTACCGAAATCGTTCATTTTACCCCATCGACCCAACTTGTGGTGGTTTTCTGCCGATAGCAGGGTGGTTTTAGAATTACATGGGTACACGTGGATTCGAGTTGAATATTTAACCCCATCAATATCCATGTGGCGATCATCTTATTCCTCTCCCTCTCCCTCTCTCTGTCTCTCTATCTCTTCCTCTCTTTCTCTTCTAGTCTTACAGTGGAGCGTTGCATCCACCAGCGACCACCGTGCTGCTTCATCCTGCCAGCACCGAGAAGCACTCCTCTTCTCTATGCACACCTCTTTCCCTCTCCCTCTCTCCCGCTCCCTCACTCCTCTTCTCCCTGTCCAAGAGCAAGCCAGGGAGATTGTGCCATTGCTTCTGCTCGAGCTTCGTCGTACCCACAACGCTCGATCTCCATCTCCGACGACCTCGGCACAACTAAATGTGACTCTCTGTATATGCATGAGGTGATCCTAATGGCTCAAATTAGATTAGCATATGGTGACACCGATAACCTATTTTTTTGGATCCGCTACTGCCAACCAACGAGAGATGCCTTTGTTTGTGCTGTCGTTGTAGGCATGTGTTGATCTGACAGTGATTAAGAAGCCTCTCAGTGCATATGTGGCCAGAGATTACCAAAGCAACTTCTACCCTTGAAACTCGAGGTATAATTATACTCCTCTGGTTATAAAATAATGTTGTTTTTGGTATTTGCGATCAAAATTTTTTTAAACTTTGACTATCGATATCTTTTCAATATTTAGATTGAACACATGAAAATAATACGTATAGCTTTGTCTTGAAAAAAAATATAATTTTATTAAGTTTTATAAATCTATTACAGTAGAAATTAGTGATCAAAATTGTGTTTCTAAGAGAGTGTTGATGTCCGAAATGGCGTTCTTTTGTGGCAGAAGGGGGTATACTACCTCCAGCTCCCTAAGAGCTAATTAAGCTTGCATTGCATTGCATCGCATTGCATTGTACAATCATATCCCCTCCCATGTTGCTTTCACTTGGGATATACACAGCCTTAATTACAGGTACAACTTATTGACGTCGTTCATATTGGGATCTCAAACTACCCAAATCGTTCATTTTACCCCATCGACCCAACTTGTGGTGGTTTTCTGCCGATAGCAGGGTGGTTTTAGAATTACATGGGTACATGTGGATCCGAGTTTAATATTTAGCCCCATCAACATCCATGTGGCGATCATCTTATTCCTCTCTCTCTCTCTCCCTCTCTTCCTCTCTTTCTCTTCTAGTCTTACAGTCGAGCGTTGCATCCACCAGCGACCACCGTGCTGCTTCATCCTGCCAGCACCGAGAAGCACTCTTCTCCATGCACACCTCTCTCCCTCTCCCTCTCTCTCTCTCTCTCCCTCCCTCCTCTTCTCCCTGTCCAAGAGCAAGCCAAGGAGATTGTGTCATTGCTTTCTGCCTGTCCAAGAGCAAGCCAGGGAGATTGTGTCATTGCTTGCTCGAGCTTCGTCGTACCCACAGCGCTCGATCTCCATCTCCGACGACCTCGGCGCAACTAAATGTGACTCTCTGCATATGCATAAGGTGGTCCTAATGGCTCAAATAAGATTAGCATACGGTGACACCAATGACCTAATTTTTTGGATCCGCTACTGCCAACCAAGGAGAGATGCCTTTGTTTGTGCTGCCGTTGCAGGCATGTGTTGATCTGACAGTGATTAAGAAGCCTCTCAGGTATGTTTGGGCTGAATCGATATATAAAAAAGAAGGGTACGTGTGAGCTGAATACTTAAACATGCCGCCAACAAAAAAAAAACTGATTTACACGGAATCGAAGTGTTGTGTCTGCTCCCAGCCCATGAAGCATTGATGGCCCGTTTCCATCGCATTCCTCGTATATCACCCATCAGGTATAATATAATCTTAATAATATATAACAAGTGAGAAGGGAGAGGAGGGGTACCCCTCCCTGCAAAACGAATATATATACTCTTCCCCATCCATGTTGTGTGTGTACTTGAGCCATGTGTCTGTCTCATCACATTGTGCATTGAAATTGCTTGCTTCAACCCTCTTTCAAATCTCACCAGCTCTTGCTCGTGTATGTATGTATGTATTGCAGTCAGTGGCGGACCTAGGATTTTACCACAGGGTATGCTAAAAAAAAATTTCTTATACAATTCGGTAAAACCATACATTAAAGAACATGATAAGCCTTAAATTCAAAAATTAAGTTAGAAACGACGACAAATCTTGATATAAATTGTTCAAATGAAATACAAATAATTCGAAATATAGCCATAGAAAAGACTTACAATATTACTTGTTTATCCGCCGCTTTCTGAATGACATGAATGGTTGTGGACACCAACGGTTGTGGTCGGTATGTGAACCTAAAGGCATTCATTTCAGTCACAAGGACCTCAATGGCCTGCAGGATCCTGCGGAGCTTGTTGCCCATCCTGTAACGGAACACAATACGATTGTGAGTGGGAAAGAGTTTTACTACATCGAAGCCGAGCTTCTTTGTAGTGCCCTTCTTCTTGGCTTCGCGGCGTGGCGCCTCATTTGAACTCGTCGAAGACTTCGTTTGCCTCGTAGGCCACCGTCTTGAGCTCCTCGCCGTGCCTTCGCCCCTTGTATGCGTTCTGCCGTCTGCTCCTCGGCGTTGGTGATGACGTCAAGGATTGCTGGAAGCTTGCGCTTGAGGATCTTGTGCTGCTCCTCCATGCCATCCATCACCCTGTACTGCTGCAGGAGGTAGCTGGAAGCCTTTTCCTTGACCATGGATCTGTGCAACCTGACAAACAACGACATAAACCACTGTCTCGATTATATCCACCTGTGACACTCAAATTTGCCCAGCCACACGCTTCGATCCTCGTCTATTCAACCATGTAAAAGTAGACGTGTTCTTCATGCGAAAAACATGAGGAGATAACAAGAAGAACGATGGTAATATATATAAAAAATACTCTCTATTTCCGAAGATAGCGTCTAACCTGAGAATCTAGAGAAAATAGTTTTTTTTTTCCTCTGAATAACGTGATTTGAGTTACAATATAGGTCCATGGCTATGTATACATGGCCGGACTCGATAACAAAATAAGGAAACCAAAAAACAACCAAACCGATTTGGAACTAAACGAAAAATCCGAGCAAAAGTCTGCATGCGAAAGATCCGTTTCTTCTAGTTTGAGCACGCCATGAATGGACCAAATTATTTCCACTTGGAAGCTGACAAATGCATGTGCGCTGGATGCTCTCCTCTCGTACATTCAAGGTGCCATTTTTGGTGCACACGGGATAGTGTACACATGGTAACAACTCCGACCGATGGCCCACGTGTCATAGGAAATGATCCACAGTTTGTGTGCAAGTTGGAGTACGTGTAGCTGTAACCAAATTAATGGCTGCTTGCTTATGCATGCTTCGAATCCTGGCCTCATTATTGCTGGTCTTGCACTGGACAAATTCTTTGTAGTGGGCCCCACGTGCAGAACAAACCCAACCCACCCGGCCCCAGGGTATGACTGGACCCCAGGGTATGCCGTGGCCCACCCGGCATACCCTGTGGGTCCGCCCTGATTGCAGTGCAGATGAACCCCGTCTGTCCTTTTGGAATCACATCTGAAAGTTGCAGGCTTCATTTTGATGGCAAACTAACATTGCAAACTGCGAGCGCTGAAGCAAATTCCAAAGATACTAGCACATTATCATCGGCGCATCCCATGATCCCAGCTCAGATATACATTTTCTTTTGAAAGAAACATTCAGCTCAGATAATATGATAACATTGCAATGCAACCTGCCGGCTGTGCTTCCAGAATGGCGGAGTCCGTCCATCCAGACAAAAACAACGATCTCCAGTTATTTTAGCCGCCTCGGCAGGACATTTTCTGAACCCTGAATGAATCTCCTGATACTCTCTCGCAGTTTCCAATGTAGTTTAGGAATACAATGCCAAGAAGAATGGATCTTTGGGGCGCCCTTGCACAGAAGCAAATCAACATCATATGACACTGTATCACTATCACAGCAATCTAGTCTCACCTTTCAATTAACACCAACACAGCACTGCAAATTCCAATCGCAAACACGATCGAGCTCGCGTAAACTGATTTCTTATCAATACTTTACTGCATTTGTATTCGCAAGTATGACACCAAACAAGTCTCTCGAGAGCGGTGTATTATTCACAGAACAACAAGGCAATGCAATGCGCAGATGCTATATATAGCTAGTACTTAGTAGTACCCACCCACTCCGTTGTACGCCATGGGCATCCCGTAAGGCACCGGCATGGAAGTGTTCGACGCAAACACGCTGCCATTGCCACCGCCGGCGAGCCTGTTGAGGCCGGCCTGCCCCTGCATGCCGCCATGCCGGTACTGCATCCACATCTGCTGCTCCTGGACCAGCAGCTCCTGCTTCCTCTCCATCTCCGCCATCTGCACGTACGACGGCGGCGGCACGGCCAGCGACGCCGCGAACGGGTCGCCCCCGATCGTCTGCACGGTGCCGTCGGGGGCGGGAAGCGCCAGGACAGGGGTGGCCGCGCCCTGCCCCGGCAGCGCCACGCTGCTCGCGCTCCCGGACGCCGCCTGCGCGCGCACCTGCTGCCGGACGGCGCCCTGGTCGTACATCCCGTTCAGGAGCAGCGGGTCCAGCCCGCCGCCCATCGCCACCTTCTGCCGCGACAGGTTGCTCGCCGTCTCCGCCAGCGCCAGCTCCCAGTCCGCCTTCCCGGGCTCCGCGGCCGGAGTCTGCCACGCGGACGTCACCTGGGGGGCGTCGTCCGAAGGGAAGGCGACCCAGCTGCCGTCCGCGCCTTTTGCCGCTGGTGGCCCGGAGAAGAGAGCGAGCGCGAGCTTGTTACCCTGCTCGTCCGCGGTGGCCGCGGGCTCCCTGAGGTCGACCAGGTCACTCTGAGCCGCCTGATCAGGTGTCTTCTTGGCCACCGGCGCAGCTTTCTCCGGCACCGACCGCGCAGGCGCAGCTTTGTAATGCTCTGGAGCCGGGAGCGCCTTGATGCCGTTCATGTCGTACTCGTCGGGCTCGTCGCTCCCGGCAGGTTGTTCTTGGACAGGCTGCTGCGTCTGCTGTCGTGGCAGGGGCGGCGGAGGCGAGGTCTGGCCTGCCCTGCCGCGCTCCCGCGTGAACTGCTCCAGCGTCTCGAGGAGCTTCTCGTCGATGCGCTTCACCTCTGGGAAATCGGACGGCCGCGCGACGCCGACGTCGTTGCACCAGCTGTAGAAGGCGAGGAGGTCGTCGATCTGCCTGGCGGCGCTGACGTATGCCTCGAAAGCCTTGACGCAGTCGGGGTACTCCATGTCGAAGAAGCGGTCGAGCAGGACGGCGAGCACGACGGATACGTCGGCGTAGAGCTGGGCGCTCTCCTTAACCACGGGGTAGAGCGTGGCGAGCACGACGCGGCTGTGCCTGGCCTCGCCCGACGGGCGGCAGGGGAGGACGCGGTCGAGCAGCTGCCGCAGCTGGCGCGCGCGTCCCAGGAGCCCCTCGGGGTCCATGTCGTGCACCGACGTCGTCGTCGCGAGAGCCGGCGATACGCCGCTGCCTGTAGCAATAGCATGGTCGTCGGCGAAGCGCACGGTGCGCGGGGCGGGGAGGAGGGAGAGGAGGTAGCGGACGCGTTCGTCGAGGTAGAGCGCGTAGGCGCGGACGAACGCCGAGTGGTCCCATGACGCGGAGTGCGCCTCGTCACGGAAGTCGGAGAGGAGCGCGAGGACGGGCGCGCCGCGGCGGCCGGCGGGGCGGAGGATCTCGTGCCTGAAGTGCGGGTCTCCGTCGGCGACGAGGCGGTGGATCAGGGCGAGGCACTTGGCGGCGACGACGTAGTCGCGGGTCTTGGCGAGGCGGCGCGAGACGGAGGAGACGCAGGCGGCGACGTAGGCGCGGGAGTGGGAGGTGAGGTGTAGGACCTCCCGGAAGTGGCGGTCGTCGGCGGGGCCGTCGTCGTGTGCTGTGGCCCTGACGATGGCGACGTCGAGGTCCGGCGCGACGGCGCTGGAGACCTTGGCGATGCTGATGCTGGTCTGGTCCTTGACCGCGCCGAGCGCCTTGCGGATGGACATGGTGGAAAATGCGAGCTTTGATGGGAATTTGAGAGAAGATGGGTTAGGGGATTTGGTCGAGGAGAAGGAGGAGGAGATGGAAGGAGGACTTGGTGGAACAAGAGAAGAGATAACGCGGTTTTAGGAAGACGAAGGGGGAAGGAATTGAATGGTCGATGAGCTAGCGGACGGGTGGGATGGGTTTGGGAGCGCGGAGTTGGTCGCACGCACGCACGTAGGAGTAGGAGTAGGAGTAGGACTGGAAGAGGAGGCAAAGTCAACGGTTGCCGGCTGCCGCTGACGTTGGGTCCCTCCCCCCGCCTGCGGATTTCTCGAGGGAATTGCATTGATTCTGCTGCTCCGCGTTCGCGTTCGCCGTCCTTGTGGAAGATTTCTTCTCGATCCTCCGTTGCTTTTGGCTATTTTCGATTCGGTTCGGTAGCTTTGAGGGTACGAATCAAAGGTGCCGATTAAACATGCAAGGAAAGGAAACCATATCGCCTGCAGGGAGACGTTCGCAAAAGAGATGCACCTTGTGAGGGAGCCCGCTGACACTGGAACTTAGACTACGCCATATTGGGAAATAATGGAAAGTTGATTGATTTAAATAAAGAGTCAATCGAATTGGATAAAGAGATTGCCAATAACCATGTGAAAACGAGAGAAGTCTTTTATAGACAATTAATAGCGGCTGCTTCATGGCTAAGATTGCTTTCCATATTGACAATTCGGATCCAGAACCGAAGACAATTGCAGAGTGCAAGAAAGAGGAATGAACAAACCAAGTGGTGAGGTACAAAGCGAGATTGGTAGCACAAGGGTTCACAAAGAGATCTAGCATCGATTATGGTGAAACTTGCTCTCATGTAATGGATGGCATGCACAACGTTTCGTTACTTGATAGCTATGGCAACAGGAATGACTCTGAAAATGAAACTTTTGCATGTTGTGACTGCATATCTGTATGGATCGTTTGATTTTGAAATCTATACTAGGCATGATATTGCATTTGTAATAAATTGTTTGACAAGATATAGCTCTAAATCTACGAACAGGCGCTGGAACGGAATTAAAGGAATCCTAAGGCACCTACAAGGTACAAGTGATCTTGGACTATTTTATCCCAAGGTCAAGATGTAAAACTAACGAGTTACTCATATGTTGGCTATCTTTCTTATCCCCATAATGTCATATCACAAACTGGATATGTATTTCTAAGCAAAAGTACATCTATCTTTTGGAGATCTGCAAAACAGTTGACATTGGCTACATCAACAAACCATTCAAAGATTATTGCTCTATATGAAACGACACGTAAATGTATATGACTTGGAAGACTGATTCATCACATCCAAGTGTCTTGTGGTGTAGAGGTGGAAAAGACCCCCACGGTCCTTTATGAGGATAATGTAGCTTACATTGCAAAAATGGAGAATAGGGGTCCTTTATGAGGATAATGTAGCTTACATTGCAAAAATGGAGAATAGCTGTGTCAAAATGCATATGACAAAACATATACTCCCAAAGTATTTTTACCCATATGAGCAATAGGAGAATGTGAATATAGAAACACAAAAATACAAACAAGGGAGAATCTTGTGGATTTATTTACCAAGCCTTTGTCAGGACCAAGTTTTGCAAAACATGTACATGGTATTGGTATGAGAAGACACGAGGAATTGTTGTCTTCAGGGGGAGATATAGGATCTTCACATATGTTCATCGTTAGGATGAAAAGATGTACTCTTTTTCCCTTAGTTGAGTTTTGTCCCAATAGGTTTTCTCAATTGAAGGTTTTTGATGAAGAAACATGTGCAATGGCAAGAACACACGCTATATACTCTTTTCTTACTTGACGAGGATCTAATAATCCTCATTTTATCTTTTATCTATAATTCTTATTATGGGTAAATATGATGTCACATAGTCCCCAGAAGTACCCCTTATATTTATAAGGGGGGGCCTACCAAGTGATTGTAAGATCTTCTACAATCACCCCCATAGTCGTAAGTCTTACTACGACTATGTTATGGTCGTAAGTCCTTCTACGACCACTACCTGGTCGTAAGTCCTTCTACGACCATTACCCAGTCGTAAGTCCTTCTACGACTATTGCCCAGTCGTAAGCTCTACTACGACTTATACCCAGTCGTAAGTCCTACTACGACCAAGTAAACCACGACCACCTTATAATCAAACCTACAAGTGAGTGGGTCCAATTGATTAAGGAATCCGAACGGTCCACACGCACTATTATTCCGCGTAGTAATAGTGCTTAAATACCCCATTACCTCTGAAAGATAACTGCCAGACGGCGTGAAGAAACCAATGCGCCGGTAATTACTGTCATCATGCACCCATTACTGGCTTAATTAGGCGCCTCTTCCGCAGGACAAAACGGCTACTCCTTCACGACTATATAAAGACATCAATCAGAGGGCGAAAGAGGGCGAATCAAGGAGAAACACAAGTACTGTTCTCTGTAATAGTTCTAGTTTCTTGCTTGATCATCGAGAATACAGTCAATACCATACACACACAGGAGTAGGGTTGTTATTCTCCCCGGAGAAGGCCTGAACCTGTCTAAACATCCCGTGTCAACCACTCTGCGTGATTTCATCTCTAGGAGACCCCCCGAATCAAATAATCCTTACGTAAGATCGGTTCTAATACACCGATAGTTGGCGCCATCCGTGGGGATCTTCCGGTAATCTCTTGTCAACTTACTCTCTTTTTCCAATCTCATGCAATCATGGCAGGAGAATGGAACGAGGAGAACTGGTTTGACTTGGCGGTCTGTGACGTCGACATGGATGCGGTTTGACTACGAGCCGAGTGATGCATCCGCTGATGGTGATGTTGCCTCCGGAGATCATTCTCCAAGAAACCATCCCATCAATGGAGTTGAGGAGGGATCCTTATCCCCCACAACGATACGTCCAACAGAGGAGCCAATTCCCTCAAAGGACAAGGGTCAATCCAACCAGAACCGCACCCAGGAGGACTCACGACACGACGAGAGTTTTTCCTCCAAGTGTCCAAGTCCCCCTAAGGCGGTCCGACCTGGTGAGACAAGTTCTGAGAGCCACCATTCCAGGACTCCACCAACATCTGGTGATCCTCTCTCTCAGGGTAACTCCAGAGAGGGTGGGATCAAGCATGCTTTTCCTGCAAATTCGACCGTCTCTCCGCAGATCTCATTTGCGGACGGAGACAGTTATAACCCAGAGTTCCCCTACCTGGAGGGGATTGCTCCAAGTCGCCAGATGGTATCTCTCGAGTACTCCTCAAGCGGGGAGGCCTCGAGCGCAAGTGAGAATCATCAACGGGAGGTCTTCGTCCTTCCCTCAAATCAGGGTCAGCCTCATGGAGGCCGAGATTAGAACACTCCCCGAAGATCACACACTGCGCCCCCTCGTGGTAATGGTAAGGGCATCACCAATGGCGGGCAGGACCAATACTCTGATGAGCGTGAGGGAAATCCTCGACATTCTCGCACTCCATTAAGAAGGCCTCAAGGATCTGATGAGTAGAATTTTGAGGCCATCCGACGGAAGAATATTGCAGCCCAGAAGAATCTGCCGGGGCGCATTCAACATCAGTCGAAGGAGGTACAAGAACTCCAGGACATCAACGACTTGCTCGAAAATCCCAATCAAGAGCTTGCTCGAACGCCAGGGTACGATCTCTTTGCTGAAGAAATTGCGCAAAGGCTTCGAACCGTGATGACAAGACTGGAAGTACCTCGTCGACATCATTCAGGTAGTCGTAGCAATGCGACTTCCTCAGCTACCAGTCAATTAAATATTTCACCACGTAGAAATCGACACGGCCATAAGTCGCATCGATCCCCTACTCGGAGAAATACATTTCGATTGGCTGATGATCAAGAAGCCCCTCAGAGAGGTGAGCATTCACCCCTTCGACAAGGAAATCCGCAACGGATGGAGTACGAGGAATATTCCCCTCGTAGAGCTGAGACCTACTACGGGACGTGTCACTGTTCTTGAGTATCGTCGTATACGATCACCTGGTGACATTAACCCTTCTTTCCCGCAAAGAAGGCGTCAAGAAGTTATTACGGATGCCGGCATTTTCGCCGACCTTGAGCGGTTCATTTGCCACCTCATTTTCGACCGGTGAACATGGAGAAGTTTGATGGATCTCAAAATCCCATCAATTTCTTGATTTATACAACAAATTGTCCGAGCGGCAGGAGGAGGAGAGCATGTAATGGCAAATTACCTTCCGGCTGTGCTTGAAGGATCCGCTCGATCGTGGTTATTAAACCAACCACTCGAGTCGATCTACTCTTGGCAACACCTCTGCGATCTTCTACAGGCGAATTTCCAAGGCACATACAACCGCCCTGGAAAGGAAGACGACTTGCACCGGATAAAACAAAACAACAACGGGACTTTGCGTCAATTCATCAAACGCTTTAGTCAGGTTCGTAACTCAATTCCGGAAATTTCTGACTCATCCGTGATCAGGGCTTTTAAGCAAGGAGTCCGTAGTAGAAGGATAACAGAGGATATTGCTTTGAATCCTCCCAACATCATTGCCGAGCTCTTGAGATGGCCGATCGATATCGATCGCTTCGAGGCGGTCGAGTGGAACAACACTATTGATCGAGAAACGTACACTCCTCGAGAGCCAGGTGAAGTTGGTAAGGACAAGAAAGCAAAGAAGTCCAAGAAGAAAATAAAGAGTCAAAAACCACAAACCAGTGGTTTCAAGGAGGTCTTGGCCGTGAAAGATAAAGAGCCCCGAACCATCAAGTCGTACCCTGATCAAGGCAAAGGTAAGCGCCCTGATCGTAGGAACGACAAACCAAGGTGGTGTCCTTTTCATAAAAAGAAAGGACATGACCTCCGCAACTACCGAGTTTTCCAAAGAAAGCTCGAGGACTACTACAACGGCAAAGAGCCACTCCCCACTCTCGAGCAAGTAGGAAATACGAGTGGCCAAAAGTTGTCGGATCATGAAGAGATGCCGTTCCAAGATCCGCAACATACCGTAAAGCACATCTACGGAGGATCATCGACATACGAGTCGAAACGACAACTCAAAGCTGCCGGACGAGAGGTCCCAAAGGAGTGATCACAATTCATTGTGACAAGAAGATGGCGTATAACTGCGACCGTCGATCCCTCGAGATGGTTGGTCAAATACCAACTCAAGACGAAAGTCAGCCTTCGACTAGCAAGTCGAAGCCTAAAGCTGCACCAAAGCCGAACGACCAAGTCAAAGAGGTTCCTCTGGACGCAGAGAAACCCTCGAAGACTGTTCGCATCGGGGAGACTTCCGACCCCAAATAGGAAGACACCCTCATTACCTTCCTCCGAGCTAACGCAGATGTCTTCGCGTGGCAAGCATCCGACATGCCCGGAGTCCCCAGGGAGGTGATCGAGCACAGGCTAGTTTTACGGCCTGATAAAGTACTCGTAAAACAAAAATTACGGAGATTTGCCCCTGATCGACGAGATGCTATTAAATCAGAATTGGATAAGCTACTTAAAGCAGGCTTTATAAGAGAAGTCAACCACCCAGAGTGGTTGGCTAACCCTGTAATGGTCAAAAAGTCAAACGGCAAATGGCGTATGTGCGTAGACTTTACTGATCTTAATAAAGCTTGTCCAAAAGATGATTTTCCTTTACCTCGTATCGATCAGTTGGTTGATTCTCTGCGCAGTTGTGAAATATTAAGTTTTTAGATGCATATTCGGATACCACGGATCAATATGTGTCTAAGCGATGAAGAAAAGACCGCATTCATTACACCATTTGGTACCTTTTGCTATGTCAAAATGCCATTTGGTCTAAAGAATGCTGGGTGCTTCTTTTCAACGCTTAATGCAATCGACTTTTCATCTCAATTAGGCCGAATCTGAAGCCTATGTTGATGATCTAGTCGTAAAAGCGTTAAGAAATTTAATCATATCACCGATCTACAAGAAACATTCGACAACCTCGTAAAGCACCGCTTAAAACTTAACCCCGAGAAGTGTGTGTTTGGAATTTCTTGGAAAATTGCTTGGATTCCTAGTATCCGAGCGAGGAATCAAGCAAATCTGAAAATAAAGGCCATCCTCGGATCGTCCTCCGACCACAAAAAGGAAGTCCGAAACTCACTTTGGGTGCATGGCGGCTTTAAGTCGTTTCATCGCACGACTAGGAGAAAAGGACTACCTTTCTTTAAACTTCTCGGAGACATGAAAGTTTTGAGTGGTCGAACGAGGCAAACGCGCCTTCGAGGATGTCAAGAGGTACCTTCGAGTGCTCTGCTCGGTTTCTCCAAAGTCGGAAGAGACGCTCTTAATTTACCTAGCCGCCACGCCACGAGCGAGCAAGCGCAGATCTTGGTCGTAGAGCGTGAAAACGCATAACGACCGGTTTACTACGTCGGAAGTTTTACGGGCCTAAGGAGCGTTACCCTCGGGTCCAAAACTTCTATATGCCCTCCTCATGCCTTCGAGAAATGCGGCATTATTTTCAGCGCACAAAATAGTCATCTTGCGTCGAGTTTCCTTTGGGAGCGATCCTCCATAATAAGGAAGCAATGGGGCGCATGGCAAAATGGTCGGTCGAACTTGGGAGTTCGACCTCCATTCGTGTCCCGACGGCCATAAAATCCCGGATCTTGGCGGACTTTGTCGCCGAATGGACAAATCTGAACTGTTCGAAATCCCGATCACGATTCCCACGACCGATGGATGATGTACTTTGACGGTCACTTACTTTAAGTGGCTCGAGGTGGGGTGGTCTGGTATCTCCTAGGAGAAACCTTAAAGTATGCCATACAATTAAACTTTCGTGCCACTAACAATTTGGCGAGTCTGAAGGTTTGCTAGGCGGCATACAGTGCAAAGCACTCTCAATTAAATCGACTACTCGTGAGAGGAGATTCTCGACTAGTCGTAAATCAAGTTGGGAAAGAGTACGGTGCTCTAGCTCGACAATGTCTCGGTACTTATCGAAGTCGTAAGCTAGAAAAGCATTTTTAGGTCTCGAGGTATAATTCATCCTCGAAGGATAATTTCCTCATGAGACCAACTTGCTCGGATGGCTTCTTCCGATCTGATGCCTAAAATGAGTTTTCTTGGAGCAACTCCAAAAGCCGTCTGGTCGAAGAACCGAGACACCTCCTATTGAGATGGCCTCACTAGACTACGAGGATACTGTATGACTCCCATCTACGAGTATCTTCACAAGGGTTCCAGACCAAGATGATCTTGAGGCGGTCGTTTATCCCAAAAGCCAAAATGTATACTTTGGTCGAAGGAGTCCTCTACAAACGAGGAACCCAAGGGATACTCATGCGATGCATTCCAAAAGCGAAGGAATAACACTCCTTCATGATATACACAGTGGTATCTGTGGGACGCATGCTTCCTACAGAACATTGGTCGGTAAAGCCTTTCGACAAGGTTTCTACTAGCCTACAGATCTGTACGATGCTAAAGAGGTGGTTAAAAAGTGTGTTCAATGCCAGTTTCATGGTAGACAAATACACCAACCAAATCAAGCATTACAGACAATACCTCTTTCTTAGCCTTTTGCGACACAGGGTCTCGATATCCTAGGACCGTTTCCCAAAACTCCAGGAGGTTTCGAATTCCTTTTTGTGGCCATTGACACGTTCACAAAGTGGATCGGCCGAACACAGAATCGATAACAACGAAGCGACAAAAGGTTCATGATGAGATGCGTAATTAGCCGATTTGGAGTTCCGATCGGATAATTCTGCACAATGGTAAACAATTCGCAAGTGTAAAATTTCGAAATTTTGCGACGAGTTGGGTACCAAGTTATGCTATGCTTCATTGCACATCCCCAAAGCAGCGGGCGGTCGAACGTAAACGGCCAAATAATGCGAGAATTAAAACCCGAGTCTTGACCGACTTGTTAAACGCTCGGGGCTTGGGTACAAGAATTACCTTCCGTATTATGGGCGTTAGACGACCACTAGTCGGCGGCAGGAGAAACACCATTCTTTCTAGTGTTGGGTCGAAGCCATGCTTCCTCCGGAGCTAAAATTGCGGTCGACACGAGTTGAAACCTTCAACAACTCCGACCAGAACAATTTCGAGCGGATGACATTAACCTACTCAAGAAAGGAGAAACATGGCCTTAATGCATTCGGCGGTCTACCAACAAGCCCTACGCAGATACTACGATCGTAGGTCGGCCTCATGACCTTCTTTGTAGGTGACTTGGTGTTGAGGCTCGCCAAACCAAGTCTAATCGAATAAACTTTCTCCCAAGTGGAAGGTCCTTACACAAAGGGTCGAAGTCACTCGGCCGTGGTCAGTCGACTAGCAATGGAAGACAGACGAGTTCTCTCAAATTCTTGGAACATCGACCAGTTACGCAAATTATATGTGTGACCAACCTCTCAGGCAATAAAAGTCCAGGTTCCTTCTACCTCTTTTGTCTTATTTTTGAGTAGTGCTTTTATAATCTTTCGACTAAGATCCAAAAATGCCCAGTTTTCTTTACACTGGTCGAAAGGCAAGTAACATCATCTAGTCGAAGTCTCTCCTCTCTGCATGTGGTCCTGCCCACTAGAAGGAACTTCCTAGCATCAACTCGTTACTCACTTTTGTTGCCAATACAAAGAGCTCGGTTTCTATCTAGTCGAAATGTTCTCAAAGCCAACTCTTCCTATCTTAGTTTATTTTTTCAGTAATTTCGAAAAATATTCTAAGTAGAGTGCACTTTCTTATATTTATTCGACCACCTTTGGTGTACTCGTTTCGTTTTAACTGGTCGAAGGAAGAGACACACCTAGTCGAAGTCTTTCCTCTCTACACGTGGTCCTGCCCACTAGAAGGAACTTCCTAGCGTTGCTCAGTCTCCTACTTTTGCTACCGAAAAAGACTTATCGAGTCCACTAAAAAAGGGCGAACGGATTATGAAAGTCCTCTAAGACGTTTGCTTAACTCAAGTTGCTGTTCTTGGTTCGACTAAACCAGTCGGAGATGGTAACATCACCTAGTCGAAGCTTTTCCTCTCTGCACGTGGTCCTGCCCACTAGAAGGAACTTCCTAGTGTCGAGCCGTTTCTACTCTTTCGACCAGTGCTTGACAACCATAACAAAAACTATAAGTTAAACAAACCTCTCTCTGTTTTCAGAAACCCTATTTCAAATACTATTTACTTAGATTGTCTAAACAAGCTAAGCAAATAGTCGGAGGCTAGGATAAAGTTATTAATTTGACTTCAATTCTTAGTCTTTCATTCGTTTATTATCTTTTGAGTTACTAACTACTCGACAAGATAATTTTTAGGAAACAAGATGGCCTAGGATAAAGTTATTAATTTAACTTCAGTCCTTGGCTTTTCATTCGTCTATTATCTTTTGAGTTACTAACTACTCGACAAGATGATTTTCAGGAAACAAGTTGGATCATATATTTCTCATCAACAGAAACTGTCTGCCTTACAAAGAAGTTACAAGATTACTCTGAAGGGGGAGTGCCTAGCTGCATTTCCTCCGCCACCTTTTTGCCAACTGACTACATTTCCTCAATCAGACGACTTGCCTCTGATTCAGGACAGTCGAAGTCGGCTTCGATTGGTTGCACATTAAGGCGGGGGTCTTGAGCTTTAAGTTTCGCCAAAGCGTAACTTACTGCAGCTTCGACTGCCTCCCTTATTGATTCGGCTTGATTAGCCTTCAGAGTGGTCACCATTTCTTGCAAGTTTCCGACTTGTTCCCCAATGGTACTTATGTGAACAGCTACAGTATCTTCTCGAGGAGTTTTTCCCTCAGAATGTAGCTCACCAAGTACATTATTCAGGAGTGTGATGTTGCCTTGAAGACTAGTCTTCATCGACTCCATCTCTGTTGGTGCAGTCGAAGCCTCGCGAAGTTTCTTGTTTTCGACCACTTGTTCTGAAAAGGATAAAACCGGTCAAACAAAAATAAACTTCTAGATGAAGATAACATAAAGATAATTGTAGGTAAAAACATTTTGTAGGACCGGAAAGGCGACTAGGGGGGGTGAATAGGCGCTTTCAAAACTTTCTCGCCTAAATCAAAACCAACACGAACTTTACTCCTTTAGCTATGAAAGCTAAGAAGTTCGGTGTGCACTAACGAAGCCTTGTGTTGACTTTGATAAACCCCTCAAGCACACCACACAAAAGGAGAAAAGAACTCAATGTTCTTCATCGGACACGGCGGTCGGCCAAGCTACCACGGCGGTCGGACCGACGGTGATTCAATGATCGGACCGACAACTAACCAATGGTCGGACCGGTGGACACGGTCGATTCGACCCGCCAAACCAGTGATCTGAATACACGGCGGTCGAACCGCGTTGAAAGGCGGTCGGACCGGTAGAGTCGATCTTGAAAGTCTCCACCCAAATCCAAAACGAAATTTGATCCAACTTTTGATTCAACCAATAAAACTTGACCAAATTTCTAGCACACCTTCCTAATGGTATTGGAAACCTATTTCTAGCGACGATCCGTCGAGATCCACTTCAGAATCGATCTCTCGAGATTTTACCAAAGAAGTGCACAAACCCTAGAAATGAGAAAAACTTGATTCAAGTCTTGCTTGTGGGGGTTTGATGAACTAGATGACTCTAGGAGTAATCCCACACATCAAAGCAAGATAGAGTAGGCCAAGAGACCAAGCATGAACCGTTGAATCAAGGAAGCACCAAAAACATCCAAAGAGAAGAACACAAAGGGAGCAATTGATCTTTCAATTAAGCATCACAAGATTGTTCATCCACAATAGATGCTTACAAAGCCTCTCCACCAAGGAGGGCAAGAGCTCAACAAGGAGCACACTCCAACCCTAGTTCTCCTCTCCTCTCCTCCAAACCCTAGAAAAAGAAGAAGGGGCTAAAATGAATGCTTGCTTATGTTTTCCACCTCTCCTTCCTATTTATACTAGAGAGCTAGGGTTTCCCTTTTGGGTCTCTTACACATGGGACCCACACAAATAACTCTTGAAGCAATCGTCGCTTCACCACGTGTAGGTTGATCGGGTTCTCATCGACGCCAAGCCTCTCTTGTCCGAATCCCATCGGAAACTCCCGAGAGACTCGCCGATATCCGCACCGCCGATCCAACCGGCTATTTCGAACCACCGTTCGATCCATCTTGTCCATTCTCGCACCATGCCTCGGTCACACAACCTCACCCGGTATCCCCGATCGTTACGGACCTCGGCTCTCCAAGCGTAGTCGATCCACTCACCGCTTGACGTCGTTGACACGCAAGCAACTGCACAACAATAGACAAACAAACCGTTTCCGGAACAAGTTCTTCACAACTTGACCCACGTCGGTTCCGCAATGCAATATACATCAATAAAGCATTGAAGTTCATAGAATAACACACTCGAACAAACTCAATGCCACACTTGGCTCATCTCCAGGATCGCCGGTCCGATCGAGCCTTGGCCGGCCCGACCGATTCATCTTGGCCGGACCGCTCCTACAACGGCGGTCGGACGGTCCAAAGGACTTAGCCAAAATTCAAGCGAGAAATTCAAACCTTCCGAAATTTCAATCGAATAGAACTTTTGATCGAGCTCTAAAATGATGGGACCACATCCGAGAGACTCCTCACTTGCCTACACAACCTATTTTTGGCCCACTCCAAAATCCCAAATTTGTTTTGGCGGTCGGACCGCCAACATGGCGGCTCGGATCGCTCCACGGCGATCGACCGCCCGACAACCGGGTCGAACCGCCGATGCTTTGACGACCTTGGAGCAAACCCAAAACGCGAGATTTTGCAAACCAATGACGCCATTGCCAATTGACTCATCATCCTGAGATCGTGCACATATCCTCACGATATCCACACATTTCTTACCTACTAGTTGAGAATCCAATTTCTTGACCTCTTCTTGATGGGAAGCAACGGTTTCAGCGTGCTTTTTCTCCCATGATCTGATGTCCTCTGCATTCATCCTAGCAATGCGGACGGACTCATTGTAGATCAGAGTCTTCTCTTGGATTTCAGCCTCGAGGCTTCTCAATTCGGACAATTTACGAACAAGAAATTAGCATTAGAAAAGGAAAATACTCGAAAAGGACAACAGGTAAAGAATTGCTTACCTGTTACTCGAGTTCTCAGACCCTCGAGTTCCTGATCCTTGTTCTTGGTAATGCGAGAAAACTCCTGAATGACCAAAGCCTTTTCTTCAACTTCGGTCCGGAGCTTCCTCATCTCATCTTCTTTTTCTGGAAAAGAAATGAGAGTTGGGTAAAGGTTAAAGATAAAAGCAGTCCTAAGTTCAGCACTTACTGTTTATTTTTTCCTGCAATCTTCTAGATGCAGAGATGGCTTCTCAAGTCTATCCGAGAGGACTATTACTTCCTCCTTAGCTTTCTCGACTCCTCTTTTCATAATCGAGTGAGTCGGCTAAGGTCTTCGTGTCGCTTTTAGCCTCTGAGAGGACAAAAATGGAGATAAACATCAGCCGATTGGTTGCAAATCTTTCTACAACCACCGACCTAGTCGTAAGTTTTTCTACGACTATGTCATGGTCGTAAGTCTTTCTACGACCACCACCTGGTCGTAAGTAGTCGTAAGCTCTTTACGACCAGTACTTTGTCATGAGTTTTTTCCATGACTACTCTCGTAAAACACTATATGAGTAGTCAAATCGAAAACGACTATGAATAACAGTAACTTACCATCATCTGCCTGTATGCAGAGTTCTTCTTTCTCTTGTCGTAGCTCTAAAAGTTGTCGATGATACTCACCGACAACGGCAATTTGCTCCAGAGCTTTCTGCAAAAAGAAGACAGTGAGAAGAAAAGGAAAGCCACATATATAAGTATTCTAAAAATACTTACAATCATAGTCAACCTAGCAAAGGTCGAATACACAAACTCTGGGTTCTGCAGCTTATCTACCCTCGCGACTTGATCCCAACACACCTTCTCAAGACGCTCATTGTCGAAGGTATTTCCTCTATTTGGAATATCCTTGGGATGGGGGACTCGGTCGCGAGATCTGAAAGCAGCAGACCCTATGACGGAAGCAGGTCCAAAGAAATCAGCACAGAAGTCGAAAGGTTCTTCATCCTCTGATTCTGTGGCTGCACTTTCTCTTTGGACACCGGAAGGGATGTCTGCCACGACTTCCTTTCCGGCACGGTATGCAGAGTCATCATCACCTTGACCGGGGACTTTTGCAGCTGCCTCTGTGGTCTCTACGACCTCAGTAGTCGCAGCTGCCCTCTCAGTAGTCGTAGCTATGACTTCAGTAGTTGTAGCTACGACCTCAACAGTCGGAGAAACCACCTCGGGAGCCACCTGGGTCAAGGAGATCCTTCAACCACTTCCATTGTTACCTCTCCAGCAACTAAAGAAGTGACAATGGACTTCTCAACGGAAGCATCCCTGGGGGCTGAAGGAGTCGGACTAAAAATAAAGAAAAGCAAATCAGGTTGTGAAAAGGAAAAAGGTAAATGTTGTTCTTACACTTTAGTACATTTCACATACCTCTGCACCCTGGTCTTAACCAGGAATTTAGGAGCAAGGAAAAAGGTAAATGTTCTTCTCCACGACCACGTCTGGTCGAAGTTCAACAATTGGCCCAGCTACGACCACGTCTGGTCGTAGAGTTTGAACAGGAACCATAGCTCTGGTCTCCTGATTCTCTGGATGGCCGAGATCAGTCTCGACCATTCCGTAGCGAGACTACCTCATTGCGAGTTGTCTTTGAGCGACATCGTCCTTCACAAAAGACATAAAATCTTTTCAGATCTCCTTTTCCAGTTGCTTAATAAAACTAGGAGTGGCAGTAACTGCGAAAGATTCCTTGTCATAATAGAAGGGTACCTTGGCCCTGCGAGGTTTGCGCTTAAGAGATTCAGCAGCTTCAACCTCCTCGGCCCGATAGTTGCGACCTCGGCCGATTTCGCTATAGGTCGCCGCGAGTCTGTGTAGAGGGTCGAACTTGCTCCTCCCTTGTCGGCGGATCTTACAAGTCGACGTCTCTTAAATGGAGGAGCCGAGCCTCTGTCTTTCGACAACCCTGCGCCAATAGTCATCAGTACGACTTCCTCGTCGTCCTAACGATTTTCCATGCCTACTTTCTGTAACGCAAAACAGAAAAAGAAGAGTCACTAACCAGTCGTAAGTTTTTCTACGACCGGTGCCAAGTCGCAAGTTTTTCTCGACACTTTCTTGATCGCAAGACTTTCTCGATCACCATTAGTCGTAAGTATCTTCTCGACTATAAAGTCCTAAAGAAAGAATCAACTTTTTGATTACCTTTAGGCGCTCTATCTTTTCATCTGCGGACAAAGCCGCAATGATTTGAGGAACCGCCACTCGGAGTGGCGGAGATTTCTCACAGATGAGTCTGACTCTAGAGTCAACCTCGGCTGTGAAAGATGCGTAATAAGCAGATAAAATTTTAGACAATGTTGAGGAAGACCAAACCAAAAGCTAAGTCGACAGCTACTTACCCTCGTCGTAATCTCTGGTTGGGTCTCCTCTCCCCGAGTATCTCCACATAGGAGATGCTCGTTTCTTCAAGGGGCTAATACGGCGTGTGATAAAATCTTTTACCACATGCCATCCGGTCAGCCCCTCTTCTTTCAAGTCCTTGATGGCTTGAATATAGGGGCAATCCGGTGATATCTTGAGTCGAATCCCATGAAGATTTCTTCTCGACAGCCTTCCCCGCGAAAGAGAGGCTGTCTTCAGAGGTGACTTTCGAGTAAAACCACCTCTTCCTCCACCCCGGCCATGAAGACCGGGTAAAACTCTAAATATACTCCTTCGACTTGAGTCGTGGAGCTTGATCCATGACTTCCGGCGATTCGGTTTGTCCAGCCATCCCATAATAATATTGGAATAGCTCGAGATCCGCCGGAATCCCCAGGTACGCCTCGCACAGGTACACAAAGACACTCAACATGGTAATGGAATTAGGACCTAAGTTCACCAATTCCACCCCAAAGTGCTCGAGTACCACTATAAGAAAGGGTGAAGCGAGCGATGGGAGGCCGCACTCACAATCGCTTGGAAGGCGAGTTTGCCCATTTTCCCCGACGGCCGGTCTTGCCCAATAGCCGGAATCCACTTCACCAGAGCTTTCTCTGGAATCTTCCCGGCGTCGACCAAGATTTTGATCTTGGCCGCATCCATCTCCGATTCTTCCCATTCGGAAACTCTCTTGGTCATTTCGCTCAGAAACAAGAAGTTTTTTTTGATTGGGTTGGCGGCGGAGAAGATGAAACCTAGTCGAAGACGGAGAAAGGAAGAGCTCGAAGAACAGCAGAGCGATTTGAGGAAAAGGTAAAAATCCAAGTTTAACTCCTGGTGAGTTTTTATAACCGCACGATTGCCACCGCTTCGGAAACCGTTTCGTCTATAGGTCTGTGGGAGTTGGTTGCACCGCTTCGGGAACCGCCTCATAGGACAAGTCTGTGAGAGTCGGTTGTAATTCCCCAGATGGTCCGTTCGAGCAAATTGGGTACGTTTCGTCACCTCCAAGCGAAATTACTTTCTTGACCAAGTCTTTCTGGTCGAATGAAGTATCAATCAGAAAGATTTTTTCTCCGATCGCCCTACTACGACCACTTCACAGTCGTAGGGGTTTTACGACTATTTGATAGTCGTAAGCAACCTTCCTGAACAAGCAAATTCCTGGTCAAAGTAGCACTCAAATGTCGAAGAGTTTTTCCTTCGACTATTATTCTACGACATTTTCATAGTCGTAAGTCAATTTGCAAATCCTTCACCAAGTAAGTTACTTTCACTTGAAGCTGGGGGGCTAGATGACGAGAATCTAATAATCCTCATTTTATCTTTTATCTATAATTCTTATTATGGGTAAATATGATGTCACATAGTCCCGAGAAGTACCCCTTATATTTATAAGGGGAAGCCTACCAAGTGATTGTAAGATCTTCTACAATCACCCCCATAGTCGTAAGTCTTACTACGACTATGTTATGGTCGTAAGTCCTTCTACGACCACTACCTGGTCGTAAGTCCTTCTACGACCATTACCCAGTCGTAAGTCCTTCTGCGACTATTGCCCAGTCGTAAGCTCTACTACGACTTATACCCAGTCGTAAGTCCTACTACGACCAAGTAAACCATGACCACCTTATAATCAAACCTACAAGTGAGTGGGTCCAATTGATTAAGGAATCCGAACGGTCCACACGCACTATTATTCCGCGTAGTAATAGTGCTTAAATACCCCATTACCTCTGAAAGATAACTGCCAGACGACGTGAAGAAGCCAATGCGTCGGTAATTACTGCCATCATGCACCCATTACTGGCTTAATTAGGCGCCTCTTCCGCAGGACAAAACGGCTACTCCTTCACGACTATATAAAGACATCAATCAGAGGGCGAAAGAGGGCGAATCAAGGAGAAACACAAGTACTGTTCTCTGTAATAGTTCTAGTTTCTTGCTTGATCATCGAGAATACAGTCAATACCATACACACACAGGAGTAGGGTTGTTATTCTCCCCGGAGAAGGCCTGAACCTGTCTAAACATCCCGTGTCAACCACTCTGTGTGATTTCATCTCTAGGAGACCCCCCGAATCAAATAATCTTTACGTAAGATCGGTTCTAATACACCGACATTACTGTTTACTATTTTTCCCGCTGAGTTTTCAATGAGAGATGAACATGGCGTTGGCAAAGTGTTCGAGGATGGGGGTGTTGTTGTATATCGGCATGTTTACGAATGTCCAATAGTGTGAACACTTTATCTAAACGAGGTCTATTAGCGTAGTTTAGTCTCATATGGTTTATTCTATCACGAATGCACCTTAACTCCCCCTATATAAGGAGGGGTAGTGCTACACTTGTGAGTTGAGTGCTTGATCATCGACAACGTGACCCTGAATATACAACACCGTAGACCAGTCAATAGATCGACAAACAAGCAAAAAAAATGCTCACATTAGAGAGAGGGGGGGGGCGTAAACTGCATTGCGGGTCACTGAACTTGTCTGACAGGTTCAAGTTGGTCACAGAACTTGTAAACTGCATATTTATGTCAATAAAATTATTTAAGTTAGTCACTCTAGGTCATTAGCATGCCAGGCCAGGCATGCGCAACCGATGACATGACACGTTGACTTGTGCCAATGTGGCATGGGGGTGCACGTGATGATGGACATGGCCATTGTAATTTGCACTCAACCCCGGGGTTTTGGTCTTTCACAATTTTAAACCCCCCCCCCCTCGGAACATTTTATGAGCTACGACGGCTGAGGCGATCGTGAGGGCCATGGTGTGCATCGGTGTTTGGATCATGTGATGGTGATTGTTGCCGGGAACAAAGAATCGAGACAGAGAGAGGCCAACATCGTTGATAAGGGCTTAGTTGCCGATTGCGCAGAGGGTGCAAGGGGAGGATGAGCAATCTCTAGTCTATACATGGTGACCGGTGAGTGATTTTGCAACGAGATGTGCGCCTTTATGCCAAGATGACACAAGTCAAAACGTGCCATGTCATCGGTTATGTGTGGGCTAGCGTGCTAATTAATGACCTAGAGACTAGAGTGACCCGGTTTATTTAAATACATTGTGATCCGATTCAATCTTTTCGAATTAACTCAAAATTTAAAATAAGATAAAATCTCTTTTAATCCAAAAAGGTTGGTTCTAATCTCTCGCTGTTCAAACACCGAGGTCGGTGACCTACGTATGCTGCGTGAGAGTTGGGTGACTTGCAGGGAAATTCGATCGGTGTCCCACGGCCCGCGGCGCAGTTTATTTTAAAGAAATATCACATATGGTCGCTGGCTCCTTGTGTTGGTGTGCAGCCGATCGAGGAACTGTGGATGGCTCAAATAGAAGAGAGTAGAGTGAAGTGGGCCGTTAAGAGGCATTGGGCCTGGTACGTACGCCTCTCGCTCAGTTAAAAGAGTCAGCTAGCTCTAGGATGCAACTTGATCTCAGAGTGCAGAGACGATATATGCCCCTAGCTAGCTCCTCTTAACGCCGGCGAGAGGCTGCTGAGAGCTACCAGCTGAGCCTCTATTTGCTGATTTGTCATCTTTCTCCGTGCTATACCATACCATACCAACATGCATATATATATATATATGTTGACATGGAGATATATACCAATGCTACCTATTGCGCGCATGCTATCCTGTATGTGCTATTTATTTATATACAGCCGGCCGGACAATTAATGAAGCTAGCTAGCTAGCTAGCTAGGAACTACTGTACTGCGCGCATGTCTTCTTCTCCATCGATCTCTCTCTCTCTCTCTCTTTAGAGATCACTGAAGCACTGCTTGTCATGTACAATCAATATTCCTTCTAGCTGTAGATGTAGATCAGCTAGAGACGATTATTTATTTCGCTGTTAATCCGGCGGGCAAATATATATCTATCTAGCTAGCTACCTCTTGAACGAATTAGCTAGGGGCCGGCATATATATGCATGCTTAGAGCATAAATAATATAATATTACCTAGGAATTTAACAAGGAAACGTACGACACCATTAATTTCTCTGTCGGAATCCTTTTTCGTCCACTTATTCAGTCCGGCCGATCGATTGTCCATTGGAAATGTCTTTTCCATAGATAGATACCCAACAATTAAACCAGCAGTTCGTTTGTGCACTACTCCAGGATGCATGCAAGCTGACACCATGCATCATACCGATAAGCTAGCTAGCCACGCATGTACGCGACGCGATGCATTGACAGTAGTCCTAGCTAGCTAGCTACACGATCTGCTAGCTCCTTAAAGAATATATGTTACATCGATATCTATCTCGGATGGATGCGGCATGCAGATCGATGCATGCATGGGTTAAATCATTCCTCAAGAATATATCCAAAAAGAATGTACTGAACAAATTAGAATTTTACACAAGTACCAAATCTCTCTCTCTCATAGTCTCTCTCTCTCTCTCTCTCTCTCTCTCTCTCTCTCTCTCTCGAGTCATGCATATGTATAGTAGGAGAGAAGAGGATATAAGAGAGTATATGTGCCTGTAGTAGTAGTGTGCATCGATCTCGCGCGGTCAGTGCATGCATGTGCATCTGGTGGCTTTATTCTCCCAAAGGGGAGAACAGAACTGGGAGGGGCCAAGAAGGCCTAGGCCTTCGAGAAAGCAAAGCAGCAAAGCAAAGCAAAGCAACGCAACGCAAAGCTAGCAGGGAGAATCAGATTCCCTCCGAGTAACACGCGCATATCAATGCAACAATTACACATCTTAATTGGACCATTCCAATACGCATTACCATACGTATATATTAACCCTACCTATAGCTGCTGCTGCTGCTCTCTCTCTCTCTCATCCTCTCTCTCTCATCTCCCTAGCTAGCTTGGCTCTCTCTCTCTCTCTCTCTCTCTCTCTTTCATCTCTCCCTCTACATTCTTTCGTACGCTTCTTTCACTTTTTCTGTACCAGCATTGTTGCCAGCTAGCTTGTGCTTTAGGGCACACCGTTTCATCCATCCATCGATCGTTCCTAGCTAGAACGACCCCTGTGAAAACACAACCACACAGGCATGCAGGCACTTGCTCCTTCTCTTTCTCAGTGTTGTCAAATTAACTTCTATGTAACTGATAATAATGTGTGCATGCATGCGTTGCGTGGTTCCATGGAGCTTAAGTTGCTATACCTACCTACCTACCTTACCTAGCCATTCTCATGCATGCATGCATGCATCTCTCCTCTCGTCCAAGGAAGCTAATGCTCGCTTCCATCTATATATAGACTCCGTCAGAATCATTGTAATTAAGATTAATTGCCTAGCTCTAGCTTAGCCGACGTGTACATATCATTTCCTTTTCTTTTGCCATTAATTCGCTTTCTTTAGCTAGCTAGGTAGGTCTTGCCTTCTCCTATAGTATGTATGTATGTATACTCGTAGCATATGATACTTGGCTATATAGCTGACCGGCCGGCTTATGCGAATGCATGCTTAGTTACTAGTATGTGCTTCTCAATTTGCTAGCGCATATATTATATATCAGTTAATTAATTAGGTTTAAAAGAAACTAGACTTAGAAAGAAGCAGCATGCAATTGAAAGTAGCTAGATATATAACAATCGAGATAGCTAGCTAGCTGATCAAAATGGTCCTCATGAGAAACACAATAGATCGATCTGCGAGATATCTTCACGCTCTAGTACGCTCTATCACTGTAAAAAGGAGGAAAAGGGAAAGGTAAAAACTAAAGAGCCTTACTTTTGAATGGGCCTCTCGGCTCTTTGACTACACACTTTTGCAGCCGTAATTAATTAGCATTGCAATGCTACCGCCAACCACAGTGATTAACATATGTAAGGCTAATGGAAAATATATAGCCTGCAAATCGATATATCCATCACTGGTATCGCATGCTATCTACCTCAAATTTATACACATATATATGCACCAGGCATGCATATGCATTCATTCATATAGTGCTTGCATATATACGCATGGCACATCTTCAATTTCATTTTATCTGCCTATACATATATAGCTAGCTCCTAAGCTTATAGTCCAGTAGTGATCAAATAAACTGAATTGCATCGGTTAATTGCTAACTCAATTTAACTAGTTGCACCAATTGCTCCAATTAATGCTCCAAGCATAGCCGCAAGTTTGGATCACAGAAAGCCACAAACAGAACCACACTCATCTTGCATGCATGGAGAGAACACGTACTATATGTATAGGAGAATTGACATATAATAGGAGTTATCCATGAACAAAATGAACAACAGTGGTACACCCAAATACGCGAGAAAACCTATTAAAAAAAAAGAAACAAGAAACATAGCAAGTGATCATGCGAGCTAAACTAGGCTAGCTAGTGATAATAATAATAATAATTGTGCATGATCAATTAACGCACGCTCCATCCTGCCCCTCCTCCAGTTCTTGAGACATTGCAAATGCAAATTAAGGCTTGCCTTTTTCTATATCACAATACCACCACATACCTAGCTAATTATAGGATTGCGACTCGCAGTTAAGCTCATCACAAGAGATGGTTACCTGTACTAGTATTGGAATAGGAGGTGTAGCCAGTGAGGTGATCACCGTACATGCCTCCTCTTGGGTAGCCGTAGCCTTCCCTCTTTGATGGCATCACATGAAGCTCTCCTCCGTATTCGCCGTTGACGCCGCCGCCACGGCCATCTCCATCTAAACCCAAATGGAACATCCCCGGCATTGCCATTGCCGGCACTGGCGCCATCGCCACCTGGTCCATTGCATGCAAGAACGGGAAGCTTTGCATCTGCTGCACTCTCCATTGCTCCAGCCCGGTGGCGGCGGCGGCGGCGGCGGCGGTGGCGCCACCACTCCCGCCGCCGATAGAGTAGCAACCCGCCGCGTCGACGGATGCCTTCCCCGTCCCAGATAAGGTAGGGCCGAGGCTCATGGCGTCGAAGTCGGCAAGGCGGAACAGCGGCGGCAGGATAGACATGTTGCTCCTTAGCATCGCCGGGAGAGCCGGCGCGTTGGCCGTGGTGCAAGTGGACGACGTCGTCGATCCAGCTGCGGCGGCAGTGGCAGCTGGTGCCCCCGAGGCCGCCGCCGCCTGCTTGGGCTTCGCGCGCTTGGCGTGGCGGCGGTAGCCACCGCCCACCGGCACGTTGCGGAGCGCGCCGCCGCGCGTCCAGTAGCGGCGGCACGCTCGGCAGAAGTGGCGCGGCTGCGAGAGAGAGTAGTTGTTGAAGTAGCAGAACTTGGTGTTGGTGGACTCGCAGCGGGGGCACTTGAGCCCCGGCTCCGGCAGCGGGATCCTTGCCAGCCGCGCCCGCTCAGCCATCGACATCGGCTTCGAAGGCCCCACCGGCCCGCCGCCGCTACCGCCTTCGGGGAGCGCTCCCGGCATGATTGATGGCTGCAGAAGCTCATGATTGCCGTCGCCGCCGCCGCCACTGGCCGCAACCTGGTGGTGAGCATGCTGCTAAAAAATCGAATTAGCTAGAGATGCATCAAGAAGCTCGGAAGCAAACAAGAGCCAGAATTAGGCCAGAAATTTGGCCAAGTATATACCAAGATAGTGTTTTGGATCAGAATATTTAGCTAGCCCTAGTATTCTCTTCCTTTTTATGTTTTAATATTGCTACAACTTTCTCCTTTTATTTGTGCTAGTTCAAAAGAGAGTGAATAAAATCTCGGGAAAAGAAAGGGAGGATGACTGAAAATCACCTGGTTATCATTCCAGCTTGAGGAATCCAGGAAGGCAGGGGGGAAGATCATGGTGGGTGGGCGGTGATGTTATCTGGCTAGCTCTCTAGAGAAAGTGAGTCTTGTGCTAGGGTTTGGCTCTTGTTTTTTTTTCCCTTTCCTTTCCTTTCCCCTTGTGCCTTGTATTTTTCTTCTGGTGTGGCTAAAGGTTGTGTTTGATAGGGGCTTGGAGGTAGTGGAGAGAGCTAACCAAGGGTCCTCCTCATGGGAATCATAGAGAGAAGAAAGAGAGGAGAGAGAGAGATCAGACTGAGACAGGATCAGTGAGAGTGAGGTGGGATGAGCAAGAAAAAGAAAAAAAAAGGTAGGCATGTGCCTTATTTTGTGATTTCGTGGCTTTTCTTCTTTGTGTCGCTTATGAGGCCAGAGGTGGCCCCAGAGGACACAGTGCTTTGGGTCTCGTGGGACTCTAGAGACCCTTCGGGGAGGCTCTGAGTTATCTCTAGAGCATCCCCGAAGGGACACCTATTGCGGGGGTCAGTCCTGCGGGCTTTGCCGGGTCGTTGAGGTCGCCCCTACAACAATTCATATTTATAATTTATCACACTAATAAACTATCTCATGATCGATAGTTCTTGTAATTGATAAAATGATGTGAATCCAAGTGTGTGCTAGCCCTTCCCATAAGCAACGTCGTCAACGGTCACCTACAAACAACAGTAGAGCAAGGGTGAATCCATGACTCAGTAAGCAGAATAATAAACAATGAGCAATGCTTAATCAGTAGTAAACAATATCATCATCAACATCAATTGTTCTATTTTTTTATTTCCATGCTCAATCAACCATTTCTCTTCTCTTTATTCTCATACACAATCATCAAATACTTTTCATTCAGTACATCTCTACACTACATGTCCACATGCACTTCTTTCGTGCATACCGGTATAGTGTGAGTGGACACTCGTGAGTCGTGACAATGTTCACTCCCAAACTCGTCCTCCTCAAGGATCGGGGACCTCCTCCGCTCCCATGGAGTCGTGATCAACATGATCACCTTCTCGTATGCAATGATGTTTATGAATGCACAACTATTCATAGATTCATCAATACTACCATCGTCCAATATTCTCATATGCAACAATGCGGAATAAATCATGACCACTCACATTGCTTGCAATTAAATAAAGTAAAATCATAAACAATATAATGGTAATATGTGATAAAGAAATACAGTGATCAACCAATGAATATTGTCTACCATGCATTTGCCTCTGTATCCCTGTGAAGCTGGATTACGACGCGGCGGCAAAGTACAAGAGACCACACTCCCTGAACAAACAATCCAAAACATATCTCAAAATCATAACATTGTAGCACCAAACTTTATTCTATTCGTCATCACATGTCTACGTCAAACCGACCCAATTAACCCAGAACTTTCGGACACACTACCCGCTGTCTCCGTAGTAAAATGACCCTAACTTATTCATCCGAACTCTAAATTTCACCTTCCAAGACTTTTTGTAATCCTCATGAAATAACCTACAATTTCCTACTAATGGTGAACCCATGATTCTACCGTTTTCTACCCTGTTTATTTACCCGAAAACCGTTCCAGAATCTATCCGAACAATCCATTTCACAATTTTATATATTTAATTCTAAAACTTGAAAATGTAATAACAATATGAGTTCTAGAAACTACACAAGATTTTCTACATTATTCAATTTGACACCAATATTTAATGTTACCATCTAATATACGAAACCAACCCAACTTCACGACGTCTACCAACTAGGTCCAGAATCTGGACAACAACCTTCCAGAAATCGTATCTTTTCGCTCGCTACTCCGATTCTAATGTTACAGACCGTTCTGGAAAGCTAACGATATTATCTAACTTCTATCTAATTAGACCAACCTCTGAATCCGATTGTAAATATCCCTAATCACTCCTGCAAGGTTCTGCGCCTAACCTTGACGAACTAGGGCAGATTGAAAACTAATTTTTCCCTAATCAAAACGACCTACAAAATTAACAGCAACTAATCCATGACAACCTGGGAATTATCATAGATTACCCTTGAAAATCACGATGTTGATCACGAAACTACGCGAATTTCCTCTCTTCTTTCTTCCTTCCTTTCTTTTCTTCTTTTTTTCCTCCAACCTTCCCTCTGTTATTCCTTGCTGACCTCCTTGCTTCACTTCACAGCACCACAACAAGCATGCAGCGGCAATTAGCAGCCACTGTGCATCTTGCATTATTCCTATGCAAAGCATGCAGCAGATTTTTACTAGCAGCGACGCTGCACAGGGAGCTTGGGGCGGCACAGGAGGTGGGGCACAGCTAGGTCAGGGGCTAGCTACATCCAGACATCCAACGTTTTTGTGACAATTTGCATATGCATTCCAAGCGATTGCAGAGAAATGTCTAGATATAGTCTTGGGCCTTGTTCTTGCTAGCTTGACTGTAAATGACAAAAGTTACATTATCAGTAAATTAATACTTGGAGGCTCCATCTGCATGGCCAGTGGATGCGATGTCAGTCGATTTCATCTGTTTCATGTTGACTTTGGTAGCAGAAGCCAGCAGGTAGATCAATCTTTTCTGAAGCTAGTTAGTACATAAGAGGGTGTTAATTGTACTTACCACGAGAGAGAGAGAGAGAGATGTACTAAGAATTAGATAGAAAGGTACCTTCAGTCCTCACCAGAGAAATCAGTGTACAAAATGGGCCAGGTTTTGATAATTTTCTTGTCCTCCTTTGTGTTACAGGTAGGGGATGCCAATCATTGCGTTTACTCACGTACGGTTAATTTGGATCTTTTGCTTTGAGTTTCAGCAATTATTTCAGGATCCAATTGGGATTAACTGTGAATAGTTGAGTATGGCTTTCTTTGTTTTGAGCTTCTCACCTGGAACTCATCGATGCCCCTTTACAAGCATATTCTCTACATAGTGAGGTGTTTACAAGCATATTCTCTACATTGTACTCGGACCGAGTTAGTTACTAGTCGAGAGAATCTATTAGCAGGTTGTTGAATTGTATGTGCATGCTGCACGTTGGGAGTCAAGGCAAAGTTTCGGAGATGTGGCACCAGAATAGGTCCTAGCTAGTAGTAAGTAGACATGCATGCAAGTCAGTTAATAGAATTAGTCAAGGAGTCAGTGCGTGTGTACCGTAGGCACCCAGATTTCTCAATCTGAATTTCTATGTGAAAATCTCGTGTTATTCGCTGAATCAGCAGATAGTACCTACAGATACATCATTGAATCATTTCATACATGGCGTGAAACCAAATCATTCATTAATTCAACACATCAGAGTTTACATAGACCGCTCCGGGTCGAGTTTTACAATAATGACCGAACATGCTAAAAGATTACATTACAAAAATAGCGGAAGCGACAACGGAAGCAAAAGGAGGTGAAAGCACATCTCTCCACAGGCAAGCCACTGGGGAAACCCGTCTGCACTGATATTACCCGAAAAGCTCAGATAATACGGGAGGCACGCAAGTACCGACGGAGTCAGCTAGACTGAGGTGAGACTGGATCAGCTAAGGACTAAACTACGCTTCAAAAATTCCTGGGTCTTCAGACGTCTGGTTCCTTGTAATAGTCGTAAGCTCCACGATTTCATGCTTCTGAGGGTTGGGGAAAGAGCGAGAGTTAGCACAACTACCGTGCTCGTGAGCCAACACAACAGATGCAGTAATATACATGCAAGGCTAAACAAGGATGGCTCGGGTTTTTTTTATTTGCGCAAAGCAACATTTTCAATTATCTTAAAGTACAAAATTCCTATGACTTAGCATTTTAAACAAATTGTATTTTGTTAAAGAAAGTAATTATAATATTAAATAACAGTAGATATTCACTCCATCAAAGACTCTACAAATGCTTATTTTGATTGGAGTTACCTTCATACATTAACCACACTGGATACAACGATCCAGGGAAACACCAAACCTCAGGCTAGATGAGTCGGCCTGATTTTCATACCACCCACAAAGGTTTTTTTTTTTGAAATAGAACTAACTCAAGTTAAGTTCCCATATCGGCCTATGACCGTAGGCGCGGCTGTTTAAACAGTTTTGACTCTGCAGAGTTTGTACACTGTACCCATAAGAGACAATCATACTCGTTACCTCACATGATTTCGTAGTCATGTAGTTGAGTGATCGTCACAGTAACCCTTCGAACTACCTTGCCCCTTCCGTCATCTCACCCATATGGGGTTACGCCCATAAGTTGTGCGGGATGTTCACCACAACGACTAGTGCAGCTGGCCTCAGCCACAACGACTAGCATAGTTGGCAATTTCACCTTAGATCAGTGTCCCTTTCAAGCCGGAATGCATCATGCCACTTGCACATTCCCTCTCTTCCACCATGTGAGATGACATTCATAGTTTGATAATTTTACGAAGCCAAGTTGCACTTTGCAGACTTGTGGTTGTACTTATTTTACACGGGAAGCCATGACAAGATTAAGTCCTTAATCCATTTCGGCGGTTCATACCACATACCAACCACTCTCGTGCACGACGGCACACACCACTCTCTCCATCCGCCCAGATGTGGTATTAGCAAGTTTTAGGGTTTTGGAGAAGTGTAAAACAAATTAGCTCAACTATTTCGGTCATTTACCCAGTGATTGCCCAAAATAATCCTTATGCTTAAAAGATGATAATTGGGGTGGTTAATACCCCGGTACTCAAGCAAGGCTAGCATGACACGTGAGTACATACTATAACTAATAGGTTACCATATAACTACTAGGGTGACAAGGATCAGGGAATCCAATTATCAAGGACAAGGTATAATAATTATTTTATAATCAAGTTGGCATTTAACTACCTTAGGACTATTTAACATACATTTGCATAAAAATTAAAGCATGCAGTTTGCTATTTTAAAAGAACATAATTAGCATAAAATGTAGGTTCAACATGATCAAAGTGTTGACTCGCCTGGGTCAGGTTATCGCGGCCTTGATCTTACTCAGGGTCTTCTCTGCCAGGGGTCTTGAGTTCTGGGTCTACGCCTTTATTCGGATCTTGATCCTGCTCGAGTCGTTGCTTCTTCTGGATTTCAATTCCTAATTACGCGATAATAAATGAGAAAACCGAATAAATCCATAGAACTTCAAAAGACCAAACACATTCAAAGTGCTTTAAATAAGTCTTGCAACGAACGAGCTTAAGAGAGAAGATATAGCGAGGCGGGGATGTTTGACAAAGTCAAACGAACAGCTGAGTACACAAGGCAAAGACGGAGATACTCTGCCGGGGAAAAACAAGGGGAAACAAGGTTGGAGGAAGTTGCATAGGAATACCTCACTTCGGATATGGAAGATGGCAAGATATTGTCGATCGGATAATGAGACAGCTTGACCTAAATTTTAAAACAAGAGCTTCTTTTTTAAAAAATAATGGATATTATTCGAGCAAGATATTGAGATTAACATGTTAATCCCGAATAGCTTCCCAAAATTATTTTTAAAAAATTGTAAATTAATTTCTAATACCACAAAGAATTTTACACAAAAGTGGGAAATTTGAGTTAAATAGTTTTATCAAATATTTGACATGACCGCGGAGACGATTACGAAGGTCATTTGCATAACTTTGATTTCCCGAGATTTTACAAATTACGCTCCTAATCGATAGCTCTCAATTATGGGTGAAATGGATAATTCCGCTAACGTTTCTCAATCGGCGAGCTAACCATTAACAACGATTAGTCGAAACATTGCAATTCACAACACAATCATAGAGAGTAAATATTTTGGAAATGTTTTTTTTGCCAAAATGGAAAACTACTATACAACCGAGTATTACAAAACAATACAAGATCACCATGCCAAAATCAATTACACCAATTTCAATACACAAAACTTTCTTTGCCAAAGACTCAACTCCTGCTGCTGCTTCACGACCACACTGCACAAGGGGTTAACAAAAACATATCAAGATCAAAACACATATTAACTACTCAAAAACGGATCACTCAACCCACTGTTGTTGCTCTGCTGAATCGCCTGAGGAGTGGTAATCGCTGAGAGAGAGGGGTGGCTTGGCCACGAGAAGCGAGGAGAGGTGCGGGCGGTCGGACGGGCGAGGCGGCCGTCCGTCCGGGAGCAGCGCGCGCAGGCGGTTGGGTGAAGTGGCCGGGGGAGACAGAGAGGGAGAGGAGAGCAAGGGCACCGGGGTGGTTGGGACTGCTCACCGCGAGGTCGGCCGAAGCGGGAGAACGACGAGAGCAGCGCAAAGGGAGGCGACGGGCGGCGACTTATGGCGATGGGAGGCTCGGCCGTGGCGGGATGGCCGAGGCGGTGGGCGGAGCTCCGGTGGCGGCGATTTAAGCGGAGAGGCGCCAGAGTGGGGCGGAGATGGAGGCGAGTGGAGAAGAGAAGACGGGGTAGCTTGCGGCTTTATAGCCGGGTGTCCGAGCGCCGGGCAAAGACGAGGGAGGCGGCCGAGGCTCGCGCGGCGGCACTGAGCGCAGCGCGATCCGAGGAGAGAGGAATGGGCGGCGCGGGGAAGAAGGAGGAGCAGGAGACCGGGCGGAGAAACCGGGAGGGGCGGCCCAGGCACGGGGGAGCTGAGGCCGAGCGAGGGCGCGTTGGAAAATCTGGAGCCGAGCGGCGCTGACGCGGATCCGGGGGAAGGGGGAAGAGACCGGGAGCGCAGGCGGCGGAAGAACCGGGCGCGGGGTGGCGCGTTGCAGGAGATGGGAGTCGGGCGGAGGGAGAGAGGGGAGAGAGGAGAAAATGGGAAGGGTGCGGGCCGGGGAGAGAAGAAATAGGGGAAGAGGCAGAATGTGGCCGGGCCGGGGAATGGGAAAACGGGCCGGCCGGGGGACGGGAGAAAGGCCAGGTTGGTCGGGGGAAGGTAGAAAGGCCCGGTGGGCCGGCCGGGTGTGGGGGGGAGAGAGATGGAGATTGCTTTGAATTTTGCCAAATTTTGAGAATTTAAACAAAGGCAAAATCTGAGCTTTGGATTTTGGAGCCTGAGGTTTAAATTATTGGGAATCTTCTGAGATTAAAAACCAAGTTTTGAAATTACAGCTCACTTGCCGAATACGGATGCTACATGTATCTTGTATAAGTATCATATCTCTTGAATGAAGTAAATGAGTCATTTTCAGTGAGTCATTTGTCTTTCGTGAGTGTGTATTTGTAGAGAGAGAGAGAGAGAAAATATAAGGAAGGGAGCAAGAAATCTTGAGAAATTTCCAGCGAGGTCGTGGTCCTGGGCGGTCTCGCGGCGGCAGAGCTCAAGGTGCCCTGTCGTGTTGGCGAGCGGCGGAGGGAGGCGTCGGGGATGACGTCAAGGACGACAGCGAGGTCGCGGAAGGCGGCGGGTCGAGCAACGAGGCGTGGCGATTCGGCGAGGACGTCGGCTCAACTTCTCCACCGGGCCGCGGTGCCGCGGAGTTCGAGGGACGCCGATCGGCGATGATGGAGGTGCAAAGCGGAACCGGCGGCGTTGTCGGCGATGGAGCGGCAAAGAAACAAGAGACGAGGCGTCGGCGGGTGTCGACGAGTCGGCCGATTAGCGGCGCTGAGCGATCGAGTCGTCGAGCAACGACAAGAGACGATGCCGTCGAGCGGGCGACAAGCGGCGAAACCCTAGGTGCGCTCGATACCATATTAGGAGCAGTGCTTGTATATTCATGAGGCCAATGAGCCGGTATATATACAGTAAGGATTACGAGATAAGAAATCAAAATATATCTAGAGTCCTACTCTAACACAAATATATCTCTAACTATATCTCTAACATACATATTAATTCATGTCGATTCGTTGTTTAATTCACTGGAGAGCGTGCCGGTAGCAGTTCTTGATTGCGCATCTATGTATGTATATCAATGAAAAGATGGCGATGATTGCTTAAAAAAAATTAAAGGTGTGATGGGTCAGTGAATTGAAGCTAGCATAGTAGCCATGCTCAGCTCGATTGGATTGCCCTGCTTGCTTCTGGTCTGGTCCCCAAAAGGGCCAAAAAAAAAAAAAAAGCTACACACACTGCTGTTTCTGCTTGCTTTGCCTCTATTATGTATGTGCGCGTACTGTGGAGCTCATCGATCTGTCGTTTCTTGTCATCCTGTAGCTAACTACGACCCTGCCCAATTAATATAAGCCTACTCGCTCCATCGGTGTCAGTGCATACATACATACATACATATACATATGCATGTACTGTAAAGCAAAAGGAATTAAGCTGATCTGAAATTAGCCTAGTAGGCAGTACGTAGCATTATTACACACACAATGATTTTTAAGCATGGTAAAAGCCGCTACAAGGACGTGGAGAGTCGGTGTGCTCGGAGGACGCAAGACTCTGATGGGCTGTGGGCCCATGGATTGCCTGGGCTGGCGTCGGCCCTCTACGAGGACCATTGCAGTGCAGGTGCAGGTGGAGCATCGGAGAGAGTGCAATCTCTGCATGTCTGTCTGTCTGTCTCCCACCGAAACGACGCCAGCATCCTGCTCCTTGATGAACTCGTTGATGCAATGCACCCAGCTGAGTAGCTGACAGTAGGATCAACCCCCCTGCTCCTGCTCCTGCTGCCGACACGGACGGCGGCATCCTCGTGCGGATTGCATGTTAATTGTCAGGTTGCTGCTGTCTGCTGGCTTGTCACTTATCAGACACTGGAACTATTGCCTCAGCCGAAACCAGCTGAGCAGGCATCAAACAGTTCGTTTTGTACTAAGCACAACCAAGCAAACATACGACGAGTACATCACTATATCTATATCACCAAGCCGCCTGCTTAACAGTAGAACGCATTTCATCCCAAGGCTGTGTTTCTAGCTACATGACAGGTGCCCGGCCCAGATATTTCAGTCAGTATGCAGCAAGGAACAGCAGCAACTGAAAGATCTCCATAGCAACAGATAAGGAAGGTCAGAACCTATTTATGAAGCGAATTTTGCCCAAATGAGCGAGCACCACCGGTTGTTCTAGTCTCGTATCCTATACAACACTCTTGGGCGAGCCAGAAAGAAATACAATTGCATCAACTCGATCGATTACCATATGAACAATAAGCTAAGCTGCGACTCTTAATGTCATCGTTTGCTGACATACGCAAACACAATCGCAATCACGATGATGGTGGCGATTTCGCTGGCTCATCGCCTTGGGGGTCTTTGCCAACAGCCTTCTCCTCCAAGTGTCCCTTCAGCCCTTCTTGATAGGTCTCTACATAGCTCTTTAGCGCGTTTGTGTAAGTCGACGCGCGGGTCATGTAAATGCGTCTCAATGCAGGCTTCAGGGCCTCCGCCCCACCCCTTGCCGCGGCCACGAGGTCCTCAAGCACGGTAGGCTCACTTGTCGCCTCCTCGGTCTTGGAGCTGGATTCCTGTTTGGCCTTCTTGTAGTCGTTTGGTCTGAGCTCAGGGCCGATGTTTCTGACCCAGGAAGCCCCATAGAGCCTGGTTGCCTCCATGAGAATACACCACTTGTCTTTCCAGGTGAGCTTAGGCCGCTTCTTGATGTGCGGTGGGTCTGGCAGAGATGATGGAAACGCGATCTCTTTAAGATCGTATCTCACGTAATCACGCACCTTCCTGCAAACAACTCTAAACTGCATCCTGCTTGTTGCTACAACAACCTCTTCCCTGTAGTTTGACAGTAAATTAACCTGCACCATGATGACAGCAAAGGTTATTAAGCCCTCATTTTTGCTCCCACATTCTAGATCCTAACACAGGGCAGTAAAAAAGCACAGTGAAGTTGGTACGCAATACAAGCCTAGATTGATTAAGCATGTAAAGTAACAAGAAAGCTAGCAAATCATCTGTGAAATTAAACAAGTAAGCACCACAAGCACCCGTTGCATCTTGCTAAGCTCTCTAGAGGCCACTCTTACCAGAAGAGTATCTAAAGGTGGACTACTCTCCTAGTTGTAGTTAGTACCACAAGCACCAGTTGCATATGTTATTTTTTTCCATCACAAAAGCATTTCATCGAACACCATACCTTCAAACAAAAATTGGGATTTGGAAATGAGATGCACACTCATCTCTCTCTGGGATTTGGAAACCAAACGACGCCGCCGCCGCCACTCCCCGCTCGGCGCTCGCTGTGCCGCCGCCCTCACCCTCCTCCTTGCCGGCGCGGCGCCACGACTACCGCCACTCCCCGCTCGGCGCTTGCCGTGCCGCCGCCCTCGCCCTCCTTGCTGGCACGGCGCCACGACTACCGGTCATCGGTCCGCTTCAGCCCTCCTCCTTTGTCTAGCCCACAGTATGTAATCTCTATGAGAAAGCACGAGCCAATGCACTGAACTGATGATTTCAGCACCACATTAAGAACAGAACAGCAATGTTTTAATATATGGACACTTCACTCTTTATCATTGTAGAATCACGAAACAAGAAGAAACGGTGTTCTTCCAGCTGTTTCAATAGACTAATTCACAGGATTTGGCTTGCCAATTACGAAGTACGAACAAACAATTCCTTTATGTTTTGTTGCACATAAGCAACACAGATCACGTTAACTCAACAAGAACTCCAAATCATTCACAGTGGCATAGTTTTCGACAAGGAATATTAAATGAGAAAATTATAAGTCAACATGCCAAAAAAAATCCACTCTATGGTACTTGCTAATGCATGGATCGGCAATTCAAGACGGAATCACGGAATAAGCATATAAATAGTAATGGATCTAGAAGTCTAGAACACTTCCACACACGAATCACAAACGGCGAGGTAGTGACAAATCCGCGATACAGCACATATAAATGCTACGCCCAATTAAATCGCGAAAAAAACAACATCTATCAATAGATATCGGCGGAAGAGGCGCACCTCTCTTCCTCGTGTGGACGGAGGCCGACGGCCTTGAGGTGACGCGAGGACGGCGTGGCGGCGGCGGCGCCAAGAGAGTAATGGGGAGAATGAAAACCCTAGGCCTGTGCTTTCTTGTATAATAGGAGCAGTCGAAGACTACTGCTCTCTTACGGAGACGGAGTACTGCCTATTGGGCCGTCTATGTGGGCCTGCATGGGCTGTATTTTCTTTTAGATTACCACATATGTTCCCATTTTTCAAGTTGGGAACTTACCCCTTTTTGTCAAATATAATCTGGCAACTTAGCAATTGTGGTTTCATAATCTGGATCGAGCACTACATCTTAAAAAAACTGGTGTACTAAGGTAGTAATTTTCTGTCAACTTAAAGGTCTATTTGAGAACTTGGAAACCCCAGAACAGCACTATTCTCTCTCTAATGCCAAATGCTAATTTGACATTAAGACAAACTGTGGGCTAGACAAAGTGACGAAACTATCTGTTAGTACTTCAAAACTGTTGAAGGGAAGCTAGTGCCTAGTAGTAATTCATTGTTGCGCAAGGACTAGGATATGAGATCGAACTAGCTTAGTTTCATGGCTTGCTTAGCCTAGTTTCATGGCCCGATTGAACATTTACTCATGTCTTTCTTATTGCAATGTGCCGGGACATCAAATCCGGTTTGTTGTTTTTAGTTTCCATGTCTAATCTGCAAGCTTAGGTCTTTGGAGTATAATCCCCTTGCTTACACCTGTCAATCGAGGCATGCATGGTTTTTGTTCTGTTAAGTGCTATTTGAGCTAGCTAAATGATCAAGCACCTAGTTCCATCTTAATAACTGACATGCCCTTTGTTGATGTAGCATGGACACCCAGGTGAAGTTGGCTGTTGTGGTGAAGGTGATCGCCCGGACTGGTTCCAGGGGTCAGGTGACCCAGGTCAGAGTCAAGTTCTTGGATGACCAGAACCGTCTCATCATGAGGAATGTCTCTCTATGGGATTTGGAAGCCAAACAACGCCGCCGCCGCCACTCCCCGCTCGGCACTCGCCATGCCGCCGCCCTTGCCCTCCTCCTTGCCGGCGTGGCGCCACTACTACCGGTCATCGGTCCGCCTTAGCCCTCATCTCCTGGCCGACTCCCTCAGTCCCTCCCTTGCATGCACCCGTGGTGGGGTCAGGTGGCGTGCTGTGAAGCTGTGAACACCATCGGGTGTGTTAGGGTTTGAGGGGGGTTTGAACCTTTGAGGAGGGGGGAGGCCGGATGGGCCTAATGCATTAATTGGTCCGGACCGCGTGAAGGTGCGGAAGTTAAGAGCTGAAAATATATGGGCCACAAGTATAGATTCTTTTGGCCCAACTATCTTACTAACCTTTACCTAGTCTATTACTACTTGCTTCTTTTTCAGTTGTCCTTTTGGGCAGTCTCTGATACACACATTTGATTATTGATTTTTTATAATTATATCTTAGTAAAAAATATTAAAATGTAATGTTTTAAAAGCATTTCCGATGACAAATTTAGTAATATCATTTCCACGTGATAAATCCAGATATTTTTTCCTATACTAGGGGGCAAAGTTTTAAAAGGTTGAATGCACATATTTTGAAATGACATCTAAAAAAGAACAGAGGGAGCGGTGCCAAAGCCTCTCATAAAAGAAAAAAAAAAGAAACTAGTACAAAAGTAGAAATTGTTTGGTTAGAGGATCAATCCATTCCTCGACATCCCATTTGTTCTGTGGAATGGAATAAGTTGACCTTTTATCGCGTGGTTCCTAATGAACCCAATTTCGATAAGAAAAAGAAATGAGAGCATACTAAATTTTTTTGCCAAATGTTCTCAACGTGGGCCAACATATCATATAGTATCAGACACCCATTACTCAAACCAAACCTACACGAGCTGGTTTTTAGTTTACTCTTGCACTTATTCAGTGGTGGAGCTTGAGCCAAATCTCAAGGGGGGCCAAAGGTCAAGGTAAATACATAACCATTCAAGCGCTAAATCATACTGCTACAACATGATATAATCTATAGCCATTGAAGAGCAGTAGATTGATCTTGTCCACATTTGGGTTAGAAAATACCATGCCTGAGCAAGTTACATCTATAAACTACTCTGAAACAAAAGGAATTATACCAAAATACAATTTAACCTTGGAGTTAATCACTACTCACTACATAGTTGGAAGCATCCACAACAAAATGGTTTAGTTGCTATTCTAATCCTTACTTACCATGTTGGGTAAAATCTGCTAGATAATACTTCTTCACCAACTCGCATATGACAGCAGCTTTACAAGATCTAAATCCATTTTTTGGGATCAAAGTAACACTAGTGGATTAAAGATCAATTACCTTCTCATTGAACCTAAGATCGAATTCTTTGCCTTCATTGTAATTTATAAACGTTAATTGATCAATTTACTGCAAAATACATGCTAACAAGGCATCAAGTTCTGTAGTGCAAACCGTCCAAAATCAAGAATTTATAACCTAATTAGCAAATGCCCCAATTAATATTGAAGATACGTGGAGTGAAGGTGTGAGAAAGACAGAGATTTGGAAGGGCAAGAATTACTAGGACGACAGGCAACAACCGCCGAACGCGTGTGGGTGCCGTGCGTCGTGATCCGGCGGCCGCCGCAACGCGCTCGGACGCTCGTCTAGTCGTGAGTCGTCGCCCCCTCGATTTTGCAGCTTGCCTCGCGTGCGCCGCCACCGAACGAGCCCAAGGCGACAAGCAATCGAGCGAGGAGCAAATCGGTGAGCTACAGAGAGCTGTAAACGGACTAACGACCTAAACCTAGTTTTGTGGAGAAGAGAAGGGGGCCAAGGGGAATACAATTGGGTCATGATGGTCCAACGGGGAAGAAGGCAAGAATTAAGGCAAAGTGGGCCGAACTCGTGTGGTTTTCGAAGTGTAGGGGTGACCGACTGAAGGAATAGGGGTGATATATATGGCCCTAAATAACAACCGCACCTTCACTGCTAACTAAAAAAAAAAAAAGCTGCAATCAGAGCGGATAATAACGCTTATTTTGTATCATATTATGTTTTTTTTTCTCGAAGTCGGATACGAATAGTATTGTGTACTCATTTCTTCGTCTCGTATTTGTTCCGTGAGCCTTCGATCGGTCGGTCAGATGACGGGAATTATCTGCTTCTTTTGCATTCTTACACATGATATTAGACAAATTGGAGTGCAATCAAAACGAACATAGAGTGGCTAATCGCTGAGATGTCGAAGGAAAAATACTTACTATCCTCTGCCTTCTCAGATGCACCAATCCACCTATATATTATTATGTTCTTAAGTGAAGTCACAACGGACTTTTCTTGTATCACCTGACATACAGATTGACAGATATCGTTCATCTCGTATCCTATTTTATATTTTCTTTGGAGTTAGAGTCAGATACGTATAACGTTAAATTAGCCCGCCCGGACGCACATAAATTATCTGTTCCGAGCCCTGGACTTATCCAAAACTGTAAATCTGTGAGCGCTGAATCTGTGGTCTCTGCTTCGATTTGCGGCCATCTTCAGCTAGCTAAACGCACACTGAGAAATAATTTACCAGCACAACAAGCTAGATAGAACTGTATGCTCCGTACACTCATATTCATCGCATTGCTCGCCAAGTAGCCAGGCGTGCATGAATGACCACAAAACTGTCGCTAGCTAGCAGTGTCATCACTCGAACGATAACATATAAATTTGCCAAAATTTCCCAGAATTTGCGGTCAAAAAGTAAGAGAGACTCCATATGTAGCAGCAGCAAATAGTTTAGTATCAGCGAATGAATCCCAAGTCATACGTACAGTACACCGCGAGCATTTGGGAAATTATTAGCAGCTTGCATCTTATTATTGCTAGTGCGCGCGGTGAATGCATGGATTCAGTCGATCTTAATTATTATTGAACTGTACGTCATGAGTAATCCATCGTAGCTAGCTAGCGAAGTAGCGATTAACTAATTATATTACTCGTAGCAGCGATTGGCAAACAACTCCGAGCACGTACGTAATCAATTACGGGTTCAAAACGATCTTGTCGTACTCGCCGGCGTGAGAGGAGGCGGCCGCGGCGTCCTGGCTGTCGAGCGGGAAGAAGAAGGGGTAGGTCTCGTAGCGCGCCATGCAGCTGCTGTAGAGCACGCGGCAGCCGCGCCGGAAGCGGCAGTAGTTGGGCATCTCCGCCACCGCCTGCGCCACGCACAGCCCGCAGTCCGCCGCGGTGATGTCCCTGGTGCACCACCCCAGCCCGTAGATGGTGACGCCCTGCGCGAACCCCGCCGTCTCCCTCGCCAGCCCGCCGCCCGCCGCGTCGCCGGCCTCGTCCGCGACCCGCGCCATGAGCTTCCGCTCGGCCCGGTCGAACGCCTCCGGGTCGCCGCTGGCGTTCTGCGTGTTGAGCAGGATGAGCGTGTACCCTGTGTCCGGCAGGCCGAGGAAGTCGGCGTCGTCGTAGCGCATGAAGCAGTAGTCGTACCACACCCGCGCGTCGGCCCGGCCCCGGCACGCGGACGCGAGCTCCCTGGCCGCGGCGGAGATGCAGAGCGCGCAGTCGGAGGACGGGATGTCGCCGCGGCACTGCGCGAGGCCCCAGATGGCGGAGTCGCCGCGGCCGGCGGAGGCGGTGGCGTAGAAGGCGGCGGAGGCGCGCGGGACGAGCGCGGAGAGGACCTGGCTGATGCTGGCCTGCGTCTGCGCGCTGCTGAAGTCCTTGGCGCAGTACGTGGTCACCGGGTCCACGGCGGAGCACGGCTGCGGTGCCGCCGCCAGGAGCAGCAGTGGCAGGAGCAGAAGCAGCAGCGCCGGTGGAGACCCCATCGATCGATCGATCGATGGAGCTGGAACTTGCTACGGAGGTGTTCTTCTTGTGGTTGATGTGACATGCAATTTGTATGCATGCGTGGGCGCGATCGATGGGGATTCGGGAGTGCCTTCTTATATTATATGCATGGGCATGGCGTAGAGGCGCGAGGAGTGGATGGATGGCTCCTCTCCTCCTGGCACCTGCTGGCTGGTCTCTGGTCCGAGTGAAGTGAAGGAAGCTCAGCTCGTCCCGATAGTTCGCCCGCAGCCATCGTTGACCGCGGCTAGCTAGCTACTGTCAGGGCAGCAAGCACTTGATCATTTCAACTTCTTGTACGACGACTGATTGTTTGATTACTTAGTGAGCAATTAATTCTAAGCTCGCCATACTAGTACGATTGATTGTTCGATCGCTGGATCGGATGACATCGATCGATCGATGACCTTAATTTTCTCCAGCAGCATGCAAGATCCTGTTGTTGGAAATAATATTATATTTGTACCCATCCAAACTCGATCGCAAAAGAGTGTACATAATCTTCATCTCTAGAAGAATTACTATACTGCAAGCAACTGACTCAACACACACACACACACATATATATATATATACCTAGTGTAGGTGTGCAATATATGAATTGAATTGTTCTGGTCGCACGAGCTGATCGCGCCATATATAATCTTCTCGTTCGCCGTACAGCGGGCTACCAGTCAATTAAATCCAAAAGGCTAACCAGATAATTAAGATAGTAGTAGCATGTCAAACCTTGGCCGTCACCATGCTGGTGAACAGTAATTGCATTCAGTATATTGCTCATGGCATTGGCAGCTCAGCCTTAGCTTAGTCTCTCTCTCTCTCTTCCTTTTATTTTGAGAAGGAACCGTAGCAGCATGGTCATCGCCATTTTTTGAACTGTATCTGCGAGTTTTCTTCGGCAACGGCTGTTAAAAATCCAACTTGTGGAATAAACCAGCATCTAGTGAAACTTTCCGTTGACCACTACTCCCACTCCTATATTGGATCCACGAGAAAGGTCAATCCGTGAACAGAATTAATGTTGGATTTGACCAGTTAGGACGTAGTCGGTGCCTGCATCGGCGGCGACACTAATAATGCAGCGCCGTATTGGTCAACTCTTTCTGTATGTGGAGAGACTACTGAGCCATCAATCGAGACATTCATTTATTTATTCGCTATGCTGTCTGACTAATCGGGCACTCAAGTCCCCATCTCTCTTTCTCAGCAGTCAGCACAACTGAAATTCCCATCCCCACCGATAGCTATACTACAGAAAGAATATTTATTAGTATCTTCCCTCCTTCGAGAAGGAAGCCTACAAAAGGCTCACATATTGCAATGAAGTGCTATAGTACCACTGGAACTGTGATATTGGAGAGATCTTAACCGTACTTGATATCTTGATATATGCTACTGCTACTCTTGTTCGTGTTTATTGCTAAGCACGCGTAATCATGGTAGACCAACCCCCTTTACGGGGGAAACTAGTACCAAATTTGCACTCTCGTAGTACTACTTAATTATTTACGGAGCATCCTTGAGAGCTTGGAATGGGAGCTCCTCGGGGTGGCCACGTTAGTTCTTTCTTTTTTTACACATCATTTGATTGCGCTTTCCTCTGTTGCCCATGATCACACCAGTTGTTGCGCTCGCACGATCGCGTCTCTGCATGTTCCCGCTGCCTCCATTGCTATGCATCTTCTCTTTCTTTATTCTTCATCTTCTCTTTCTTTATTCCCCATCGTGCCCCTCCGGTTCTCTTCCTCGCCTACGTCGCCAGTGTTTCTTTCCCTTCGCCTCGGCCGCCTGGTTCGCCTCAGCCGCCTCCGTTTAACCTTCGCATTCTCCCCTTCTTATCGTTTCCTTCTCCGTTGGTGTATGCTTGTTTCGTTTGCTGTTTATTTTGTTTCAGTCGTGCCACCCACGCGCCCGATTCCTCTCCGTCTCCTCTCCTGTGACATCCAATTTATGTAACTCAAGGTGAAAAATTGTTTCAATTTCAAAAACTTCCCAAAAACCTAAACCTTTTTTTTCCAAAATTCGAATTTCGGTGTTAGGGTTCTTACTTGGGCTTGGGGCCCCGTTCGGCCTGGCCTTCCTCCCGGCCGCGCCCAGTGACTCGGCTCCCGCCTCGCTCCAGCCGCCCGTGGCGCCCATCTCCTGCGGTCGCGCAACCTCGCAGATGCTCACTTCGGCCTCGTCGCCCACTCCTCGGCCGCCCCGCGTTGTGCGCCCTTCTCTCTCTCCTCTCCAGTAGCGGCGCGCTTCCGACTTTGCCCCGCACGCTGAACCACGCCTCCTCGCGCAGTGCACCCCTCTCCCGGCGCCCCTTGGTCCCGCCGCCCGCGCGCCCATGCCCTGCCTCTCACCCATCCCCTGTAGCTCCTCTGATGCGGGGGGCCCGATCTTCTCGACGTAGAACCTCTCGATAACTTGTGTATCCTGACGAACCACCAGCTGATCCCCCGCGTCAATGCACGGACTTGCAACTCTATGGAAAATTCGCCCAAACACACACTTGATTGGATCCTCGCTGACCACAAGCGAAGATCGTCGAACCCTCAATTCCCAGCGGAAAAGTAAGAACAACCCCTTGTTCTCAACGTCCAATTCCCTCTGTCTTGGCTATAAGCACTACAGAAGAATCAAGCAAAACCTTTGAAAATATATTAAACGTGGTCTGAGGTTACAATGGGGGTCTACCCCTCTATATATAGTGCCACTTCTCCTCCTCATGGCTGCCCAAGAGGCCCTACTTCTATTCTAATTCGGATTTGGAGTCCTACTCCAATTCCGACACATTCCAAAACAAAAAAGAAAACTCTGATTTTACAACCGTCACATTGATTCGATCATATCTTTTGATCCAGAAGGAATTTCGGAGTGAGGGAGGATCCGTTGGATCGGGCTTGAAGTTAGCTTTCCAACAAGCTAAAAACACTCAAATCGGACTTCGTCTGAGAAAGTTATGACCTTTTTACTCCGGACTATCCTGCTGATTCCGAATCCGAATTTGAGGCTGATTCCGAATCCGAATTGAATTCTGAGTTGATTCCGAGTTTGAATTTGGTTGGGCTTGTGGAAGTTTCGAATTTAACTTGGATTCTTGGGCTTCTCCCCCCTTGCTTGTCTCCGATGAGCTTCTCCTCCATTATGACGGCCTTTCTTCAAGAACAGCCTCATATCCTTCATCTCCGTTCATTATTGAATCTTCCAATCTGAGCACAAGCAAAACACTAGTTTTAAGTAGTATGAAATTCTCAACTAATTTAAAAGGAAATTCAGTGAACAGATTCACCTGTTGGATAAGCTTCTCTTGTTTTTTCAACTCTCTTAGTAAGCTCATGTTGTTCTGAGGTATTTAATGAATTGAAAATATTATATGAAACAACATAGCTAAGTATGTCCGCATCATCCTCCCTTTCTTCAAAAAAAGCTGTCCTCGGCTTTTGATAGCCTGAAAATATGCTAGACGAAGAAAACAACGTATATGCATGGCATATGTATGAATCAATTATTGTGTTCTTCTTGTTGTTTTGCACAATCGATAGCTCAAAATCATATTTCAAATTGCCCAACTGACTCATATGATAAAATTTAACCTTCCCAACATCAAAGTCAACTAAAGTGGGTAAAAACCAACTGATACCATTCCATACTTCAATTGTGCTACTCTGATTATTTATACATTTAAGAGATAAACAAGTAGGCATCATGTTGCGTTTTAAACAATAGACACTTGTATTAAAACCCATCTTAAAGAGACCGTGACATTGCTCAATAGATGGTTTGCGCAAAAACATGTAATTTTAAATCAACAAGATTATCACAGGTATTGCATATTCGATAAACTTGAAACATGTTGTTGTCTATACCAAAATCTCCAATCAAATTGAATTTATATGTGTGTATGTAGCTATTTACTAGTGATCTTAAATGTGAAATTTTAAGAACCTTCTTAATAACACTAACTACCTCTTTTGGTTTAACGAATATGATATGACACAAAGAATCATTAAGGGATATTCTAGTAAGAACTTCTGTATGAGTAATCAATTCCATATTATGCAAATTAAACATATCAAATTTAGAACTTGGAATCATCAAAGGTATAATGGAGTTCTCAGTTTTACGCACCTTGTTTTGATGAACTTTCGATTTAGTACCAATAGTGTTACCTTGATCGTCCTCCTCAGTTGTTGTAGGTGCCACGGGTATTGTAATGTCATCATGTAATCACGGGGTATCATGTATTCCCTCTCCAACCATGGTTATATCTTCATCTTTCTCTTCCAATGGTGAGGGCTCTTGAATGTCCAACTCCTTATTTGCTTGGTCCACCTGCACAATGTGTGATACAACACTAGAAATAGAGGGTAAGTTGTTAGGTTCAAAAATAATCTTACTTGTCCTATCATCTATCTCTTCCTTTTATTTTGGTGTATCTCTCACACTATCAATTGGGATGCTCTCAACCTCGCATATGGTGGACTCACACAGCTCACTCTTTTTATCACTCTCACTCAATTTGTCTATGTGGCTCTCATTCTCACATGGGTTTTGATACATCTCATCCTTGTAAGACAGTGGGCCAGCAAGGGCACAACTACCACCAACCACGACCTCCTCACGTGTTGCGGGTCGTGACGGGGCAGCACTACTCATCACCTCGGTCGAAGAAAATTTCCCATGCTCCATCTTCTTCTCAAGTGACACACCAGTGGATGAATTAGAACTAAAGAGCCAACGCGGATTTAATTGATGTGCTTGTATGTGCAGCCACCACCTCCTCCTATTTATAGTGGAGGCCTAGAACTGCTAGGGTTTGACTCCATTGGGCTCCCGTTAAGGCCCACTAACAAACGGGTCACACACGCACGCTTCGCAAAGCGCCGTCTTTAACCTTTTGATCTAAACAGCTTCACCTAGCGTCATCTTGCGTCTCAGATTTGCTAATAGGTCACCCTTGTCTATCTTGTGTCACGCTTGAGTCATTGACCTCACCCGGCATCGTCGATCGTTCTGGACCTCAACTCTCCAAGTCTAGTCCCGATCCTCCTCGCCGTTGACCGTCGTTGACCACCAAGCAACCTGCACAACCATAGACAAGCAAACACGAATTCGGGAACAAGTTCTTCACAACTTGACCCATGTTAGTCAAAACATGCATCATGCAACACATATGCACTGATACCAATGAACTTGACCTAACAAAACAACATCACCACGAAGTTGGCGGACGTTCAAGTAGAAACCGGTTCGACCGCTCCATGTGAGCCGGTCGGACCGCCCCCAGGGACTTAGCCGAAATTCATGCCCTGAAATTCCGAAACCTTCTGGAGACTTAAATTGAATAGAACTTCTTACTAGAGACTCCAAAAATCATGAGACCAAGTGCATTGAAATCCCCTCACTTGCCTACAACACCTATTTTTGGCCCAGCCAGTTCTGAGCACTTTTAGGTCACAGCCGGTCCGACCGCCGCACATGGCCGGTCCGACCGATTTGGGACCGGTCAGACCGCCATGCTAGGACCGGTCGGACCGCCCCTGTCCAGAATGCCTGAAACTTTGTCGAAAACTCGTGAAACGACAAACCGTAAACACCATTGCCAATTGTCACATCATCCTAAGATCTGGAACATATCCCCATGATATCTACAGTTTCTTTTATTTCGGTTGCACCACCCTCGCGCACGATTCTTCCCCGTCTCCTCTCCCACTGTCGCCGTCGCCACCACTACCTCCTCCTTGCCTTCCATTCTATCGTCACTGCTCCTGGGTTGCCGCACGCTTGAACCCTAGGACATCATCATCGCCTCCTTCCACTTTTCCCTCTCATCCTCTCACGGAGGAAAGGGAAGACGATGGTGCGGGAGGAGATGTGGACAATGGGAGAGCACCCGCCGGTGTGGCCCAGACCAACTTTAGGGGAGATATGGCATGTGAGGTCCTCTCCTCGTAGTGATCCCTCCTTCTCCTTTCTTATGTTCATCATGGCCCAAAATACGGTGAAAATTCAACTAATTCGTGAGCCGAGATTCTTTGTTTTGTGCATACTTTTTTTGAGCAACCAAGGCTTGGTTCTTCTGTTCATAGATGAATAAAATGTGTGTTCTTGTTTTGATGCGGATTTGTGGACTCTGGTGCTTGGTTCTTTCTATTTTTAATTTGGATTTGTGGACTATGGTGGTTGATTCTTCTGTTCATAGATGAATGAAATGTGTGTTCTTGTTTTGTGCACACTTTTTTTTTGCAACGAAGGCTTCACGGGGCTGCCCCTGGCGCATTGGCCGGGAGGGCTTCTAACAGCGGCGTTCTCCAGGGAGCTGGATTGGGGCTATTGCTAAGAAAAACAAGGATCTTACAGACAAATTGTTCAATTGGTCACGAACTTACAAACTTGATAGGCTTATCCTTGAGAGGTACGGAGTGAGTTTAAAATGATTCTTTAGGGGGTTTATCCAAACTTTATTATCTCAACGTAACATCATTTGTGTATTTTCCGTCGAACGGATATCCAACTTTTGTTGATGCTCTTTGAGACTTGGATGATTGCTTAACAATGGTGCATTTGTTTGCGGCGTTACCTGCCGTCGAAAGTGAACATGTGCAAGTCCAATGAATTCATAACTGCCGCATGTATGTTTTGTTCTGGATTAACGAATTCCCCCTCCCTCAACCTCACATACATCACCCCCAAACAGGGGGTACTTCTAATTTCCCAGTACATTATGCCATCATGCTTGGACATTCCGACGGGGTGATCCACATGTGACATTTTATTCCATTTCAAAACACTCTTTTTCTGCATTGTATCTCAAACAAATATGCTTATGTTCAAAATTTTGAATTTGTAGATAATGGAAATTCAAAAACAAAAAAGTTTGGTTAGTGCATTGGATCATTCACACTTGCCTCTCAAAATTTTGAATTTGTAGACTATGGAGTTTCTTCACACAATGATAAATCTCCACAATCGTTGCGTAGTCTAGTTTCGGGGGTTTGTGGTGGTCTCGCCAAGGTCAATTGGTTCAGTAAGGACAAAAGTTTCTTGTGGAATTTTCTATTATTCCTGTAATCTTTTTTAATTCTGCTATGTTCTCGATCAATCGACCTTGCCGAAACTATTATAAATCCCCAAAACCAGACTACGCAACGATTGTTGATGATCGGTACGTTGAATCTCCGTAATTCCCTCTATCCTAAACACAATCGCGCGCATTTGTCTCCGCGCGTTCCAGTGGTAAATTAATCTTGGCTGCCTTTGAGGTCGTCCAGTGATAGATCAAGCTCATCCGAATCAGTCATAATCGAGCATGGCAGTGCATATTTCAGAATGGACTCAAGCGCATCTCTGTCAGGAGCAGGAGTGCTACCAATAGCACCATGAGCTGCTGCTGCTCTTGCTTTCCGTCTAACCTCCACCATATTCCGATCCTCTTCTCTTATCCTCCTGCCGTACGTGTCTACGTCGAACCCGGCACGGTTCTTCCCGCCGTACGCCTCCTCCATCGCGTCGACGTCGAAGTTGTCGGCCATCACCTTCTGGCCCTCGGCGTCGCGGGTGTAGATGAACTTGGCCGGCTCGTAAGTCGCGTCGTCGATGAACGCCTTCATGAGCTTTCAGAAGGCCTGGAAGAGCCTGGGAGGGTTGTGGACGACGGCGAGGCCGACCATGTCGGGGCAGTAGTTCTGGAGGATGTGGATGAAGGCGCGGGAATCCCAGGCAGGGGGGAAAAATAGTCAGATGCAAACGCAACACTGTGTTGTGTTCCTACTTTGCCTTGCTGTTGTTCTGCAGAGAGGCCTTTTTTTTTTTCTGAATAAGTGATGCTGGCTGATTTCTTCAGAGAAGACATTGAATTTCCTGCACAGAGTTAGTTTCCTTTTGCATGTCAGAAGAAGTAGGACTAGCGGGGGCAAACGCCTGAATGCTGCTAGTCTTGGGCCATTGCTCATCCCTTGATACAGTAAACATACTTGCAAGAATACATAAGATACATGATGAGATCTAGGAGCTTGTGTAGAATGCATGGAGAGCTTGCAAATACAGCAAATCTAGGAGCGAATTAGAATTTAGGCAAGAGCATGAATGTCGATGGTGATACCAGAAAGAATGCGAGAATGATACGGCAGTTGATGAAGTAGAACGGTACGAGTGCTCTTTATACCCACGTACTCTGCTTCTGAAGTGGCAATCTAACCACTTACACGCGACAATATTAAATGGGTTGGCTCCAGTTACATCCCATCCGACAAAAATGTATTGTAACTAGCCGACCGATAATTAATTTCGTCGATACTGTAAGCACGTTTAAATTTAATTTCGTCCGGATGACTGTTTCAGTGTGCTAGCAGTTGGCAGGAGAGACTAGACTTTAGTTTTGTTGACATCTCCGTGCATTTTCTGACACGTACGGGTTCACTACCGTAGATGAAGCCATGAAGGTGATTCAACCATCAGACCAAGAAGACAATGGTGGATCCAAACAATATTCCAGAAATGTGACATCTCTTTTCACCCGAATCAAGTGCACTTTTCTCTCCACTGCTGCAGATTTATAAGCTCTAGGTCCTCTGAACAACAGCTGTTAAGGGCACATGATAATAGATATAGAATGATATTCCAGATATCAAGCCAGGAAATGGGATCAGACTTTAAGTATCATAGCCAGAAGCTGATTTTTTTTCGGTCCAACAATTCAAACGCCTCTTATTAAATTACAAATTGGAGCAGAAAGTGCACATAATTGGATAAACAAACAAACAAAAAGTTAGGTTCATTTGGAACGGCAAAGTAGAACTGGCCAGCCACATTGAAGACGCACACAACTCCACGGGAATAGCAGCTGTTCCTTCACCTGCAGAGACAGTAAGGTTAGGCAGTTAGCATTAGCAATTTCATAAAGCATAAGGCAGAATATAACAGCATACCCCACGATTGAAAATCTAATATGATATGTCACGCATGCACAAGAAGTCAAGAATTGGTTACAAATGTTACAAATAATATGACCAAGTGACCAACGTCAAGCTTTTTTTATTTGCTGTCCATGAATGGTTTAGCAATTATAACAGTCCATTGGAGATCCTAGCAGGTTAAAACAATTACAAACGAAAGCTTAAAATTGCCACAACTAAAAGTAATCACTGGAGCACGGGGCAATCTTTTAACAGTTACAAACAAAAGCTTAACATGGCCACAACTAAAATTTTCTGCAACCGCAAAAGACCAATGGTTTATCACGCAAATGTTGTCAAATAACACCATAAAGACGTCCCATGGGCAACCAATTTGGTCCTCCACATGTCCTCAAGGTCCTCAACAACCAAGTACACATTCATACATTTTTAACAATTTAATTCTACTAAAGGTTCATATATGAGATACTGATTAAAACCAACAGAGTATCACATATAGTAAGATGCAGCTAATTTGTCTCAATGCAACATTCCAACTTTGTTTTTTGCCATCCAGAATATAATTGGCGACATAAAATCATTTCTTCAAGACAATATTGCATAAGCCAATCAAACATTACCAACATACACATACAATGACCTGGAGAATATGATTATTTTACTATAGCACATAGTAGACCATAACAATGGTAAACATGGGGATCCTTTTTTGCATCACCACAACTTACTTAACAAAACTAGCTCTTAGTTGGTTGAGAAATTGATCTTATCCTGTATGCTCTTGTGTTGGAATTTTCCTTTAATCTTGACGCTTTCCGCTTGAGACAAAAAACGAGACGTCGAGACAACGTAAAGCACAAATAACACGACCAAACGAAACTAATTTGTTCAGGAGCACCCTGCTCTCTTTTTGATATTTTTCTACTGCTGCTTCTTCACATTGCGTTGCTTCCTTGACTTCTTACATAGCTTGCTCCTATGCTCCTTATAAAGGCTCCACTATCATACTGGTATGCGGACTTAACTGAACATGAGGCCGACTTGGACACTATGATCCGTCTTCTACTCGGATAACGTAAGTAGAAAAGGAAACAGGCTCAACACTAAACTAGGAAATAATAAAACAAGATTAAATCCAACATCTTGATGGCAGTGAACACACTAGGGATGACAGCTTTGATAGTGATGCAGAGATTCTGCAGTTTTCGTCCTTTAATTGCAGAGAGCAAAATAACACATGTCAAAAGTTCAGTCCGTCGTTTTGTTAGAATTACAGCGGCAGGGCGGGAGGCTTTTGAGTGAAAGAATCTGCCGATTCAGTTGCAAGGCACAGACTGGTCTTGGTGAGAAAACTTGCTCATTCCTCTCCTTGGATCAATCATACCGCGGAGCAGTTGTCCCACGGTTTCGTGTAGCCAGATGCACCGCTAGGCAGGCAGAGATCAAGATATTACGGGGCATTTTTCAACTCAAACGTCCTACTTTCCCCTCTTTTCCTGCAGTCGCCGATTCGACGCATCATCAAGAAACCAACCAAACATCGCATGCCGGCGTCAAGCAGGGACGAAGAATAACAAAATGATTGGTTACGGAATGACTCTAATAATCTGTACCCTCCAGATCTATCTACCACAAGCTGCACAAGGACTAATAAACTAGAGATCTATCTAGGGATTCGGAATAGGGTTGACCTGCTCAGCGCTTCCTGTGCTCCTGGACGAACTTGGAGTTGTTCAGGTCCTCCTCGGTGAAGTTGGCGGTCATCTTGGCGATGAGGTAGCCGGTGATGGCGAATCCGGTGAGGAAGGGCCAGTTGCGGCTCCACTCCCTCCGGAAGAAGACAGGCCACGGATCGAAGGGCTTCATCTCCTCTCGATCTCCTCCTCCCCGGCTCCGGGTGTGTCCTTGTGTGGATGGAATTGGAATCTGCCCTTCTCTCTCTCTCTCTGCGGCTAGGGCTGGAATGGATGTTGCCACCCCTAACTTTACTTGTGTCGCCGTGGGTGGGGATCACATGGCCCGGGCCGTGTTGAGCACAGTTATTGGGCTTAGACGCGATCATCGGAAACTTTCGCCCCATATGGCTTCTGCTTTGGACTTGTCTGAGAACAATTGGTCGGCCCATGCTGTTGTTTCTCGCGAGGGAAAGAAAAAACCAGCCGTAGAATCACCGATCGATCGAGAAGCAAAGATTCAGATCAATTACTGTAGTGTTTTGCTACAGTAAAATTATTACGGTAAATATTTCATCATTCCTAAACGTGCGATCGACTGCGATTTAGTTCGTAAAGTCTATTACGGCCATCACATGATCGTAAAGCTTTCTACGACTAGGTCAACTGTCATCACTCTGTAGTCGTTATAACTCACAGGCATGTGAACCAAATCGATTAAGGATTCTGTACACTACACTCATTAACGTGTGGTAGTTGTACACATGTTGTTTGCCTCTGACATAATATGTCTCTTTGTCTCTAGTGTAACTGCATGGCGAATGTGCAGGGGAGTGTCTCACTGGCAATAACGGTCACCAATGTGCCTAATCAATCAACCGTCAAGGCGTCTACTGGCATTTAACAACTGTTATTCCTTCAGAAGCTATATAAAAAGCAACGCCGGTAAATATAGGGATACAAGATAAGAGATGGAAGTCATTAGTATTAGTTTTAGTAGCTTATTTCTTATTGTAAATACATTTAATACGCGAACACGTAAAAATAGTTGTTATTCTCTCTAAAGAAGGTCTAAATTTGCCTAAAACTCTTTATGTTTTTTTTAAATCTCGATCGCAGTGTCTTCAACAATTATTTTATAAAATTAATTTTAAAATATAGATAACTGTTCATACAGTGTCCCTCTTCCGCTCCGGATCTGTTTGTGATAAATATACAGCAGGCCGGGCTTGTCTTGTCCCTACGATACGACACAGCAAGCAGAAGATATCTCGGCAGATACCTGAACAGGGACTTGGGAAAACGATAGCACGATTGATGCATGTCTACTAAGCCTAGCTAGTAGTACTACATATTGCCTCTCTCTCTCTCTCTCTCTCTCATACACACGGGTAGTTTTAGACATCACTAGGTCTCCAAATATGCACCTTTCATCATTACTTTTTTTGTATAATTATGTATTAGGAAAAAAATAGTGATGTGTGAAAGAATTTTTTATGACAAAACTAGTGACATCGTTTTCCCATGGCAAACCTAAATACTTATTTTCATATTAGTAGTAAAAGTTTTAAAAGATTGACTAAGGTGGCCCAGATGGGTTGTGTCGGTCAGACCAACACGAGATATGATACTGTTGGCCCGGCCCAAGCACAACACGAGCACACACTGTTTATGGGTCGGGCCTGACCAACACGATAGATTAGGCTGTGCTTGGGCTACCTCCGGCATGACAGACCTACCCAGCACGACATGCACAGTGCCGGTCCATGCTAGGCACGACCTAAGCCCGCCACGGCCCATGTGGCCCGACTGCGAAGAGGGAAGTGGGAGGGAAGGCCAAAGGGCAGAGAACGTGTCATTTGATTATTAATAAAGCTCTTTATCATATTTTCAATATGTTTGCCTTATTTTTTTAATAATTTTATATGCATTTTTTTGAATTCTACATATGCTAGACTTGACCCGTCGGGCCAATCGAACTCGGGCCGTCACCTGCTGTGTCTGGGCTACCTCGTCGGCACGTAAACCAATACGACATGACTCATTTAATTCGTGGACTAGGATGAGCCATGCCAGTATAACTCGTGCCATGCTTTACTGGGCGGCTCATTTGGCCACCACTAATGCGTACCAAAACAACTGTTAGAATTAATACGGGCTTGGCCCAATTTTGACTCTAATTAATTCCTGAAAAATCTCAAAGGCCCATGTGCACGTGCTAAAACTATTTAGTCCCACATGGAGTATTAATGGGGAGTTACACCACTTTATAAGGTGGATCGTGGTAACCCCTCGTGGAATTGGAGAGTCAACACACGCTGCGCTTCGCCGCCGCGAGCCGTGTGCGTGTGCGTGTGCGTGTGCGTGTGCGTGTGCGTGTGCGTGTGCGTGTGCGCGCGTCGGGTGCGCGCGCGTTTTTATTTATCTATTCGGAAATCAAAACGCACCGACTCGCAGTAATGGTATCAACAAACGGATGTGATAGCAGTTCGATTACTAGTGGTTTCGCTTATTAGCATGGTTGATGGCGACCGTTTTCAGTCTCTTCATTTTTTGTGGACCATTAAAAGAACAGTGAACTGTTCGTGGGACTCTTCCTCTCCATCTTTCACTCCACGCGACTGATACAGATCTCTCCACCGTTTTGCTGCTGCTTTCACTGGCGATCTCCATCCCGGCGAGGCTCGTGTACGGTTGAACCGGGAGAGTAGGCCTCCGGAACCCCGTCCTTGAAGGCTTACACGAGCGAGGACGAATAAAGTTTTTGGGGAGCGTTCGCGCAACTGCTCGCTGCTTCGTCATCATCCGATCTTCTGCTTCATCTACATCAACTGCACGACTACGTCCACTACGCCATGGCGAACGACAACACTTCTGCTGCTACTGTTCCTTCAACTGGTTCTGGGTATATCAATCTAATCCTTGTATTGTGTTTATCTTTAATTTATGTTATTGTTTTGAACACTGAGATAGAAATGCTAGTTTCTGTTCTGTTAGAAATTGGTATGGCTATGGTGTTCATGTTTATCTGTCTTATGCAAAAGGCTAGAATATTATTCATGATTCATATAATATATTTATGGATTAAAGTAATTCAAAAAAATACTTATATATTCAACAACAACACATGCAGCAGCAAACCTAGCAGCTAGCTGAGAAGGAATGGAAGAGGTAGTATCCATATTCATTGGTCTTAGGGCCATGGTTTTGCTGAAAAAATCTCGTTGCTTCAATTCGATAGTTTCAGCTAGCTAGGTAGGCCCACATGTGCACCTATTGAATGATGCATCGTCAATTTGATGGATCGATCATCAGTAGCTACACATTTCATTAATGTAATTAATCAATTACAGCATCATATACCGATCTGTTTAGAAATTACTCTACTAGCTAGATCAACGACAGCTATATGTACATATATACATGCATAGATGGGAAAATATCTGAAACGTAACATGGAAAAAATGAGACATGCATGGATCGATTGAGAGTGCTGGATGAATTGAATCCAAATACTCTATGTAGCACAAAAAAAGGTGAAGCCGACACGCGCTTTATCTTTCTTATCCTGCAATTACTCTATGTAGCAAAAAAAAATTTGACATGGATCAACAAGGGCATAATCTTGCATCTAGATTTTAATCCGAGATTCTAAGGTTTTCCAAGAGGGGAAATCGACGCTGTTTCTGGACCGTGGTAGAGAAAGCTAGCAACTGCATGCCGTTGTCCATCTCGGTCCACATTGCTACAGAAAATGTCTTCACAAGCGATTTAAAAACGTCATCATAGACGGTTTCGTGAGCCGTCTAATTTTATAGATCAGTAATGATATGAGATCATCACAGACGGCTTTCGAACACGAAAGCCGTCTGTGATGTATACTATCACAGACGGTTTGTACATGAAATCGTAGTATCACAAACGGTTTTATCTACAAACCATCTGTGATGATATTTCTCTATAAAGTCTCCAAGCAGTGGCTGCTTATGCTTTTAAAACCGGTGATATATATATATATATATATATATATATATATATATATACACACACACACACACACATGAAATCGTAGTATCACAAACGGTTTTATCTACAAATCGTCTGTGATGATATTTCTCTATAAAGTCTCAAGCAAAGGTACATATATGCTTTTAAAAGCGGTGATATATATATATATATATATATATATATATATATATATATATATATATATATATATGAAGCCTTTTTCCTACTCAGGGAGTAGTTAATCCATATTAAGTATCTCACAATGTATGGAGTATCTTGCATAAATAGAGAGTATATATGTGTAGTATATATAGTATATAAGACCACCTAGGTGGTATTCACACCTTTTAGGGGTGGTATGTATAATTTTTAGACATACTCCTTTTAGTGCGAATATGAAGATATTTACAAAATATGCTAAAAACTATAGACTCTCTTATAAATTTTTCATGTGGTTAGCATTGAAATATCTTATAATTAGTATATGAGTATACCCAAAGTGATAAAAAGGTATGTCAAGTTGTTTTAGGTGGTATATAAAAGGTGGGAGTAACTACACCCTTAGGGAGTAGAAAGTATTAATCATATATATATATATATATATATATATATATATATATATATATATATATATATATATATATATGTGTGTGTGTGTGTGTGTGTGTGTGTGTGTATATATAACACCTATTTGCTACTCTCAGGTGTAGTTACTCCCATTGGATCTATCGTCCATCTGTCTCGAATACCACATGCTTGATTGGATTATTGGGTTGAATATCACTCCACAATAATCATTAGCAACCCGGTAAAATACTTCATAACATATCCGACAAAAATAATCAGCATTTATATGCAATCTCTGTGTGCACCTAATTTGGCAACCTCTCCTGTAATGGTCGGCCTTGATTAGTCTTGGACGGGAGTGTGTAGCATGTTATTTATGTTGGCAGCTGCTCACATAATGGTCGGCTCTTTGACATATTGCATGTTCGGTTATAGTTGGTACATGTACTCCCATATTTAAAGTGCAGATACTACCATTCTACACGTACACTCCCATTCATAAAGTTGCTTTTTCCCCTAGTATTTACTATGTATACTCTTTTTTAAAAGATGAATACATACGCCTTTTCTGAAACCGTATACATACTCCTTTGAAGATACTACCTATCAATTTTACCAAAAGGAAAGACGTTTTCGTATACATACTACTACCTATCCATTTACATGTACTCCCATTTTTAAAGTGCAGATACTAACATTGTACACGTACACTGATCCCATTCATAAAGTTCCTTTCCCCCCTAGTGTTTGCTATGTGTACTTTTTTTAGAGGACGAATACATACCCTTTTTCTCAAAGTGTATACATACTCCTTTGAAGATACTACCTATCAATTTTACTAAAAGGAAAGACGCTTGCGTATACATACTCCTTTGAAATGTATGGCAAGACACTTGCCTGGAACGGGGGCGACGAAAAGGAAAGTATCAATTACCAAAATCCCAGAAATATATCGCTAGGATTAAACGCCATATAGGAATTGGATTGGATCTCTCTCTTACCCGTAATTTTCAGACCCGTTAGGCTTGGAAAGACGCACGGATCTCATTGGGGATTAAAGGGTGGACGAAGAGGGGTAGTATTTTTCATATATATATATATATATATATATATATATAAAACCAACCATTTCTTGATGTCAAGTTCTACGGTGAAGCCATCCTTATATATAAACTAGAACTCAAGTTGCTTTGTGTTCTTGTTAGATTTGTTTGTAATTAATAACTTCAACTTCAGTTCTACTGATATTACTTCTGAGGCCGTGGTTTAAAATGATTCTACAGAGCACTTAAAGGATTGGTATGAAGCAAATCACACACTGAGGATGAGAGGCAATGAAATGTAAGGGTGGCAAAGGAAACCAGTAAAACATGGAAAATGATTTAGGCGCAAGAAGGACGAAACAAAACGGACGAGACAGCGGAGAGAACGTAGACGGGCAGATCTATGGGCAGAGAACCTCTCCCTAGAAGAAAGAAGCACGAGAAGGAAATAAGAGGGAAAACAGGCCCAAAAGGAGAGCACAGAAATGCACAGGGAAGCAACACATCGTCATGAACACGAACCGAGAAAACAAAATTAGGGGGAAAACACACAAACACCGAGGGAGAGTAGAGGAAATAGAGGGCGAACCTAGATCCAACCAAAAGAACCGAAGGGTAGACAGAAAGGGCCTCATAGCGAGAAGGAAATAGGCAAGACGCGACAGGAAGAACCCGAACCTCTCCCTAGAAGAAAGAAGCATGAGAAGAAAATAAGGGGGAAAACATGCCAGAAAGAAGGAGAGCGCGGGAAAACAAAATTAGGGGAAAAACACACAACACCGAGTGAGAGCAGCGGAAAAGAAAGGGCGAACATAGATCCAACCAAAAGAACCGAAGTGCAGACACAAAGTACATCACAGCGAGAAGAAAATAGCCAAGAACAGGCCCGAAAGAAGGAGGGCGAACAAATGCACCCTCCTCACAAGGACGAACCGGGAAAATAAATTTTGGGGGGGAAACACACAACAGGGGAGAGCAACGGAGAAGAGAGGGCGAACCTAGATCCAATCAAAAGATCCGAAGGGCAGATACGAAGGACATGACAACTAGAAAGAAATAGCAAAGACGCGAGAAGAGGAACCATGGCAAGAACCCGACAGGCAGAAACGCAGGGCGATGGGAAGCAAGGCAACAGGCACGAGAAGCGAGGCAGCAGACGCACACGACGCGCGAAAGCATAGACAAAGTGACGACGGAGGCAACGCAAGACGGGATCGAACGGGACGGACGGACGGACGTGGGCACGCGGCCACCCTCCCCTCGCCCCCCCAAACCTCCCTCCCTTTGCACTTTAGGATATACTGAGTAGCTTACAACAAAGTTGATGCATGAGTGAGTTAGCAAATCAAAATGTCTTTGGCTTTAGGGTTTGACTAAAAGGCGGGCAAGATATCATATACGAGCTCTAATTCCCATAGGCAGGTCCCCAACAAACGCGTAGGCCTAACAGGAAACAAACAAGAATTGGTTCCGTTCCCGCGCCCGCATGGACGTACCAGCAGCGCTCGAGTCAATGTCAGGTGGGCCCGAGTCGCATCTTGCGGCACCCACGCTGACTCAGCCGCGGGCTCCACCTGCAGTCCACAGATAACCACGCCTCCGCCGCTTCGCACCACCCATCGTCGTATCGTGAAACACCTCCTCTTCTTCTTCCCCTTCTTCTTCCCCCACAAAAACGCGAGGAAAAAAAGACAATATATATATATATATATATAAAAGAGCCAAACGAACGAAGCCAAAAGATAAGCCAAGAAAGAAGAGGGAGGATCCGGAATCTCGCCGGACGGAGCGGGCGGGTGATGCCGGTGGGGGAGGTGGCCGCGAGATCTTCGGGGGGAGGACCGGGAGGGATGGTGCTGGGCGGCGCCTCGGCGGCGGGGGGAGTGGAGGACGCCGTGGTGATGCAGCTGGCCACCAGCCAGGGGGAGGACAACGTCATCACCGTCAACTGCCCCGACCAGGCGGGCCTCGGCTGCGACCTCTGCCGCACCATCCTCGAGTTCGGCCTCCGCATCACGCGCGGCGGTGAGCACCGCCCAGACCTGTATACCTCTTATTATGTACTTTTGTTTGTTCTTCTTCGCTTCGATTGCTGCCCCTTTTCTAAAGTTGGTTCTACGAAACTCGAATTGCTTTGTTTCTCGCGAGCGAGAACTGGACAATTAGATTGGAGAAAAGGTTGGATCTTCCCAGGATCGTGGATCGTTGTGTGCTTGAAAGCCCGCTCCTTTTTTTGGCCTCTAGCGTAGCGTGGTTGGCGAGGACGGCTTCCCTCTCCTCTTTTTTGGATGGCAGGTTTTACTTTTTTTTTCGCTGTGCCGTTGGCGTGTTTCCGGAGGAAAAAGATTTGATTTTGACCTGTTTTCCGGCCAGCAATTAGGTGTGCAGCTCACGCGCGACTTGTTTTGGGTTCATCGTTATCTCTCTGCCCCATTTCTTTTCGTTTCTGGTAAAGGCTAGTTCCCCCTTTTTCTTGTGCCAAATTGCCATCTAATCTAAGTTTCCCCGTTCATGTTACCATGCACTTCTGTGTAAAACAGCAAGTGCCTCTTGCTACACTTCATCTCGTTGTTGGTTAACCATCCTCTTGCTACAGTTCATGTCGTTGTTAATCAATCATCAGTGGTGCTACTACTATCGTAAACATCCAAACTGGCAAACCATTGCAACTTGCAAGTACTTGCTCATAATAAACAGCACCTGTCTAGTTGTGCTACAGCAACCTGTTTCACCTGGTTCTTCATAATTGTACTACCATATCTTTAATTACCCTTTATTATTATATCACCTAAAATTCGAGTCTTCTGGGATCTTAGCAGACGTGTCCACGGACGGGCATTGGTGCTACGTGGTGTTCTGGGTCGTTCCCCGCTCGCCGTCGATCAACATCCGGTGGGGGAACCTCAAGAACCGGCTCATGTCGATGTGCCCTTCATCGTACGCCATCCCTTTCTACCCTGACATCACCCAGCCAGGCCCCTTGCAGTTCTACCTCCTCAAGCTCTTCTCGGCCGACCGGAAGGGGCTGTTGCATGGTGAGAACATATATCTTTCTGTCTCTTGCGTTTTGAATGGCTGTGCCATTGAAGTTGTGATATAATTACAAGGGAAATTTTATGGTGCACGCACTATTATATGGGCCGGTGATTCCGTAAGATCCAACGGGTGATATCACTGTTACCATTTAGGAGGTAATAGATCACCAATAGTCCTATCAAGGTTAGTATGGACTTTTTACTGCATACAAGGAAGGAAAGTAAGGGAGCAAATAATATCGCTAATATTTGTCATTTAAAGGCAATATTACATAAGGAAAGCGCTAATCATGCCAATTAATATTATTGTTTTTTATCCTAATGATTCCATGCATGCTCCAAATTGCCTCATTTGTTTTTTATCCTTGGGATTCCATGAAATTAGAGTGGATAGTGTTGGTTGAGTAAAATGCAAAGCAAAACTTAGAATCACATGTGATTCTCAAAAAAAAAAACTTACAACTGCACATCATGCTTTTCTCTCTCTAAATTTCCCTGCAAATAAAAAGCAATGGAAAAGGGTAAAAGAATTAAAGAACCAAAATGATGAGTAATTATTTCTACTTTTCAAAGTTGTAGCACGCAAAATGGCTGGTTATTTTCAGTGTGCTTTGCACATAAAAAAAATTCGGTTGTGATTTTTTTTAAAAAAACAACACAACACAAACACTGTCCACTCAATCTACAAATTCTGTAGATAGTCTCGTATTTATCGTATGCAGGAATTAACGAAGGAAAGAAAGAAACATACTTTACATTCCATTTCAAAATTTCTTAATTTAGATATAACTCCTGGTAGAAAGCCATGACATACAATTCCATTACTAACCTCCTAAGATGAATGACTAGGATTTAAAATTGGTCTTACCCTATAAGGGGTAAGTGGTGCACCTTAAAAGAGCTCATAATTATGATTCGCAGATGTGACGCACATACTATCGGAGTTAGAGCTTATAATCCACAGAGTGAAGGTGTCGACCACGCCTGACGGAAGAGTTGTGGACCTCTTCTTTATCACCGATGGCATGTAAGTCGCCGCATCAAAGTTCAGTTGTTTTGTGCATGTTGCTGAAGCATTAGCTTCAGTTCTAAGTTCTAACACTCGCTAGCTGCTGCTTTAATGTTCAATTGCCGCTTATTCCAAATGGTGTTGGTTAGTTGCATGGTGTGATAATTCTACCATATTTATGACTGTTAATATTTCTATCTGAAGGAATTGTTGCACACAAAGGAAAGGCAAGAAGAGACTTACTCCATGCTGATTGCTACCTTAGGTCCTTCCGTAAGCTGTGAAATTCTATTAGCAGAAGGGTTCCAGCAAGGATTCTCCTCTCTTCCACCAACAATCTCTGAGGAACTGTTCAGGTTGGAACTAGCTGACAGCGAGATCTGTTCAAGGTCTCTTTGTGCAGAGATGAAAAAGACGCAGAAGGCCACCATCAACTTTGACAATTCCCTGAGCCCTGCACACACACTGCTCCAAATTATTTGTGTCGGTCAGAAGGGGCTTATTTATGACATTTTGAGAACACTGAAGGACTGCAGCATTCAGGTATGAATGGGTTGCACATAGCTAAAATTATTATAGTCTCTCTGCTGTTAAATTGTGATTATCTGTTGTCTAGTCTTCAATAGGCTACAATTCATGGCTTACAAAGAACAGTAGTTGCATACTTGCAACACCGTACTTATTACTTGTATATAATTCAAATGGTTTGTGTATATTATCTTATACCATGATTTGTTACTTTAATTTAGGTAACTTATGGCCGTTTCTGGTCAGACAAGCAAGGTTTTCGAGAGGTGGATCTTTTTATCAAGCAGGCTGATGGCAAGAAGGTTATTGATCCTGAGAAACAGGATGTTCTGCGGTCACGCCTGAGGTCAGAGATGCTCCATCCTCTCAGGGTGATGATCGTCAGCCGTGGACCTGACACGGAACTCCTTGTTGCCAACCCTGTCGAGCTATCCGGGAAGGGACGACCGCGTGTATTCTACGATGCTACTTTTGCTCTGAAAGCTCTTGGAATCTGCATTTTCTCTGTAAGAGTTACACACTAATTAGATAAGGTGCAAAAATGAATTCATAATGAAGTTAGTATTTACTGTTTCCCTTTTTCATTTCAGGCTGAAATTGGGAGACAGGCAGCGTCGGAGCGTCAATGGGAGGTCTACCGATTCCTCCTGGACGACTGCAAAGAATTTCCCTTATCGAACAGCCTCTCTGATAGGAACCGTGTTGTCGATAGGGTAAGGAGAACACTGTTGGGCTGTTTCAACTAAGGCCTGGTTTCTATCTCCATGAATCCAAAGCTAGAAGAATACTGCTTCAGTCAGTACCCATTGTATCCAGTTAATTACCTACCAACAGCTCAAATTATGGCTACTCCAGGGTGGGCAATCTTGCTGGCCAAACTGGTCTCTCTAGTACCCAGCATCACTGCCTGCAATTGCCAGCTTCTGTTCATGTCATTGAACAATGCTGTGAATGTGTGGCAAATTTCTCAAGATCAGTGGTGTTGAAAAAGTGCAGAAGCTTCATCTATGTTGCAGAATTTCAGAGCTGGCAATCTATGTGTAACAAAGGAATGGAGGACATATCACAAAAGATGTTGTTTGGAGCTGCACCCTCTGAGCAGTGTTGTAAATGGTCCCTGGAATCGAGAATTGAACGTTAGCGCATTACCATCTGTCCATCTTCCTGCAGTCCTGTTGCCCACACGCTGCTATGAAGAAAGAAAGAAGAGGAGAGAAAAGAACTTGTTTGGTGGGAGGAGCAAATCGAAGCAGCAATTATTGTGCTTTATTTGGGTCAGGGGGTTACTGGATGCTGACACTGATACAACAGTTTGTTGTCAATTAGTGCAAAATGTGCTGTCTGGCTCACCTGCCTTGCTTTCCTGCCTCCCTCCTACCTTCTCGTATGATTGCTACTTCCTCAAGAGATCTGCTATTATGTAGGAAAAAACACTTTGTGTAAAGCATATGCACTAAGTTGTGAATGAACAAAGGAATATTCTTCTATTTCTCAATTATAAAAAAGAAGAAATGAAAATAAAAGAAAATGGTGGGCCCACCTGTCATTGGGAGGAGAGAGGATATTCTTCTATTTCCCTCTTGGCGGTTGCGCAAGCATATGGGGGCTGCTCAGGCGATTTTTTAGTCGGTCATTGGCAATGGCAGCGTCGTGGCTTCCTTCTCTTTTTCTTAAGGCCTCCTCCTTTTTCCTCCCCGAACAGTACATAGAGCTCTCCAATATTTGGTTCTTCCTCTACTCTCTTGATTTGGTTTTTGCCCTCGGGTTTGTGTGAAATTTCTTCTTATTAGTAGTTGAGCATGGTGTCGTCGGTAGCGAGGTTCGTTTGTTTCTCCTCCTGTCGCACCCCTGTCTGTCTCCTTGTGCCATCTTCTTTGAGGTTGTTGTGAGTAAGACGAGGAGTGCGTCGTCGTGATTGATTCCGGCCTGTTCGGTTCTTGGCTGGGGAGAGAAGAAGGCTTAGTATGGTGGATTTGCTCCTCGGTGCATTCTTACCGGTACATCTTGCTATTGATTTTTGTGCGGCATTCTAGTCGATACTTTATTTCATGTTTGGTGTGTCCCGAATTATGAAAGGGACATTGTATCTTCGACGACCACGTCCGTTCACCGCAACACAGCGGGGCGATTGGTTTTCTGAGACAACGCCTCGGGTCTCGCTCATTGTCCTGCCCTTCCACGGTAGCAGACGTCGCACGCACGGCGACGACGTAGAGAACCTCGGGCCTGAGTGGCGCACCGTGTGTTGGAATTAATCCCTCCTATAATAGTTTTTTAAATTCTAGTCGGAGTTGTAAAAGGTTGTTTTCTTTTCGGAGTCTACTATGTAATCAAGTCGTATCAGAGTTGCTTTGTCCGAGTCTATATGTGAGTTGGTCGAAATAGCATATATAAGAGGAGGTTGGGTCTTGTAAGTCTTTACGACAACACTAGATAAGCAATAGACAAGTGAAAAGGGTGCGCAGTCGAGCACCGCAAAATTCCTCTGTTCGTAGTCATTTTGGTTTCGAGTACGTATTTCGACCACTGTTCACATCAACTACTGTTCATCGAGTACGGTTATCAAGTACTATTCATCGAGCAAGATTCATGGTCTTCGACTACATCGTGGTCGAAGGAAGTTACGACTACCTAGTCGTAATTGATTACGTGGGCTGTGCTATAACTACTTCATAGTTGTAGGTGGTGCTACGACTACATCATGGTCGTAGATGGAGCTACGACTATATCCTAGTCGTGAGTCTTTGGTCGTAGGTGATACGACTATATCCAGGTCTTGGAGGTTCGACTGGTCGGAGGGCTCCAACCACCTGGTCGAAGGTGGTTCGACCACACGTAATATCAGAGACTAGTGCGTGAAAATTGGACCTTCAACACCAGAGAAGAGAAAAACGATGGCTCCCAATGGATCTTCGACAACGAAGGATAGCCCAAATACGCTGCCATACTCGGTTCTCACTTTAGAGAACTACCCAGCTTGGGCTATGAAGATGCGGGTCAACATGCGTGCCCGAAGTGCAGGGACGCGATGGCCGTCCGATCGATCAAAAGGAAAGATCGATTCAAAAGGAAAGACGTGGAGGTTGACTCAAGACCGATCAAACAACGTTGGCGCCGATATCTGTTATTATACGACTCAATGTTGAATCAACTCGTTGGAAAGGATATTGCTCGGGAGGCCTGGGTTGCTCTTCGCACGATGCATGAAGGTGTGGATCGAGTAAAGAAAGTACGTCTCCAAACTCTCTGAGGGGAGTATGAGGCGTTACATATGGGCGAAACTCAATCAGTACATAAGTTCGCAGGAAAATTGACGGCAGTGGTCAATGAACTTCGAGCCCTTAGTGATAAGCAGGAGGAGATTGAGATGGTCGAGAAATACTTGCGGGTACTACCTGAGAGGTATGTGTCTGTGGTCACAACTCTTTTGAATTCTAGTGATCTTGAGAGCATGAAGCTGGAAGAGGTAACTGTGTCTCTTAAAGCACATGATGGATTGTTGAAAGGTTGCAATGCTCGCAACGATCAAACCTTATTTGTGAAAACTGGGCAGAAGGGAGAGAACAAGCAGACTCAGCGAGATTACTCATCAAATCAAGGTGGTCGTGGCTCTGCTTGGCATGGCCGAGGTGGTCGTAGTCATGGTCGTGGCCGAGGTGGTCGTGGAGACTTTGCCGGACGCGGCTATAAACCTGGTCGTAGCAACGGTGGGTCCAAGCAAGATAATTTTAAAATCAAATGCTTTGAGTGTGATAAATTTGGACATTATGATTCTAAGTGCCGAAGTCATATCAAATGCTTTGAGTGTCAAAAATTTGGGCATTACGCTTCTCACTGTTGAAACAAGAAGAACAATGCTAAAGTTAACTTGTTAGAAGTTCAAGAGGAGAAAGAACTAGCTCTATTACTAACTATTAGTGAAGAGAAAACGACTGAGCTGGTCATGCTTGAAGAGGGGATTCACCCTAAGCTACTAAAAATCAGTGAGGAGGTGGTCGACACAGATGCGTGGTACCTCGACAATGGAGTTTCTAATCACATGACTGGTCAGTTGGGAAAATTCAAAGAACTGAACTAGGAGTTTCATGGGCAAGTTAAATTCGGAGATGGTTCTGTGGTATTCATATAAGGCAAAGGCTCAATTCTACTCCAATGCAAGAATGAAAAGCAAAGACTATTGTCAGATGTTTACTACATCCCAAGACTTTGCAACAATATCATCAGCCTGGGTCAATTGACAGAAGACGGTTGTGATGTAGCACTGCAAGGCTCTTTTCTGTTTCTACATGACCGAGATGGAAAGCTTCTAATGAAAGTTCCTCGTACACCAAATAGGCTATATAAGATTCAACTGGATACATGCAAATCGATATGTTTTAATGCAAGTCTTGAAGACCCTGCGTGGCTATGGCATGCGAGATTGGGGCATGTGAACTTCTAGTCGTTGAAACAGAAATACGACAAGAAGATGGTTCTTGGTCTGCCACATATTCATCATCCTATTCAAGTTTGTGAAGGTTGTATCATTGCCAAACAGACAAGATTACCTTTCCCAGCACATACAAGTCACAGAGCCTCTCGACCATTGGAGCTAGCATACATTGATATATGTGGACCAATTACACCTGCTACTGATGCTGGAAACAAGTACTTCCTCCTTCTAGTGGATGATTTTTCAAGAGTTATATGGGTATATATGCTTAAGAATAAGAGTAAAGCAAAAAATGTGTTCCAGAAGTTTGTCAATCTAACTGAAATTGAAACGAAACACAAGCTAAAGGCTTTGAGATCAGACTGAGGAGGAGAATTCCTATCCAGTGAATTTGAATCAATCTGTGAGTCGAGGGGCATCACCTGATTCTTCATTGCTCCTTCCACCCCCCAACAAAATGAAGTGGTAGAACGAAGAAACAGGACAGTGATGGACATGACTCAAAGCCTGTTGAAAAGTACGTTCTTGCCATGCAAATTTTGGGCCGAGGCAGTAAGACATGCGGTGTACATTCTCAATCAAGTTTCAATGAAAGCGTTGGATGGCATCACACCGTATGAAGCATGGAGTGGAAGAAAACCGAACCTAGAGCACTTAGGGATCCTCAGGGAGGAGCCCTACTCGGCCGCCATCCTCGTTGACCGCGGCTTCGGTGGCGGCGGCAGGTCCGTCGGAGCAAGTCGCGCCGACATCTGCGTCGTGTTCTTTGGCGGTCGGACGGCCGGGAGGCCACAAGCTGGAGCTCGCCAGGTGGATGGCCAAGCACCCCGACGTGTAGGTCACCGTCGTGCAGCTCGTCGACGGCAAGGCCGGCAGCGAGGAGCACGCCGAGTTCAGATTGCGCCCGTCCAACACTGAGAACACCGACAGGAGCTACACCTTCTCGACGGCCGTCGTCAACAGCCACAGGGAGAAGTTAATAGACAATGGCTTAACATGACACGCGCGGAGGAACGCGATGACGTTGTTATGTGTTCTTGATGACGGTGCATGTAGGAGCTGGATGAGGCGGTGGTGGCAGAATTCCGGTAGAGGATGGGGCCCATGGTGCGGTTTGAGGAGCAGGTGGTGGTCGGCAACGTGATCGAGGAGGTGGTGGCGATCGGCAAGAGGAAAAGCGATGCGGTGTGTGGTCGAACCACCTTCGACCAGTCGAACCTCCAAGATCTGGATATAGTCGTATCACCTACGACCGGCACCTATGACAAGGATGTAGTCGTAGCACCATCTACGACCATGATGTAGTTGTATTACCACCTACGACCATGAAGTAGTTGTAGCACAGACCACGTAATCGATTACGACTAGGTAATTGTAACTTCCTTCCACCACAATGTAGTCGAACTTCCTTCGACAACGGTATAGTCGAAGACTATAAACAGTACTCGATGAACGATGACTCGATGTCGTACTCGATAAACAGTAGGACATGGCCGAGCCATAAAACTGGAAACTTGCGCTGAATTAATGGAATGCTCCTCAAGTGTCACCTTTACTAATTATCGACTAGGACGGTGACGATGATATGTTTGTGAGTCCGGTATGGTATTGCTTTGACATGTAATTAAAATGGTTTTAAGCGTTTCCTTTTCTTTTCAGAAGCAGGCATATATAATATACTGGCAGCAAATTAATGAGCAAAATGATAAATTAACAAGGTTATTGTAACCTGTACTGTACATATTACTAGTTTACTTTTCAAGCTGATTCCATTACCAAGAAAATTTGGTAACCTAGTTGTAATTAATGCAAACTAACCGATCGCCAAACCCAGTTAGTTAGGAGTTGTTTGGATACATTATGATTCGATTCAATCCTTTCGGATTAACTCAGAATTTGAACTAAAAACACTTCCAATTCGAAAGGATTGATTTTAATCTCACTCTATCCAAACAAACTCTTAATGGAGTCGAAATGACCGAGTGAATCAACAGGGTGACCGGTTGTTTGGGGGTGCTATAGTCTAGTCTAGTGTTTTGCAAGTAAAAGGCAAACCATTTATATATGCTGAACTTGAATACAATCCATGTCATGTCAGAGTGTAGAAAAACAAAAACTTTTTTTTTTGGTGGGGAGAGGATCGTCCAAGTCTGCCTTGCGCAGTGTGCTCCTCCCACTCCTACCAGGCTCAGGCTGCCACCACCTAATCGGGCCCAAACGCCAATCCGTACATCCGTGCAGTATTAGCGACCGAATGGGCCACTTCAGGCCGGCCGGCCCATGATGCGATGTGACGTCAACACACACGGGTGGCTACTGAGGCGTGGGGCCCCCGAGGTCGGCGCCACCGGAAAGAAAGAGAGAGAGAGAGGGGAAAAAAAAAGATGCCGCGAGCGAGCGTCCATTCCACGCGACTCCCGCACACAAATACCTCCACCACCTCTCTCACCACCCAGGCAGGCACCCACACCGAGCACTAGCAGCAGGGGGGAGAGAGAGGGGGGAACTCAAGAAAGAAAGAGCAAGCGAGGGAGGAGAAGCACGATCATTCCTCGCCACCAAATCCGTCTCTTCCTTCTCCCCGCGATCGTCTCCGAGGCTGCCGAAATGGTATGCCCATCGACTCCTCCCCTTCTCGTCTTATCTGTCACGTACAGGTACTGCTTGCCTAGTTCTTTCCTGGTTGCTTTCTGAAGTAAGATCTCTTCGAAATGCGCTTAATTTAGCGTCGATTCGGGTCATAGGGATGAACAAGTGAAATTGTAAGCGGGTGCCTTCAATTTAGCCTCAGATTCGTCTGGTAGAGCAAGAGCTTGGACTTTCTGATGTGTGTCCGGTGCTCTGGCTGCAAACCACCCTGACCTTCAGTAGGGAGATATGTATACTCCCGTCGCCCGTCGGTCCCTCAATTGGTAAATAGATTGGCGCTTTTGTAGGTGCTGAGTAGTTGGCGACTTCCTGACTGGTGGCTGCCGTTGCTTCATCAGGAAACCTTAATGGCTAACTTGTAATTAGATTATTGGGGGGATCATGTAGTTTATTGTTTTCGTTGTAGCGCGTTTGTCTAATGATCAGATATAGAAAGTTGGCAAGTGAGATCTCACCTCTTATTGACTTGTGATAGGTGAATAGCCTGTCAATACTAGTACTCGTTATTACTTCCCTAAAAGGAATGACAAAGCGCAACCTGCTGCCAATGACACAATGCATGAAAGACAAGAGTATTTCAGAGAAATATGCAAGAGGAGTCATCACATTGTTTTTCATATGAGTTTCGCCGCGGTGTATGGTCCTCGGTCATGGTTTTACCCTTTTGTTCTCCGTAAGCATTATCATTGTTCGATGTGGACCTGTGAAGTGCTTATTAGCTTGTGGTACGTGGACGTTCTACCAGCCGAGCTTCAGATCCACTGAGTAGACCCCTTTCGCAGAATTCAGTTAGTTCGACAGCCATTATCCTGCCAGGCATTTGTAATGAATTCTTTTACAGCCAAGACTACTCTAAAAAAAGGCGCAGCTAATTTCAGTTACTCTGTTTTTTTTTACCAAGGCAAAGGCAAAGAACCCAGCTTTTATAGAAAGCTAATTTCAGTTACTCTGTTGCTGCATCATTACCTGTTCTTAATCAACACAACATATCTTACGGAAATACCTTTTCTAAAAAAAATTACTTTTTCAAGTTTAGCAAGTGGCTATTCCTTAATATAGGGATGATCTATGTGCAATGGTCATTTACTTGGCTTGACTGCCTGTATTTTTACTTGTAGGCGAATGCAGCATCAGGGATGGCTGTGGACGATGAGTGCAAGCTCAAGTTCCTGGAGCTGAAGGCGAAGAGAACCTACCGCTTCATCATTTACAAGATAGATGAAAAGAAGAAGATGGTTGTTGTGGAGAAGGTTGGCGAGCCCGTACTGAACTACGACGATTTTGCTGCTAGCCTCCCTGCCAATGAGTGCAGATACGCGATATTTGACTATGATTTCGTGACTCCGGAGAACTGCCAGAAGAGCAGGATATTCTTCATTGCATGGTTAGTGTACTTTCTTCATTGGTTCTCTGATTCACTACACTCTTCACTATAATTTAATGGTGTAGCTGATTCACTTCACATCCCGGTAAAGGTCTCCTGATACATCGCGTGTGAGAAGCAAGATGATTTACGCGAGCTCGAAGGACAGGTTCAAGAGGGAGCTCGACGGCATTCAGGTGGAGCTTCAGGCGACCGATCCAACCGAGGTCGCTCTCGATGTTATCAGAGGCCGTGCAAACTGAGCATGGCAGCTGTGCTGCTCTGCTACCTAAGTAGGAGAGTCACATGAGAATTTAGTGCTCCCCTGAGGCAATGGTTATGAGTTGTTATCATCTACTACGTACGGAACGATGTAAACTATATCCGGTGCGATTACAAATCTATCCTTTCTGCGTGCTAATTTCTGGATCTCGATAACTCGTCACACTACATCTTATATTAAAAAAAAAAATCATGGAATCAATTTGAGAACATTTATCTGAACATCCATCAGAAGTGTGCTGCCTGATGGCAACTTTTATCATGAGGCAGGGAGAAAATAACTGTACCTGCTGAACACTGATTCAAAGCACTCACTGGCCTGTCTGGCCAATTGATCGATCTAATCAACAACAATCAGAATCCATAACCACCTACAGCAGTACAACCACAAGGCTACAATCAATGAACCACAGATAAGGCAACAACGGCGGTATCATATATTAATGCTAGATTTGTCCACCAAAACAGACATACAAAAACCAGTTCAAATCACAGTAGACCAGTAGAGTTCTCCAACACCTCACACAACAGGAAACACATGATGCTAACAACAAACTGGATTTATTTATATGCATCCGTCATATTTACATAATGAAGGTGCATCAGCAGAAACCGAAAGCCCGAATGACTTTCAGGAAGCCTCAGCAGTGGAGAAATGCATTTTAGCGACAGTCTCACGCAGGAAGCTGCTTCCACATTTGTCTTCTTGACTGCTGTTGCCATAGTCCAAGATCTCGGTCTCATGTTTGCCGAGATCGTTTGGTGCAGACCCACCACTGGAGGTGCCAACATCTTTCAGTCTGTACAAGTACACGTTGCATAAATTAAAAAAGTTTCATCTACAAATTCGCAGGGGGGACTAAATAGCAGTAAAATGTTAGCAATCTTACCCAGGAGCCTGGAGCACGGCTGAATTCTGGCTAGCATTGTGCTGGTTTTTCTTGGACCTCCCCTTATGCTTCTGTTTCTGCCTGTTCTTGTCCTTTTTACGGGACTTGGAACGTCGCTGGTAACTGTAATTCACTGAATGACAAACAGATGTGACAGGGGGATCATACACGTCAGGAGCCCATTTGACGTGCCGATTTTCAGTTTTTGACGCCATCCCATTCTTTTGGCGGCTTCCTTTCATTGCAGAGATGAGCTTCAAAGTTGGCTTCGGAAACGAGAAAAGGAAGAGGGAGGTTAGTTCATCGTTACACAACATTAATGCCTAAGCATTTCTGACTTGCCAAAGGCAAGGTTCCACAAAGCAAATAGTGATTGGTCAACACGGTGAGGACAAAAAACCAGTTGGTTCACATGAATGTAAAAGCAATTCTGGTTGTTTATGTTGTGAAATTGCTAACTATGCCCTACATACATGGCTAACAGATACCCATAGGAAAGCATATGTAGTGCATGGCTAACAGATACCCATAGGAAAGCATACTACATATGCTTTTAGCGGTACTATGGTAGTACCATTAAAGAACAAGCGTAGTGATTGATCCAGGCCAAAATCATATTATAACATCATGCTTACTATATCTTCCCCTGGTTGTCAATTATAAGAGCGACACAAAGGAAGAACAGCACAAGCCATTGTACCTCATGCAGGTTTCATAACTATAGGCAGTAAGCAACAAAGTTTACATTTCCACAACAAATATCAGTGTATGATATATGAACAATTTCAAGCAATTGTATCCAAGCTTACGATTATTCCTGCAAGTAAGCAATCATCTGATCAACACTCATATTAACCCATCGCCCCTTGGTGACAGGAAAGAAAGATATATTGGCTCGGCCTGGCTTGGCACTCTCAAGGGGTATAGGCGCCCAGTCCATATGCTTACTATATCCTCATATTAACATCATGCTTACTATATCTTCCCCTGGTTAATATGAATGTTGATCAGATGTTATAATATGATTCTGACCTGTCATGTCGAACTACTTAAACAGATCAGAATATTGGAAAAACTTGTTTAAGTAGTTCGACATGACATGTTGCTAAAACCAGCTTGAAACCACTACTAGCCACTAGTTGGAATTTGGAAACCAGTCTGTCGTTAGAATTAAAACCTTTTGTCATAATGACAACAGCCTAAGAGTCCTGTTCAAGTATACTTGAGAAGGCAAAGAACTTACAATACAATGCTGGTCATTTGTTGACAAATGAAAACACGATTTAACATGAGGCACTCACAGGTAAGGACACGGAGCGCTCATAAGTGGGGGAACCATTCGGCGCGTGGTCTGAATCCTCCTGTTGAGCCTCACCGGTAGAGGGAGGAAAGGTGGCGCACTTCCGGAGGCCTTTCTTCACCCCCAAGCCGATGGACTTGGAGAAATCCACACACATTCCAGCCTCCAACGAACCATCGGCATTCTCCGCCTGTGGAGAAGTTCCATCTGGGGCACAATGCTTCTCCGGCGGAATCTTGGTGTCACCAGAAGAGGTGCCGTCAGAAGTCACCGCTAGCACTCTCCCAAGACCACAGGAGCGACCATCCATGAAGCAACTCGATTGCCGGAAGAGTAACAAGCTAACACTGCAACCGCAAAACGACAGTGAGCCGATCGATGCTGAAAAACAGCTCTATATGTTGCCCCTCAGATTACCCACGCATCAACATAGATGATATAGAAGAAACAGAGCAGTATATATTCCATGGCTAGCTTAGCTAGCATAAGAATCCTTGATCCTCCTAAATTTGCAGAGATTTGGTGAAATAAAAGAGGGGTATTAGTATCACCTCGGTCACAACACGATATTGCACAGCACAGCGCTGTGGCTGTGCTGACCACCGGATAAGTCTAAGTCTAGCTACGAGAGGAGGCGGTGCGAGGAAGAAGAGGGTACGAGCACGCTAGATAGATACAAGGGATGGGGTAGATGGACGGAGGTGGTAGGAGGAAGGGCTATGATGGGGAGAGGGATTGGGGATGCCAATGAGGCGGTGGGAGCAGGGGGACGGCGTCGTCGCACCGCGCCGTCGGAGGCATCGTGGAACCGCCGGCGGCGAGGTTGGATTGGGTAGATCTGGGCTCGGAGTGGGAGGAGGATGCGATGGTGAGTGGTTGCGGGCGATGAGTTTTTGGGGGATTTTTCTCCTCTCCTCTTGCTTGACGCGGAAGGAGTCAGTCAAAGTGTTGGAGAGGGCGGCCACCACCACCATATATCGGAGGAGCGGAGCGGTGTGGTGTGGACTGTGGACAGGCGAACACGTGTACTGTACTGTACTGTACTAGTCCGGTTTGAGTTTTGAGGCCTTCATCTTGGGCTCCCAGATCAACTAGGGCCCACTTTAGCAATGCATTCTGGCCCGCCAACCCAGGCTTCTTCCCTTTTTCCAATCTCCAAGTGCAAACTTTAAAAACTAGGCAGTAAATTCCGCAATAACTTTCTTAAAGAAACCCTGCACATTATGATTACCATTTGTATTTCTGTAAATTATTTGGATTTTTATATCGCATTTTGAATTTATAAGATCAATTAATCAAGTGCAAATGGGTTAAAGTCAAGAAACTTCAAATTAAATTAAAATGATATTTTTAATCACCAAATCAAACATTTGAATTGAAAATTGAATTTTAAAAGCAAAGGAAATCAGAAAGGAAAATAAAACCCTTAAAAATCCGGATTGGGCCAACTCCCTGCCGGCCTGGCCCATCTACCCCCCTTTTCATTTTCTCATTTTCCTTCTCTTTTCTCCCTGGCTGGCATATCTTCTTTCTCTTCCTTCCGATCCAACCGTGGCCCGCCCAGTTCCCTTCTCCCTCCCGACCATTGGAGTTTTTGACTTGCTTTTGGAAGGAATTACCAAATCAATTTCCCTCACCGTCAAAAATGACAAAAATGGCATCGTTGTAAGTTAAGCAGGTGACATGTGTCCCATTCCACGCTCCCTGACCGTTGCAGCTCCCTACCATGCCACACACTCGATCAACACTAGAGTACATGCCGCGGACCCAAATCACCCCGCGCTCGCCCCAGGCCCTCCTATGAGTGTCCTCAGCATGAGCACTTTTGATCTTCTACCTCCACTTATGTTCCCGCCTTCTCGGCAACCCACTTCCGCTTCCGTATCATCTACTCATAGTCTAACATCTCCAAGCCCGACGGTGTGATCTCCTCGACCTCTCTTCTCCCTTCTTTCTCCCTTTTCGGTGAGATTAGTTCGAGTGAAGTGTTGGATGTGGTTATGGATTGTTATACTTGTTCAAACGTCGGTCCGGGTGGGAGAGCCCGACCTTGAATGGCCACCTCCGAGCCTGACCTAGCTTGACATAGTGCAAGGCTGAGGCTTGGCCCGAAACCCAAAAAAGGCTTAATTTCATGTTCTTTATTTATTTTATTTTATTCAAAATATTTCCCATTATTTTTCTGAATAAAAACAATAATCTAAATAATTTATTTAATGTAATCGGGTTGGAAATTAGGACCTGAGCCCCAAAAAAATGGGTCGGCCTGCCCATGAACATGTCTATGGACTGTACTCCGGTTTTTATAAGCGGCTAGGGTGTAGTGTTGATGGGGTAAATTGTGGTGAATGGCGGTGCACTCACGTCTGCGAAGGAATATGTGATAAACATTTTATTTTTAGACATTCACCGAAATATTTTGCACTATTTTATCTACATTTTCCTACATCGCGAAAGCAACTACATTTTTTTCTAATCCTTATCTAACTACGTCACCTAACAAGTGGTTGATTAACATACTAGTAAATTAATGGTGATGGCTGATTAACATACTAGTAAATTAACGACGACTATCTTTCTAATTAGATGTGTCAAAAATGTCATAACCGTCAATGACCATATTTAATCAACCATAACATTGCCAAATAGCTAATCACGCAATTAACATACAACACGCATGCGAAGAAAATGACCCCTTCTCGAAGATCTTCACTTGATCTAGAACTTTATCAACTAATACAACCGCTAAACACCACTCTAAATTATCTCAAATCGGCCGCAAAATCAGAATTTATCGTTGCCTCGCTCTCTGTGCCGAGCAAATGTCTTATGTGGGTGGAGAGAGCGACGGTCGCGCGTCAAGTACAACCGACCCCTCCAGGTTAGCGGCAAGAACAAGACCTAGATTATCGAAACATTAAGCAAGGCAAGTCGTCACTTTAATCGTATTGTACCTACCTTTTGAATACAAAGTGCATTGTTTTAAGATATCAAAATGCATGTTTTACTTTGATTACAATTATGTTGGCATTAGCTCGTAGTTAATGCCCTAATGTTAAGTGAGCTATTAAATTTTATTCCTTGATCTTGGACACTACCGTTTGTTTCCCTAGGAATAATGGTAAAACTAATTAGTCATTAAGTATGTATCTAAGTGTCATGTTTAGCCTTGATTAGATATATTAGCATGCAAGCATTAAATTGCTTTGACACAATTTCAATCATCAAAACTTGATTTGGGCAACCATTGGGTGGAGATGGCTGGTACGATGAACATAGAGAAGTTGTTTAAAACAAAACTAAAATAATATTTTAGACTTGAGCGGATGGTAAGTGGAGCGGGTGCGAAGGGAGCAAGAGAGTTTCCGTTGCATATATTTGAGGTACTTGTCCTAACCGGCCTGTGTGTAATTCAAGTGACCGTACGGTCTATTTACGTAATGCTTAATATCATGAATAGTTTTACTTTTACGATATATGTGTTTGATATTCAATGACATAATTGCATATAATAGCTACTGATTTAGGAACTAGTACTGATATATAAAGAGAGTTTCTAACGGCAAATTCGGATCTCGACACTCTTTCTATAAGTTGATCACCAGGGTTTAGTATTTTTCGGTGGCACCTATTGCAGTGCACCACCAATCGCTTTTGCATTGCTGTGCAGTTCTTCGATCGCCGAACTGCGGTTGAAATCTTGTGCATCTTCCTGCCCATTCCAATAGTTCACCAAAACTCGGCGCTCCTGATTGGCCCGCCGCTTCCTCACGCGGATCGCGGCTGTCGAATGATCCCCACCGTCCAGATCACCTGGATCCAACGGCCGGCGCCCCACGTCACGCGGATCGCTCCACAGCCCCCGAACCTCGCGCGGGTCAATATAAGGAAGAGGAGAGGGCGCCGGATTCAAAGCACCGGAAAAAATCAAACAAAATCCGTCCAGATCCACCCACGCCAAGAGATGGACGGCGCCAGTGCTGGTGCCGGCAAGGTGAAGAAGCCGGCGGCCGGGAGGAAGTACGGCGGGCCGAAGAAGAAGCCGGTCTCGCGGTCCGTCAAGGCGGGGCTCCAGTTCCCCGTCGGCCGCATCGGGCGCTACCTCAAGAAGGGCCGCTACGCGCAGCGCGTTGGCACCGGCGCCCCCGTCTACCTCGCCGCCGTCCTCGAGTACCTCGCAGCAGAGGCAAGCGATGAAACCCCCTTCTTTATGGAAGAGCATTTGCCTGTCAAAGCATAATTTTTTTTTTCTCTTCTGGTTACTGCTTAAAGACGACTGAACACAAGAGATTTTGCTAAAACATTTTCAAGCATGAATTTGATGTGGTCATCCATCGAGCAAAGCAGAAATATTTCCCCAACATGGTTAATTGGCTAGAATGGATAGTCTCAATTAGAATTGCTGCTTTTGTACATTTTGCAACCTTCCTACGTGCTCTTGCGAGTGAGTATTTCCCCAACATATACACAGTAGGATACTCTCTTACTGTTTTCCTTCAAAAATAATAATAATATGAAACATGAAAATGAAAAGATTATGCCCCCTTCTTTCTGATCAAGCGCCGTACGTTTCGATCGGCAATCCATTCAACTGGACTAACAAACCGAGGCGATTCTCGCAGGTGCTCGAGCTCGCCGGGAACGCGGCGCGCGACAACAAGAAGAACCGCATCGTCCCGCGTCACGTGCTGCTGGCGATCCGGAACGACGAGGAGCTCGGAAAGCTTCTGGCTGGGGTCACCATCGCGCACGGCGGCGTGCTGCCCAACATCAACCCTGTGCTGCTCCCCAAGAAGTCGGCCGAGAGGGCCTCCGGCGGCGAGAAGGCGGCCAAGTCGCCCAAGAAGGACTCCGGCAAGTCGCCCAAGAAGCAGACCAGGGCACAGTTTGGGCTATGAGCGACTGGCTGCCCATCCGTCTGCTAGGCTCTGTTCCTTCCTTCTGTGTATTGTATTGTAGCTGAGTAGTCTAGTAGCAGTATTGTAGTTGATCACAAGCAAGTGCTGTAACCAGTGAGAGATTTGTCTTGTCCTTTGGCTGTTAGTCCGTAATGTACTGAGAAGAGGAAGTGCCTTGCTTTCTCCCCGTCTTCTGAACCAATTGGATTCGCAATTGCAATGTTGCCCCCTTGTCCTGTAGTAACAGTTTGTGTGATAACCTGAGTGAGCTTGAAACAGGGGTCTTGTTGGCGCAGATTGGTGGAAAGATCTACCCAAGGTGACAGATTGGCCACTCGAGAGATTGATGCAGCTTCAGCGTTGAACAAATCGAACCTGCTTGTCCATGCGCATTGCTCTGTCAGCTCTCTGCGATTTGCGGACCAATCCGCTTGGCATGATATACCTATTCGAGATTCCAATTGCCCGGGTGAACAGTGCACTACGCAGATAGACCAGGTTCTTTGCAGGCTTCCAATCACCGTGGCCAAAAAGATGATTAAATTTTTATTGGATCTGGATTCTGCAAATCTAAATTCTCTGTGAAAATACTGTGATATTTTCTAAATCAGTAGATAGCACTCACATACATATTGTTGAATCATTTCGTACATAACGTAAATGAGGACATTTGAATACATTACAAACTTCAGAGTAATATAGACCACGTTGGGTCGAGTTTTACAAAAGGGCTGAACAGACCAAATTGAATACATTACATAAAAGCAATGTAAGCTACAGTGGAAGCAAAAAGGGGTAGAGCTTATTTTTTTCACAGGCAAAGCGACTAGGGTAGCCTGCGTACAACATATATTAATATCGGTAGTACGCAAGTATCGAACGAGTCCACTAGATTCAGGCGGGATCTAGACTACAGAACTAGACTACGCTTCATCGTTTCCTTGTCCGTCGACTTCCGAGTCTACATAGCAGTCCCCTTGATCCACATTATCTGAAGGGTTTGGGGGAGAGCGAGAATGAGCATAACTTCCGTGTTCGTGAGCCAACACATAAGATGCAATAATATACATGCATGGCTTAACAAGGGTGTCTCGGGTTCTTTTATTTACTAAAATAATATTTTCAATTATTATAATTATAAATTCATATGACTTAGCATTTTAATCAAATTTGCAACAGTGGGAGTTCCTTCCATCGAAAACTCTACAATTGCTTCATTTGATTGTAGCTGCCTCCAATAATTAACACCACTGAGCTCGACGGCTCAGGCAAAATCTAATCTCAGGGCTAGTTGAGTCCGATCTGATTTTCATACCACTCACAAAGTTTTTTGAAATAGAACTAACTCTAGTAAGTTCTCATGTCCGCTTTTGACCGTAGGCACGTATGTTTAAATACTTTAAACTCTGCAGAGGTTGTACACTGTACCCACAAAAGATAATCATAATCGTTGCTCCACATGATTTCTTAGCCATGCAGTTGAGTGACCATCATAGTGATCTTTCGAAATATTTCACTCCTTCTGTCATCTCACCCATATAGGTCACGCCCATAAGTTGTGTGGGATGTTCACCTCAGCAACTAGCGTAGCTAGATTACCAACAATGTTTAGCGCGACTGGCAACTTTGCCTTGCATTAGTGTCCCATTCAAGCCGGAGCGGGTCCAGTGCTTGCACGATCCAGCTACCCCTCCAGCGAGATAACGTTCAGAGTTTAATAAATTTACTAAGCCAAGTTATATTTCTGAGACTTGTGAGTGTACTTGTTTTACGGAAGGTTATGACAAGATTAAGTCCTTAATCCATCCGGGAGGTTCATAGCACCTACCAACCACTCTCGTGCACGACGACACCTACTACTTTTTTCATCCGTCCAGATGTGGTAATAGCAAGTTGTTTAGGGTTTTGGGGAGAAAAACCAATTGTCTCAAGACGCCAGTCATTTACCCACAATAACTGCCCAAAACTACTTTCATGTTTAAAAGATGATGATTATGATATTTAATGTCTCAGTACTTAAGCAAGACTAGCATGTCGCTTAAGTACAACATATACTAGTATTTACCACATAGCTACTTGGGTGATATGGAATAATGGATTCAATTATCGAAGGATGGCTTAATAAATAATTAATCATCAAATGTGTGTTTAACTACTTTAAGGTTTAACATACATTTGATTAAAGAATTAGAGCATGCAATTTTGGTAATTTAAATGAATATAGTTTACATAAAATGTAGGCTCAAAATGATCAAAGTGTCGACTTGCCTTGGTTAAAGGTAAGAGAATTTTGATAGTCTTGTGCTTGATCGAGTTGGAGATCTCACGCTTCTTGAACCATAAGCGGGCGGATGTCTGGAAAAAGTAACAACATGCAAAGAGAGCAAATAAATGCCAATGACATAATAAAGAGAATTTGGCCCACTGACATGTGGGGCCCGCGAACAGTGCTTGGTCCATATGCACCGTGCATGGACCGGAGGCCAATATGCACTATGCCCCGGTCCTCGGTGCACTGGGTGCACACTGTGCATGGGGGCCCACCTGTCAGTCACTTAGAAGAAAAACCGGTTTTAGCTGCGCCATTACTATTGGTCAGGCCCACCTATCAGTGATACCAATCGATACTTAAAACGTTAACTAACCGGCTAATGACTGCTTAGACTTAATCGCCTACAGTAACCCCTAGGGTTAAACGCGCATAGTGCCTGCCGATGTTTCGACCGAACATAGGAGGCGGAGCTCCACTGGTCGCTGACGCAGGCGGCCTCGGCGGCGGCTGCCAAGTACCAAAACGGGAAGGTCTTGGCGAGGAGAAGCTGATGGTGCCGGTGCGGCGGTCAAAAGATGGCCGGAGTGGCGGCGCGGCAACGGAGAGCGGCGGCGGCGTTCGGTCCAAAACCGACAACGGCGTTTCACCGATTTTTGACGAAAGACCGTGGAAGCATGGGTGAGAGTGAAGCTCAAGGACCTACCAAGCTAGGAATGGGCGCGAGAGATGGTCGGCCGGGGTGCTGGTGGACCAAAAGCAACTCGCTTGAGGAAGTACTCCTTAGCCCAGAGGCGCGTGGTGATGGGGTCGGCGATCGCGATCGCCGGAGTGGCTAACGCCGTGGGGAGGCTCGGCCAAAAAAGGGAACAGAGGGAATTTCTTGGGTGGAGCTTACCAGGGCGGAGGCGGCGGGGAAGGTCTAGGAGGAGGAGGGTCCTCTTATAGCCGCCGGTGGGAGGGAGGAGCCGTTGGGAGAGCTTGGTTCCGAGGCGACGTCATGACGCACTAGCGAGCTTTAGGCGGGCGACGACTTAGCGCGACTGGCGGCTAACAGGCGGGATGCGGTGGGCTCAGCGAGGAGATGACGAAGGGAGCGGCGACTTAGAGGGTCGGTGACACGACACGCGTCTTGCGCCAACAAGAACCCCGAGCACGGACTAGGTGGCGAGGACGACCGGGGATGGGACACGGGGATGGGAGGCGTCAGGGTGGTAGGGGCGAGCGCTGACGGCAGCAGCGTGGGCGGCGAGCAGGCGAAAGTAGGTGGCGGAGGCGACGCCGCTGACAATGGCACAGCGCACGATCCCAAGGCGCACGGGAGCTCGGCTGGCGTCATGGCGGCGTCGAGCGAAGGAAGCAGAGGGGGAGATGCGAAGGGAGTCAGCCGTGCGGGAGTGAAGGGAGGAACGAGGGTGGGGGGAGGGAAGAGGCCGGTTGGGGGTGGGTTGCTGGGCCGAGGTGGGGAGGGGGGAACGGGGAGAGGGGCTGGCAGGGAATCAAGCAGGCCGAGGAGTGGGCGGAAGGCGGGTGGGCCAACCCAAGAAAGGCTGAGAAGATGTCCAAATTCCAAGAACATGAATTCAAACTTGAATTTTGAATTCGAGATTCACGATGAGGTTTGAAACACAAACCCAAGCTCAGCTGGCAGCTAGAAGAATTTGGGATTATAAGCTAATTTGAAAATACAAAGGAAAAAAGAAAACCGTAAAGTAATTACTATTCACCATTCGAAAATAGGAATATTACAATTTTGAATCCTTGCTTGAATCGTATCAATAGCATCAAAACCAATGTATCAATACATCACAGGGGCGCTGAGGCCGAAAAAGAATATTTCCCCACTCACTCTTTGTAAGATACTAGCGGTGCATAAGCGACACCACACCAACAAAACAGTAACAGTACTCGCATGTTCATAAGGTAATAATATCTCCACAGTTTTCGTCAACATCCTCCCGGTCCCGGTAGTGACAATCAAGTGCACCGAGCCGAACCACCAAGCAGCAGTTTACCTCCTCAGGCCCTCGACGATGTAAGTAGCATACAGATCCCTGTGCAACAAACACCACATTGGCAGCGCAGTGTCAGTTTGATGCAATCATGGACGGCACTCTTCCTCACATTTCACAAAACCATGGCCAAGCGTTAAAAGAACACTCACATGGAATGCCGGATGGCTTCATAAGCAGCAGTTGCGGGCAGAAAGTCGTTCACGGCGACCTCCTTGTTCTCATTCTTCTTGTCTGAATGTATCAGTTAAAGAAACAGTTCAATCTAAGAGGAGGCAAGTGTTCTCAAATTTGCATTGTCTTGGCCTTAAGTTGGTTTACACATGATATATACATGATCTAATATTTGAGCCATCATGAAATGAGAAATGAACTCAGAAAATGCACATATGGCAAATACGTATTGGTAGTGTGTTGAAAATGCAGGAAACCCACAATGTTAAGGCCAAACCACGTATTTTCCTAATAGTAATTTGCAGGCTTAAAGTTAGGAGAGTTTTGCAAGAAAAAAAAAGGAAACGGGTTATTTGCAGAAAACTCGTCAGAACACAGAACTAGATATCAAGTGGATTTTTTTTAAAAAAGGATACAGTCCTCAAAAAAGCGCCGGATTTCAGCCAAGCGATGAGGTGGGAGCTCCTTGATATCATTGAAATGCTTGTATTCCGGATCATCAGCACACACTGCAATGATCTTGTCATCTGCCTCTCCTGTTCAAACAAATATTGGCATCAGGATACTTTTGCCTTCCTTGGGCTGTCAGGGTTGAGGATGAAAAGCAGACCTGGTCAATCATAGGCATGAGGCCAATGGCCTTTGCACGTAGGAAACAGCCTGGTATAACTGGCTCCTGTATACACAATAAAAAACACATTTTAAACGGCTTCCCAAACAAAGAAGTGAGAAACGGTAAGATTAGTGAATGCGAATTTGGTCTAACAAACTATTATTGCTCTCCAATAGGTAAAAGAAAGGTCCATGCTTTCACATTACTATATTAATACAAGATCAAAAACTTACTTTCCCCCATAGCAACTTCTATTGGCTCAAAGAAATATATGGCGCACGTTTTTATGTTTCTAAGACTACAACAACTAGAAGATTCTACCATAAGAACTTTGCAATACACAAAACCAAAATAGTAGACACACCTGCATTATAACCAGCACATCCAACGGATCACTGTCATCACACAGCGTGCGAGGAATGAATCCATAGTTGTGTGGGTACACAACTGATGAATACAGCACACGATCCACCTGCACAACCAAATAAAAACATAAAATTTTATAACCATTGGAAGGAGTACCACGATAAGGCGTCTGAAGAATCGCATTGCTTTACCATTATCAGTCCAGTTTTCTTGTCAAGTTCATATTTAACCTTGCTGCCCCTGGGTATCTCAATGACCTGTAAAAGAAATACCATCCACTTCTTTCAATTTTTTATGGGGGGTCAAAACTCTGTAGCATGTATTGGGAGGTACCAACCAACACATGAACTTGAAAAGTTCAAAATGAGAAATGTGGTTCATACGACCTTAGTTTTTTCTAAAAAAAAATTCAGGAGGCTTTTGTTTTTCAACCAAAGTGAGTTATGCTATTGACACAGACTTCAGGCAAGAATATAGAATCAAACTTAAGCAAGGAGAAAATCAGTAGTAATATGCTAGGATGGACTTACACAGTTGAATATAGTTGGTGCACCAGGCCCTACATGAAGAAGTCAAGAATATAAGTTTTTTATTCTGTGAGAAACACAGAAACTGGCAGCCTGTCTAGCTAGATGAGTTGTCAAATACCTATCTCAAGATCATGCCAAGGATGTGCTGCAACAGATCTCTGGGACATGGATGACAGTATTCTTTCATTCAGAGCAGGGGCCTTTAGAGGTGAGCTTGTCATATTGTCCACAGCTTCAACAGCGGGAGCCATCTCAAGAACCTGTCAATGATTATAAGCTTTCCAATTAAATTGTTTCAATAGAAGTCAAGTTAATGTCATTTTGGAAGAAGGAACAGTGTGAACTGGAAAAAAAAATGGTTGAACGACCAAATATGATACATCAGGCTAAGAAATCATAGGCACAGATGAGCAAAGCCAAAATTCATAAGAAATTGGCAAAGTATGAAACATTGTACACATTACATGTTCCATGGATATAAATATCTCAAATTTATCTGGAACATGCACTTTGAACAGCAATAACAACCAAACAATGGAACTGATGAAAGCAAGCCATCGGGGATCAGGGGAGATCAAATCAAATGGAACAAAAGAATCATTTTAAGGTAAGAAACACTCTTTTCGGTCGACAAAGTATAGAGGCTAGGATCAAATGGAGACTGGGTTTTCATGTTGCTTTCCCAAAGATGGATGTGAGTACCCTCTCTGATTTATTTACAAATGACAAAGCATAGGTAAACTGATCAACATCTGATCACTGATGGGTAATTCATTACAGAAACACAGACTTCTTGTTCTATCCGTTCATTGCGATATCGAATGTGCTTGATAACATAGAAGATGTGCATCAGATCACCAGTGAATAAGCAGCAGTGTGAGGCGGGTCTTTTGGCATATATTCTCATGCATGCATGAAGATTGTGTTCTTGTGGTCAATGAAATTGGCAAAGCTACGATGAACAATTAAGGAATAAAAAAACTTGATGTAGCATGATACCCATACGAACAGAGGGCCTCTAAGATGTGCAATATGGAGAACATAACGTAGCACAGCAGCCCGTACGAAAAGAGCATGCATTATGTGCTATTTGCAGAAATAACTTATAGTGGACAAAGCACGACTCTTAGAGTTGAGTGCGCAATTGTGCGGCTAGTTCTAGACTTCTAATCTATATATAGAGCAGAGCGGTAATTATGTGAACAATCACCAGACTTGGTGCGTGCAATTGTGTGGCTAGTTCTAGTCTATATATAGTGCGATAATCATGTGAACTTATATTCCGCACAACTAGCAGACTTGCCGTGCAAGGCTAGTTCTAAACTTTTAGCTGTGTGAACAACTAGCAGAGTTGCTCGGCAATTGCACATATAGTTCTAATCAATACATAGGGTGACAGTTGTATGAACAACTAAACAAGTGTGAACAATCAGCTATCCAATCAACACGGCTACATACATAGAAAGTTACTACATACTAATATACCATTAGGTTTACAGCTGAGAGTAAAAGGTTCTTCCGGGAGCAGACTATTTATTGGAAACCAGATTACCATGGTTGGCATCGAGCTAGGACAAGTTATAAATGATTTACACGCATTTAGGACTACTTTTTGAAAATAATTTGCATGCAAGAGCGTTTATTGTCCTGTTCAAAGCTGGTTACTGAATGAGTTGCCAACACCGGATTAAGCACAGTCGGCAAGAAGGTATATCCAAGCGGAGATACGCTACTAGTATGATGGCTTACACTTCACAGTCGAAACTAACGACTTTTTGTTTTTGTTTTTTGTTTTTTTGTTTGTTTGTTTTTTTTTGTAGAAACCACTAACGGGTAAGAAAGCACTATGGAAATAAAAACCGGGCTCTCAAGACTCTAAATTGATGAGCGTATCAGCACATAACAGCCGAAAACTGAAATATTTGAAAACAGATTTCTCTCACCGTGATCGCTACACACCAAACCCCCCAAATTCACAGGTGATGGCGACAATACCAGATGCGGCACGAGGCCACCTTAACCAAAGAAGGGAAAAACAAGTAACAAAACCGACTGATTCGACGAACAAATTCGTCGATCCAAACAGCAGTAACCGTAAGAATAAAGACGAGACGATATGGGGATCTATCTAGGACGCAAATACTAGGTAGCTCGCTTGGAGGTGGGAAGGGGGTGGCAAAGTACCTTAGATCTGGTCTGGAGCGGGGAGAGACGAAGGGACGGAGGTGGTGTGCGCTCGAGGAGGAAACCCTAGACGCCTCACCACCAATGGCAGGGGGGAAGCATTTAAAGGAGGCGAGGGCCGAGGGGAGATGAGACCGACGGCGACAGGGAGGGAGGGAGGCAGGGAAGTGTACTTCCCGCTTCTTTGCGACTGCGACTGCGACTGCGCTCTTCGCTGATATTTTTGGTAATAAGCACCGTGGATTTAGAATCGGACGGCGCGAGGGTGTCGGTGGGAATCCAAAAGGCTGGCGTGGAAGCAACGTCGCGCGCCAGAGTAGAGAGGAGGAAAAGGTTGGCGCGTCGCGTGCCCAACAAACTGTGCGGTTGCTGTGTCCGGTGGCCGGTCCCGCTCGTCAGTTGGTTGCAATGGGAGCACGAGCAGCGTCGGTGCCGCGGCAGCTGCATGCCAATATGCCATGCCATGATTGGTTCAGCTCGCCGTGTTGCACCCTGCCCTTGGAAAAACAAACGCCACGCGTTAGTCTAAATGCATCTTCAATAGTTAGAGATCAATTTATCTCTAATATATACTATATTATTTTTAAAGACAACATCTCTAATATATAGTCTCTGGCACACTCTAATATTTATATTTTATAATTTTTCTTTAAAACAAGCCCACATATCAACTAAAGTAGATTAATGTATCATGTATTATTTCGCGTTATCATATCTTGTTTCACGTGCACGACAGTCTCTTGAAGAAACAACATGTGCTCTCCTCCACCCCTCTCCCTCTCGTAGGACTTTGTTGGTGTGGCATAACTAATAGGCGACAATAAATACATTATTAGAGATGTCCAGAGTGAGATGCCCCGTTATCGAATCAACGCTTACTAATACTAGTTGTGTGCGCTTACTACATGCTAGCATGGCAATTCGTTGGTTTCAAGCGCCGCACCATGTCCACTTTGTCTCTTTGGGCTTGGATTTGCATACTAACCTTCCTCAGATCTAGGATCAATATCGACGAATATCACATCCTAACATGCGAAATAAAAAGATAATTGTCCATGTTTTACTATCGATCTTACGAAATAATATTCGAGAGTCTCCTAGAATTAGAACCACAAATAAAATGATACAGAGATTTTATACAGGTTCGGGTCTTCTCTGAAGAGAATAACAACACTACTCCTATGTCGTTGTATTGAATGTGTTGATTACAATTAAGAGGAAGACTAAGGCCTAATATCTTCTGCTCCAGATCGTGTCTCTCTTCTGTATACTGACTTCATCCTTTATATAATACACGAAGAGGTGACAATTTCTCCAAACCAAGAGACGTCTCAGCGTTCCAAATGATGAACCGGTTGATGGAGGTTACTGTCAGAGAGATAACACTCACACATCGCCTGACAGTTATCATCACAGACAAAGATATAATATGTGCAGTTATTCCAGAGAATAACAGTGTATATTAATTACCCCATGTGTTTGAACACGGTGCACAAGACTCCTTAATCGACCGGGCCCACATGTTTGCAGGCTCCATCGATTATAGGGCGGTTGTGGATAAACTTATGACCACAAGGTGGTTATAGAAAGGCTTACGACGAGGGGATGGTCGTAGCAAGACTTATGATCACTCGGTGAAGTTTCTCCCTTATGGATAGTAAAGGGTATACTTGCAAGTAGTATAAAGATATTGTCATCTATAGTGAGAATTACAGATAGGTAATTAATTGAGGATTATTAGATCCTCGTCATCTAGCCCAGAACTAGAAAAGTCCAGAGCTTCTAAATACGGTTTTTAGGGGCAGTATAAGCTGCAGGTGTCTTAATATTAGTGTAGTATAGTATAATTTCATATTAAAGAAGTTGTTTGTCGACGATCAAATCGTTGATCTTATGAAAATATAGAAATAAAGAAAAATGATGTGTATCTCCTGGAAGAGAATAGGGTTGCTCTTTATTACTATGAACTGACTGTTTACAGGGAATGCCTACGATTAGGCAAAGAGCTAATCCTAGTTACACCGAGTATGATGTTGGCTATGCTGCTGAAATAGATCATAAGCATGAATCTAATGCCAATAGCCTCTTATCCCTTTCGCCCCCCTAATCCTTCCATGCTCCATCTTTAAATAGCTTCCGAAGAGGTGGCAGTTGTTTCTGGAGAAGACGTCTGTGCGAAGTGTTGCGTCTGGTCAGAGGGAGGTGACAGTTGATTAAAGTATCAACTGTTGTGCGGTTAAATGTCGGTGAGACATTCAACCATTAGTCAGTGTCTTAGGATTATGTAACGTCGTGTGGTATGGAGTATACAACACATGTTCCATTCATCACACAGTAAGGATATACCGATTTGGATCCGATATCGATTCATAGCTTTACGAGCGATTAATCGGTCGGGGACTAGGTAATGCGGGACATTGTCAGGCAGGTATTTATTATGTAACCTCTGGAATCCTTACGATCGGTGAGGTCGTTAGCCTTAGGGGTCATGACCACAAAGACGTATGGTCTCTCTTTATGTATTAAAGTAATACATAGGGGTTTTAATCCTTGTCATTATTCTAATATTGTTTTTCTTTCTTTATGCTTTGTAATGAACATGTATTCCTTACCGCTTTGTATGAACATGTATTCCTTACCACACTCTTTTTCAGTCTCTACGTGGAAACCGTTAGCGCGAATATCCTTGAGGGTTCTAGTTGATTCTAGGTACAACAGGGTTTTTTTAATGAACAAAGTTGTGTCCACCGGGAGTATAATTGTGGCCCTTCTTGAGCCTATTATAATAGTATCACTGCATGCGATTGTCGTAAGACTACCAATACTCTTACTGATTGACATAAATACTTTTATTTCTCTCAAGGTTGTATTTGTTGTGCCGCTATCCGCTAAGCACACTTTCTCCATAGGGTGCCACACATGTTCTAATACTTCAAATACTAGAACATAACTTGCTATTATAAATATGAGAAAATAAGCTTTGCGGGACTCAATGCAAGAATTTAATGCTTTGCTCTTTTAGATCTTACAACCATTATTCAAAAAATAAGTCAATGTTCTATCACAGTCACAAACTGCAAGTGATTGTAAAAAATATATGTGCAATACGTGCACTAGATCGAATCAGCGAAGTATGTAGAAACTTATGCCAGAATCTGCTCTATGGTGATCTTCTCCTCTTGGGCAACTACGGCTACGGCCGCTGTGATGTCCAAAGGAGGGATGATGGGGGCTACTACTGGGCTGTCCACATCCATGAGCGCAACTAATGGCTGTGAATCCTCTATGTCTGCAATGGCGAGGTGTGCCCCATGCTATCATTTGCCTTTCTTCTTAGACTAGAAAACATCAATGACGTGTGACCCACGACCTTACCCTTCTTACCTCTCACCTCTGTGAGAGGATTCCCCACCTTGTAGTTGCTAGCATTGGCTACATGACCAGCATTGCTACTAGACGGTTATGAGATGTAGTTCTTCCTTATAACATCATCACGAGCTTCCGCAACTTACATAATGCCAATCAATTTAGCATACTTTTTGTAACCATCTTGACGATAGTTGCATGCAGATTCCACCGCATGTGGGTGAAAGGTAGAGAGAGTCTTCTAAATCTTCTGCTCATCTGTGATTACCTTACCATAAAGTTGAAGACTGATACAAATTATGTATAAATTCTGACCATACTGGGCCAGCTCTTCGAACTCCTGGTTCGTGATACCAGACTACCAGTCGTCTTCGTATTTATGCAAAGAGTTCATAAGATTACTGCAGGTAATTTGCATAAAATGGTTAAAAAATTCTCATAATGCTATTCAAACTCCTCGTTCGTAATCCCGTATTTTTCTATGCATTTTTTATGATTTACTGCTATTTTCAGTGATTAAAAGCAATATAAACAATCACATATAATCAAAACACCAAATACAATATATAAATTGCATAGAAACAATAATAACGAAGTTAAACATGCTTCAAATGCTAAAAAGATTCAAAATTTGAATTCCTGAGGCCATTTTCTGTTGGAAAACGAACTTTTCAGAAATTATGTAATTTCCGATGGCTAAACCGCAAAATTTCAATTCGGAGAATCTTTTTGCACAATTTTTCAATTTCAAAGGGTTATTTTGCAAGAATTTCTTTATAAAATATTTTCTCACCGTTTATGAACCTCGAGGTCTTTTAAAAAAATCTATCGGGCCAAATTTTCTCGACTGGTTGCACTCTCGGCGGCTAGCGTGGCCCAACAATCAGATGAGCTAGGGTTTTAACCCTAGCTACCGTGTGTCTTGATGGCGCCGCCCATTCGCGATGTCGGTTCTTCTGCGGCCAGCGTGCAGCGGCGGTAGTGCGCAATGTGGCGGATGGCCGTCGCGGAGGTGGCGGTGCACGCCTCGTGTGTGAATCTGGAGGTGCGACGCGTCGGCATCGCGGGCCGCGAGTTGCAGTTGGCGGCGCGTAGGGGCGGTCTTCCATGGCGCGCGGCCGTCGCGGTGGCGTGGGCGCACGGAGGCGGCCGGTGCGCATGCGGTCTGCGGAACTGTCGCAGGTGCGCGGCGGCCGAGCACGACAAGGACGGCGGCGTCGGGTGGACGGTGGCTCGCTTCGTCAGGGGCGGTGCCATCCCCTTTTTTTTCTTGCTTTGTCCTCCTTTTTCTTGCTTGGCGGCGGCGAATGGTGGTGGCCCGGCCGGGCGACTTTGGGCGACAGTGCGCCGTGGGACTACGTCTGAGCGGTCACGATGGCGGTGTCTGCGAGGTGGCAATCGATGGCGAGTGCGGGGCGTGTGGGACGATTAGCGTGCGTCTGGTAGCGGCACGGCGGTGGAGGTGGCGGTTTCAAGCACGAGCGGGCGGCGTTGTCTTGAACGCGACGATGCGCCACGAGGGCCGTCTTGAAGGCTGCGAGCTGCGCAGCCGGTGGAACCATGAAGTCACAGAGCAACCCTCAACATGTGTGACCTCGCTCTTCCGAGTGCTTTTAACTCTAGGTTCAAGTCCTGTCGCTAGCAAGAGTAAAGTAGTAAGAATATATATTTAAATTTATAATTAGAAAATAACTATAGCGAGATTGACCTACCCGGGATCGTGCCGTGGAATTAATCAATAGCCGATATGATGGCATACGAGAATGCGATAGGTGATCTTGTTTTGCCGCGCAGATCGCAAAAATGGATATACATATATAGGTACACTACTGAGACGCAATATTTACTGAGTATGATATATTATTATTGTGTTGTATCGCTGCATCGAAATCGCATCTTGTGGGTTAGTGTGGCGCTGCTCCTTGTATAAACCTCCTCAAAGAAGATAGCCGATGAACGCTCTACATGATTCCAAAAAGTTATCCTCGCCCATTTCAAATGAAGGAAGACTACAATACAATTATGTGCGGAGGAAATGATCGATCTTTCAGTATTCCTTTAAGAAGGGTGAAGTCATGGTTTTGTTGAGTAGAGAATCAAGGTACAATACCATGTTTCTCTGGCACAATAATCACAAGAATCCAAGTGGAACCTACTCATATATGTCGCTATAGTCATAAACCTATATATGTTCAAACGAATTTTGTGTAGCAAGTAGTGAAACACTTACTCAAGGTTGTACGACACCATTATGTACTCCTTGCCGCTCGAGCAAGCAATCCCATTTTATGTAATTCTCGACGTAGGATGCGCCTTGGTTTATTGTTTGCTCGAGATCACGTATGGTCGAGGAAACCCACCGCTTCGCTGATTCGACGGGCACATTTCATAATGTATCCGTACGTAAGGAATGAGTTGTGATATTTATCGCTATCACGGAGTGTAGAAATTGATTGTACACACTTACAAAGGTCCAACATCGAGAAGTGAGGCGCCGAGGCGCTTAGGTTGTATAGGTCGAATAAGTCCTCGCTTACCCACGGAAGCCGGCCTCGTGATGAAAATGCTCGCTCTCGTATCCGACGCCGATTCCAAGATGGCTCCTCCTCTTGGGTCTTGCGCATGTACCACTCATGCAAAGATTGACAAGCTAGTCCCGAGCCTAGTTCTTTGTCGAGACCAACTGATATCCATGAGTAATCGATTCAATCACTTCGAAGAACCAATCTAAAACACAAAATCCAATAAATAGCAAGAAAATACTAAGAGCAAACATAAAAAAATGCATGATCAATGTCTTAATGCATACTTAACAACATGCTTAAGTTATACCTTACTCAAGGACAATAATTCCTATATATAATAGCCGCTACCACATGATAAATGTAATTTAATGGTTTAGTAAAGCATTTCAATTTCCAGATTTTGAACTGGGCCGAATGGACTAAGTGAATCACATCGCAGATCAAAAAATATATTACTCAAGTCTCACTAAGTCATTAGGATAGTGACCTAATTTATCCCTTACTCCCTACTAGAAGGAATAAAGGAGTAAAAGACAGATTAATGAGCCATGATTTTAAGCAAAATGATATCATTGATTAATTCATGGCTAAATGAGTAATAATTAAAGTTCATCTCAACACTTACCACCAGCTAGCAAGCATTGACCAGCCGGTTAAAACATGGCTACAAGACGATTTGTAACCAAAACCAAATCGACAGATTAGAGAATGAATGCTTGTTGATTCACTAAACCATGATAAATGAACATTTCTAATGAGGTTATAGCTAGATGAGTAGTAGTTAAAGTTTAACTCATCATTAATCATTAGATAACACTCAAGAATGATTTCAGCTTGATCGACTTAGAGATTACATCCTCAAACCAAACAGATGATTAAAGATAAAAGATTTAATGCTCCAATAGACTATCACAAAATGGTATACTTGATGGAGCTACAAACTAGATAAGTACAACTATTTCTAAAGTTGGATTGAGAAACTCTTCTTGTTGCTCCAATGCCCACCGCCCACTAGTCGATTCTTGGCAATACGAGTGCTTTGAACCCTACACATCTAACATATACACTTCATGGGTTCTAAGGTTTGTAAATATACTAGTATGCTTATGTTCTTAACTAATGGTGCATATGATTGATTTGTATTATATTTCTTCCAGTGGGGGAGTTTGTTGTGGTTAACAAGCATCTTCTCCATGATTTGACTCAAATGGGTATTTGGACCCCACTCAAAAACAATATTATTTATGAAGATGGTTCTGCTAAAAGATGACAAAAATCCCAGATGATCTTAAAGCAATTTACAAGTATGTATTCCATCCTCCTATTGTTATATTCTATCGGATACAACGGTATGGTCCGAGGGGGGATGGGAGGACTTACCCAGCAGTATGTGGTGGAGGTGGCTGGTCGGGAGGAGGGGCGCCTGGCATGAGGCGCCGGGTCGGGGAGGAGGGGTGCCGCATGAGGTGGCCGGGTCGGGGAGGAGGCGCGCAGAGGTCGACCGATAGGGTTAGAGCCAAGATAGAGGAGATCCCGATCGGTCCTACCTTATAAGAAATTCAACATCACAGACGGTTACTTCGAACCGCTCGTGATGTTGAAACATCATCACCTGCCTTCCGCTTCAATTCTTTGATGGGCTACAGTGAATATTAATCAATCGCTTATGAAGAATGTGGCAAAAGCTAAACTCAGAATACCATCGAGAAGCCGTGGATGAAAAAGAATAAAAGAAAGAAATGTGATATCTACAACTCTGTAGTCGATCAGTATCACCTGAACCAAGGAACATCCACATTTTGTCATCAATTTAAAGATCATAAGTCCATAACACATTAACACATGACAATGGAATAAATTAGTTAATTACAATGGAGTAAATTTAATTAAAATATAGCTCTTCATGATGATCGACGCAAGATATAGCTAGCTTCCTCACCGGTTCTTCCTGAGCCCGATGCCGCTCTCCGAAAGGTGGCAACTCGTCAAATTGATTGTATTCTTCCTCGCCCACTACATTCTCAACTCCGCACAATCCTCTTTTTCCATTAAGAACTACGTGATTCTTATTTGCCGAGTCGGTTACATAGAAGACTTGAACAACTTGGTTAGCCAAGACGAATGGTTCGCCTTTGTATCCGACACGCTCGGGTCCACTGTAGTGACGCCCGCATTTGTCGACCTTCACTGTGTGAGATGGACCCAACGGCACCAAATAGGGGATCTTGAAAGCACGAGTCGATCTCCCATATCTCCTCTATTTGCCCATAGTACGAGCTCCTCAAATTTCAGATCAGATCGAATGCATCTATGCGACACCACTGCTCGCATCAGGCTCTTCCTATCCCGAAGGTGCAGATAAAATGTGTACCCATTTATGTCAGATCTTGCTATGTGACAATTGTAAATGTGGCCCTCTTGCCAACCATAGCAACAGATCATCACTTGATGACCTCCGAGTGATTCGCACCTTTAACCATTCGCTGAACCGACGGCCAGTTTCTTCTCGTGATCCAAACCTCCGACCGTCTCGGATTCCGCATGGCATTCATGTCCTGTTGCTCGCCGACGTACGGGACACTGGGGTCATGTGTTGCAAGACCGTGAAATGGGCTTGAGCGCACGATTCAGATCGGGAGTGATTGATTTCCTTCCGATGGTCCCGATACCATCCGCTTCCTCATGACGCAGATAGAGGCACACCAATCGGATCCACCGAGCCATGTAGTCGACGCAGAACTCAATGACCTCTTACGCTGCATAACCTTCGATGATGATGCCCGGCCGAGATCGATTCCGCACGAGGACTTGAGAATTCCCATGTACCTCCTCGAACGGTACATACGACGAGAAACACAGTGGTCGCATATCTTTATCTTTTCACAAGGTGAACAATGAGATGGACCATGATATCGAAAAATGACGGAGGGAAATACATCTCAAGATGACACAGAGTCGCCACTACCCTACTGCAGAGCATCTAGTCCTTGGGGATCGATGACCTTCTCAGCAATTGAGTTGAAGAAATAACATGCCTCAAGATTGCCACTCTGACCTTGTTCTGCAAGATGCTCCTAATTGCAACAGAAGCATTTTGTGTCATCAAGACACGACAATCATGCGACTTCATACCAATTAATTTCAAATCTTGCATAGAAACAAGTTTCTTAATGTTAGCAGAGTAACTAGACGGACTTTCACACCGCAAGCTCCGCATGCCATTTCTCTCGCCTTGATAGAGTGTAGCAAGCGGAAGGTACGCTCATTCCAGACGGTCTCTTTCGTGCTAACTCGGTCCTTATGTTCATATCGACCAAGTCACGCCATGCTAACACCATCCTTTGTTTTGCCACTAATGTTCAAAGAAGAGACCAATCAAGCTATCACATACATTCTTCTCTACGCGCATAACGCCGATGCAAAGGCTGAACTCGGTACACCCAATAAGGTAAGTCCAAAAAATTGACCACTTCTTCCGCATGTTTTTCCCACGGGTTCTTAATTTACCTTCCTTCCAAGCACAACATCGATATCCTTAACCATATCATAGACCTCTTCCCACTAAAAGCCCTTGAAGTCGAACCGCCTTCCTTATTTCCGTCGAATTGTTTCTTCATCTTGCAGTATGGGTGACTCTCAAGGAACCTACGGTGACGATATACACGCTTTGCGCGAAGTTCAAATGCATACACTCTCCGTAGCATCTAAGCAAGGCGGATGTGCTTTGACTCTTTTTGTACCAAGTCTGACAGGTTACCAAGGGCAGGAAAATCATTGATGGTGCAGTAACAACACAGACGCAAAAGTGAAGTTCTCTGCTTGTACGCATCCCATACTGCACCTTCGCTCCACAAAGGTCACAAGATCTTCCAAAGAATGGTGCTAGGTACACATCAATATCATTCCTGTGTTGCTTCGCCTTGGATAAGTAGTGACATCAAAATGTACTTCCGCTTCATACAGAGCCAAGGAGGAAGGTTGTACATACATAGATTCACTGCAAAAGCAGGTTTCCGCTTCATGTTACCGAAAGGATTCATTCCATCCGCACTCAACCCTAACCTTATGTTCCTCGATTCCGACCGAACTCTTCAAGCTCTGATCGGGTTCTCCACCGCGTAATCAGCAGGTGTCTTAGCTTTCCATCTCTCTTACTCCTCCTCGAGTGCCAACGCAGCAATCTTGCCTCCTTTGGGTTCGCAAATAAACGCTTCAAACATGGGATTACAGTGCAGATACCACAACATCTTAGCAGAGATCCTTGCTTCACCTTAGCAAAGATTTTGACACTTGTATCGGGATGCTTTGCACACGGACAATAATGCATGTCCGCATACTCTTTACTAGAGGATACAATCGCTGCTGACATGCATGCATTCTTTCTACTTCCATTCCCAATGGGCAAATAACCTTCTTTGCTTGATAGGTGGTACTGGGCAACACGCTTCTCTCCTGGAAGGATGTCCGCTTAGGAGACCTAATAACGCCGTGAAACTCTTATCGACCAACTATTGCTTGCCTTCACTCAAAGCAGCTTCAAGCACGGTTGACAACCTTGTGTATTCCGGCCTGCGTACCAGTGGAACAAAGGTCTCACCGAGTCCTCCCTTAAGCCCTCGAATTTACAAAACTCTCTCTCATCGTAGTTCTCTTCGCATCGCGTGAGCATCCGATCCAGATTGTCATCGTGCCCCTATCCTCATCAAAAGCACACCACATCCGGCAAATCGCTGACTTCCTCGGCGATGTCGCCATTATTAACTTCGTATAACTCGCTTTTCACCGTGATCGGTCCAACATGTATACCCTTTTTGAAACCCTTCGAATCAAGTGCGCCTCGACCAAGGCCGTTGTTAAACATTCTGATTACCGCAATCAATGCACCGGACAATACATAAAATTTATCCCTTCTTCAACATATCCTCCGCTCATTGCTCTTCTAAAAGCAACCACGCCATTAATGTAATCTTGACTCACACACCACACCGCACATCCGCTTCGATCCATCTACACTACGCATGTAACAAATTAGTGTGCGATGGGGTCGGGTTACGGCCAACGGATGTGCGCGTGGTGCTTAGCGGTAGTTCGCTCTAGGCGGGGGAGGGGCCGGCGCTCGGTGGGGAAGGTGCCGGCTTCGGGCGGCTTTGCGAGGTGGCCATGCGGGGCCAAAGCAGGCTGACAGCATATCGGCGGTGGCGTGGCCGTACGGGGCCGTCGGCCGATTTTTTTTGTTTACCGTTCATGCAATGAAAAAGTACAATCAACTACCCCTTTTACTTTCAATCAATCATCCAATTGGCATTGTGCTGACGACTGCAAGTCGGCTCGCGGAGATTATAGGGAATTTGCAATCTACAATCCGCAGTGTAATCGGCATCTGCTCTTTCATGCAATTCACCGATCGGCTTTGTCGGCAACTTCAAGTCGACTGGTGGTAGATTAGAGCGGATTTGCACCGTAGAAAAAACTATAGAAAGCTAAATTTACAGAATTGAAAGCTATCTAGGAAAACAATTCAATCTACGAGCGTCGTTCTTTTACGGTTACCTTTAGATCCGAGAATAGTAGGTCGGAGTTGATCGTGCTGATAACGTGTTGAGGAACCGTCGCTGGCTAGTCCAGTCCGAACGATCACATCGTAAACAAACGTAGAATCATATCAAATAATAAAAGAACAAATAGTAGATTGAACACACAGAGAGACAAAGATGTATGAGATATTCTTCTTCTTTATTCTTTCTTTAAGCGACCAATCTTTTACAATGATCAACACCTCCTATTTATAGTTTACAGGTCTTACTAGGATTTTAGATATGGTACTCACCCATAAACCGACTGCTAGGTCAAATCCATAATTTTTCAACGTTTCCCGCTCAATTACTCCTACTCCTCGGAAGAAAATCCAACGGGGAGGGCACATCCACATCCTCCCCTCCATTTACCGATCGATCGACGCCACCGAGAAGTTGCCAACGCCCAATGGCATCATCATGACATGAGCACGCACGGCACTCCGCGCAATTCGCCGTCTCCGTCTCCGTTTCAGCGAAAGCCGGCGACCGGCACGCGTGCCGCGCGAGCCTGCCTAGCCATGCCGTTCTCGCCTAATTGCTTCTTGTCACTTCATGCATGCTAGTGTTGCGTTCCATTCCATTTGTGCGACCTGCGTGCGTCAGAACCTCGATGAATGGAGGATGCAGCCTTGGGTCCGCGCGTGGAGGAGCATCTCGTGTTCCTCCACCCTGGGTGGCCTCCCGTGCCGGAGGCCGCCGCACCCGACGCACGCTGCTGCCCGCACAGTCACCGGCGGCCTCGTGTAGGCGTCGGCGCGGTCGTCGTCGAGCTGCACGGAGAAGAGGGAGTTGACGGGGCGGTGGTCCGAGAACCGCGACTCGCCGCGCACGTACCACAGCTGCTCCATCCCCTCGCCGCGCCACAGGATGCGGTCACACCTGCGCAGGCGAAGCATGCACGCGGCATAAGGATTCGAGCCCAAGTTGCAATAACAAATGCATCCTGAACTGTACTAGTAATAGGCTGCCTGCGACAACGTGTTGGGAAAAGACGAGGCACCGTTGCAATTCTTTACGTGCAGCTGCACTGCATTTGCGTGCATAAAGTTAGTTCATCGTAGCTTGCAGCAACACTAGGCAACCAGGGCGCGACAAGGACTGCCCACCAAGGAGTCCATGCTACTCGATCTACGCTGACTAATTAAATCTAAACCACTGCGTGCTGGCGGTAGACAAGTGGCCAGATCGAGCTAAATGCAGAGCATCTGTTCCTGATTTCTGAATCCTACTAAACACAACTTGAAGAATTTCCAAGTTTTGCTTGGTCTCGAATCATGGGTCGGCAGGACGTGGCGCGGCTAGGCCATATTTCTTGGCTTGTGATGGGAACATGGTGACGGAATCACGGGATTAAGTCACTACCATTGGATCGGCAGTTAGATCAATATCTTGCTAGGTATGCAAATGCATGTGCCTCGATCCCCCCTCGCTCACACGATCGATGCGGGTGTGGTTATTTTGTTAGTAGCCTCTGATCGACTAGAAATTTCTGTGAAAGTTAGTAGCAATTAGTATTTACCATGCCGGGGTGCGCTTCTTCTCCCGTGACTTGGAGGAGCTCATGGCGTAGGCGTCGGACTCCGCCAGGTACTTGTACGTCGGCGGGAAGTGGATGTGTCCTTCCTCCCACCCGGGGAACACACGGCCGGCTCTCTGCTCTATCCGGAGCTGCAATGATAGATACACAAATGCACACCCAATCCATTTAGCATGGAGTCTGAATTTGTGTCGTTGTATCTGAAAATCTTTGCTTCATTTCGAACCTGATCTTTCTCCAGCAGCGCTTGCCAGTCGCTCCTCTCGAGCAACTCCTGCGTGTCGCCGCAGCTGCCCGTCAGGCGGTAATTCAGGTCCCCGAGCCATACGACCTTGCTGCAAATTCATATCCATTCAGACATGCACGATCAGTCAGAGACAGAGTAGAGTCACAACATTTTTTAAAAAAACATGTGAATTGCTGGACAAGGGTTGGTACTTTCTTGATGCGAAAGAATGACTTACTCGTGCTCCAAGATGGTCTCCGGCGACAACGCCGGCTGCCTGGAGAACCGGTGAGGCCGCGGGAACCTCGTCCTCTTGAGGATCTCGACGACGTCGCAGTTCCTCCGCACCTCGTCGCCGTCCTTCTCGCCTGACGCCAAGTGCGTGCACACGAAGCACAGCGTCGTGCTCCCTTGGAGCGTCAGGCTTATCGAGATCGAGCCCTTCATTCATCCATCACGATCATTTCAGACACAATTTATCAGGATATCAACTCTAGCGGATTAAGTTTGCATTTGAGAATATATATATATATATATATATATATATATCTCAAAGTTTGAAGGAATTTAATCACCTTATTTCCCATGTAGCCCATAATGCCCCTGCCAACACAAGAAACCTTGAGGCTGGTGACACAGGGCATGAGGTCGGCCCGGACCCACACGCAGAGGAAGATGCCGACCATCTGCTTGCTAGCAGCTAGACGGTACCCATGCCCTGCCCTTCCATGCATCATCACAAAACCACCCATCTCCTCCTCGCTACTCGACTCCCGGTTCGAGGTACAAGGTTCACTGTCGTCGCAACTCGACTCCGGGTTCGAGGTACAAGGCTCACTGCCGTCGTCTGGCTCTGATGCCGTGCTGAGTCTGTCCTCCATTGCTAGCAGGTCCGAGAAGCTGACCCTGGCCTTCTGAAGAAACTCGGGGTTCGCCTCGGTGGCATGCCGGTGGTCGTGGGGGAAACTGTGGCTCCTTTCCGAGGAGGAAGGGTTCAGGGCTCGACGAATGAGGTCGAGCCACTTGTAAGCGGGGCCCTTGTCCTCGGACCCGAGAACATTTCCAGCGTTCAGTGGCACTATTTCCTGGAAGCTGTGACATGATAACAAAATTCAGACATACTGGTAGCAAGTCTTTCAGTACCACTCGCAGTTGTTGCTCAAATGAAATGCATCATTCTGTCAGTGTTCCATGGAACAGTGGCAGTTTGTTTATGCTGGCCTAGGCATGGCAGGACAGGGGAGAAACTAGCAGTAAATTAAATTATGTACTAGTACAGCACTCTCTCAAGAGTGATGGAATAATCATGATTAGGTTCAGAAATCCAAACACTGAAACCCATGACCATAGCTGCAGGCTGCAGCTAAGCTCTAGGTTACTACTAGTCCTGTGTAAAGTACATCATGTCATAATTCCGGTCAGCATGGGTTTACACTGAAATCCACACCAATTTACTCCTACCAATTCCTATGAGTGAGCACACTGTTTCATAATCTGCACGAGTGGAGCTCCCCGACAAGCCGGAACCATGTTGCAATGAAATGGCAATTGCAGCACCACTTGTCAAATAACCAGACCACTTTTTGCAATGTCAGGAAGCAGAGGCATGGCCGTCTTCAGAATCAGAAATGAATACCCCACTTAAGATTTATTCTAGTACCAGTTTCAGAAAACAATATGATTTGACGTCCTAGAATCCAATATTGTCGAACTCAGGACCTGCGGTTCATCACGTTTAGATTTTGTTTTTTTTTTGTTGTTGTTTTTTCTAAATTTTTTTCGAACTTGTATTTTGTTTATTCCCCTCTTTAATGCAATATTGTCAATTACTGGTATGCAGTGAGTTTGGATGAAACATACACAGATCAGATGCAAATACATGTAAATTAAGTAGACAAGCAGTAGTGCATACCCAAGAACGTAGATGTGAGCAGGAGAGGAAGAAGCATGTTGGTTGAGGAACCAGTCAGAGAGGTCCAGCCCTTGATGCGGCGCTCTCCCTCCCACGTTCCACGTCCCCACGAACACCCTGTATCATAATTCATACATGCATGTATAATACACGCAGCAACACCATCATTAGCCTCAGCTAAGGCTAGTAGATCGGAGTACACAATTAATTGTCGCAACTACTGTCCCTAGATTAAAGAACAACCAACAAAATCACCAAGTCGGCAGTCCCAAAATATTCCCAATGTTATCCACTAATTCAAGCTAATCCATCCTTTGAAATTGAACTGAACTCAATTTAATTAGTTTTTGAACTTGTATGTGCTGAATCATGCTCGTCGATCTGTTCACACAATAGGAAGAAATGAAACATTCATGGTACAGCCTGTTGTTTTGTTTCTTCTCTCACTAGATCCATACATAAATATAAGAAATGCGCATTTCGATCGGCACACGTAAGCGCTGAAATGCTAAGATGTAGTATGATTCAGCTCGACCCACCTAAGTTCCTTAGGAGGCTGCCACGAAGAACTTGGCGGCTGTGATCCATACCGGGGAGGTGGCTTCAGATTTTCAGAGCTCTCTACCAACCAACCGCCTAAGCATGGACAGGAAGTAAAACAAAAAGTTAAGAAAAAATACAAACCAAATTGAACTCAATGACAAACATCTGTTTTTTCCTCAGAAGATTAAAACTTTTAAAAAACTGCATGCTATGCTACTCTGTAAAAGCTCACTGTTGCATCTCGTGAAGTAAACGTGGTAAAAACAGTAGCTTTGCTGTCTCATTTGATACTTTTGAAACATAAGGAGTGGAGTTGTTGCTGCTGTAGTTGCAGCAGCAGAAGTTGGTACTGCTTGTAAAGTTGCAATGTACCTGACAAATCTCTCCTCGTGAGGAGGCTGCCATCTTTGTCCGAGCAGCTCTTCCTCCTCTCCTGCTGTCCTTGGCCAAAGCTCTCATCTGTTTAAACACAGCAAAATCTTGCGATTAGCCATAGTAAAAACCGAAAGAAAAAAAATTGAGGCAAATAAAAAGATGGTTTACAGATCTTGTTTGGAGATTAATGCTTACCGATGCAATCCGAATGGAACCCTGCATTCTTCATGTTGAGCCATTTCTTGACCACTGTTTTTGTTCTCGGCCAGGACGATGACTGCGCAAATTAACAGAGGGAAACTCCTGTAAATAAAGCACCAAGGTTTTTGAAAAAGAAGAAGTTTGAAGGAAAAGGTTGTTCAAGCATCAATCCAAACCTTTGGGATCCTTGCATTGCGTGTCCTCATGTCCACTGTTTACCTCGTTGTTCTCTGCCAAACACGGGGGCAGGCAAGTTAAAGAGAAGCTCATGTGATGAGGGACTTGTCTGAATAGAATTCGTAAGTAAAATGTAGACGGCTAATTAAAGAGAAGGAGATCTCCTAATGGTTCCCTCTTTAGGGGTAAAGTGGCAGTATATGTTGTAAAGTGTTACTAAATCTCAAGTAGTACTTACTAATCTATTGATTGCAGGGGAAGTACTAGTACTACTGATTAAACTAGTGCACTGCTCTGCTGGAACTGGAAGAGTAGATTAGGCTCAAGATCAAGGGATCGAAGAGGAGGAAAAACAAAGCGAACCAAAGTGGGCGGTGCATATCTGTCAATCTGTTAGGGAGTACTAAAATCTGCATGCATTAAGAAATGAAGTATTACTATCAACCGTCAAAAGGCAAGCGGTAGTAAGTAGGAGTACATCTCTCGATTGTTCTCACTACGGATTGATCCGCCCAAATTCCAGACGGGAGAAATCAAGATGGAGGGGGCAAAAGAAGTGGGGAGGCTTTTCATATTTCTACAATCTACAGTCCTATATCTTCCTACGATTATTTTTGAAAAATATATATCTTACTACGATAATCACTACAAAAGAACAGACGAGCTCTGAAGTATGCATCCAAGAAACCAAAAGAGCATTGCAGTTGCAGTTGATGGTAACAGGAGCTAGCCACTAACTGTCCATGATCTGGTCTTGCCAAAGAAACAGAGCACCGCAAGAAGAATGGAGAAGATAAGTGCGCTTACCTCAACAATCTGTAGCAAGCGGGGAGATGCAGAGAGTGGTAGTTCTTGGAGCCCTTCCTTTGCAATTGCAGAGGGGGAAGAGAGGGAGGCAGGCGGTTACCGAGTGAGAAGATTTAATATCCGGAACGGGGGAAGAGAAGGCGTGGGTGAGGTAGAGGAGTTGGAGAAGAGAAGAGGGGGGGAGTCGTCGGGAGCTGGCTGCTGCCTTTATAGGTAATGTAATGCGCCGGGGTGGGCAGCCTGAGCCGTTGGTCACGTTCTCGCCTCTCGGTCCCTTCTGTCTCTCTGCATGTTGGGCCCACATTCTGTGGCGCTTCGGCTCTCAAGCTGGTTCCCTAGAAATTTTAACCTCTGGTGGTATATATAATCCCCACATGTCGTAGTAAGAGAGATCCTAATAAGTCAAAATTTCAAGTCATCCGTAGTTAATAGCTCGGAATATCGTTACACCTATGTATGACGAAACTCCTAGGGTACACATAAATTTTACCGAAAACAACCCAATTTCCATAGGAATTTGGGGAAAATTCTCGTGTTCCAAACAAGACATTAACTTTGATAGTAGAGTACTGTTTTTGGATTAAAAAAAAGCATAATTTTAAACCCTCAACTATGACCCGAGTCCGAATTTCAACCTCCAACTATCAAACCGTCTGAAACGCAGCCCTTAACTAACCAAACTAGGTCATATGACCACCGCCTCTATCAATTATAAGGTGGTTTTGACAACATGTCCGCCACGTGGATCCTAATCAGCAAAAAATAAAGAAGTATTTTAATCCTATTCATGTAACAACTCAATTTCCGTAGGAATGTGGGAAAAATTCCCACGTTCCAAACAAGACGTTAACTTTGATACCAGAGTACCATTTTTGGATGGGAAAAGTATATTTTTCAACCCTCAACTATGTCCCAAGTCCGAATTTCAACCTCCAACTCCAAAACTGTTTGAAACACAACCCTTAACTAACCAAACTAGGTCATATTACCCCCGTCTGCCAATTCTAAGGTGGTTTTGACAACGTGTCTGCCACGTGGATCCTAATTAGAAAAAATAACGAGGCATTTTAACACTATTCATGTGGTTGGGCCCTATTCGACAGTGATAAAGGGAGAGAAGTCGTTTTCTACCTCTTGTTTTCGAACATAAGAACACACATACAATGCTTCGGGTGGTTGGTGGAAAAGACCGATGACGACTGGATGACTATGAGGCATGGGAATGGCCAAAACGGGATGCCAGCGACGCAAGGAATCTAGTGGTGGTGGAAATTCAGGGTTTGGGGCACCGGAGACACGCTGACGGCAGAAGTGGATGTCGGCAGTGGTCGGGTGAAGGCGACGACGGCGCTACAGAGGCCCGTAATCTGAACCATGCATGTCAAAAGTCAAAAGGCAGGCAATGGAGAGGGAAAAGAAATTGGATCGAAGCTCATCGGAGACAACGTTCAGTGGCGGCGAAGATGACCGGAGGGTGAGGGGGAAGAAGTGGTCGAATCAGCACACTGTGAACAAAAGGAAAAAAAATCAACTTACGGATTTGCATGATAAAGAGATGGAACACAAAGTGACACGAATGGATTTTTGAATATCTCGCCTAGGAAATGGGAACGCGGCGATGATCCTCAGCTAGTGTTCGGGCGGCGGTGGCGGCAATACTTGGCTCTCCTCGCGACCAGATCCGGGAGAGGTGCAATGGCATGGGGGTCGGGAGAGGGATGGGCAACGGAGGGCGATGATGGCTAGTGGTACTAGCTTCTATGATTTTGGGGTTGGTGGTGTGAAGTGGATCGAAAAGGGGAGAGGTGAATTGGGTATCTTTTTTGAACTAAGCCAAATTTAACAAATTTAATGCAACCTAGAAACTACTTCCAACCTAATTACCTATGGTTTGCTAGTGTGCTCAATCAATTTCTAAATATGCTAGTGAAGTTTTGCAACCTAAGTTCCAATCCTACACAAGTCTAGTAATCTAAGAATTGAAACAACAATAATTTAAATGCGAAAACATAAAGTGACAAGAGACAACCGAATTTTTTTACCGAGGTCTCGGAGATTCGGCGATCTTCCCTAATCCTTGTTGGAGTACTCTCACAATAGTACAACTCCTACTTGAACCCACGCAAGGATCCAAGCAATTAACCCATAGTAGTCCTTTTCCTCCCCGGATAGGTGTACTCAAAACCTTCACAACACTCGTATTGCTTCCACAAGCTTCTCCTTAGAAGGCCACCAAGAGCACACCACCAAGTTGTCTAAGAATCACCGAATTCTAAGAATGATAAGCCTAAGGATGTCACTTGAACCCAACAAGATCAAGCAACTAAGAGTGATGCACACTAAGGCCTAATCAACTCTCCCACACTTTCAAAATCTCAACTAGAAGCCTTCGAGTGCTCTTGAACTCCTCAATATGTAAGCTATTGTTTTAGATTCATAACAGGTATGCCTAACCCGGATTACCCGCCTCTATTTATTTTTCTGACTTATCTAAAATTTGATCCAAACTTTGGGATCCTCGCAACCACAACTTGATCCTTGGCACTCTCTGACTAGAACTAAGCTAGAGAGACCTAGAGTGTACCACAACTAGTTACCAACCTAATAAAACTCAAGCTACTAACAGTGAACCTCATTAATAGTACGAGCAAAGCAAAAACAAAATCTATCAACTAAAATGATCCACACACAACCCCTTGGATCATTTCTAGCCACAAGATCCATAATCTTCATGAAGAATATGCTTTGTCATCATTTGCATACATAAGAATCTGGTCCAAGAACAACCCATATCCATCGTTAGGCCTAACTTATCTTAATCAGATTCAAAACCAAAGTTAGTCTTAATGATTTAGGAGTCATTAATCGCCAAAACCACATAATCAACGAATTAGGGGCCTAGATGCTTACATGGTGGCATGGCCACATGCACATGGTAGCTCAAGTTAGGTGGATGAAATGAAAGAGATAAAAGGGTGAGGGGAGAAGAGGAAGAAGAAGCTAGTAGTTACTCATTGACATGTGGACCCTATTGTAACATTTCCGTTTTCAAATGATGAATAATAATTACCTTACAGTTTTAAATTTTCCTTCGTATTTTCAAATTAGCTTATAATTCCAAAAACTTCTAGCTTCTATCCAGGCTCGGGTTTGTGTTTCAAACCTCATCGCAAATCTCGAATTCAAAATTCAAGTTTAAATTCGTGCTTTTAGATTTTGGACCCCCTTCTCAATTTTCTTGGTCCGGCCCACGCGCCTTGGCCCACTCCCAGCCCACCCCCCGTCGGCCCATTTTCCCCCTCCCTCTCCCTGCCCACTCCCCATTTCCTCCTCCCGGCCCGCCCCCAGCCGGCCTGCTTCCTTCCCTCTTCCTCTCACCCCCTGCCTTCTCCTCTCTCACCCGGCGCCGCCATGACGTAGCCCGGACCGCCCCCACCACCTGCACTCCCTCAGCTGCCTCCACGAGCATCGCCTACACACGCTCGTACGCCCACCCTGCAATGTCGCCTACGCCACCTGCTAGACGAGCTGAAGTCGACACCGCGCCTGCGTCAGCAAGCCGTCCCCTCTCGGCCGGCTCCGTCAGCAGGCCGGGTCTGTCAAGTCACCGCTCTCCCTTTGCCGCACCTTCTCCCTTGACTCTGGCTCCCCTCCACTGCCTGGTCACGTCGCCAGCTCGCCCCTGTCGCGCCCGTGACGCCAGCGCCACGACCGGAGCCGCTCGGTCTAAGTTTCGCTGCGCGCCAGCACGCTGCACAACCCCTACTTGCTCGCCATCGCCTTGTCCCATCGCAGAGCAGCTCATTGCCACGCAGGCCCTCCAAGTCGTCTGCCCCCTTGTCATCTCCACGCCTGCGCCCACCTGCCTCCTGTAAGATCGAGGTGGCCGACTAGAGGGGGGGGGGGGGGGGGAATAGACGGTTTTTAAAATCTTCCAACTCTAAAACCAATTAACAATGCGGAAGTTAATAACAAATTAGTTTTGCACAATTAAAACCTAAATCAACTAGGCTTTCCTAAGTGCACCAACAATACAAGAGAGCAATCATACAAAGATATGTAAGTAATTAAAGCATGTAATGTAAAGGAATAAGTCCATTCTTCGTCCCCCAACTATACCCGATGATTAATTTTGGTCCCTGAACTTAAATACCGGATATAACGCACCTCAAACTTTACATACCGGGCAAATTGTGTCCCTCCGTGCGTCTGACGGCGGTTTGGGCCGACGTGGCATCCACGCTGGCGCTGAGTCGGCCTCGCACTCGGTCGCTCTCCTGTCAAATTCCACGACCGGTCGCCTCGCTTTCTCGGTCGCTCCCTCTCGCTCACTCTCGCTCTCGCTCTCTCTCTCTCTCACGGCGGCGGCTAGGGTTTGGCGGCGGCGGCGACTAGGGTTTGTAGTTTGGTGGCGCGCGACCAAGATACCTTCCCCGGCCGTCTCGCTCACGCCGACCGTCCTCCCGACGAGCAATCTGCAGAGCCCCTCCCGAGCTCCCGCGTGCAGATTTCCCCGAGGAGAGCGCCATGGCTGCTTTAGGGAGCTCCAGTTCGTTGGCCCTGGAGGAAGCTCAAGGTCGGCATATCTACCGCACCCTCCGTCGGCCACAGCTTATGGGGCTTCCACCTCGCCGATTCCATACAGAGGCGACCAGAGTACGCTCCAACGGTCCATTGCCATTGCGGGAGAAGGTGGTCGGTGGATCTCGTGGAGCGACTCTAACCCGACGACGGAGGTACATGACATGCATGCGAGCTCGGGTAAGTAATCTTCACCAAATTGCTTATTATTTTGGTTTGTGAAGGCTCGCTTATTTGTGAATCTTAATTGAAGGTTTGGAGGTTTGCAAGTTTTGGGCATGGTACGATGATGAACCAACCCCTTCTTGAGGCGGTAGTAATCGGACTTGCGCGACAATTTGTTAGGGCGTTGAGGAAGGAGAACCATGAGCTTAGGCGTTAAGGAACCGAACAATGAACAAGATTTGAGTGTGGCGAGTCGGGCATGGAGAGCGTGATGTAGCGATTGTTGGACTCATTGGTAGGGTAGCACAATTTGGAGAAAGAGAGGAGACTTTTTTTGTCTTGCTTGTTGTTTTGCAATGATGGTAGTTAGAGTTACGATTAGGGAATGTAATTGAACTGTGCTGCAATCTATTATGTAATGGAACTTGTGTTGCTCAAATTGTCGATTCGATTGATGCTCAGTATCGATGCTTGTCAACAAGGTACCATGATTGAATCTAACAACATAAGCGCCGGAATCGATGCTCTCTAATCTTTGGATGAAATGTAAACTGAATGAAATGATACTAGGGGGACAGTGATTGAAACAAGTTCGATGCTCTTTAACATCCGAGCATTGTCCTAATGTAAACCGGGAATGCATTGTAAGATGTTCAATCCATGTAAACATCAACGAACACGGAATCATTGTCGAGCATTGTCTTAATAGAACCAGAATGCATTACATCAACGTAACACGGAATGCATTGTTCAATCTTGTGCTTAATGTGACTGGAGTCTTAAGAAGGATTGCAAGATTCTTGTGTGTTGGACCGTAAAGGCGACTAGAGGGGGTGAATAGGAGCACGCTCACTTTTCACAAATTATGAACTCAATACAAATTAACTCCGGTAGCTATTAGGAAGCTATGAAGATCAATATACCAAGACAATGGAAGACTAGTATTGAATCCAATTAAACCCTAAGCAATATAACAAAATCAACTAAGATTACCAAGACTCACAAAGACAAAGCGGTCCGACCGTTATACTCAACCGGTCGGACCGATTGTCGCGGCGGTCGACCGGCGTTAGTTTGGCGGTCGGACCGCTCAAAATCGGTCGACCGGTGATGACGGGCGGTCTGACCGGCCGACTCCAGAACCGATCTACAACAGTAAAATCAGCCCGATGACGAAGTTGCAATTAGGTGAAACTTTTGATTCTCAACTCCAATCTTTATGAAACTTTGCACACACCTTCTATATGCTATTGAGGACCTATTCCAATCGAATATTATGATAATTCTTGGAGCGATCTTGAGCAATTGTCAATTGATTAACGAAGGTCTAAAACCGCAAGAACGAAAACTTGATCCTAAAGCTTGTTCGTGAGAGATTGATGATCAAGATGATGCTAGATAGATTAACACATATCACAGCAAGCTAATTCACGTGAAAGAATCAATCACAAACTCGTGGATCAAAGAAAGCCCTAAAATCACCAAATTGAAAGCAAGAACGAAAAGAGACTTATCTCAAGCAAACCTTGCATAGATTGATTTCGTGATTGAAGTGGATTACATCCACACCATCATGGATCGATAAACAATCAAGGATCACGAAATTCACCCCAAACCATCAAGAGCCCTAGCCTCCACCTCAACTCCCTAAAGACAATTAGGGTTTTGAAACATCAAAGGCGAGAGAGGAGAGAGTGCGACCACCATCTCCTCCTATTTATAGTGGAGGCCTAAAACTCTTAGGGTTTGACTTAATTGGGCTCCGTTAAGGCCCACTAACAAGCGGGTCACACACGCACGCGCTTAAAAAGCGCCGTCTTTAACCTTTTGACCTAAACCGCTTCACCATGCATCATGGATTCGCCAATAGGTCACAATTGTCCATCTTGTGTCACGCTTGAGTCGTTGACCTCACCCGCATCGTCGATCGTTCGGACCTCAACTCTTCAAGTCTAGTCCCGATTCTCCTCGCCGTTGACCGTCGTTGACCACCAAGCTACTGCACAACCACGCACAAGAAAACACGTGTTCGGAACAAGTTCTTCACAACTTGACCCATGTTAGTCAAAACATGCATCATGCAAATCATATGCCATGAAACCAATGACTTTGATCTAACAAAACAACATCGCCACGGTTGGCCGACGTTCAAGTAGTTCACGGTCCGACCGCTCCAGTGAGCGGTCGGACCGCCCTTCCATGGCGGTCGGACCGCTCCTCGTGAGCGGCGGACCGCCTTAGACTTAGCCAAAATTCAAGCTCCCAAAATCCAAACCTTCGAAACTTTAAACCAATAGAACTTTTCATTTGAGACTCAAAAATCATGAGACCAAGTGCATTGGGATCCCTTACTTGTCTACAACACCTATTTTTGGCCCACTCGATTTGAACACTTTTGGTTATCGTCGGTCCGATCGCCCCATGGCCAGTCCGACCGATTTGGGACCGGTCGGACCGCCGTGCAAGGACCGGTCGGACCGCCTCGAGCGATAAGCTCAGTAACTTTGTCGAAAACGCGTGAAACGACAAACCGTAAACGCCATTGCCAATTGTCACATCATCCTAAGATCTGGAGCATATCCCCATGAAATCCACAATCTCCCCTTGATGAACACATTGGCAATTATCCGAAAAATGTAAGTAAGAGGTTTGAAAACGAGTTTACTCGCAGTTTTACACAAAGGCACAACTTGGTCCATAAGCAAGAAAAAGCAATGAACATGACCAAGCGGCATCGAATAGTATAGGCATGTGAGACAAAGCAAAATAAGTATAAAACTTTAATTTCGAAGCGGGTCAAAATTCTCACATAAGGTCCATATGAATAAACAATTGTTCAATTGACCTATGATCATTGTGAGTAAAAAGAATGCAACTCAAGAACTCCCCTCACTATGATCATCAAATTTCAAATTTTCAGTTTCTCCCTTTGTATAAACTTCTCCCCCAATCTTCTTATTAACACATCTTCTCCAAATAAGAGTAGCAAAGAAATATTACACATCTTCTCCCAAAGAAATATCTTTTCATTTAACACATCTTCTCCCCCTTTGACAATGGATTCATCAAGGAATCACGCCTTCCTCTCATCCAGGGATAACAAATAGATAATAAAGAAAGAAGCAGAAACAAAAGAAGCATAAAGAGGAATATGCATGAAGTGCAATGGAGTGGCTTCAATTTTTGTATTTTTCAAACTTTTGATTACAAGAAGCTTTGGAGATTACCCAAAAGAACAAGCTAGTATCTCGAATAATGCACAAACAGCATATCAAGCCTGACAGCGCTAGCAAGATCATGGTAAGACATATATATCAAAGCTAAGCACAAAGGCTCAAAAGTAAAGCAGTAGATTTGATCAATTTAAGCAACGCTTCAAATTCAGCAAGTTCATCAACAGAGATCCTAAAGTGAAATTGGCCATGTCAAACTGTCAAAGTGAGATCAAAAATCTAACAAAGACCACAGTAAGAGTCAATCAAGTCCCGTATTGAATCATTTTGCTCAAAATTTTGTAAACGCCCATTTGTCAACATTTTTCTCATTTGCATTGAATATTGAAGTTGACTAATGATCTAACTTAGTGACAAGATCCTGGACTAGGAGCCATCCACAAACTCATCCTAAGCTTCGACCAAAAGTTGTTTAAAGGTATATCTTAGTAAAGAAGATCCTGGACTAGGAGCCATCCACAAACTCTTTCTAAGCTTCTACAGGCGACAAATCTTGAGGTTCATGTCATTTCGACAAGCAAGTCCCCATGAGATCGTTCGTTCATCAAACTATCTCCAAGTTCATGTCATTTGACAAGCGCCTCGTAAGAATAGTTTGGCACAATTTAAGCATAAGACAATCTTGATTTTCATTTTTCACAAGAGCGGTTTTAGAATCTCAAGAACACAAAAGCTCAAGTAATGGTCAATTTTAGATCAAAGAGCTAACAAAGCAATTCTGACAGGGCCAATGTCACAAGAGGAGCACTAATTACGCAACTCGCTAAAACATCCACAAATTGCAATTTCTTAGTTTGAGTTGTTTAAAAGGTTCTAGCTCATATAGCAAAGACTTAGCTACACATGTAAAAGCATGATAATTCTAGCAAGTCAAAGAACTAGACATGACATTGAGCAAGAATTGAAATACAAAAGCTCTAAAGGGTAATAGGCAAAGCTTCATCAATTTTAAAAGATAAGCGAGAAAATCTTATATTACAATGCATTTTTTTGAATTTTTCATACCACTTGTTGTATTTTTCATATGAATGCAATATGACACAATGAGATGCAATTAAAAGGCCTAAAAATCTAAAAAGTTCAAAAGATCACTAAGTTCGAAAAAGAACAATAAAAGATCAAAAGAACAAGGAAAGATAAGAAAAGATCAAACTCCCCTCAAACCAACCCATAAGGATAAATTACCCTAACTCACTTCTTAAGGAGGAAAATGGTTTGATCTAAAGGCTTGGTAAGAATATCGCCAATTGAGCTTGGACTCTACAAAGTGCATCACAATATCACCTTTTTCAACATGATCTTTAAGGAAGTGAAAGCGAATGTCTATGTGCTTAGTCCTAGAATGTTGCAATGGGTTTTTAGCAATATTAATAGCAGAAGTGTTATCACAGAAAAGAGGAACACTAGCAAAGTTTAACCCATAATCTTTCAAAGTGGACGTCATCCACAAAATCAAGCTCAAACAACTAGCAAAGAAGAACATACTCCGCCTCGAAGTGGATTGTGCAATGTAAGACCGCTTAGAAGACCAAGATACAAGAGACGTGCCTAGAAAGTGACAGGTGCCTGAGGTACTCTTCCTATCTAACCGACAGCCCGCAAAATCAGAATCTGAAAAACCTCTAATGGACAAAGCTGAAGAGCAGGAATACCAAATGCCATATAAGAGGGTAGAGTGTAAATACCTGAATATGCGCTTAACGGCTTGGCGATGGGAAGTTCTCGAGACGCTGAAATCTTGCACAAAGGCATACCGTGAAGTGAATGTCCGGTCTCGAGGCCGTCAAATCTGAAGGGAGCCGATCATGTCACGGTACTCGCGTTGATCCACGACTTCTCCTTCCTCATCCGGATCCAAAGCAGTTGAAGTTGCCATGGGAGTGGAAATTGGCTTGCAATCACCCATGTTGAAGCGTTTGAGAAGATCTTTAGTGTACTTCGTCGATGGATGAAAGTTCCTTCCTTGCATTGCTTGATTTGAAGTCCCAAAAGTAATTAAGCTCTCCCATCATACTCATCTCAAATTCCCTAGACATAGTGTCGTAAAAGTCGAAACAAGAGCATTAGAGGAACCACCAAAGATAATATCATCCACATAAATTTGAGCAAGCGTGAAGTCATTGTCACGCCTAAGAATGAATAGGGTTTTATCCACTTTACCCATCTCAAAATTATTTTTAAGCAAGAAGGTCTTAAGTCTATCATACTGTGCTCTAGGGGCTTGTTTAAGACCATACAATGCTTTAGATAGCTTGAAAACACGATTTGGATATTTAGGATCCTCAAAACCGGGGGTTGCTTAACATACACTTCCTCATCTATGAAACCATTTAAAATGCACTTTTAACATCCATCGATATAATTTAAAACCTTTTGATGCAAAGAATGCAAGCGAGAATCACGAATGGCTTCTAGTCTAGCAACAGAGCAAATGTCTCATCAAAATCTAACCCCTCAACTTGGTCAAACCACGAGCTACCAATCGGCCTTATTTCTAACCACGTAACCATCCTCACCTTGTTTATTCTTAAACACCCAACGGGTTCCTATAACATTATGACCACTAGGAGGTTCTACTAGGTTCCAAACTTTGTTTCTTTCAAAATTCTCTAACTCCTCATGCATGGCATTTACCCGCTAGAATCGGATAAAGCATGTGATATATCGCGGGGTTCAAAAGAAGCAACAAAAGCCGAATGAGAGTAGAGATTTGGATCATTATACCGAGCGAGTGACTCGCTCATGTAGATTACCTATTATCCGCTCCGAGGATGCCGTCTCTGAATGCGAAGTGGGCGCCGGGTGAGATGTCGTTTCTTCGACCTCCGCAGTATCTGCTGATGATGATGATGCAAGCAGAGCCTCAATCAAGGTGAAGTAGACGTAGGTGTTCTTGTATCAATATGGGCGCTTGAAGCGCAGATGAGGAATGCCATTAGCTTCGTCCTCATCTTCCTCCACAAAAATACTCTCACACCAGTAAATCATCTCAGCAATTGATCTAGCTCGTGGCTAGTCTCATCAAAAGTGACATTACAAGTCTCTGAATAATGTTAGTCTCAGATTAAAAACTCGAAAACCCTCGAATGAGCAGGATAACCCAAAATACCCCATCAAAAGTTCTTGATTCAAATTTATCTAAATTGCTGTCTTAAGAATAAAACATTTTGATCCAAAACTCAAAATGCGAAGCAGAGGGTTTTCTACCAAAACGAAGCTCATAAGGAGTCTTGCCTAAAGAAGGTCTCAAAAAGACACGATTGGCAATATGGCAAGCGAGAGCAATAGCTTCGCCCAAAATCTCCTAGGTGTGCTATACTCATCTAGCATCGTCCTAGCCATTTCGACTAAGGTCCTATTCTTCCTTTCCACCACGCCATTTTGTTGAGGGACGTGTGGAGAGGAGAACGATGCTCAATACCACGCCAAGACAAAAAGAAGCAAAGAAGCATTTTGAACTCCGTGCCATTATCATGCGAATCGCTCTCAAAGCACCGGAAGCTCGAAGCCAAACGAAGAACAAGATCATGAAAATAACCAAAAGCTTCATCCTTTGAAGTAAGAAAGAACACCCAAGTATATCTTGAAAGATCATCGACTATGACTAGAATATACCATTTTCCACCAATCGATCGGACTCTAGCAGACCAACAAGATCCATATGAAGCAACCGTCCCGTCCGTCGGTCCATAACCATAGTCACGAAGGGTGTGAGGCGAAGAACTTGTTTGCCATGCCTACAAGGCGCACATACTGACATCTTTGATGACTTTGAGCTTAGGCAAACCTCTCATGAGATCAAGGTTGCTAACTCGCGTCAAATGATCAAAACCAATGTGCCCCAAACGTCGATGCCAAAGCCAAAAATCGAGAAGATGTAAGCAAACATTTAAGAGATCCAAGAAGAGATTCGAAAAGTCACCTCAAAAATTCTACCAACTCTAGAGATTCCAAACACAAGCTCACCAAGAGAATCAAGCACACGACAAGCATTTTTCTTAAAAATGTCTCATACCCATCATCAAGAAGTCGAGAAATGAAAGGAGATTATACCTAAGCTTGTCCACAAGAGCGACATCCTTTAGAATGAATTTGTTGTTTACCCTAATTGATCCTGTTCCTTCAATTCGCCCTTGTGTATCATCTCCAAAGGTGATGAAGTCATCACCGTTGCTCGCGTGAAAGAGGTGAACCATTTTGAGTTCCGGTCATGTGGCGTGAACATCCGAGTCAACGAACCACGTGTTCTTCCCTTTCCGCGGTAATCCTAAAAATCAAGGAGCAAGAGAACGATGTGTCTCAATCTGGGATTAGATAAACAAGATTTAGGAATCCAAGATCGAGACACACGCCCGCAAGGAGTATACAAACCGAAGTACTATCCTTGATTTCATTTAACATTTTGTTATGAGCAATGTTCAAATTAAAATGAGACTTGAATCGTCCATGGGCGGTCGACCGCTTTGTCTTTGGCGGTCAAACCGGTGACCAAAACAGTCGACCGGTGAGCACCAAATGGTCGACCGCCACCCGATATACACATTAGAATTAGGATGTCTAGAAACATAATGATTTGCATGAGATAAAAATCCTAATCCGTGTTTATTCTTTTCGGTGTTACCATGTCTCATAGAAGCTCTAGGTTGCATGAATGAAATTCTATCAAAATTTTTCCTATCATTTTTCAACCTACGCCAACAAAGATTCAATCAAATGTCCACCTTTTTGCAATAAGTGCAATGGTACTTGGTACCACTAGAAGAAGCACCATTTGAATTAATACAAGGTTGGGCAAAACTCGCAGATTTAAAAGATGTTTTTGCAGTTGGGTTTTGAATTCAATTAAACCCTTTTCCAAGACTTGAATGACTTTTGGGTTGAATTGTCTTGAAAAGAATTGAATCCTAAACCTTGCTTCTTATAAGGAGTTTTAGACTTGTCAAGAATCATGTTTAATTGTTTCTTACCTTTAGAAAATTTCTCTAATGTATCATGAAGGTAAGCATTTTCTTTTCTCAAGTTGACACAAGAATCACAAGTTTTATCCATAGATTTTCCTTATACAAAGCAATTTCAAGCTTAAGAGTGGAACATGAAGCACAAGTAGTATTTTCAATATTGTCCTTAAGCTTAGCATATTTGACTCTAGCGACTTCTAAGATATCTTTGATTTCACGTTCTTTTCTAAGCATGAAGTGCAAGGGCTAGAATCAAAACATCAAAAGCAATCAATTTACTAGATTCTAAACATTTTTCACAAGGAGCACTTTTAATTTCATTTAGTTCAGATTTAGCATTCTCAAGTTGTTGTACACAAATATTGTGAGCAGATTGTAACTTGGTAATTTAGAATGCATAGCATGACAAGATAAACATTCATCGTGTTCAAGAGTCTTAGCGCTTTTAAGCTCTACTTTCGGTTTGCTAATTTTTGACTCTAATTTCTTATTTTTGTCATAACAAATTCAAGCGCTTCATCTTGACTAAGCAATTGCTCAACTATAGAATCATATTTAGCGAAAGCTCATCATAAGAAAAAGATACCTCATTATCATCAATGTCGTCAGTGTCACCATGAAGCACATGCCGGTGAAATCTTTGGCCTTCCCTTTCTTTTTACCTTGAGGATCTCCTCCTCCTTGTCCTCCTCACTCCGGTATCCACATCGCTCAAGGATTGATCCTCAAAGCGGCAAGGACCCGTGAGCGGCCTTCACAAGCTTATTTGCCTCATACCTTGATTTGTTGAAAGGAGGCTTCTTCCAAGTCGGCTTTCCTTCCTTATGATTGCTCTTACCTTTCAAATTTGGGGCAATTTGCGGATATGATTGAGCTCACCACATTCATAGCATGTTACCGGACCACCTCTCTTTTGTTTCTCACATTATTGTAGGCCCGTGTGAATTTCTTAGCTAGAAGAGCTAACTCTGCTTCAGAATACTTTCAAGCTCCTCTTCATGAATAGCGGATAAACAAGCAAATGAAAATCCGTAAGAAGATTCACAAGAGTCATCAAAAGCCTTTTGAGAGGATCTGCTACCAAAGCTAAATTATCTTTCTTAGGATGATCAACTCTTTTAATTTCATGAGTCTTGAGTTTACTATAAAGCAATTCTAAAGTAAGACTTGAAAGATCAACATTTTCTTCTATAGCGTAGCTTTCATCTCCCACTCCTTGGTGTTGATTGCGCCAAGAGATGGGTGGCATTTTCAGATTGAGAATATTCAATATCAACGACTTTCATTTGATTAATTACTTTATTAAAGCATTGAAAATGTCATCGATGCTCTCTCGGGACGCATCTCGAATTTATTGTACTCACGCTTGTAAACAGTTTGGCGCACCTTTTTGATTTGGGACGAACCCTCATGATATGTTTCGAGAGTGTTCCAAATTTCATGCTTGTGATTGAAAGATTGCAAATTCTATCATATTCTTGTCTACCAAGTGCACCATATAAAAGATTCTTAGCCTTATTGTTGTTAGCCAAAAGAATTGCAGAAGCAGGTGTAGCAATTTCAGGAATAACCAAGGGGCTCTAACAACATCCCAAATAGCTTGTCCTCGCTCTCAAGAAAGACGCATACGATTCTTCCAATAGGCATAGTCGTGCCCATCGAAGATATGCGGTTTAGTAGAAAACTTATCCATCGCCAAAGTTCGGTGGCCGGTTAAGATCAAGATTGAACTAACAGGCTCGATACCACTTGTTGGACCGTAAAGGCGACTAGAGGGGGTGAATAGGAGCACGCTCACTTTTTCACAAATTATGAACTCAATACAAATTAACTCCAGTAGCTATTAGGAAGCTATGAAGATCAATATACCAGTACAGCGGAAGACTAGTATTGAATCCAATTAAACCCCTAAGCAATATAACAAAATCAACTAAGATTACCAAGACTCACAGCACAGGCGGTCTGACCGTTATACTCAACCGGTCGGACCGATTGTCAGCGGTCGGACCGGCGTTATCTTTGGCGGTCGGACCGCTCAAAATCGGTCGACCGGTGATGACGGCGATCGACCGGCCGACTCGAAACCGATCTACAACAAAGAAATCACCGATGACGAAGTTGCAATTAGGTGAAACTTTTGATTCTCAACTCCAATCTTTATGAAACTTTGCACACACCTTCTATATGCTATTGAGGACCTATTCCAATCGAATATTATGATAATTCTTGGAACGATCTTGAGCAATTGTCAATTGATTAACAGAAGGTCTAAAACCGCAAGAACGAAAACTTGATCCTAAAGCTTGTTCGTGAGAGATTGATGATCAAGATGATGCTAGATAGATTAACACATATCACAAAGCAAGCTAATTCACGTGAAAGAATCAATCACAAACTCGTGGATCAAAGAAAGCCCTAAAATCACCAAATTGAAAGCAAGAACGAAAAGAGACTTATCTCAAGCAAACCTTGCATAGATTGATTTCGTGATTGAAGTGGATTACATCCACACCATCATGGATCGATAAACAATCAAGGATCACGAAATTCACCCCAAACCATCAAGAGCCCTAGCCTCCACCTCAACTCCCTAAAGACAATTAGGGTTTTGAAACATCAAAGGCGAGAGAGGGAGAGGTGCAACCACCATCTCCTCCTATTTATAGTGGAGGCCTAAAACTCTTAGAGTTTGACTTAATTGGGCTCCGTTAAGGCCCACTAACAAGCGGGTCACACACGCACGCTTCATAAGCGCCGTCTTTAACCTTTTGACCTAAACCGCTTCACCATGCATCATGGATTCGCCAATAGGTCACAATTGTCCATCTTGTGTCACGCTTGAGTCGTTGACCTCACCCGCATCGTCGATCGCTCGACCTCAACTCTTCAAGTCTAGTCCCGATTCTCCTCGCCGTTGACCGTCGTTGACCACCAAGCTACCCGCACAACCACGCATAAGAAAACACGTGTTCGGGAACAAGTTCTTCACAACTTGACCCATGTTAGTCAAAACATGCATCATGCAAATCATATGCCATGAAACCAATGACTTTGATCTAACAAAACAACATCGCCACGGTTGGCCGACGTTCAAGTAGTTCTGGTCCGACCGCTCGGTGAGCGGTCGGATCCGCCCATGGCGGTCGGACCGCTCCTCGTGAGCGTCGCCGACCGCCTTAGGACTTAGCCAAATTCAAGCTCCCAAAATCCAAACCTTCGGAAACTTTAAACCAATAGAACTTTTCACCGAGACTCAAAAATCATGAGACCAAGTGCATTGGGATCCCCTTACTTGTCTACAACACCTATTTTTGGCCCACTCGATTTGAACACTTTTGGTTATCGTCGGTCCGATCGCCCCTGGCCGGTCCGACCGATTTGGGACCGGCCGGACCGCCGTGCAAGGACCGGTCGGACCGCTTCGAGCAAGAAGCACGTAACTTTGTCAAAAGCGTGAAACGACAAACCGTAAACGCCATTGCCAATTGTCACATCATCCTAAGATCTGGAGCATATCCCCATGAAATCCACATTGTGTCACCTGACTCTTTTTTTTTTCTAATTAGGCTTCCAGACCTGATTGTACAGAATGATCTAGGGCCTAAAGACATTAGCTGCTGAACAAAGTGGTGAAATTCCAACGGACAACATGGTTACGATAGTTTCTCATGTCATCTTTCATAGTTCGATGGCTTGATCTGAAATCACAGTTCCATTTCCATTAATAAACACAGTTATCAGCCCACAAGGCACAAGTTGAAAATATTACATAACACTAAGTGACTGTCATCGGTGAATCTGCTGAACCACAAGGCACAAGTTGAAAAGATTACATGTTGTTGTCCACAGATTCACAGCATGATCCCAACTTGAACCATGCCCTGCTCCAATGTTGTGGATCTGTCCTCATGATTGCATTAGCACCTTCAGGGTATCCTTTGCAAGCCTTGCCCAATGGTAGTTGAAAAGATTGACACATGGAGATTTGGCACACAACGAACTTCTTCCGCCAAGCCTTGTTCTTGTAAGTCTTCACGAAGTTGGCATAGATGTGTCTTGCACATCCTATGCTCGACCTTGGGTACCCAATCTTGAAACAACATTTAGTAGGCCCCGCAACAAACAAATGAAGTTAAGTCACGCATATGACAAATTGGATGAATAAACACTAATGTGACTTACTTTGTTGATCCGAGATGATTACCCATCCTTCGCCATCTCCAATTTCTATATCTTTGAAGAAAATCCCACGTAACCAGTCCCATGACTCATTAGTTTCCTTCTCTACCACATTTCCATGCTATGGGGTACATCGATTGTTTGCATCTCTTCCCATTGCACAAATTAGCTCCCCATTGGTTGGACCTTTGAAGAAACAACCATCTAAACCTATCACTTTCCTACACCCACTAAGAAACCTCTTTTGCAAGCATCCAAACAAATATACATTCGTGAAAAATGCGACCAGGGCATCTGGATGCGGCTTAACCACTCTTGTGCTACTGGATTGCTCCTAAGAAGCTCCATTTGGTAGTCAAAGACCCTACCATACTCTCCCTTCTTGGAGTCTAATACATACGCATTACAATGGACTTAGCTCTTTTGCACTTAGCTATGCTCACATCTGCATGCATTTGTTCTGTCTTGTTTGCTTCAAGTGCTCAAGCTTCGAGTTGGGTTTCCCATTATGGCACTCTCAAACTTTTCAGCTATTCTCCCGAAGTGACAAGTTTGTTGTCCCTTCTTGGGGGCATGTGTGCTCATCCTTGAAACTACTCACTATCCATCCTTCATCCCCATCATTATTTGACAACAAGATAAACCAAGGACATTTGGCCCACTCACATTGAGCCCTAACCCTTTTGTTGTCATTCTTGCAAAATTAATAACATGTCTCCTCTCTACTCCATCTTGCCAACGACTTGAATGAAGTCCCCTTGCGCCTAAAACCCATGCCCAAGCTAAAAGTAGGAGACTTGCTTTGGGGTCATACCTAGGGTACTTGGGTTTCCTCCTCGGGAGCTCACCATCACCGCCACCTTCCTCATAGTTGTCCTCTTCCTCACTCTCGGAAAGTAAGAAGTGTCACTATCATCGTCTCCTCCTTGTCCCTTTGACTCATCAATGGCCACCAAATGACCACCTTGTACCTCTTTGTAGTCACCGCAAGTCTTGTAGTCGACCTTTGCCTTCCCTTCATATCGTGCAATGTATTGTAGAACTTCCGCTTGCGTGCAATATCCTTTGCAATATCGGTGGTGACACCTCAATCACCTCCACCTCCTTGGAAGCATCTAATTCCTCAACATCATCTGTGTGCATCCAAGCTTCACTCTCATCTTCCCAATCACTGTCTTCATATCCTTTGTCACCAACACCATCACCATCTGAGCCAACATCATCATCAACTCCCACTGCCTCAACAAATATATCCACAACACCCCCATCAGTGATACAGATCAGCCATGGTCTGGCATCCTCATCATTTGTTAGCGCCCTCAATCCAGTCTTCAATGCTTTCCCAGGAAACTGCCAGTGCATGAGTACCAACTCCACATCCTCACAATGGTCCTTCAAATGGCCTTGGACCTCCGGTAGCGACAACTTATCCCGATCTATGTAAGACATGCCGTCTCTTCCTCCGCAATAATGCAATCTCTTCCCATCATCAAAGAAATCCCCACTGAAATGGAACCTAACAGCTAGCTTGTCCAAATTATCCATTGCTAAATCGAGTAACCGTAAGAAATCACCACCGTGATATACCTACATGCAAAATAACACCAACCATTACTCTAAGAACAACACTAATCAAGTAGCTCCACAAACAACCGAGTAATTGCGCGGATCTAGGATTGAAGAACTCACCTTTAGCCTCGTCCTTGTTCACCGCATCCTATCCGCTGGGATCTGGGATTTCTTAGAACCCTAGTCGCCGCCGCCATCAAACCCTAGCCGCCGAGAGGAGAGCGAGCGAGAGAGTGAGTGAGGAGAGAGAGCGACCGAGTGCGAGGGCGACCGCATCGAGGGCATCAGAGAGAGCATGATTTGATTCGAGGGGGAGAGAGGGAGAGAGAGCGACCGAGTGCGAGGCCGACTCAGCGCCAGCGTGGATGCCACGTCGGCCCAAACCGCCGTCTCACGCCCGGAGGGACGCAATTTGCCCGGTATGAAAAGTTTGAGGTGCGTTATATCCGGTATTTAAGTTCAGGGACCAAAATTAATCATCGGGTATAGATGAGGGACGAAGAATGGACTTATTCCTAATGTAAATTACTCAAAGTAAAGCACAAGACAAATAAAGATGACACGATTATGTTTTACCGTGGTGTTCGGAGACTTGCCGGTCTCCCCTAATCCATGTTGAGGTAAGCCCAACCACGTTGGACCGGCTCCACTAATTAACCAACACCTCCGAGGTAAGTCCAACCACTTGGACCGGTTCCAAACCGAACCAACACCTCGCTCCACTAGGGTTGCTCTTCCTCTACTCTAGAGATGGCGAGCACCAAGCCACTCACAACACGCCGGGCCTTCTCACAAGCTTATTGAGAAGATCACCGCGCACGACGCCTCCACACCGTCTAGGTGTCGGCAAACACCAAGAGAAACAAATCTCAACTTTTAATTGAACTAATCAAGTGTCTAAGCTCAAGTGGATACACAATCCACTACCTAAGGCAACACATGCACTTAGGGTTTGCTCTCTAATCTCACCAAGTGCAACACATGCACAAAAGATAATAGAGGCTTGATCTTAGCTCAAAGAATGAGTATGAAACTCAACAAGAACACCAGCAACCATTTCCAACCGGCCAAGGTGGCTATATATAGCACACACACAAAAACTAGCCGTTGGGAGAGAATCTGCTGAAAAATCAGCAAATGCGGAACTTCCGCCGTACAAAGTCAGGAACTTCCGCACCTCAGCGACAAGCACAACAACGGCTATATCAGACGAGAAACTAGACGTTGGAAGTGAAATTCAGAACTTTCGTCGTTCAACACGTGGTACTTCCGATTATCGGACGTTCCGATTCTGATGGGCGGTACTTCCGCTTCCACTCAGGTCCAACACATGGCACCTTCTGGAAAAAACGTACCACGCCAAATCGGAACTTCAGCTGTGCGGTAGTTCCGCTCCCAACATGGCGGTACTTCCGCGCTTTCGAAAATCAGCTAAGTCCCAAAAAGGGTGCTTCTCTGAAAAAACGTTCCGCTGGATTTCGGACCTTCCGGCCTGCGGTAGTTCCGCAGTTATAACCCCGGAACTTTCGATTATCCTGACAAAGCAGCAAATGGCTTTTTCAACAACTCTAATTGCAAAACACATTTGCCAATTGATAAGCCATGCCAACAAGGATCACAAGCAAGATTCCCAACAAGTTGCAAAACACATTTGCCAACTTTTAGAATCATACCACAAGGAATAAGGTACATGGACTTACACCATTTGCAAAACACATTTGCAAACTTAAGTCACATGCTACAAGGAATCAAACATGAGCTTCGACTATTTGCAAAACACATTCGCAAATAACAGCATCATGCCACAAGGCCAAGGTGCATGGACTTCAACCATTTGCAAAACACATTTGCAAACTATAGTCCCAACCTACAAAGATTAAATGCACGAGCATCATTCATTTGCAAAACACATTCGCAAACAATAGCTCCATGCATAGATGAGCTAGAGCAAACGCAATGAGCTATCAACACATGACTAACTCATGCTACTAGTCAAGACCCCTCTTAATAGTACGATAACCTATACTAGCAATCCGGTCTTCCAACCAAACACCAAGACCGGTAAAAGACTAGGAACACATCCTTAGCCCTAGCTAGTCATACCTTTGGTTTGCATCTTCTTGAAGCTTGATGACGTATATCAATACTTCAAGTCCGGGTTATTGACTTGACAATCATCAACACATGATGATTTCTTCATGCCGAGTCTTGACATGCATCAACACATGATGTATTCCTCATTAGACCTCCATCAACATATGATGGGTCTTCTCTTGTCTTGATGTTCAACTTATGATCATATCCTCTTCTAGAACATCATCGACACACGATGATTTCCTTTTTCTCCAAGCTCTTCATATGCATCAACACATGATGCATTCTTCACTTGAATCTTGACTTGATGATCAACTCATGATCATCCCAAGTCTTCATCATCCTGGAACATAACCTATACATCCAACTCATGAAAAATGTTAGTTCCACAATATGATTATCATTAATTACCACCTCATACCATTAACACATAATGGTGGGACAAGATACCTCTATCTTTCCCTCTTTGGTAATTGATGATAACCATTTCAATCATATATAAATTGATTTAGATGAAAGTAACACGTTATGAGTATATATAAACTACACAAGTCATATATATATACTCACAACATGAGTATGCGAGAACTACACAAGTTCTACATACTCAAAACATGAATATACAAAACTACACAAGTTTTACATATTCGAAACCTGAGTATACTCAAATCATGAATATACAAAACTATACAAGTTTTATATATTCGAAACATGAGTATACAAGAACTACACAAGTTTTGTATACTCATACAGATATGTTTCAAAGTAACGATCCCAATTATATGTGGAAAACGGAATATGGATCAATACTATTGAAACCACAAAATATAGAATGAGCTCCCCCTAAATGTGTGCATACACATGTGTGTAAAGAAAACATATGCACATTTTCAAGATATACTAATGGTGGAGTTCAACTTATATTTTGGATCTGAGGAATGCAACATTATATAAGAGTGTAAGTTGAATGCATACCTCGTTGAATTTCACCTTTATATCCAAATGAGACTACACATGATAATACAATAATAGAATTGTTAGTCTCACAATTGGATTTATCATTAATCACCAAAACACTCCATTAACTCATAATGGCGGGTCTAGATCTTTCACCTCCGCTCGGCAGCGCTTGCCCATGCCGTCTCGGGACACCGCGTGTGGCCATCAGAGCTCCAACTATTCCTCCCTTCTTCTCCCTGGCTATAAGAGCCCCTGGAGACTCCCTCTGGCCTCCCTAGTATAGGTTGTACTTAAGAGACATGCTAGTCTTGCTTAAGTACCAGGATATTAAATATCCTAATCATCATCTTTTAAACATGAAAGTGGTTTTGGACAGTTGTTACGAGTAAATGACTGACGTGTTAAGAAAATTGGTTTTACTCCTCAAAACCCTAAACAACTTGCCATTACCACATCTGGGCGGATGGAAAGGGTGGTGGGTGCCGTCGTGCACACGAGTGGTTGATAGGTGGTATGAACCATCCGGATGGATTAATGACTTAATCTTATCATGACCTACCGTGTAAAACAAGTACAACCACAAGTCTGTAAAATACAACTTGACTTTGTAAATTTATTAAACTATGAACATTATCTCGTTGGAGGGGTAGCGGGATCATGCAAGCATTGGACACGGTCCGGCTTGAATGGGACACCAATGCAAGGTGAAGTTGCCAGTCGCGCTAGACGTTGTGGGTAATCCAGCTACGCTAATTGCTAAGGTGAATATCTCGCACAACTTATAGGCGTGGCCCCATATGGGTGAGATAACGGAAGGGGCGAAATAATTTGAAAAGTTATTGTGATAGCCGCTCAACTACATGACTAAGGAATTATGTGAGGCAACGAGTATGATTGTCTCTTGTGGGTACAGTGTACAACATCTACAGAGTCTAAACTGTTTAAACAGTCGTGCCTACGGTCATAGGCGGACATGGAAACTTACTAGAGTTAGTTCTATTTCAAAAACTTTTGTGGGTGGTATGAAAATCAGGTCGGGCTCACCTAGCCCTGAGATTGGATTTTTCCTAAGCCGTCGAGCTCTGTGGTGTTAATGATTGGAGGTAGCTCCAATCGAATGAAGCATGTGTAGAGTTTCCGATGGAGGGAACCTCTACTGTTATTTAATATTGTAATTACTCACTTTAATAAAATACAATTAGGTTAAAATGCTAAGTGATAGGAAATTTTGCAATTATGATAATTAAAAATATTGCTTTAGCAAATAAAATAACCCGAGACACCCTTGTTAAGCAATGCATGTATATTATTGCATCTTGTGTGTTGGCTTGCGAGCATAGAAGTTGTGCTCATTCTCGCTCTCCCCCAAACCCTGCAGATAATGTGGATCAAGGGGACTATGCATACTATGAAGACCCAGAAGTCGACAGACAAGGAAACAATGAAGAGTAGTTTAGTTCTGTAGTCTAGATCTCGCCTCAGTTTAGTGGACTTGTTCAAGATTACTGCATAAACCGATATTATCCAACCCCTTGGTTAATATCCGTCGTACACAGGCTACCCCAGTCGCTTGCCTCTAGAGAGATGAGCTCTACCCCTTTTGCTTTCACTGTAGCTTACGTTGGTTTTATGTGATGTATTCAATTTGGCTTGTTCGGCCATTTTGTAAAACTCGACCCGATGTGGTCTATGTTACTACGAAGTTTGTAATATATTCGAACGCCTTAATTTACGCTCATGTATAAAATGATTCAGCAATGTGCTTGTGAGTGCTATCTACTGATCCAGGGAGTAGCACAATATTTTTCACAGAGGATTTGGTTTTGCGAAATCCGGGTCTGACACCTATGACATAAGAAATGTTTATATGTTTTATTTGTCAAGTCATTGCCACATTTAACTATGATTAAAATCTCCATGTATTACTTTAATACATAATTAAAAGACCATATGTCTGAGTGGTCGTAACCCTTAAGCCTACGACCCCTGTGATCGTAAGAGTCGTAAACCCTAAGCCTACAACCCCTGTAGTCATAAGAGTCGTAACCCCTAAGGCTAACGACCTCTGTAGTCGTAAGGATTCCAGAGGTTACTTATAGTTACCCTGGTCGGACAAGGTCCTGTAGCTAGTCCCCGACCAGATAACTGCTCGTACAAGCAATGAACTGACTTCTAGATTTTTCTCCAAGCATACTCTTTACCGTGTGATTAATGGAGCACATGTTATATTAGCTCCATACCACGCGGCGCTTCATAGTCCTAAAACACTAGCAACAAACTACCGTATGGTTTAGTGTCTCACAGACATCAACCGCTGAACGGTTTATATTTCATCAACCGATGCATCGCTCTGACCAGTCGCGACACTTCCAACAGGCGTCGCTTGTAGGATTAACTACCGCCACCCCATCAACTACTTAAGGAAGAACGCGAACGGCAGAAGGCAGATGGAAGGAGAAGCGGAATCCAATTCGGAAGATCAAGAGACAATTGGATTTCATCCGAAGTATTATCATAGCAATAACTACGTTTAGTGTAATTAAGATTAGTCCATTGCCTTGTCAAGGGCACCCCTTGTAAAAGATCCAATTAATAGCAATAAAGAGCAGTTCCATCATCTCCTAAGAATTTTGTGCCATTTTCCTATATTTTATTTTGTAAGATCGGCGACTTGATCGTTGATAACATTATGGCCATGCCAACGTCCACACATTGAAACCAATGACAAGTGGGGTCAAAATCGGACTGGATCGAGCAAGGGTGGCATGGTATTGATTGTTGAGAGTTATGTTTTGGACGGTTTTAGAGTTGTAGGTTGAAAATTAGACCGGGCCAATAGTTAAGGTTGAAAAATAGACTGTCGGACCCAGATTTCTTAACCCAGAATCCTCTGTGATTATCCTGCGCTACTCTCTGGATCAGTAGGTAGCGCTCACAGTATACATCGCTGAATTATTTCATACACAATATTGACCGACTCAACATAATATTACATTCATCAGAGTTTAAATAGACCACATCGGGTCGAGTTTACCGCAGGGGCCGAACAGGCCAAATAAGTTCATTGCATAAAATTCAGAGACAAGCGCGGAAGCAAAAGGGGCAACATGACTCCCCACAGGCAAGCGACTGTGGTACTTTGGGTACGACCGATATTAGCCAAGGACTTGGATAATATTGGTCGCACGCAAGTACCGGCGAAGCCAGCTAAAATGTGGCGAGCCCTAGCCTACGAAACTAACTACTCCTCGCCTTGGTCTTGACCGTCGAATCCTTGGTCCTCGTAGTAGGCGTAGTTATCCTGATCAGCGGAATCTGGGGTTTGGGGAAAGAGCGAGGGTGAGCACAACTATCATGCTCATGAGCCAACACAACAGATACAATAATAAGTATGCAAGGCTAAACAAGGATGGCTCGGATTTTTTTATTTGCCCAAAGCAACCTTTATAAGTACACATAATAGAAAGTCCTATCACTTAGCATTTTGACTAAATCATGATTTCTTAAAGAAGAATAATTGTGCAATATTAATATCAGAGGAGGTTACCTCCACCTTATGCTTATTTTTATTGATGATTACATCCACCTATTATCAACACTGAGTAAGACTACCCAGGGAAAAAAATCCAACACACAGACTAGATGAGCCCATCATATTTTTTAATCCACCCATAAAGTTTTATAAAAAGAACTAACTCTTGTAAGTTCCCATGTCCGCCAGTAATCAGGCACTACTGCTCAACAGTTTATTTCTCTACAGAGATTGTACACTTTACCGACAAGAGATAACCGGCTTGATATAATCACACGTTTCCTTGGACATGTGAATTAAGGGGAGATTACCATAAGGCCTTTACAATGCATCCCTCAGTACTTGTTACACCTGCTGAGGTTTCACCTGAGGTGGGTTACGCTCTCACACCCGCGTCAACCCTTGCCCTAGACCCCCTCTTGCGCCATCAAACGGCCTTCGCCGTGCACTCCGACCCTTCGCCACGAAGGCTTACGACATCGCGAGTCATCTACCTGGTGCAACTCGTATTGACAGATACAAATTATTTGGCCAGGTCGACACCATTATAGACTTGTGGTTGTACTGTATTACAATAGAAGGTCATCATAGGATTAAGTTCTTAAAGTTATCTGGGCGGTTCATACCACATACCAACATATCCTGGGCTACATTAGTACCCAACCACATACCCTCCAACATACCATCCGCTTAGATGGGGTATTTGATGAGTCACGGCGGCCCGATCTTCCGATAGGTTCGATTTGGTTCGTCGTGAGGACGTTGACGCTTTGAGGCTTCCGACCAACAGATCGTCACCTCGCAATTCGCTACACCAAGACGCTGTCGTTATCGACCACGCTTGCACGCGATCGACCTTACCACGAAGGTTATTGTTCCTGCAAGCAATCGAAGCAACTCACAAGAACAAGGTAGATGCAATCTGAATTGTATTGCGGATATGGATGAAGTTTACAAGTGGGATTCCTCAAACAGATAATCGGCGAAACTGCAATTGGCAGAATAATCTAAGAAAACCCGCCTAAACTATGGCGACTCTCAGATATATATAGGGAACGTGAGGAGGTCGACCTAGGGTTGTGCGGTAGTGGGATGAGGCGTACACAACCCGGACTCCGACCTCGTTACGTTTACAAAGTCTTATTAGTTTCAAATGGTGACGCAACACCTTGTGTTGCGTATTTCTGGTCGAAGATCTGGTCGTAGGACTGGTCCTAGGGTGGTCTTGAGGAGTCCATGCTATCTTTGCTCGTAGATTGTGTCCAACGAGTACTGTGCTCGCTTTGGTCGTAGATTGTGTCCAACGAGTACTGTGCTCGCTTTTCTGGTCGTAGATTGCTCCAATCGAATCAACTAGTCGTAGGTCTTCTTGTAGTGGTCGAGATCTTCTTGCGAAGGGTCGTAGACCTTCTTGAACCGTAGTAGTCCTAGATTCACTGAGTACAAGTAAATTATCTCCATTAGGCAGCATCATAGAGTTCTCAAATAATACACTCAGCCCTAGAAACGACTTTACCTGATCGATTAAGTGACGTGCTCTAGCTCTTGTCATAGGACCGTGTAGTTCAGCACCCAGATCTGGAGGGTCTTGTGTCGTGCGTGTATCCGAAGGAGGGATGTCCTCATCATACTCCCCCTCTTGAATTGGAGTCGTCCTCGACTCAAGCTCATCTTCTTCTCCCACGTATGGTTTCAAATCTGAAATGTTAAATGTGGGGCTAACCCCAAAATCTGCAGGTAATTCTAATTGGTATGCATTATAATTTATCTTCTTAATTATCTTAAACGGTCCTTCAGCTCTAGGCATCAACTTTGATTTTCTTAATTCTAAACCTATCCTTTCTCAAATGAACCCAAACTAAATCACACAGTTCAAATTTTACAACTTTCCTACCTTTACTTCCAAAGAACCTTATACCTTTCACCATATGCTCTATATTCTCTTTAGTGGTTTGATGCAACTTGAGAATAAATGCAGCACGCTTCTTAGCATCTAGATTAATTTTTTCAGAGGTCGGTAAAGGTAGTAAATCAATAGGAGCACGGGGGTTAAAACCATACACTACCTGAAATTGACTTACCTTAGTGGTGGAGTGTACTGACCTATTGTAAGCAAACTCAACATGCGGTAAACACTCTTCCCACATCTTCAAGTTTTTCTTTAAAACAGCCCGCAACATGGTGGATAACGTGCGGTTGACAACATCCGTTTGTCCATCAGTTTGGGGATGGCATGTAGTAGAGAACAGCAGCTTTGTCCCCAATTTATTCCAAAGTGATCTCCAAAAGTGGCTCAAAAACTTCGCATCACGATCCGAGATAATAGTATTGGGCACTCCATGTAAGCGAATGATTTCCCTGAAAAACAAATCAGCTATGTTTGTAGCATCATCGCTTTTGTGACAAGATATAAAATATGCTATTTTAGAAAATCGATCCACTACTACAAATATACTGTCTCTTCCCCTCTTTGTCCTAGGCAATCCTAAAACAAAATCCATAAAAATATCCTCCCAAGGGGCGCTAGGAATAGGAAGATGCATATAAAGTCCATGTGGAAGGAGACGGGACTTAGCTTTGTTGCATGTAGTGCAGCGAGCTACGTAGCGCTCGACATCACGCCTCATCTTTGGCCAAAAGAAGTGGGTGGCCAGCACATCTTCAGTCTTCTTTGCTCCAAAATACGCCATCAAACCTCCTCCATGTGCCTCCTGTAACAACAAAAGACGAACAGAGCTAGCTGGAACGCATAGCTTGTTAGCACGATAGACCATACCATCATTCAGCACATAGTTATTCCATGTCTTCCCTCCTTTACAATGTTCAAGCACTTCCTTAAAGTCCAAATCAGTGACATATAAACTTTTGATGGCCTCCAAACCAAAAATCTTATGGTCAAGTTGAGATAACATGGTATAACGTCTAGAGAGTGCATCAGCAATCACATTATACTTACCTTTCTTATGCTTTATAACATATGGGAATGACTCAATAAATTCTACCCAGTTAGCATGTCGTTTATTCAGTTTAGCTTGACTTCTAATATGTTTTAGCGATTCATGATCCGAATGTATAACAAATTCTTTGGGCCATAGATAATCTTTGCCAAGTTTGAAGCACTCGAACTAAAGCATGCAATTCCTTATCATAGGTGGAATAATTCAAACTAGGCCCATTTAGTTTTTCGCTGAAATATGCAACTGGTTTACCTTCTTGAATCAATACACCACCTATTCCAATTCCACTGGCATCACATTCAATTTCAAAAGTCTTACCAAAATCAGGGAGTTGGAGTAGGGGTGCTTGGGTGAGCTTCTCTTTCAACAAGTTGAATGCCTTCTCTTGTGCAGGTCCCCATTGGAAAGATACTCCTTTCTTTGTCAATTCATTCAATGGTGCGGCAATGGTGCTGAAATCCCGCACAAAGCGCCGATAGAATCCAAAGAAGGCCATGGAAGCTCCGCACTTGTGACACAAGAGTAGGCGTCGGCCAGACTTTGGATGGCTACAATCTTTGTCTCATCCACCTCAATGCCCTGTGGTGTCACAACATAACCAAGAAATGCAACTCGATCGGTGCAAAAGGTGCACTTCTCGAGGTTACCAAACAAACGTGCGTCCCTTAAAGCATTAAAAACAACACGTATATGATTTAAGTGTTGCTCATGTGACTTGCTATAAATCAAGATATCATCAAAGTAAACCACCACAAATTTTGTAATGAAAGGACGTAAAACCTCGTTCATCAAACGCATAAAAGTACTAGGTGCATTAGTTAGACCGAAAGGCATCACTAACCACTCATATAATCCGAACTTAGTTTTAAAAGCAGTTTTCCATTCATCTCCTAATTTCATTCTAATCTGGTGGTAACCACTCCGCAAGTCAATCTTTGTGAAAATAATAGAACCACTCAATTCATCTAGCATGTCGTCTAGCCTTGGGATAGGATGACGATACCTTATAGTAATGTTATTAATGGCTCTGCAATCAACACACATACGCCAACTACCGTCTTCTTTAGGAACCAAAAGAACTGGAACAGCACAAGGACTAAGGCTTTCTCTTACGTACCCACGGTCCAAAAGATCTTGGACTTGTCGCTGAATTTCCTTAGTCTCCTCTGGGTTGGTCCTATACGCAGCACGGTTTGGCAAAGTCGCTCCTGGGATCAAATCAATTTGATGCTCAATTCCTCGAATAGGTGGTAATCCCGGGGGTACCTCAGTTGGAAATACATCCACATACTCCTGCAAAAGGTTAGCAACAGCAGGAGGCAAAGAGCTAGCTATGTCCTCAAGCGAATATAAGACATTTTTGCATATCAAAGCATAGCATGGCAGTTCATTATTACAAATTTCAGCAAGTTCAGATTTAGTTGCAATCATAACACATCCCTTCAATTTAATTCCCTCGAACTTAGGACTAGACGTCACTTTCTCCCGTTTGGGTGGGAAAACACGTTTTGCTACTTGCTGATTTTCAGAATCATGCTTATCAGCGTTTCTTTCATTTTTAGCGCGCTCTTCTTCATCTTTCAGAATCTCAGCTGGTGTCAAAGGCAACAACTTAATCTTCTTACCCTTATGTGAAAATGAGTAGGTATTAGCTCTACCATGGTGCAAAACATCATTGTCATATATCCAAGGTCTACCGAGCAACAAAGAGCATGCTTGCATAGGCACGATATCAAAGTCAGAACTATCTTTGTAATTACCTGCTAAAAATTACACTTTCACAACTTTGTGTACCTTTAATTTTCCACACGAATTGAACCATTGGATGTAGTAGGGACGTGGATGTGGTTGTGTGGTCAAGCCAAGCTTCTCGACCATCTCGGAGCTTGCAAAGTTGTTGCAGCTCCCTCCATCAATGATGACTCTGCAGGCTCTGTCCTTCACGAGAAATCTGGTCTGAAACAAGTTGTGCCGTTGATTTTGCTCCGCCTCTCCACTTGTGCGCCAAAGACTCGCTGCGCAACAAGGCTCACATGATACTCGGTGTCAACAGGAGCTACTTGTTCATCTACATCATCAGCATCACTGTCTATCTCATCTCCTCCACCTGCAATGTTAGCTGCAAGTACATATTCGTATTCAATATCACAAGTACTTACATAACCACCGTCTTTGGTGGCAAGGTATGCTCGCTGACTGGGGCAGTCCCTCATGACGTGTCCCATTCCCTTGCAACGGTGGCACACAATCCCGATGGTACGACCGAAGGAAGCAACCGACGAAGAACTCTTGGTGGTGCCCGCACACTAGTAACTTTACTTACCTCGGGTGCATGTGATGCGGTCGGAGGTGTCTTTGAACGCCCTACTCGTGGAGGGGCAGCAGACCGTGTAGCTGAAAGTGGGGCTGTTTTGGCTTGCCCCGGCACTGGTCGTGGTGTAGACATGCTCCCAAAGTTGTTCCTTGGCCTCTGTTGTCGTCCCTGCAATTCCTTTTCTGCCAAACATGCAAGTTGGAACAATCTAGGGACGCTATCGTATTCTTTGTAATCCACTATGTCCTGAATTTCACGTCTTAATCCTCCATAAAACGCGTGCCATTGCGCTTCTTCATCCTCAATAATATCACAACGCAATATGCTAATTTGTAGCTCCTGATAATATTCTTCTACGGATCTATTACCTTGGTTTAAGCGCTGCAATTTATTACGTAAATCACGTTTAAAAGAAGGTGGGACAAATATGTTACGCATGGCAACCTTTAAACCATCCCACGTAGTAGGCGCTAATCCTTCGGTGCATACCCTATTCCACCAAATGATGGCAAAGTTTTTAAATTCACTTGTGGCTTGCCTAACTCTATGCACTTCGGGAACTAAGTGAGCATTCAATTTATGTTCTACCGTCATCTCCCAATCTAGATATATTTCACATCATAAGCACCCGCAAAGGATGTATAGAGAACTTAACTTTAGCATATGGATCATCATTAACATGTGCATTATGTTGCTGAACATTATTACCTCTCATACCTTGACGGTTGAAGTTCGGTCGGTTCCGTTGTCGTGCATCAAAGGCGTCGTGGTCGTGCATCTCATTATCATTATCAAACTCATGGTCATGGGTTGCACCCTGAGGTTCCACACGACCAACGTTTGGTGGTCGGTTCACCATTCTTTCGAGGCGTGTAGTGAGCGCCGCAATACTATCGTTGATTGAGCGTTGTAATGTGATCGTGGTAGCTTGAAGCTTCCTGTCGATGTCCTCATTAACGGTAGTGCGTTGTTCATCCAATAGCGTCATGAGCTCTTCCTCAAAACACACTCTTGCGCATCCAATCCTTCACCGACATGGTTAGTAGGAGACAAAAGACAACACAAATGTATTATCCCTATCACTATTAGGTGGTCTGAGGTGGAATCACACACTCTCAAGCGTCTTACCAAGATCTTATGAGTTTCTTACCAAATTGCGGCAGTGGTCTAATCGGCGAAGGTGGGATGTACGATCACGCGGAGGCGAATGCGAGGATCCAATCGAGGGTCGAAAGTATGTGGAGCTCGGACAGCAATGTTTAGTAGCAAGGAATAGCAATAATGAAATCAGATTAGCAAAGTGAACCAAAGCCCACAAGATTCGCTAAATCACGATTCTTTGGTCTAAAAGTGCCCCTAGCCCTAGCACAATACTGATCGAAACAAGGACTCGATACAAAGGAGTCCAAAGGATGCAAGGCTGGAACTGATCGTAGACCAACTAGGGGTGGTCGAATTGCTTCTTCTTCTTTTCTTTTGCACTTTTTGCTTCTTTTCTTTTCTTTTGCACTTTTTTGTTTCCTCTTTTTTTTTTGTTGCAAATGTGACCCAAGCCCAAAATTCTTCTGTTACCTTTTCTGGATCAGATGAGGTGATTGGGTCACAAACTTTTTTCGGAGAGCAGGGGTAAATAGGTAATTAAAAGATACTCTCTCTCTCTACGAACTTGGGCTAGTTTACATTGTGGCTACGGAATCCGACCGAGGATCGAATCCACCGGTGGTAGTTCCTGAGTGGATGGTAGAATGGGTGTTGCTCGAAGAGGTGGTCGGATCCGAGTAGATGTTCGATTCCAACCAGATGGTAATACCCGAGCGGGTGGTCGAATGGGTGTCGCTCGAAAAAGGAGGTCGTGCGTCCAGGATGGATGGTGGCACGGCGGCAACGGTGCTGACTAGAGACCAAGAATGCTACTCTAAACTAGCAACAAAGACACCGACGATGGACTCGAACTCAACAATGCGAAAACTGAAAACAAAATTGTGAAAGGCACAAAGTGGTTTGGACAACGGAATAATTACGATCTAAAACTTTTTGTAGGGCAGTTTTTCTGGACTCTAGGTGAGGGAACACAACTAACAAAAGGGGATAAACGAAATTACCTAACGGGCAACCTTTGCTCTGATACCACTTGAAGAGTCACGGCGGCCCGATCTTCCGATAGGTTCGATTTGGTTCGTCGTGAGGACGTTGACGCTTTGAGGCTTCCGACCAACAGATCGTCACCTCGCAATTCGCTACACCCGCACGCCTGTCGTTATCGACCACGCTTGCACGCGATCGACCTTACCACGAAGGTTATTGTTCCTGCAAGCAATCGAAGCAACTCACAAGAACAAGGTAGATGCAATCTGAATTGTATTGCGGATATGGATGAAGTTTACAAGTGGAGTTCCTCTAACGATAATCGCGTAAACCGCAATTGGCGAAATAATCTAAGAAAACTCGCCTAAACTATGACGACTCTCGATATATATAGGGAACGTGAGGAGGTCGACCTAGGGTTGTGCGTAGCGTGGATGAAGCGTACACAACCCGGACTCACCTCGTTACGCTTACAAAGTCTTATTAGTTTCAAAATGGTGACGCAACACCTTGTGTTGCGTATTTCGTCGAAGATCCGTCGTAGGATCGGTCCTAGGGTGGTCTTGAGGAGTCCATGCTATCTTTGGTCGTAGATTGTGTCCAACGAGTCTTGTGCTCGCTTTTACGGTCGTAGATTGCTCCAATCGAATCAACTAGTCGTAGGTCTTCTTGTAGTGGTCGAGATCTTCTTGCAGAGGGTCGAGACCTTCTTGAACCGTCGTAGTCCTAGATTCCCGAGTACAAGTAAATTATCTCCATTAGGCAAGATCATAGAGTTCTTAAATAATACACTCGACCCTAGAAACGACTTTACGATCGATTAAGTGACGTGCTCTAGCTCTTGTCATAGGACCGTGTAGTTCAAAGACCCAGATCCGAGGGTCTTGTGTCGTGCGTGTATCCGAAGGAGGGATGTCCTCATCAGTATTAGCAAGTTTTTAGGGTTTTAAGAAGCGTAAAATAAATTAACTAAACCATTTCAGTCATTTACCCCAATGACTGCCCAAAACAATCTTTGCGTTTAAATGATGATGATTGGGGTGGTTAATACCCCGGTACTCAAGCAAGACTAGCATGACACTTGAGTACAGACTGTAACTAATATGTTACCATATAATTACTAGGGTGACAAGGATCAGGGAATCCAATTATCAAGGACATGGTATAATAATTATTTAATAATCAAGTTAGCATTTAGCTACCTTAGGACCATTTAACATTCCTTTGCATAAAAATTAAATCATGCAGTTTGCTATTTTAAAAGAACATAATTTGCATAAAAGGTAGGTTAAACATGGTCAAAGTGTTAACTCGCCTGGATCAGAGGCTAGGGGGTCTTGGAAGTCTTGAGCTTGGTCGAAGTGCGAACCTCCGGCTTCTTCGAACTCTACTCGGACGACCGCACCGAAAAATAAAAAGATAAGCAAATAAGATAAATAAATACAAAATTCACAATAAATGTACTCCAAAATTAATCAAACCAGTACCAAAAATATAGGTTTTGAAATTACAAATTTTTGGGCACAAGTTTCATAATTTTTGGAGTTATAATGAAAAAGATATGTATTTTTGATACTTTATAAAGAATTTTCAGTTAAACAAAAAATCAGAAAAAGTTAGAAAATCCACGTGCTGACACGTGGCCCCTGGTGCACGCTACAGTGCGTGGACCGAGTCCACGCACGGGCGCACGATTCCACCGCACTATGACGTGTGGGCCTACTGTCGCCGCCAGACAGTGGCACGTAGGTGGGCCCACCCATCGCTGCCGCGCGGTAAAGGGGCGACGCGTTCGGTCGAACACGTCGCTCGTCTTCTCCGCCACGCAGAGGAGACGAGGGGCGAGGGGCGGAAGGAGGGGAGAGAGGAGGGGACGGGAGCGCGACGGCTGCGCGGCAAGGCGAGGAAGGAGAGGAGCAGGTGGCTCGGGTGGCGCCGGGGCAAGGGGGAAGCCAGAAGTGGAGACGAAGATGGCGGCGGAAGGATCAAGCGGCGACCGGAGGTGCGGGAGGAGGCGAATGCGAAGGGAGGAGAAGGCGAAGGGGCGCACGGGCTTAAATAGCCGAGGGAAGGGAGAGCAGGGCCGGAGGCCTCGAGAAGAAGGGAAGGAGCCGCGCGCGGCGATGGGGCGACGCCGGGCGGCGGCGAATGGAGAATCGGCGAGGCGGCGCCGACGATGGAAGCGGAGAAAGAGGAGCGAGGCGTGGCGCGGGGCGGGTGGCGGCCGGGCGTCACCTCGCGCGAGCGGTCTTGACGAGGTGGCGTCGGGTCCAGGCGAGGCGGCGCTCGCGGACCGGAGGAGGGGGAAATGGGGCGGCACGGAGATGCCGAGGTGGAGTGGGCCGGACCGGGGAACGGGCCCAAGCCCAGGTAAGACCCAAATCACATTTGAATTTTTGTTCTGAAATTGAAGTTTAAATTTGGAGAATTTTTAAAATTGAAATATTTTTCTTAAACATCAGAGAATGGATGTTACATAGACTTTTTTTTTCTTCCTTTTTGGATTCTAAAATTCTTTGACGTAGCATGTGGTTGCTTTTTTCTAGAGAGATTTGTGCATGTACATGTAAGTAGCATGCTTGCTACATAGCAGTCAGTAGTCTTGGAGACAGCAGGCTCCTGAGCTGCCAGCCAGGTTGCTCCTGAGTTGTTGCCCGCTGGGCTTGGCCGGAGTTGACAACTCGACTACTTTTGGTACAGTCATGCATGGGGCCTGAAGTCTGAGCCAATGGCCACTTAACACCTGTGACACTCTCTACCACTGACCACTTGACACTTCAGAGAAAGAGACTCTCTGTCTCTGTCTCTGTCTCTATCTGATTTTGTGGACACTTTAGAGAAAGAGCCAATGCCCTTTTGGGTTTGGTGCAGCAGAATCACCCGCTTTTCTTCTGACTGACCGCGTCCCCGGTTGCTCAATATGCTAGCTTAGTAGCATGACTTGATCTGGTAGAATGCTCTACCTACCTACGAAGAAATCAAGCAAATTAAACTTCACCCCTGAAAATACAGCAATTGACCACATATAGATTGCAACAATGTACAATACATAACCCCATGCATATACCAATGTAGGTCTCCAGGGTTGGCTCCGCCATTGGGAGCTAGGAATTCATAAAGCATGCTGTGTTGAGCCAAATTCTTGGAGCTAGCCAGCTGTGAGCCTGCATTGAGTTTCTTGTATTTATTTTAAAAAAAATGTCCTCTTACACTAGAGATATCTATCTATCTATATCACTACCAATTGGAATTCAGCTTCTTCTGAAACCTTACGTTTAATACCAGGACATAAAAATTCTCATGTAGAAAAATTATCAAATATTAATCGGAGAAAAGGAAAAACATTTAGACCTATTTTATAGCCTAGAAACCCTACTTGCGGAAGCTGTCTTCCGAGAGACTCCAAATGCTACCGTACGCGGATAGACCTATTAAAAATTCTATCTATCTATCTATCTATCTATCTAATTGGAGGTTTCTTCTGAAGCCTTCTAGTTAATTAACCCTAGGTGAAAAAAGTTAGAAATTTCCTCACTCATAGGCGGAAATTTACAAAAAGGCTGTAAATTCTCATGTTAATCAGAAAAAAAAGGAAAAGATCTTGACCATCCAATTTCTATGACTTATGTAACCTACGGCTTGGATTACATCTACTATGCCATACCATGGAAAGAAAAAAAAAGAGTAAAATAAGATGCCAACGGGAAGAGCAATGTCCCCATCCGATTCCATTGATTAAATTCATCCGTAAGTTGTGCATCAGAATCCTATACGCACAGCTCAGAAAAATCCTATACGCACACTGCCTGTTGCACCTTTAATTGATAAAAGTGTATATATATATATTACTCCCCCGTTCTTTAATATAAGTTGTTAGAAGGTCATTCCTCCGTTGAAGAAAAATGAAGAACGTTTATGTGTATACTAATTGGAGGTTCTCCCAAAAGATCCCGAAAAAAGGCTAAAAATTATCTCATCAATCAAAGAAAAAGAAAACCTAGAAATTCCCAAAAGAAAAAAAAAACACATCTAGGCCATCGATTTTGTAGGCTTGAATTAAAAACGTTGTGATTGCTACGTGTGGTATCGATCATGTACTAATAATACCTTGATGAATACGAATTCAAGTATACATCTTACATATGATCGACATCACCGTGCCGCCGCCGTCACCCTCACGCCTCACCGCAACTCAGACCGACGTCCCCGCGCTCAGATCTGCGCCGATCCCGACCGAACCTCAACAACCAATGGCATCCTCAGGCTCAGGTACTACGTTCACGCTTCCGCACTAAAGTTTTGATTAGGTGTTCAATAATTGTGCTAGGGTTCATGTTGTTAGACTCTGTTCAGGCTTAGATTTTATACTATCAATCTTTTCAATTAAGAAAATAGAAAGTACCTCACTTCATATTTGTTTGCCGGTGCATGGGTTGATGACTAGTATACGCAACTCGGAGGCAGCCCTAGGATAAGAGAACCGGCCAATTATCAGTATTGCAAGAGGATGTAGCTTACCTCACTTCATATTAAATGATTTTGTAGCCACTTTAGTCGTTGCGGAATAATCCCTCTGGCCTAGTTAGTGACATGTGAATTATTAAAAATCAGCTTGGTGATCAGAGTAGGAGTTATTCATCCTGCTCTAATGTTATAGTAACACCCCGTGCGACGTGCATACTACTACTGCTCTAATCAAATCAAGGAGATCAAATTTGATTACATTTTAACGATGCTGACCCCGGAAAATTTTAACTTTCAGTAACCGCTCATACGACCGGCCGTATTTGAATATGATTACATGTTATCCTCGTACAAAGTAATCTGAAAAATTCTTAGAAACGGCGCATCCATCGACCCCATCAGTACTCTAACAAGCGATAGCCCAAGCACGGCAGGATAGATTAGATAGATACTAGTAAACATCGACATCTTTTGCACACCGTATGACGCTTTACGAATCACTTTTGCAGCACTTGTACATTACTTAACGCTGGCGGTAACAGCTAGCAATCAGTTAAAACATGCATGGGATGGGAGGGTCAACGATAATGACATTACATTCCGCCATCAGGATCATCATGGTACGTATATTCTAGCTAGCTCCCTTCACCATCATTCGTGCAGACAGACAGATCGATCGATCTCTTGTGTTGTTCTTTTGTCGTCGTTTGGGAGAGTCGTGGAACATGCAGGTTGGCGCAGGAATACTCTGCTCGTGTTCAGACCGATCATTCTCTCTCGCAAGTGAAATCTCTCTTGTCATTCAGAAAGCTAGCTAGTCGGCAAGAAAGTGATGGATCGCTCATGCCATTGGCCGGGAGGAGCCAAAGGCACAAGCAGAAACGCAGGAGCTCATGGTTTGGCCCAAGAAATGGGTGGACAGAATGAGAGGTATAATTACAATCTGTGATCGATCGTCCGACCGATTCAGAAATGTTGGAGAGCTGGTCTGGGGATCTGATTTGACGGTGGTTCAAGTGGAAAGGGCACTCTACAAATGAAGGTAAATGATCACAAATGAAGTAACTGTCTCGGCCTTCTTTTGTTTGATCATTCACCATACCATCAGTTTCCGGTGTTGCGCTAGCTACGTACGGCATAAGTTGCGGAGGAAACATCCCTTCGTGTACACCGAGCTAATTCCATAACCGATAGCTAACTCACACAATACGATATCGATAGATATTGTATCCATACATGTGAATAAAGTTAATAAATAAGGTAAATAGATCGCAAGGTCGAAATCTTACATCCAGTACCGGGAAGGCCAAATACAAATGAAGTCTTGATAAATAGATGTGGTGACTATCAGGTATGCCAACAAGCAATCGATTGGGGTAAACAACCTAGTATTTAGCGTCATCTTCATCTCCTGATGGGAAGGGGCAACTGTTCCCTGATTGGCATCTTCGGGCACTGAATCCACATATATGAGCAACCATGAGTACAGATGTATTCAACAAGCCCTCACCGCAAATGCAAGTATATAGATACAGGGTTTACCAAAGGAGGGGTTGTATGTATTATTTAGCACAAAGCCAGTTTGATCAAATACTATAATTATTTTCCAATCCCATGGCTTGCCATGTTTAACTTCAAAACAAGGTTTTGTTTGTGTAAGCAATTATTATCTCGACCATGTTTACCCAACATGATCACGTTCCCGGCGACCATGCTTCATCCAGCATGTCGCAAATCACGACGACCATGTTTACCAAACATGTTTTAATTCACAATTTTAGGTTAATAAAACTAACCGATGATAATTTCTTCACAATGCGCATAACCGGGGTACGACTACGAGAATAGATTTAAACAATTTACAGAGAGCTGTATAATTTTACCTATAAGATAGGATCAACTCATATTGTCGGCTAAGACACGCTTTATAGGTAGGGGTGAAAACGGATCGAATACGGACAGATAATTACTATGCCATATTTGTTTTCATATTTTTTCCTGGATGCGGATACGAATACGGATACCCCGGATACGAATACGGATACGAATAATATCGAATACGAATACAGAACGAATACGAATCGAAACGAATACGATCACAGATATTTTTTCGGAATATGAAAGCCCCTTAACTTGCATGGTATGAATTAACAAAAATATATAACTATTTTGTTTGATGCGAACATTCATGAATTGTTCATATTTTCAGCAGCTACACATAACATTCGCAGTTTGGCACTATCAAGCCTCCAAGTCTCCAACTTCGGCCCTGGAAAATGCATGAGACGAATCAGATGTCATCTTTTCCTTCTTCTTTTATTGTTATGCAAAAGAATAAAAGATCTAGCAAAGATGATATGACAGTTAAAGTATTATATTAAATGCATAAATTTTTTGGCAAATCTATCATACAAAAAGAACTATCTCCATTGTTAATACAGAACATCAAGTACTCCAACAAGTGAATGGAATTTCCACACTAACCATGATTCTACAATTCTAAAGTAAGTGATATGGAGATTTAGCTAGTGATTGGTCATTCATCCATGTCCTCCAACACGTCCTCCAAATCATCCATATCCTTGTGCTCCTGCAACTACAATTTGTAAATCAATGAGTATCATTTATCAAGGTGACATTAAATTAAGCCAATGAGTTAGTTAGGTAAAAAACAGCAAACCATTGCCAAACTTCCAAAGCATCGCTCAATGCCCTCCATGTCCATTTCAGTGAGGATAGATCCACCAATATCCCCACCTTCATGTGAAAAGATTAATTATGCTCAAAGATCTCCTCACATACTACACATAAACCAATCAAACACAAATGTAGAACTCAATATTACCTTTTCGAGACGTTGCAGTCCAATCTTTGGTACAAATCAAAGCTTGCACGATTTCAGGATCAAGGCGACTACGAAATGGATCGACAACACGTCCGCCAGCACTAAAAGCTGACTCCGAAGCAACAGTCGACACTTGAATAGATAAAACATCACACACAAGTCGGGAGAGAATAGGGAGCTCAGCTTGCTTGAGCTTCCACCATGACAAAACATCAAATAAGATTTTGCCTTTTGTTTTCCATTCCACTAGTGGTTGCTCCATGTACACTTCCAACTCAGTTTTGGTACCTTGACCTACAGCACTACTGCCATGCAAGAGCCTTTCAAAATCTGCATCAAGATCATCATCACTCTCCTCATCCTCAACCTCCTGGTCTAATGGTTGAGAATCAATTGTTTGCACATTTGCAGTTGTTGTCTTCTTCGAAGTTACAAGTGGACTGGACACATAAACCTGGAACAACTGGTTAATAACACTCATGTATCTACCAACTTCTTCTGGAGCATTGTCATGGTAGATCTTATCTGCAAAATAGTGTACCGGCTTTGTCTTGTATCTAGGATCAAAAAAATATGCTACAGCTAGAGCCATGTTGGACTTTTCCCAATACTTATCTTGTACATGCACTTGTTGCATTTAGCCCAATACTCTATAATCATCTTGCCATCCGATCCCTCATTCTTTTTCTCATATTTTGTGTAATGCTCCCAAACATTAGAGCTGCACTTCTTTGCTCTCTTCGTAGCAGGAGCAGGAATGTCGGCCTCGACACCAGTCTCACTAGTCAAATCAACTTCATTCCTTGGCACCAATGCACCAAAGAATCGGATCATTTGTAGCAAAGTGGAAGGTGGTCGTGGTCGTGCACCAAGCAAAGCAGGAGATGTATTGCTTACACTTGCACTACTACTTCCAGTTGTAGATTCCATCACAAATCTAGCATAAGATAGTGGAGGGAATACATAAGATATCAATCAATCAATGAGACATGTATATTAATAAACAACAGAACATTTAATCATAGAAGGATTGAACAAAGTCAAACTGATGTCATATGTCAAATACAAGAGATCTCATACTATACAAGAGAACATTTAATCACTAAGATGAGAGCCTGCTAGTTGTATGTTGTATCTTGACAACATTGATAACACAAAAAAATTCTTATGTACATTAATGGTCCAGGAGGAGATGTAAGAACTTGACAATTCTACACTTGTGTTCACATGCATAGCCGATGAATGGACTGTCAATGATTCATCCAATGCTACTCCATATGTTTGTAAGCCAGTATAGCACTAGGACTCTAGGAGGCAGGAGCCCATCACCACATCAACATTCAACCATTCATATTTCATACTACATCAACATAAGCATTCAGCCATAGCCATTCATAGTTTCATACTACAATACCATAGAATTTGCTTACCGCTACTGGATGATCGACGGGAGGGAGCCATGGGGGCGGGAGATGGCCGTGGGGAGGGGAGTCTGGGCCGGGGGGGAGCCGACAGGGAGGGGGAGCTGCCTGCCCCCACTGGTCCGGCCGTCCGGGAACAAAGCCGGCCGGCGAGAGGGCCGGCCGAGGCAGGCGAGGTGGCCGGCGAGGAGGGGAGCCGGCTGGCTGGGAGGGGGAGCCGACAGGAGGGGAGCCGGCGCCAGCCTGCCAGGGGTCCGACCGTTCGGGGAACGGGCGAGGCAAGCGAGATGACCGGCTGAGGCGGGTGAGGTGGCCGGCGTAGGAGGGGAGCCGGCGTTGGGGAGGGGGAACCAAAGACCAGTGAATCCGGCCGTCCGGGGAATGGCGAGTCTGCGAGATGGCTGATCGAGGCGGGTGAGGTGGCCGGCGGCGGGGTGAGGACGGCGCGGGTGTAGACTGGAGAGTGGCGGCGTCGCCCGGCTGTGCGGCTGGAGAAGAAGTGGAGATTGGAGAAGCCGAGAAGGGGAACGACCGAACGGCGGAACGGGGAAGGCCGAAAGGGAACCCTAAGGGATTAGGCAAAGGCCGCCGGCTGTGGTGGGCCAGGCCGCCGGCTGGGTGGGCCTAGTGGCCAGTGGGGCTGTGGCCTGTGGGGGCTGCCGGGCTGGGCCAAAGTTCCGGATATCCGTAAGTGCTATTATCCGGAATATCCGTATTCGTATCCGTATCCGTATCCGCCGGATAGTACCATTACCATATTCGTTTTCGTTTCCGATAAAAAAATTCGAATCCGTTTCCGATCCAAAAATTATCCCCAAAAAATTCGATCTGAGACTACCCGAATCCGTTTTCGTCCGGATCGGACGGAAAATATCTGATCCGTTTTCATCCCTATTTATAGGGCGTGTGACGGAGATGATCATAACAAAACTTTTCCAATACCTAGTCCCGACATTAGACCCACTCCGGTGGGTAACTCCCTCAACACTAGGATAGTGACCGTTATGGGGCGCCCTCAGAATGTCCTTCGTCTAGGTATATTTTCAATGAGGGATCCTCCGTTGTTAGAAAGTCGTGGCCCTTCTCGAATGCATAAGTAACTAGGGGCACAGGTTTTCATGCCGGAAGCTAAGTAAAGTAATTGGCCAGGTCTATCTCATACTAGACTTGTGGTTGCAAGGTTTAGTACTTGTGAATGGAATACATGATTCGGTCCTTAATCGACTCAAGCGAGACAATCCACCAACCCACTGCGTGCACATTGCACCAATCTCAACTAACCACTCACTCAAGTCTCAACCATTTATAAATCCATTTTCTTGTTTTCAGTGGTAACCCGTGTTACCACACTACAGTTCAAATGTATCCAAGTTCTTATTGTGGCAATGTTTGTGTCATATTCATATTCAATTACTAAGCAGTGTCCAAACACAACCAATAGTCATGTTCATTTAACCAACGAGGCTTGTCGATGGTGAGAGGAAGGCGGTGGGGCATGGGCAAGCGGCAAAATGGAATGGGGATAGAAAGGCGAAGCTATTTCTTGATGGTGTTGGCCGAAATGGAGGATGGAGGTGGTGGCGCGGTGGCATCGAGCGGCGCGGTGGTTTCGGCCGAGCGAGGAACTTGGCAACGGAGGGAGCTGGGAAGGTTTCTGGCCACAACATGAGCTCAAGGGAGTGTTGCCATTTCTAAATAGACAGTCACAGGGACCTATGGTCACTGGCATCATGTCGGCGATCAAGAAAGCAACGGCGCTAGCACTGGGACGATGACAATGGTCTAGAACCTTTAATTGGCATAGATGACTAGCCTATCGGGTTTGAGGGGACTAGGAACAGGATACGACGTGAGAGGAAAGAGGAGTGGACTCACTGGTGGCAATGCTGGGTGTGGTGGTGAGCGACATGAGTTGAGGAAGGCGGTAAGCTTTGGTGTCTACAGGTCACAGTAGAACAAAAGGAAGTTGGCGTTAGAAGGAGGGAACTAAAGCGAACCTGGAGGACCAAGTCTCTGAGATTGAAGCGGGCGTTAAATACCCGAAATCTTTGTGTGTGTACCGTACTTGTCCCATGATCAGTGGCTAGTACACACATCCACAACATTAGCATACACACCCATACACAATTACATTCAAGATGAAGCAAATATGAAACAAATATGGTACATGAACTTAAGCAATTACATAGTTTACAATACAAGGGCCGACCGACCAAATAAAAGTTCAAGTATCAGAAGTAGTAGCAAAAATTTATTAGATTAAACGCAAAATTCCAGTGGCATGCCCATCCAAACCCTCAGGCAACCGACAAGGAGTAAACCCTAGAAGGACCCGTCCCCGTACCCCTCGGTACTGGGACCGAAGAAGGCGTCGTCTGACCTTTGCTCAAACTCATCCTATGAATAATAATTTAAGCAAGATGGAGTACATTGCGTGCTCGGCAAAACTTGTAGTGTATCATAAAATTTATATACATGCTTGGCTAACAAGGGATGAGACTCTATGCTACAAGTTGTTTTCAACATTAAGCAAATTTTATTTGCAATACCGATACTTAGTATTTTCCAATGGAAGTTTAAAGAGCAGTTAAATAAATAAGGCACAAAAAGTAAGTAACTTGATAAATAAAAAATTGCAACCTTCCTTGGCTACGATCAACATCTTATTTTCAGCCATAGACATGCCACTCAAATTTAACAACATCAAAATATTCATCCCAACATTTCCCGATAAGATTGTTTTTGCAAAAGTAGAGACTATACCCGATGTGACTGCACTAAGTATGCTCATGACCGCGAGCACGGATATTTAAATAGATTTACACTCTGTAGAGGTGTACAACTTTACCCACAACATATGAATTCTCTAGTTTATCCTGCATCCGTCGATACCACCACACACAACATTATAGTATGCAGTCTAGAGCACGTATCGAAGCTTTTACATCACCTAGTCCTAACCTTGCACTAGCTTGGCAATGAAAACCCTCACTTCAATCTCGGGTACCTCCCGTCAAAGTGAGATATTAACTTTTGTGTCGGCAAGCTTTGTTCCCAACATATTGGTGAAGGGAGACCCTTCGAGTAATCACACATGCTCGCACTACTACGGCTTACCAACATGCAAGGCTAGTTTTCGATAACTTAATTAGCTAAGGTTGTCCCATACAGGAACATGTGGTTGTATACTTAGGCTTAGATTGGTTGCACCGGCGTTCGGTCATTAATTGACTCGGGCAAGGATCTCACCTTATCTACATGCGAGAAACCGACTCACATTCATCAGTTCATATTATAACTCACCCATGTCGCAATCTAGGTTTTTTTTAAATTTTTATACAAAATTAATAAAGGTAAGCCATCTGGACCATTATTTCAAAATCTCCCAAATCATGTTCAACATTTCATCCACTTTCAATTTTTTGTAAAGACTAGAGCCCAGCTAAGAATTTATACGATATTCGCATTAAAAAACCCAATTTGATATTATTTATTGCCTAAAGCTTACCCTAATGGCTACAATAGTAAGGATATCAATATTTCGAGGAAGGTTATGCAATGAATAGGAATTTAACTACCGATACCCGCAAATATAACAATTTTTGCTCAAACATACATGCATGCTTAATAGAATTGCAAAAGGAATAAAATAATTGAAATAATGGGAGAAACATGGTCAAATGGTGTGCTTGACTTGCTCTGGTATCTCAGAGTCTGAACATGGTGGATCGTCAAAAAGTTCTTTTAAGGTACGACGCCTATTCAAAAAGAGCTAATAAAAAATTAATTATAGAAAATAATTTCGACAGAAACAAAATCCTTTTTTTGTGCATATTTTGATATAAAATGATTTTATATGAATTTAGAAAAAATATTCATTCAATTTGGAGTTCACATGCAAATGTTATTAAGGTTTGAATTTTCTTCGGTTTAGAAAATCCAAAAATTAATAAAAAGCTGACGTCGAAAGCGTATTATCTGAGGTTTATGCTTTCTAATAGAGAAAACATATTTCACTCTGGGTTTTTTTTATGAGGTTTACACTTTCCAATATAGAAAGAATATTTTTTCTCTGAACTAAAAGCTACTTTTCTCATTTTTCTGAATTTTATTATCTTACATATGACCTACTTGTCAGTGACTCATATTTTTATTTTCTTGATTTTATTTATCAAAACAGATATGGTCCCATATGTCACTGACTCATTATTTATTAACTAATGATTAAACCTATTTTTTATTTTAATTAACTGGAAGCTAGGGTCCACATGTTAGTCTCTTGATTTTTAAACATGTTTTAAAACCGGAAACAGTGGATGGTTCCACATGTCAGTGACTCATACACTAAACATGCTTTTAATTAGACTTTTGATTAAGTTTTCAGCCGGTCCCACATGTCATTGATTAGTTTTACTTAACCACTATCATTAGTGTTAAGCTAACACTCCTGAGTGGGACCCACTGTCAATGAGAGAAAAGAGAAGGGAGCAGAGCTACATGCGGCCGAGCGCTATGGTGAGCCCGCTGGCGGCGAACAACACAACGACTTGGCTCGGGGATGGGAAAAATGGGTTCCTCATTCGACGGCGATCCCACTGGGTGGTGGTGGAGGTCGGGGAGATGGACGGAGGCAGTGCTACGTCGGCGAGAAGCGACGAGGTGCCTCGGATCTGGAATGTTTTTCGAGCAATAGGCTAGGGCAGAGTGATTGGTGGTGTGCATTAGCTTTAGTGAACAACGGTGATGCTATAGGTGGCGTCTCGGGGACCAATGGTTACCGGAGTGGCGGCTACATTGTCTCTCGCGGCGACGCCATAATTGGCTACTACGATTCCTAGGCTATGATAGCTAATCTATCGATCTAGCGAGCATATAAGCACCAGGGGACTACTAGAAGCTCACCAAGATGGTTGATGGCATCGTAGGATGGCTGGAGTGGCTTGGCGACGTTGAATAGCGGCGGTGCAGAGGAGTCTCACGGCGACAGCTCACCACAGGGACAGAGGTGCTACAAGGAGTGTCACATTAGTTCACTGACATCCTAGGGATGCTGTAGATGTAAGAAATCGGACCGGGACTCACCGAACTTTGAAGAAGAATGAAAATGGCGGCGACAATCGAGGATGAGGAAGAAGGCGAGGCTTGTATTCACAGCGAACTGGCTTGCGTTAAGTGATGGGATTAGTTGAATGAGGGTCAGAACACGTGATGATGCGATCAGAAGAGGTCCAAAGTCCAAACTGTCTCGTGGCTACAGCTGACGCGACGCTTTGGTTGGGACTACCTCGCGGTGCAGCACTCAAGTGCCTTGCGTGGGCTACGTGCGAGAGTGAGTAGACATAGGACAGAGTCATGCGGGGGAGAGTAGGGGGGATATTGTCGGGATCTGGCACGTGGGGCCTGGCTCGCATGGCGCCGAGGAGAGCGAGCTGCTATTTGCCAGCTTAGCGCGTGCAAGGGCAAGATTGGTTGTGTCGGACCCAGATTTTGTAAATCCGAATCCTTTGTGAAACACTGTGCTACTCCCTGGATCAGTAGGTAGCACTCATAGGTGCATTACTAGCTCATGTCATACATGTGTGAAATAAGACCAACACATATATTACAAACAACAGAGTAACATAGACCACGTCGGGTCAAGTTTTTACAGCAGGGCCGTCAGGCCAAATATATTACATCACAAAAGCACGTAGCTACAGCGGAAACAAAAGGGGATAGGGCTTGACTCTCCACAGGCAGCGACCGGGGTGTCTTGTGTACGACTAATATTATCCGAGGGTTTGGGTAATATTGGTTATACGCATGCACCGACAATTCTATTAGACTGAGGCGAGACCTATACTACAGAGCTACACTACTCTTCATCGCACCCTGGTCCTTCAGCTTCGGGATCCTCATAATAGGTGTAGTATCCTTGATCCAAATCATCTGGAGGGTTTGGGAAGAGCGAGGGTGAGCACAACAATCGTGCTCGCGAGCCAACACAACAGATGCAATAATATACATGCACAGTTCATCAAGGATGGCTCGGTTTCTTTTATTTGCGTAAAGCAATATTTATAAATACATGTATTAGAAAATCCTAACACTTAGCATTTTAACCAAATTGCATTTGTAAAGAAATTAGTTGTGCAATAAGTAATAACAGCAGAGGCTACCTCCACCTTCATGCTTATTTGATGGTGGTTATGCCCACCTATTACCGACACCGGGTAAGAATACCCAGGGAAAATCCAATTCAAGGGCTAGGTGAGCCCCGCACATTTTTCAAGCCACCCACAAAAGTTTTTGAAATAGAACTATATCTTGTAAGTTCCTATGCCCGCCCGTGACCGTAAGCACGGCTGTTCGAACAGTTTTATTCTCTGCAGAGATCGTACATCTTTACCCACAAGAGATAATCATCTTGATATGTACACACGTTTCCTTGGACATGTGAATCAAGTGGAGATTATCACAAGGCCTTTACAAGGCATCCCTCGGTATTTGCTACACCCGCTAAGGTTTCATCGGAGTAGGGTTTCGGTTACTGGGACCCGACAACCACTTACCTAGACCCCCTCTTGCGCCATACGACTTACGCCTAGGGTCCCGCAAGTCGCATACCCCAACCCTTAGCCTCGTGGGCTCACGGCGATGGGGAGTCCCCCAATGCTGCAGCGCGTACGGGTGGACACCAATTAGTTAGTCAGGTCGACACCATTATAGACTTGTGGTTGTACTATTTTAGAATAGGAGGTCATCACATGATTAAGACCTTAAGATCATCTGGGCGGTTCTTACCACATACCCACCACAAAAATGTCCTGGGCTACATTAGTACCTAACCATATACCCTCCAGCTTGCCATTCGCCCAGACGCGTATTAGCAAGTTTTCAGGGTTTTGGAGAAGTAGAAAACAAATTATCACAACCAATTCAGTCATTCTCCCCAATGACCGCTCAAAACAATTGTTATGATTTAAAGGATGATGATTTGGGGAAAGTAATACCCCAGTACTTAAACAAGTCTAGCATGTCATTTAAGTACGACCTATAACTAGTAGGTTACCATATATTTACTAGGGTGACAAGGGTTTTGGGAGTTCAATTACTAAGGACATGGTATAATTATTATTTAATAATCAAATAGGCATTTAACTACCTTAAGGTGTTTGACATACATTTACATAGAAATTAAAGCATGCAATTTGATACTTTAAAAGAACATAATTCACATAAAATGTAGGATCAATATGATCAAAGTGTTGACTCACCTCGGTTATAGGTAGGAGGGTCTAGGTCTTCTTGAGCTTGCCCGACGTGGAGGTCTTACGCGTCTTCGAACCCTAATCAGACGGACGTACTGGAAAAGTCACAATAGCAAAAGAGAGCAAAATAAATACAAATCACCAAGAAAATGAACTCCAAATTAAACAAGACCAGTGCTATTAGTAATATCCTGATTTTAGAAAATTTTAGGAAAAATATTCATAATTGTTGGAGCTATAATGAGGAAGTTATGGATTTTTGAAGTTTTTAACATGATTTTCAATTGAATAAAAAAATCAGAAAAACCGGATTAATCTGGAGCCGAAACGTGGCGGGTTATGCACAAGGGCGCCGGTTCATGGGTACTGTAGCGTGGACCGGGGGCTATTCGTGTAGTACCGGTCCACGGGTGCACTAGTCCACCAAATAGTAACCTTGGGCCTACCTATCAGCCTCAGAGTTTTAAAACCTGGTTAACTCGGTGCTTTACCGTGCAGCCGGGCCCACGCATCAGTGGAATAAGGGATGCTTAGTGCTAAATAAACATGGATTAGCCCTTAATCAGAACAGTAATCCCTGGCAAAACCGGCTACAGTACTTGTTCCCGTCCGACAACGCGCAGCCCAGGGGGAGAGCTTGGGCGGCGCGGCTCGTCGCCGGCGGGGAAGGGGCGGCGACGCCGGTGAACACCCAAAATGGGTCCCTCTCGGCGAGGCGGTCCTGATGATGGCAGTGGCGGCGCCGGGGAATGGCCGGAGCGGCAGCGTGGCCATGGGAGGCGGCGACGGGAGCTCGGCCGGAGTGGCGGGGGCGATTGGGCGTCATTTTCCAGAGAGACGGGGAGCACGGTGTCGGTGGAAACTCTAGCAACTCACCGAGCCGACAATGGCGGCCGGAGACAAGCGGTCGAGGGAGAACGGCTGCGGGGAGGGATGCGGCCGGAAGCGAGGAAGAAATGCCCAAACTAGTGCTGCGGTGGTCCAGAGGTGGCGGGGCTGGAGTGGTAGGCTCCTGGGCGACGATGGCGGCGGTGACGGGGGTGGTGGCGCCGGGAGATCACTGGAGGGGGAGATCGGCGGCGGAGGTGGATTGGCCGATCGAGGAGCTCAAGAGAGAGAGAAGGAAGAAGAAGGGGGGAGAAGGTTTGGGAGAGATAGGGGGCGTGCTGGGCCGGGCGCGGTAGATGGCGAGATGGAGAGAGGATCAGGTCGGGCCAAGGGAGGAGAGAAGGGAGAGTGCTAGCGGGCCGAGGCCGAGTCGGGGGAAAAGCAGGCCAAGGTGCTGGCCGGGCTGGCCAGGAGGAGAGAGCAGGCCGGCTGGGCCCAGGGAGGGGAGGTAGGAAAAATCCAAAAACTGCAGATGCTCCAAAATTGAAAATAAGTTAAAGAATTTTAATTTGAAAATTTGAAAATGCGAGAAGGTTTGAAACACAAACCCGAGCTAAAAGAAGTTTGAAAATTTTCTGAAAATATTGCAAATTGCAAATACGAATTGAATACAGAAATTGAATAGTAAATACTATTCACCATTCGAAAACGGGAGTGTTACAAACCTACCCACTTTAAACGGAATCTCTCCCCCGAGATTCAAGCTACTCCGGAAACAGGTACAGGAAGTCCTGCTTCAACTGATCTTCGCGCTTCCAGGTGGCTTCTCTTACGGCGTGGTTGCTCCATTGAACTTTACACAGGCGGATGGTTTGGCGTCTGGTTTGCTTCTCGATGATGTCCAGGATCTTGATCGGATGTTCTGAGTAGGTCAGATCTTTCTGAAGGGCGATGGCTTTAACTGGAGTTTGCTCTTCAGGTATGTGGATATCATGGGGATATACTCCAGATCTTAGGATGATGTGACAATTGGCAATGGAATTTATGGTTTGTCGTTTCACAGGGTTTTCGACAAAGTTCAGGCATTCTGAACAGGGGCGGTCCGACCGGCCATAGCATGGCGGTCCGACCGGTCCCAAATCGGTCGGACCGGCCATGTGTGGCGGTCGGACCGGCGGTGACCAAAAATGGTCAGAACAGGTTGGGCCAAAAATAGGTGTTGTAGGCAAGTGAGGGGATCCCAATGCACTTGGTCTCATGATTTTTGAAGTCTCCAGTAAGAAGTTCTATTGGTTTAAAGTTTCCAGTAGGTTTCGGATTTTCAGGGGTTGAAAATAGACTAAGTCCTTTCGGGCGGTCGGACCAGCCTATGGCTGGCGGTCCGACCGGCAAGGCCGGCGGTCGACCGCCCACGAGGGGCGATCGATTGTTTGTCACTTGAACGTCGCCCGTCGTGGCGGCGTTGTTCGTTGGTTAGGTCAAAGTCATGAGTTTCAGTGCATATGTGTTGCATGATGCATGTTTTGACTAACGTGGGTCAAGTTGTGAAGAACTTGTTCCTGAATTCGTGTTTGCTTGTCTATGGTTGTGCAGGTGGCTTGGTGGTCAACGACGGTCAACGGTGAGGAGGATCGGGACTAGACTTGGAGAGTTGAGGTCCAGAACGATCGACGATGCCGGGTGAGGTCAATGACTCAAGCGTGACGCAAGATGGACAAGAGTGACCTATTAGCAAATCTGAGGCGCAAGATGGCGCTAGGTGAAGCTGTTTAGGTCAAAAGGTTAAAGAGGGCGCTTTGCAAAGCGTGCGTGTGTGACCCGTTTGTTAGTGGGCCTTAACGGGAGCCCAATGGAGTCAAACTCTAGGAGTTCTAGGCCTCCACTATAAATAGGAGGAGGTGGTGGCTGCACCAACTAGCTCTTTTACCTCTCGCCTTTTTATGTTTCAAAACCCTAATTGGCTTAGGGGAGTTGAGGTGGAGGCTAGGGCTCTTTATGGTTTGAGGTGATTCTCGTGATCTTGGATTGACCACTGTTCCTTGATGGAGTGGGTGTAATCCAGCATCAATCACGAATTTAATCTATGCAAGGTTTGCTTGAGATAAGTCTCTTTTCGTTCTTGCTTTCAATTTCGTGATTTTAGGGCTTTCTTTGATCCGCGAGTTTTTGATTGATTCTTTCACGTGAATTAGCTTGCTGTGATATGTGTCAATCTATCTAGGATCATCTTGATCATCAATCACTTACGAACAAGCATTAGGATCAAGTTTTCGTTCTTGCCCGGTTTTAGACCTTCTGTTACTCAATTGATAACTGTTCAGGATCTATCCAAGAATTATCATTATATTCGATTGGAATAGGTCCTCAATAGCATAAAGAAGGTGTGTGCAAAGTTTCGTGAAGTTTGGAGTTGAGAATCAAAAGTTAGACCTAATTGCAACTTCGTCATTGGGTCGCTTTTTCTTGCTTGGACGGTTCGGAGCTCGCCGGTCGATCGCCCCCCACCGTAGGTCGACCGATTTGGTACCGGTCAGACCGCCCCACACCAGAGGTCAGACCGATTTGGTACCGGTCAGACCGCCAAGATAACAATGATCGACCGGCCACCTCTGTTAGATTTGATTCTTGCTGATTTTTGTCGCATTGCTTAGGGGTTTAATTGGATTCAATACTAGTCTTCCGTTGTACTGGTATATTGATCTTCATAGCTTCATCATAGCTATTGGAGTGAAATTGTGTTGAATTCATATTTTGTGAAAAAAGTGAGTGTGCTCCTATTCACCCCCCCCTCTAGTCGCCTTTTCGGTCCAACAAGGTACCCTGAGACACTTCTTAAGCTGGGAGAGATGAAACACGTTGTGCAGATCTGACAAACCTCCGGTAGCTTCAACTGATAGGCAACTTCTCTACGCTTGGCGGTGATTGGGAACGGGCCTATGTATCTTGACGAGAGCTTTCCTTTCACTTTAAACCTTCGAGTTCCACGAAGCAGGGAGACCTTGAGATACACATTATCTCCAACTTCAAAGTTTAACTCCCTGCGTCGGTTGTCAGCATAACTCTTCTGTCTGGACTGAGCTACTTGAAGACGGTATCTGATCAGTCGAACTTTCTCTTCTGCTTGCTTGAGGGTGTCTGGTCCGAAGATGTATCCTTCGCCCGATTCTGACCAATGCAGAGGGGTTCTGCATTTTCTTCCATAGAGTGCTTCAAACGGGGACATTTTCAGACTAGACTGATGGCTGTTGTTATATGCAAACTCGACATATGGTAGAATTTTTTTCCAGTCCACGGTGAACTCCAAAGCACAAGCTCGAAGCATGTCTTCAAGAATCTAGTTTGTCCTTTCTGTTTGACCATCGGTCTGAGGGTGGTAAGCTGTACTGAATGCAAAGTGTGTCCCAAGGGCATCATGCAAGCTAGCCCAGAAATGCGAGGTGAACTGAGAACCTCGATCTGAGACTATCGTCTTAGGTACTCCATGTAAGCATACAATGTGAGCCATGTACAACTCGGCTAATTTGTCCCCTTTGAAAGTTGTCCTAACTGGAATGAAATGAGCCACCTTAGTCAATCTATCCACTATGACCCATACTGAATCATACCTGGATTTGGTTCGGGGCAATCATGTAATGAAATCCATTCCGATTTCTTCCTATTTCCACTGGGGTATCTGTAGCGGTTGAAGTAGTCATGCTGGCCTTTGATGTTCGGTTTTGATTCGTTGACATACATCACAACAAGCTACATACTTGGCTATGTATCTTTTCATTCGCGGACACCAATACAGAGTTTTCAAGTCTTGATACATCTTGGTGCTGCCTGGGTACAGGGTATACGTTGAGCTGTGAGCTTATTTCAGAATCAGGTCCTTGAGTTCCTTCTGGTGGGGAACAAAGAGGCGTTTCCCAAACCCTAGGATTCCTTGCGGATCTTCAATCATCTTCGGGGCCTTTCCTTCTGCCATGAGTTGCTTGAACCTCTAGACTCCAGGATGTCCCAGTTGAGCGGTCTTGATCTGCTTTTCTAGAGTTGGATGTGCTTTCACAACATCTGTGGCACCTTGCTCTATCAACCGAAGGTTGAGCGCTTCAAGTTCCTTGTGGAGCTCAGGCTGCTGCTCTTGAACCATGATATTATTGCAGTGGGACTTGCGGCTTAATGCGTCAGCAACTACATTAGCCTTCCATGATGGTAATGAATATCCAAGTTGTAGTCCTTTATTAGCTCTAACCATCTTCTTTGTCGAAGGTTGAGATCTGATTGAGTGAAGATGTACTTGAGACTCTTGTGGTCTGTGTAAATATTACAATGATTTCCAATCAAGTAATGCCGCCAAATCTTCTGGGCATGCACTACTGCTGCTAACTCCAAATCATGAGTTGGGTAGTTGTCTTCACGAGGGCGGATTTATCTGGATGCATAGGCTACCACTTTTCCTCCTTGCATGAGGACAAAGCCAAGTCCTTGGCGCGAAGCATCACAATAGACTTCAAAATCCTGATGTATGTCCGGTAGGACTAACACTGGTGCATAAGTCAATTTCTTCTTTAGTTCTTGGAAGGTCCGCTCACAAGCTTCGGTCCATTCTTACTTCTTTTCCTTTTTAAGCAGTTGGGTCATCGGCTTGGAGATGTTAGAGAATCCTTCTATGAAACGTCTGTAGTATCCGGCCAAACCGAGAAAACTACACACTTCTGAAACTAATGCAGGCTGCTTCCATTCAGTCACATCTTCTACTTTGGACGGGTCAACTACAATTCCTCCGACGGATACAATGTGTCTGAGGAAACTGATCTTCTGAAGCCAAAATTCACATTTACTGAACTTGGCAAAAAGCTGGTGTTCTCTCAGCATGTCTAGGACCAATCGCAGATGCTTGGCATGCTCTTCTTGAGTCCTTGAGTAGATCAAGATGTCGTCTATAAATACGACCACAAACTTGTCTAGGTAATCCATGAATACTTTGTTCATGAGGTTCATAAAGTAAGCCGGTACATTGGTTAATCCAAATGGCATTACCGTGAACTCATACAGGCCATACCGGGTGGTAAAAGCCGTCTTAGGAATATCCTCATTTCTGATCTTGAGTTGATGGTACCCAGACCTTAGGTCTATCTTGGAGAAAACTGCTGCTACTGACAACTGATCAAACAGATCGTCAATGCGGGGCATGGGGTACTTATTTTTAATGGTAACATCATTAAGTACTCTATAATCCACACACAGTCTGGCGACAAAGAGCACTGGCGAACCCCAGGAGGAAGAGCAAGGTCTGATAAATCCTTTTTGCTACAGATCTTCAAGCTGGGTCTTGAGTTCTTCCAGCTCGTCGACGGTCATCCTATAAGGTCTCTTGGCAATTGGGGCTGTCCCTGGCTTCAAGTTGATTACAAACTCAACATCTCTATCCGGAGGCATGCCTGGTAATTCTTCTGGAAAGACATCGGGATAGGCTTGGATTACGGGAGTTGTCTCTAGGGACAACTCCTCAAGGTAGTGGACCGTGTGATCAGAAGGGGAAGAACGATCCACACTAGCTTCTATTACGATACCTGGGATCTTGGTGAGCACCACTCTTCTGTTGGCACAGTCTATTAATCCATGGTATCTGGCCAACCGATCCATCCCTAGGATGATATCCAGAGTTTGGGATTCTAGCACAAGGAGGGTTGCTAGGAATCCAGAGTTTTCTAAAGCAATCTCTACTTTGGGGCTTACTGAGGTAGTAAAGAGAGATCCCCCGGGTGAACTTAGCACCACGAGTTTCTTTAACTTAAAGGTCGACAACTTAAGCCTTTCAACAAAATTTCTCGAAACAAAAGAGTGCGAAGCTCCAGAGTCAAACAAAACTTGCGCAGGTACTGAATTAACAGAGAACATACCCATTAGTACTCCTGAGGCTTCCTGGGCCTCCTCAGCTGTGACGTGGTTCACACAGCCTCGGTTCGGTGTTGGAGTAGACCTTGAGGCTTGAGACGTCTGGAGACTCTTGCTTTGACTAAATCCTTGGCCTGGTGTTGTGGCGACTCCTGGTTTGATCTTTGCGGCATTATTCTGACGGTGAGGGCACCTACTGGCGTAGTGCCCTTTCTCTCCACAACTAAAGAAACAAAAATCAGATGTGGGGCTGACTGCGGCGGGTGGCCTAGTGGGGCGAAGGTTGTGGAAACCGCTTCCTTGAGTACGCGGGGCGGAAACTGCAGTCTTCTGAGGCACGGCGACAGGGGGTCTGAAGGAAGAACTACCTTGGAAGGTGGTCTTCTTGGGATAACTGCTCTGTGGCCTTTGAAATGCTTGCTTTCACTTGCAGCTGGCTTCTGCGGCCTTCTTCTCGTTTTCCAGCACTAGGGCTTTGTTGATGAGATGGTGGAAACTGGGGTTAATCATGAAGAATGAGTTGGCCTCTCATTTCTTCACGCATACCTTCTATGAAGCGATCAATCTTTTCTTCTTCTTCTGCTATGTCGCTTGGGGCATAGCGAGCGAGCTGATTAAACTTGGTGAGGTACTCATTCACTGACATGTTGCCTTGTTTGAGAGTTCTGAATTCATTTTTCTTTAACCTCATTGTGCCGATTGGCACAAAGTTTGCTCTGAAGGCTGCCTTGAATTCAGCACATGAAATTGCTTGCCATTCAGATTCAGCTTCCTCTTGGGGTATCTCAGCTACTTCTTCTGTAGCGGCAGGGTTTGGTTGATTCCCTGCTGCAGATGATGCTACTTCTGGTTCAGCTTCCTCTTCTTCTTCATCTGATGCTGCGCTGTCATCACCTTTGGTGGCAAGATAATTATCCCACCATGCAGTGGTGGCTCCTTTGAGTTGGTGGGTAGCAAAATCCACCTTGTCTTCTTCGGGGCAACGGGCTAGTCTGAGCTTCTTCTCTGTATCTCTGAGCCGGTCTTCTGCCTCAAGAGGTTCATTTGCTGCTGCGAAGGTGAGTGGCCTGGTCCTGATGAAATCTACAAGTTTTGAAGTACGACCGGCTGGTCCGGTCTGTTGACTGCTCAGCAGGGCCTGCAGGATCTGAGTTTGCTGAAGCATCACTTGTGCCATGGTCGGATTTGCTGGCGGTGGAGGAGGTAGATTCTGTCCTTGGCCACGACCTTGGCCACTTCCACGGCCTCTTCCTCAGCCTCTTGCGAATGCTCCACGGGCTAGAGCAGCAGCTCTCCTGGGAGGCATCTGAAGAAAAACTAAGGTTTAGAGCTAGAGGGGGATTATATGAGGGTTTGCTAGCCCTCTAGAACAACACAAAGAAACTCAAACTGAAACAAGATCGAACAAGTACAATACAAAGCCCATAACGACTGCATTATAATAAGGGATTAAGCATTACATGACTCCTGAAACACAGCATATAGGCCATGCTAAGCCATGACGCCAGGTACAAACACACGTCTACAAAAGAAGAGAAACAAAGAGTGTTTGCTACTAAAAGACTGCTTAGCAAGCACTGCTAACTAACCTATCCTAAACCTGACTACTCCACCTTCGGTCTTGACTACATAAGCGGTGCGATTGCGGAGATTGCGAGAATGGGAGCGGCTCTGGCTGAAAGTCGGCGAGGTAGAATGGGAGCGATCGCTACCGATGTCTTGCGATCGGGAGCCGAGCCGGGCGGCCGGCCGCGGCGGCCGCACGGCCGACTCTCCGATGTCGATCGAGCGCAGAGCGGTGGCGTCGCACACTCATGCCCACTGTCCTCCTCGTGCGGACTGGGAGGGGCTGACTGAGCGTCCCGTCGCTGGAGGTGGCGGCTGGTGGAGGAACTGGAGCTGGAGTTGGAGACGGAGCTAAAGCTAGAACTGGGGCGGGGACTGGAGCTGGGACCGCGGTGGTAGCAGTGAGACATGCCAACTCCGCGAGAGCGGCGTCCCTCTCCTGAACGGCAGCAAAGTGGGCCTCGCCGGTCCTGACCAAGTTGTCGCAGAGGGTGACGGAGTGGGCGTAGCTGCCGGTGAGTAGCATCCGAAGCTGGGCCACCTCCTCCATGGCGGCGTTGATTGTCGCTGTCATCGCCTGGGTAAGCTGGACCTGATGGGTCAAGTGAGGGTCATCGTCTCGGGCGTCGAAGACCTCCGGGGTCCGCTCTCTGTTGGGGAGATACGGGAAGAAGCATAAAGGAGACCTCAACAGGAGATCCTCGTATAGCCAGCACAGACGGGTGTAGGCGACATGAGCGGCGTCCTAGATCGCGTCGAGGCAGCTATGGCGAGGCGCATCGCCCTGGAAGGTGTGGGTGTTGAACTCGTTGGTCCTAGCGTAAAGGTAAACCTCCACAGTCCAAGACTCGCGGTCCAAAATCTTCGTTGTCCGGCCTCTGAAGATAGGAGGACGGGTGAACCCGAGATACTGCATCAGCTGACGAAGGAGATCCACGTATCGTCCCTCGTGCTCTACATGAGAGCAGTAATCCCAAGGTCCATCTGACGAAGGGGCAGCCATCTACAAATTTTAAAACAGGAGACAAGTCAGTAAACTAAAGGAAGTATAGATAAGTACAGAACTAAGAGTGATGAGCAAAGCAATAGTACTTTATATTTTTTGCAAAAGTTTTTTTTAAGTTTTGAAAATAGGACCCAAGTCCTTAGGCTCGTCCGGTCTAACTAAGACTCCTACAGTCGTATTACGAATACGAATTGAATACAGAAAATGAAGAGTAAACACTATTCACCGTTCGAAAACGAGAGTGTTATAGGTTGCTGGGCCGTGTGTAAGAGAAAGGAGGAGGAGAAGAAATGGCCGGTGGTGGGTTTTGGCCCGAGGAGGAGAGGAAAAAGGGGAAAAAAGGGGAGAATTTAAATTTGGTTTGATTGGGAATATATTTGAATTTGAGAATTTCACAACCGAGTTTGAATTTGAATTCAAATTCAGAGGAGTCCACTTTACTTGTAGATTTTTTACAATTTAATTTATGGCAATGGTTCGACTTTTGGAAATGCAACCAAGGTTTTGTAAATTCCCAAAACGCATAAAAAGATTTTAAAAATCCGTAAATTTGAAGAAGCTCAAATTTGATCTGTTGCATCGCTGGTACTCGGAACAGTCTGATCCTCACGGAGAAAACGGAAGCACTGATTGCACGTGAGGAATGTGCAGATCAACACTTGGACTCCACCTTCCTTAGGCTGATTATGGATACATGTACAACCTTCTTGGCGTCTTGCTGTTCAGTGGGCCGACCACGCATCGATCTACCACCTATTTAATTAATTCACATGATGCATCATCGCCGAAAACAAAAGGTAATTAACCCATCAGATCGCACATAAACATAAACAAAAACAAAAGGTAATTAACCCATCAGATCGCACATAAATATAAACATAAACGTCAAACATGAACATGATGTAAACAGGGGGTCGCGCGCATCAATGATAATCAATAGCCCCCTTTTAGTTTGCTTGATCCGCTGCTGATTAAGAAAAATATTTGGCCGAGACACGCGCCAACACCGTGCTTATCGGACGGATTAGGTGGCCAATTATCGCCAGGCGAACGAATGAATCAAGGGGAGATCGTCCTAGCTCCTACTAGCTAGCTGCCCAACCACGCCAAAGCGCCTCCTAGCTATTTGCTGGTGAGGGGTCATGCATACATTCACATTTTTGCCGCCTTTTGTTAGCAGTTTGCTACTAGCTCAGTAGTTCTGCTACTTTGCTCTTATTAACTTTTAGCAGCTAGCATCGGGAATGGGGGCATGGTGGGGGAGGCACTGTCTGAATGTAGCACGTCCTTGTGCCACAAAGGGCAGCAGAAAAGGACGTCTGAGGCAGACAACCACTTGTTCTTTCAGATCAGTGGTTAGTTGTCAACTGACGGCACAAGAAGGCAAAATGGCAAATGCATCATGCACATCAAAACCCCACCATCTATACCTGTGTGGAGACTCTTTTTGGGTGGTGTTGATGAGTTTTTCCGATCACCATTTGACGTGACGGCCTAAGTGGGGAGAACTTTCCGGGGAAAGCTAACAAACGCAAGCCCTAGCCAGCAGAGTAGTTATTAATTATGAGTATGTGGTTGCGGAACATGAGAACCACTCTGCTTGATGCATGTGTATATGGTGCCCGGATTATAGCTACCACCACTCCCACACCCCCATTAATGGGAAACTGATGCGAAATTAACTAGTATACTTGAATAATCATTTGTGCAAGGAGCTGCATGCATGTATACTCCCTAAAGTCAGGTAATTCTTAAATATTAGTAATTCAGGTAGTCCTCCATAAATTTATTTGCCACCTGAAGAACAGATGAACGATCAGATCGAGAGCGCATAGATAAGAGAGATACTACTACTACTGCTACTACTACTACTCATTCCGAAACAATCCTGCATCTTCTGACTGAATGCTCATTCGCAGGAAGGATCTGGACCGCAGTAGGCATTTGGATGTCCATACCAGATCTCTCGCCAGCAAACTGGTGGTCAGCCAGAGATCTTGGGGCGTCGGCGTCAGCCTCCCCAGAGGGAGTGTTATCTCCGATCCTGCCGGTTATTTGGCAAGTCTGGCGAGAACGAAACTCAAGAATTTTCCAAAGTAAGAACACTAACCATTCGGAAGTTCTATCCTTGATAAAGGATGAAAGCCCAAGCGTGGATGCTGGCAGGCGCTAGGAAGCTGCGGATTCTGAACGACGCGACGCAAAAAGCGCAAACAGCACAAAACTAATTACCAATTAGCAATCAGTAATTAGTAATTAGTCGATAGTAGGTTCTGGCGTGTAGGGTCAGTAGCTCTCTGGCTGTGTGCTGTTTAGGCAGCAGCAACTTCGATTCTTTTTGTCTTCTCTTTGTATTTGGATAAAACCTGCCTTCTTCTTCGATGAAATATAGCAGCTCTCTGTTGATTATTCTGAGCTAATGATTTGATCTAAAACACGATTAACTCTAGTACATAAATGAACACCTAATGTCCGCCGTTCTTCAAGACGTGAGTATTCCGCTGCTTTCTTATGTTCCGATTTGATGCCGAAAGTTGGGGATTTTGTGTGTTCGGGATTTCATTTAGGGTTTTCGCTTAAGGATTTCAAATCCCCTCCTTCTAAGTGCTAAACCGAGTCAACAGATCTGAGATCCGAGCGAGTATGAGCCACTGATAGTTAGATTCGAGCGAGGGGAAGACCTAATCAGGTTCAAAATGAGCTAGGGGTGCCCTGATACCAAAATATTGATTATTCTGAGTTAATGACTTGATCTAAAACATGATTAACTCTAGCACATAAATGAACACCTAACAAAACATTAGTGCGAAAGCGTGAGGCATACCTGAGCCTGAAGACGCCATGAGAGCTGTAGATCTGTTGGAGTAGAGATGATCGGCGTCGGTTTGGGGAGGGCAGGAGAGCGTCAGCCTGAGGCGAAGATGTCGTCGTGGTGAGGCGTCACGGTGATGCCGACGGTTCCAGTCTTCGCTCACCACAGCACGCTTAGCAGATCAGGTATTGTGTGGGATTTTGATAGCCTTGAACGCATGCGCGCAGAGGCCTGCCGAACCCCACCTTTTTAATCTCGCGCTGGGTGAACGGGACCAGTAACCAAAAGTTGGTTACGCCCCTGATCAGGGCGCTAGTGGGGCTTTGCCCCCCTTGAATCTCGGGGTTTGTTGTCGAGATCAACCCAACACTCTCCTGCTATTTTTTTATTATTAAAAAGAACATCAGTATACAATAGAAATACTACTGTGTAAGCACAATAGAAAAACTACTGTAGAAGCAAGTCCAAGGGTTTGGGAGGTGGTGGTTGGCTTCCAGGAAACTAGCAATTGAAGCTAGCCAGTGCTTGTGATGCAAGGGCTCTTTAATTGGCGGGTTCACATGTTAATCAACTTTTGTGATGGCGATGTCCTGCAGGGTTGTTTAATTTAGCGCTTTAAATAACCCAGAAACCTTGCTTGCTTAGCGCATGCATGACGATAATTCGCCGGGCGCGCATTAGGTTGGCGCGGTGCACTCTGCCGGTGTTAAAGAATTGCCATGTCGATCGTCGTCTTTACTCTTGTTTCTTAGCATTAGTTTCAGCTTTTTTTCAGTGACAAAACAACATAACTGAAGGAACAGCAAGCTTTTTGTTACGGGAAGAAAGAAAAAGAATGGGAAAGAAATCGGTGTTCGTTGGGGATCTTGAATTCTCGCTTCTAACCATTAATTAAATGATGCTGCAAATGTGCACAGCAGATTTCCAGCTCTATCTGTCACGCACAAACTGTTAGACTATTTAACACGTTAGTGATTACATAATTCCGTAAATAAATTATGGCTACAGAAATAGCATAACGTGTCCAGAAGATGTACTATAACTATAGGCAATGCAAACAACAGAACATATATGTTCATACTGACAATTAGAAGTAAGTGCGGAGTAGTACTAGATGTTACCGATGCGAAACAAAGAGTATCACAGGGACGAAGAAAAGGACGTCGCCGATGAAGAAGATGTCAATGTAGACGATGCAGGGAACGGCAAGCAGTTGCGCAATCGCTTCCCAAAAACTTAATTCGCCATCTTCCGTACAGGATCGTAAGGACGACGATTCTGGAGACCCGCTTTCGCCGCCACCGGTGCACGCCGGGCGCAGGGACGGAGTAGCTATTACAGCACAGCATTCTCGAGAACAGTTCAACTCTCGCTCGGATGTGTTTCACGATGCAGAGAGAAGTCAGACAATGATGATCAGCCCTATATTAGGAAACGACTATCGGAAACCGCACTCATTAATCGCAATTAATTCGCAATTAAAGCATTCCGCGATGCAAAGAGAAGTCAGACAACGATTCTCGGTTAAAAGGCTGCAAAAGGAAACGACCCTCAGATTAGGAAACAACTATAAAAAACGCACCCCTTAATCGCAGTTAAAGCTGTGTAATCAGAGCGTTTTTTTCCTATTCTAAAAGGATTGGCACATTGTGAAGCTTGGCAAAGCGAGCGAACGCATGTAGTCCTCATTTATCTTGCTTTACGAACGCTAGACATACTCCACTTTATAAAGCGATGTCTAGTAATATAGGACTAAAATATCCTACATACCACTATGCATGAGTGGGCCTTGGGCCTTTGGAATTTTCTAGGAATTACTCGTGAAGGAGTGGGCCAAAGCCCGGTTAATTCAAACACAAACAATTAGAATGGAGTAAAAGTGTGGATCTGATATATTTGTACGAGTAAAAGTGGCTAATAAAAAAAAAAGCTAAAAGAAGAAGGGGGAGAAGACGATGGACATACAAATAACATGGGCCTATCAAGCGATTAGCAATGGGTTTTGTGTCCGGAGCCCAGCATCTCTCGGTACAGTAGCCCAGGCCTTCCGCTCGTAGCGAGGAAAGGCCAGGCCTGGATGGGCTTTCCTCTCCTCTTCCCGTTTGGAATGGGCGTGGACTCTGGCCAGTTTGGGTTGGGGTCCAACCTTCCGTCAGCCAGCCAGCAACGCTTAATAAAATATATTTTAGTTAAAATGCTAAGCATTAGAATTTATAAATAATAGTACTTGAAAATGTTACTTTTAGCAAATAAAAGAACCTGCACCATCCTTGTTAAGTCTTACATGTATATTATTGTATTTTGTGTGTTAGCTTGCGAGCACAGAAGTTGTGCTCATCCTCGTTCCTTCCCCTAAACCTCAGAAGCAGGAAATCATGGACACTACGCCTACTACAAGAATCCCGAAGTTGACGAACAAGAAAATGACAAAGAGTAGTTTAGTTCTTTTAGTCTAAGTCTTACCCCAGTCTAGCTGGCTCAGTCGATGTTTACGTGCATCAAATATTATCTAACTCTTTGGTTAATATCAGACGCACGTAGGTTTCCCAGTTGCTTGCACGTGGTGATATGTGCCCTACTCCTTTTGCTTTCGTTTTTATGCAATATAAGTATTTGACCTGTTCGGCTCTATTGTAAAACTCGACTCGATGTGGTCTATGTGTCTCTGATGTTTATAATATAATATTTAGTTTGATCTACGTTATGTATGAATTGATTCAGTAATGTATTTTATAAGTGTTTTGTACTAATCCAAAAATAGCGTGGTGTACATTTAGATTTTCGAAATTTGGATCCGACAAACTGGCCGCTGCCAGCGCCAGCGCAAATGCCGCGGAAAGCTGCTCCTGCCAGCCAAGTAATGCTCGTCGTGCCACCGTCGTCGTCGCCGCGGTCAGCTCCAGCTCGAGTCCCTCCATTAACAAGCGCAAGCTCAAGTAAAAAATATTTGTAAGAAAAAGAAGAGATTATAGCTAGATGTGAGCTGAAGCTTAAAGGTTCTCAATTAGATTTGTAAACGAGTGGAAGGGGGCATTAGGGAGGGCAGCTACTTGTAGTTGTAGGCCGAGTAAATGCAAATGCACGAATCATGACGATGATTAGGAGTTAGATTAACTAGTGAAGCAACAACATTTAGTTAATGGCAAGTTGCCATTAGTGTTAGGGTTAGAGGGCGGTTTGGAAGGCTTTTCTTGGCGAGCAGGGGCGGATCTACAGTGACCTACCGGGGTGCACAGGACACCGGGTCAAAAAATTATTTTCCTTTAGATATAGTCATGTATATATAGTATGGACACCTCTAGCATAAGATAAGAGGACACCTCAAACCCAAAAAATAAACATATATGATATGTATGGGAAGTGAGGACCCCTAGTCATTTTCGTTCTGGATCCGCTACTGTTGGCGAGGGTGAGCCAACTGATTAATTATATCAATGTGCTCACTGTTCCATGCATTTCTTAATCTTCAGACACGTCAGCAACGAACGGCGACGAAACTAAGCATTTGTACGTACTCCATGTCTTTGCTTCTACCCATGATCTTAATTCACACACTTGAAATTTCTCACAGACCTTAATTTCTTACAAATTGAGTACTACTACTTCAATACCCGTGTTTTGCTACGAATTAAAAAAAATTATATCTCATCAACCATCGTCGTGCTCAGCCTACAATGTAAGTGATCCGCCGGTAACCCGTTCTGGAAAAGATCGATGAAATCTTTGGGCTTCTTGCGCACCAGCTTAGGCAGTTAGGGTGTGGGGGGAGTGGAGAGGAGGCTATAGGTGGCCAACCATACGCACGAGAAAAACCGAGAAAGAACAAAATCCAATGGCTCATATCTCACGAAGAAAATTAGATATAACGGTCCACATCGCATGAGAAAGAACGGACCGCCACCAATACTTATCTTTTAAGTAGTATGGATAATATATTACAGATCAATGTATATAGCTACAAGTGTACGTCAAGCAGAAACCAAATACATGACAAGTCCAAGCACACGACCGATGGAAAGCCACTTCAATTGACAGTTAAATTTATCCGAAAACCTACATGCGGCGAACACCGATTTACACCGACGATGATTGATATGAGCAAGTTGACGTACACTTGCGTCGGAATTTCGCTTCCCAATTAACACTTGTTTTCTTATCAAGAGCCAAGAGGTGATCGCACACATGAGAACCAACCACCACCATCGTCCAAATTAAAATTCAGGTCTGAAGATTCGCTTCAGTGCAGTACTTCTCCTTATTGAGTTATTGGAGATGACACGGAATTACACGAGTGTTAGACGGAATCTCTGCTTTAAATATATAGTGCGTGTTTGTTTGACAAGAAGTATTTATTGTGTTAGAAAAATTATTAAGGATGCTTTGCATTTGTCAACAGATGTGCTCATGTTACCTCATCAAGCTTGACATAAGGGGAAGCCTAGTTTAACTGGTAAGGCATCCGAATATCTAATTATCCCAATGAAATCCAGATCTCACCTCGTCTATACGGTGAGAGCGCCCAAGTTATTATAAACTAGGGACTGGGGTTCCTTTTAAATAAAAAATGGAAATCCGGCGATACCAAGAGAAGCAATGTTTTGTTTTAGTTCACAATGTCATCATCGCTGAATACGGTCGGCGAGTAGCTGCGTGTGCAGCTGGGTGAATCCTGAGTCTCAACGCATATCGATCGAGGCTTTACAAGTTGGCCGTTTTCTTTTGTTCCAGTCCTAATCGCCACATAAGAGCTAGGCCGGTGCACTATCATTGATACTGTTAGATGTATAGCATTGTATGTGTATTTTTTATGTTGTATAAAGGGTTACCTATATATATACTACATCTGTACTTGTATATATTAGTCTATTGATCTCATGATGAATACAATCGCTATTTATAACATGGTATCAAAGCGAACCTAGAGTTTTGTTTTATCAAGCCACCGCTGGTTTTCTTCCGGCCGCCGCCTGGCTTTGCCCGTTTTCCTCTCGACGTCTGCGCTTGTCGTCTTCATCGTGCCGCCGCTTGCTAGTCACCTCGCCACCATCTGGATCCGTGAGGTGGCCGCCCGTGGGTCGCCTCGTGACGCTCGCCGCCGCCTCATCTTCACCGACACCGACATCGTGCCTCTGCCTCGGCCGCCGTCGCTGTTGCCTCATCTTCACCGACACCTAGCTCGTGGTCGCTCGGGGACACCTACATCCAGAGCCGCCTCCGGGGAGCCGCCGCCGCTGCTCAGGGAGCCTCAGACCACCGAGCCACCGTCGGGAGTCGCCCGAGCCGCCACGCTCGCTACTCGAGCCCGCCGCCTTTCTCGCTCGTGGCTACTCGGGACGCCTTACATCCGAGCCACCGCCGCCACTCACCGCAAGACGGGAACTAGGCCCCTTAGTACACGGGCCGAACGAGAAGCTTCCGGTTGTTTTAAGTGAGCTGGTCCAAAAAAAAATAGTACATCGTTCTAACCGTCGCGCCGTCCAGCGTCGCCTACCAATGGGCACTGTTTCCGTTCCTCGCTGCCTGGTAATTTTCGCTGATCTCAATTATCAGCACTGGTTTCAGCATACGCATCTTCAAATGGCCAGCGTTTTTAGGAGTTTCTTACCGGCAAGTTGCCTTGCCCGTCTCGCCCTGCTCCACTTGCTGAGCCTGTGCTCCTGAAGACTACTTCTGAAGACGCTCGTAAGGAGGCATCTAATGCTTTTGATGATGCTATAGAGACTTTTCAGACTCAGTATGCTGCCTATAAGACATGGATTGATGAGGATGATTGTACCCCTGCTATTCTAGTTGCTAGTATGGAGGTGCAAGTCACTAGGGATGTGGTTGATTTGGCTTCAGCATAGTTGATGTGGAAATATCTGCACAACCGCCATGAGTCGTCTGGTGATTCCTTGTATCTTTCTGTTGTGTGTCAGGAGCAGTCGCTGCAGTTGGAAGATGCCACAGTGGATGAGTTCTATGCCTAATTTTTGTAGTATGGCGTCATATTGACTCTTTGGGACTGAATTTATGCCACACGTGTCAGTGCTGTCAGCGTCAGCTGTCCCACCTGGAGTTTCGTCGTATCTACGACTTCTTGACATTTCTCCGGGCTGAATATGAGCATACTCGTACTCAGTTGCTGGCACACCACCCTCGTGTGACTTTGTTGGAGTCTCTTGCCGCTGTTCCTGCTGAGGAGATTTGTCTTCGTGTTGTGGGACTGCTGCTGTTACCGTTGTTTCCTTCGATACTGGTAGCTCCCCTAGTTTCTACACCCGCTTCGTCTCCAGCTCATCCTTCACCAGTGGTGCCTTCACCAGTGACAGCTGCTGTTGGAAGGGGACTACACTACACTTATTGCAGTAAGACTGGACATCTGGCATAGTCCTGCTACAAGAAGAAGAAGGATTTACGTCGTGTTGGCCATCCTCCAAAGGGCACTGGCGATTCCTCCTCTTAGAGGAGGTCTGGTGCTTCTGATTATTAGGAATTTCTTACACTGCTATGTTGCATGGCTGCTTTTGCAGCCTCTAGTACTGCTGGCTCTGCTGCACAGTCTTCTAGCGAGAGACCACCTTCTACTCCTTCTTCATCAGGTATATCACTTTGGATTCTTGACTCTGGTGCTTCCTTTCATATAACATATGATTCCAACAATCCCACTTACATTGGTCCTTTAGCTGATCCTATCACTGTTCAGACAGCAGATAATATATCTCTCCTTGTCACAGGACGAGGCACTCTTTCGAATTCCTCTTTTCATGTTCCTGTTATTTTTTATGTTTTCAAACTAACCATATAACTCATATCTGCCGGTCAGCTCACTCATCATGGTTGTCGTGTTATTCTCGATTCTGATTCTTGTTCTATTTAGGATCGACGCACGGGGAATCTAGTTGGTACTGGCCCTCGCCGCCGTGACTCACGACGTCTCTGGGAGCTTGACTGGCTTCATCTTCCTTCTGCTGCCCCTGCCAGTCTTGTCGCCTCCACCACTGCCTCCGCTTCTGCTGCATCATCTATTGAGTCTTTTGCTCAGTTGTATCATCGTTTGGGACATCTTTGCGGGTCACATTTATCTTATTTACTTCGTCGTGGCCTTTTAGGGTGTGTATCTAGTGATGCTTCTTTAAATTATCAGGGTTGTAAGTCTGGTAAGTAGGTTCAACTTCCCTATCCTTTTAGTGAGTCAGTGTCACAACGTCCTTTTGATCTTGTTCATTCTAATGTATGGGGCCCGACTGCTTTCGTTTCGAAAGGAGGTCATCGATATTGTATGATTTTTATTGATGACTTTTCTCGACACACATGGATATACTTTATGTTATCTCTTAGTGAGGTTCTACCCATCTACAAGACTTTTACCACCATAATCTGTACTCAGTTTGACACTCCTATTCGTGTTTTTCTTGTTGATTCTGTTGTGGAATACTTGTTAGGAGTCCTTCATGATTTTCTTGCTGAGCAGGGTACTCTCTCTCAGTTTTCTTGCCTTGGTGCTCATACCCAGAATGGTGTGGCTGAACGGAAGCATCGTCATCTTCTTGAGACAACCCATGCTCTTATGCTTGCTTATGTTGTCCCACCACACTTCTGGACTGAGGCTATTTCTAGTGCTATTTTCCTGATTAATATTAAGCCTTCTTCCGCTCTTTAGGGTGGGATCCAAGTTGAGCGTCTATGTGGCAAGACTCCTGATTATTTTAGTTTTTGCCTCTTTGGGTGTGTGCGCTATGTTATTTTTGCACCTCGTGAGCGCACCAAGCTGACCGCTCAGTCTACGGAGTATGTTTTTCTGGGCTATAGCACTGAGCACAAGGGATATTGTTATTGGGATCCTGTTGGCCGACGGATGCGGGTTTATCGGGATGTCACTTTTGATGAGTCTCGCCCTTTCTACCCTCGTCCTTCTCTTTCTACCACTCCAGCATCTCTTGTCTAGCCAATTTCTTTTCTGACTTTTCCTGTAACCCCATAGCCACCATACCTCCATCACAACCTTTGGTATCTCCGGTGCCTCCTTCACCGTCTCCTTCGCCACCACCACCCTCTCCAGAGGCTCATCCAACCCTTGTTCATTCTTATCCTCTCTGCTACACTTGTCGTCCGCGAGTTAAGGATTCTCCTGATACGCCATCTTCTTCTGACATGTCATCTTCTTCGACCTCTCCTCCTCGATATATTCTTCATGATCACCAGTCTATTCGGCCTCCTGTGCGCTTTTGTTTAGCAACTCTTGCTGAACCGACTTCTTATCGTGATGCTGCATGTGAGAACCCGAGTAATTAGGCTTATCTTTATAGCGGTATTATATTAAGCGACGGTATTATTCCGGTAAAGCGTCAAGCAAGAGTTCATCGCATGCATCATTAGATCAATGATTCATAATCTGAATTGATTTCAAAATTTCAATTTGTATCCAAGCATAGTATAAAGTGTTTGCAGCATCTAGCTAGTATTGCATTTTAGTAGGTTATACAAATGCATTTTCTAGTATCTCTGGACACCTAGTCAAGCTCATTCAATCCATCTCCCTTTTTTCACAGAACTAGCCCTCCCCTCTCTCCCCTCTGTCCTCAGGACGCCTCACAAGCCGCACAGCGATTCCAGATCTTTCCCTGAGCTAATACATCCCCCCTGACCAGCTTTCACTCACAGCCGCAGCAGCAAAACACATTCATCTCCCCTTCTTCTTCTGCAGCCATCCATCCCTCTTTCTCTTCCTCTCAGCCGTAGGTGGGAGCAAGCAGATGAAGACAGGAAGACGCAACAAGAGAAGAGGCGACATCGGCGCCATCTCCGACCTTGAACCGTCCACCTTCCTCAAGGCCGGCAGCACCGACCTTCTTCTCCTCAGCATCTGCAACAAACCAAACTGATCCACCCCAACACTGTAGGTATCCAGACCCTCACTCTTCCCATCAAACCCCATTTGTGCATTCATCATTCCACTCCATCACAGAGCAGTAGGGAGGGAATAGAAGACATCTAGGCAATGACTCACCTGTAGCAACCGAAGTCGTCCACTCCAGTCCACCTCCAGTCCAGCAGCCTCCATCCCAGATCGACCATCTTTGCACCTGCATCCATAACCAGTAGTGAGCATTAGGTTCTCCTTGCTTCGGTGAGTGCGGGTAGTGGGTAGCATAGAGGATCTTTGAGGGAGAAGGTGGCGGATCTGGGATGGCGGCCGGGAGGCCGGGCTGGGTCGGGCCGAGCCAGGATGGGTCGGAGAGCACCGGGCGGCAGATTGGGCCGGGAGCAGCCTAGGGCACCAGGAGTAGTAGTGCGTCAGGGCCGAGCGTAGCGGAGCGAGGCCGGAGCGGGAGGAGGCGCCGGAGCCAAAGCTGGGGAGAGGAGCGACCGACTGAGGCAGCTGAGGCAGCCGAGGTAGCGCATGGCGGCACCTGGCCTTCGACCGCGCCAGGTGAAGGGAGCGGCACAGCAGACCAGGCGGAGCAGCGCCGAGGAGCCCGAAGGCGGAGCCGACCGGCGGGGGTAGAGGCGGCGGCGGATATCCGAGAGAGAGGGAGAGGCGAGAGCGAGTCGGCGAGGGAGAGGCGAGAGAGTGTAGGTAGGGAGTGGTTTGGTGAAGGGAGGGGAAAGGTAGAGAGAGGCGGCGTTGAGGGAGTTGTGTCGGTAGGAAGGAGTGGGTTAAGTAGTTAGGTTAGGGTTTGGTGTTAGCCGGTGGATTAGGAAGGGGGTTAGGTAGTTAGATGATTAGGGAGTTAGGTAATTAGGAGATTAGATAGATAGCTAGTTAGGTTAGTAAGTAATTAGGGATTAGGGTTAAAAAAGTTAGGTATATAATTTTAAGTATAGAAAATTTAGGATTTTGGTTTGGCTCGTGTTATTTCTATTTTTGTTCGAGTAGCTTGTTTGCGTGCAAGGATGTGAGGCAGCCGTAAGCACTCGGGTTTGTTCTTGCAAGCGTGGTTAGTGTGAGCTCGAGTGGCAACACTTGTCGGGTGATAGGACATGAGCTAGGCAGTCGCGGCTGTAGAGCGAGTTAACCCTAGAGCAATTCTAGTGGCAGAGTGCTAACTGGGTCAGGTTCTGAAAAGTTTTATAAATTAAAACTGGCTAACATAGGAGGTCGCATTAGAATTTTATACTCCTACTATCACGAGAAATCAACTAAGTATTTACTTATATATTATTCGTATTGCCGCATTACTTCAGAGGTCGAACTCCAACAAACAAGTGTAGCTGAGCAGGGACGCGTCGACACCGACTTCTTCTACATCTACGAAGGCAAGCTTTTCTCTTGATCATGAATATAGTTATTTTAAGGGTAAACCGTATATTGTTGTATCTTATATGTATTGCATGAAAATTATTTCTCAAAACTCAAATCAATTGATGAGATGACGAGAAAGATAAGAGAACAGAGATGAGAACAGATGTACTATTATGGCTGGTAAAGGGGACCCAAGGCAAAGGGAAAAGATGGGAAAAAGATGATGATAACGAGGCAAGAGGTGGGAACCCTTTACATAGGGTTATAATATAAGGACCAACCAAACTCTTACTCGGTCAGAGGCCGTAAATTCAGTGCCAACTATTTTCCCGTTTTGGCGGGCAGAAAATGCTACCTTGTTACGTGATCATGCTCTCCACAATGGGTAAGTAATATGTGTGAGTGTGATGGAGGAACCCAGAACCGGTAGAAGATGTCTGAAAGTGGGGGATCCAAGGTGCTATAGCGCTAAGGTGGAGTGTTGAGTGCAGGACAGAAGCTGCCTCAACCAACATTACAAGAACTCGGTGGTGGTCAGGTCAGCACCGACGGAAAGTAAAGGATGGAGAAATTAATCACGTAACCTGGAAAATATTCTATATTCTGATCTCACAACGGCATCAAAGGAAATGTGGTGGACCTAGTTCATAAGAGAGCTCAGAATAGCTATAGGTAAAGTGGTACAAGCCTGTGCAGTGCTATACAATAATGAATTCATACCAGTCTCCTAGATTGGAGTCTACGAGAACCACTGGGGGTCCATCTTATCTCCGAGTGACTAGTAGTGTTTTTAATATTAAAAACCGTCACCTAATATTTTAATGATTTATTTTCAGAATTGAGATGGTATAGAATTTGTGATAACAACAGAGATGATGTCATACCCTGCATCTTTGCTACTAATGCTTGCTGAGTACTTTGTACTCAACCTTGCTAGTATCTTCCTTTGTAGATCCTAGTCCGACCGGGAGCTATCCCGAGTAGGACGAGGGACGTGCAAGTGCAGATGAGGCCGCAGGAGATGTTGACCCTTACCACGAGGAGCAGGGTGAGATGGACGCCCTATTCGACACTTGGGACGACTAGAGGGCTGAATAGGCATGGTAGGCAAGGGAGGGACTTGGTACCATTTTGCACTCGTTTGTGGTTATGTATTATGTAAGACTTTAGCCTTGCGTGGCTAACTGTTGTAATAAAGAACAGTTTCTATCCTATTGTTCTACTGCGTTACTATGATAATGACTTATTATTCATCGGAGCGGTGTTCTACCGAGCAGACGAATAATAATCCATGTGCCTAAGTGTGATTACCCCTGGGGTAATCACACAGGGAGTCACACTGTAGTTCATCAGGAGTGGTACCATATGATGGAACAGAAGATTGTTGCCCTTGAGCGTACTGGCACGCGAGATCTTATCCCTCTTTCTACGTGTGTTACTCCTATCACGTGCAAATGGGTCTACAAGGTTAAGACCCGCTCTAGATGGTTCTCTTGAGAGCTACAAGGCTCACCTCGTGGCACATAGTTTTTAGTAGGAGCATGGTCGTGATTATGATGAGATATTTTTTCGTGTGGCTCACATGTCCACCGTTCGCACTCTTTTTGTTGTGGTGTTTGTTCAGGCGTAGTCCATCTCTTAGCTTGATGTCAAGAATATCTTTCTCAATGGTGAGCTGCATGAAGAGGTTTATATGTAGCCATCATCAGGGTATTCTGGCCCTAAGGGTATGGTTTGTCGCCTTCGCCGATATCTTTACGGCCTCAAGCAAGTTCCTCGTGCCTAGTTTGATCGTTTTTCTTCTGTTATCACTGCAGCTGGTTTCTTTGCCAGTGCTCATGATCCTGCTCTCTTTATTCACACTTCACCTCGTGGTCGAACGCTTCTCCTTTTATATGTTGATGATATGATCATTACTAGAGATGATTATCAGTACATCACTTTTGTTAAGGATCATCCTAATGTGCAATTTCTCATGTTTGATCTGGGTCCTCTTCGCTACTTTCTTGGGGTTGAAGTTATTTCTACACCTGAGAGCTTCTATTGTCTCAAGAAAAGTATATCCAAGACCTTCTTGATTGTACTTCTCTTACTGGTCACCACACTGATGTGACTTCTATTGAGCTTAATGTTCATCTTCGGCCCCACTGATGGTGAGCATCTTGCTAATTTTACTTGCTATCATCACCTTGTTGAGAGTCTTATTTATCTAGGTGTCACTCGTCCTGACATTTTATACCATGTGCATATCTTGAGTTAGTTTATTTTCGCTCCCACTCAGCTCCACTATAGTGTTCTTCTTCGTGTTCTATGATATCTTCGTAGAACCATCACCCGTCGTCTGTTTTTCCCTCGCTCCAGCTCGTTACAGCTACAGGTATATTTTGATGTCACTTGGGCTAGTGACCACTCTGATCGTCGGTCTCTTTCTGCATGTTGTGGTTTTCTTGGTGGTTTTCTCGTTGCTTGAAAGACTAAAAAGCAGACAACAGTTTCTCGTTCGAATGCCGAGGCTGAGTTGCGAGCTATGGCTTTGTTGACCGCAGAGGTTACTTGGCTACAGTGGTTACTTAAGTTTTTTTGGTGTTTATGTTTCAGCACTCACTCCTCTTTTGTCTGACAGTACAGGGCTTATTAGCATTGCTACAAATCCGGTGAAGCATGAGCTTATAAAGCATACTGGTGTTGATGCTTCCTACATGCAAACACAGGTGCTAGACCAGGTTGTTGCTCTTCAGTATGCACCTTTAGAATTTTAATTGGCAGACTTCTTCATAAAAGCGCAGACCAGAGTCCAACATAGCTTCTATCTCTCCAAACTTCATGTTATTGATCCACCATAAGTTTGAGGGGGGTGTTAGATGTATATCATTGCCTATGTATTTTTTTCCATTGTATAAAGAGTTACCTGTATATATACTACACGTGTACTTATATATATATATATATTTATTTATTTATTTATTTATTTATTTATTTATTAGAACCATAATAAATACAAAAACTATTCATAACAGATACCATCCAGGCTTAACTTAAGCCTAGGGCAGCTACAGCCTATAGGTCCGACACCACTGCAAAGTGACATACAACCTACGTCACCTAAGCTCAAATGGCGATGAAGGAATGGAAATACCACATTGCCGTCAAATTCATTGCCACCTTGATTCTTCCATTACTACTTAGCGAAGTAACATGAATCTAGGTATATTGACTCAATGAAAAACTCGAGCTTTTAGTTTTCACACGCACCAACTATATATTTCGTTTTCTTGCTTTCATATACTCTGGTCGCTCATATTGTAAAGCCTGGAGAACATCTCAATTAATTTCAGTGGTGCACAGCATTAATTAGGTCAGTATAGTTGTAAGCTAAGTTACATAAATCTCCAGTATCATGTTTTCTCGGAAGATTCTTCGTTTGCTACCATGTTTGTCGTTAAAAGAACAGTAATTACTACATTAAAATACATTTTGTCGTTAAAAGAACAGAAAATGATATATATATATATATATATATATATATATATATATATATATATATATATATTGCTGGTCATTGGAAATATTTTGGCACAGGTGAATCTCCCAGACCTTCTAGACAAACATACAAGCTAGCTAGAACATTTTTTCAAAGTATTAATCATTAGTGAAGAGAGAAAAGCCCAGCACCTCAGAAAGCAGACTTTTTTTAAAATTAAAATGGAAGGCCTTGATTGTGGCATCAATTATTTTGGATATCTTCACCAAGCCTTTAGATCCAACTAGATTTACCACCCTAAGGAGTGAGTTAGGGGTAATTTACCCCTATTGGTTGGTTTGAGGGGGGAGTTGGTTCTCTTGTGAGTTTTCCTTGTTCATCTGATCTTTCCTTGATCTTCTTCTGAACTTGTTGGTTCTTTTTTTTAAATCTTTTTAGGCTTTTAAGTTTTTCTTGTATCTCATTGTATCATATTGTGTTCATATAAAAATCACAAAAAGATGCATTGTTATATAAGCTTTACTACTTGTCATTTAAATTGATGAAGCTTTGCTTATTACCTTTTTGAGCTTTAGTGTTTCAATTTTTTGCTGAGTTTCATGTTTAGTTCTTTGACTTGCTAGAATTATAATGCTTTCACATGTGTAGCTAAGTCTTTACTAAATGAGCTAGAATTTTAAGACAATTTGAACTAAAAAATACAATTTATAGATCTTTTAGCTAATTGCACAATTAGTGATATTTTTGTTACATTGACCCTGTCAAAATTGCTTTGTTAGCTCTTGAATCTAGGATTGAACATCTCTTGAGCTTCTTGTTCCTTTGTGAATCTAAAAAAATACTCTTGTGCAAAATGAAAAAAAAACAAATTTCGAGATTCTCTTATGATTAAATTGTGCCAAACTATACCCACGAGACTGCATGTCAAAGACATGAACTTGGAGATAGTTTGATGATCCAGACGATCTCATGGGGACTGCTTGTCAAAATTAACATGAACATCAAGATTTGTCGCTCTGGTTGAAGCTTAGGAAGAGTTTGTGGATGGATCCTAGTCTAGGATCTTCTTTACTAAGATAGACCTTTAATCAACATCAATACTCATTGCAAATAAAAACTGTTATAAAAATATGGTGATTGAGGTACTTTGAGCAAAATGATTCAAATTCAGGACTCTTTGTCTCTAGGATGGTCATTGTTAGCTTCTTGATCTCACATTGACATTCCGACATGGTCATTATCTCTTTAAGATCCCCATTGATGAACTTGCTAATTTTGAAGCTTGGCTTAATTTGTTACAATTCATCGCTTTATCTTAAGCCTTCTAGCTTAGCTTTGATATATGTCTTAACATGATCTTGTCAGTACTTTCAGGCTTGATATGTATCGAGTAATAGTAGAAATACTAGATTGCTCTTTTGGGTAATCTCCAAAGCTCCTTGTACTAAAAATTAAAAAAAAATTAAAAAAAATGAAGGCACTCCTGTGCATTTCATGCATGCTCTTTCTTACGCTTCTTCCTTATTTCTGCACTTGTCATCTCTGGATGAGGGGAAGCCGTGATTTCTTGATGACTCCATTGTCAAAGGGGGAGAAGATATAACAAAAATGATAGAAGGGGAGCCTTTTGGAGAAAAAGAGAGAAAATAAAATTTTCTGAAAAATAATGATCATAGTGAGGGAGAGTATCTAATTTGTATTATTGTGATCTTATTGCCATTTCTGAACTTGAATTACAATTCTTGGAACCTCACAATGATCAAAGGTCAAATTGAACAATTGTTCTTTCATATAGACCTTAAGTGAGATTTTTGACTCTTCTATGAAAATTGAAGCTTTCTTGCTTTCTTTTGCCTTATCTTGCTTGCCTATACTAATCTGAAGCCATCTTGGTTATTTCCATTGCGTTCTCTTGCTTTTGGACCAAGTTGTGTCTTTGCGCGAAAATATCGAGTATTTTTATTTTCAAACCTCAAACTTACTTTTTTGGGAAATTGTCAATGTGTTCATCAAGGGGGAGATTGTGAATATCATGGGAATATGTTCATGATCTTAGGATGATGTTATAATTAGCAATGATATTGAGGGTTTGTCGAAACACGTATTTTCGGCAAAGTTTCGATTCTGTCGAGCGGTGGCGGTCGATCGGTCGAGTATCGGTCGATCGATCGGCCTGTGTGGCGGTCAGACCGGCCAGCGTTTTGGCTAAGAGACTGGCGGTCAGACCGGCCAATAGATAGCGGTCTGACCGACCATAAAAGTAGTTTTGAGTTTGGAGTTGGCCAAAAATAGAGGGTGTAGGCAAGAGAGGGGATTCTTCTACACTTGGTCTCATAATATTTAGAGCTTCAAGTCAAAAGATCTATTCGTTTGAAATTTCCAGAGAGGCTTCGGATTTCCAGGGAGGAAATTTGGCTAAGTCTTTTTGTTGGGCGGTCAGACCGACCAGGGGGCGGTCAGACCGGCTTTGACTTGTTCGCCGGTCAGCTTGGCGGCGATGTTTGTTGGTTAGGTCAAGTTCATGAGTTTCAGTGCATATGTGTTGCATGATGCATGTTTTGACTAACGTGAGTCAAGTTGTAAATAACTTGTTTCCGGAATCGATTTATTTGTCTATTATTATGCAAGAGGCATGGAGGTCAACGATGGTCAACGGTGCGGGTGATCGGGACTAGGCTTGGTGTAACACTCTAGCCCAACACTGAGCCTGGAATGCCACTAAACTACCATAACATCTAATATACAACAACACACAATAGGGTTCCAGTAAGCAAAATAATATTAAAACCCGTCCACGGGTCACAATAGAACATGAATAAAGATTGATCAAGCATGAACAAATAAACAAGGAAAATATAACCAGGTAAACAATCCAAAATATGCACCAAACTGATGAATCCGAAGTATTGAAACAAATAGATAAGTCCAAGACATTGACCTAAATTTTATTCAATTTCTAACAAGTCCTAGTGTAATCCAGCAATAACGAATAAAAAGGTTCTCATGGCAAATAATCATGTGTCTGAAGTATGAAACTATCATATGTGCTCTATTCGCTCTCAATCGTGACGCCCTCAAAGATCACCTAAAAAACAACAGAACAATGACTCAGCAAATACATGAATATACAACGAACAATGATAAATCAACAATACACAATAACTTCATTATCATCACATGTACTTCTATTAAGATTATCATGCTGTTCTCTTCACTTTGTGATGAGTCACGGCGGCCCGATCTTCCGATAGGTTCGATTTGGTTCGTCGTGAGGACGTTGACGCTTTGAGGCTTCCGACCAACAGATCGTCACCTCGCAATTCGCTACACCCGCACGCCTGTCGTTATCGACCACGCTTGCACGCGATCGACCTTACCACGAAGGTTATTGTTCCTGCAAGCAATCGAAACAACTCACAAGAACAAGGTAGATGCAATCTGAATTGAATTGCGGATATGGATGAAGTTTACAAGTGGGGTTCCTCAAACCGATAATCGGCGAAACTGCAATTGGCAGAATAATCTAAGAAAAACCCGCCTCTAAACTATGGCGGCTACTGTATATATATAGGGGAACGTGAGGAGGTCGACCTAGGGTTGTGCGGCCGTGGGATGAAGCGTACACAACCTCGGACTCGACCTCGTTACGTTTACAAAGTATTATTAGTTTCCAAAGCGGTGACGCAAAGACCTTGTGTTGCGATTTCGTCGAAGATCCGGTCGTAGAACCTGGTCCTAGGGTGGTCTTGAGGAGTCCATGCTATCTTTGGTCGTAGATTGTGTCCAACGAGTCTTGTGCTCGCTTTTACGGTCGTAGATTGCTCCAATCGAATCAATCGGTCGTAGGTCTTCTTGTAGTGGTCGTAGATCTTCTTGCGATGGTCGTAGACCTTCTTGAACCGGTCGTAGTCCTAGATTCCCGAGTACAAGTAAATCATCTCCATTAGGCAAAGATCACAGAGTTCTCAAATAATACACTCACCCTAGAAACGACTTTACGATCGATTAAGTGGCGTGCTCTAGCTCTTGTCATAGGACCGTAGTTCAAAGACCGGATCTGGAGGGTATTGTGTCGTGCGTGTATCCGAAGGAGGATGTCCTCATCATACTCCCCCTCTTGAATTGGAGTCGTCCTCGACTCAAGCTCATCTTCTTCTCCCACGTATGGTTTCAAATCTGAAATGTTAAATGTGGGGCTAACCCCAAAATCTGCAGGTAATTCTAACTGATATGTATTATTATTTATCTTCTTAATTATCTTAAACGGTCCTTCAGCTCTAGGCATCAACTTTGATTTTCTTAATTCCGGAAACCTATCATTTCTCAAATGAACCCAAACTAAATCACCTGGTTCAAATTTGACAACTTTTCTACCTTTACTTCCAGCAACCTTATACCTTTCAGTCATATGCTCTATATTCTTTTTAGTGGTTTCATGCAACTTGAGAATAAATGCAGCACGCTTCTTAGCATCTAGATTAATTTTTCCAGAGGTCGGTAAAGGTAGTAAATCAATAGGCGCACGAGGGTTAAAACCATACACTACCTGAAATGGACTTACCTTGGTGGTGGAGTGTACTGACCGATTGTAAGCAAACTCAATATGCGGTATACACTCTTTCCACATCTTCAAATTCTTCTTTAAAACAGCCCGCAACATGGTGGATAACGTGCGGTTGACAACCTCTGTTTGTCCATCAGTTTGGGGATAGCATGTAGTAGAAAACAGCAGCTTTGTCCCCAATTTATTCTAAAGTGATCTCCAAAAGTGGCTCAAAAACTTCGCATCACGATCCGAGACAATAGTATTGGGCACTCCATCTAAGCGAATGATTTCCCTGAAAAACAAATCAGCTATGTTTGTAGCATCATCGCTCTTGTGACAAGATATAAAATGTGTCATTTTAGAAAATTGATCCACTACTACAAATATACTATCTCTCCCCCTCTTTGTCCTAGGCAATCCTAAAACAAAATCTATAGAAATATCCTCCCAAGGGGCGCTAGGAATAGGAAGAGGCATATAAAGTCTATGTGGAAGGAGACGTGACTTAGCTTTGTTGCATGTAGTGCAGCGAGCTACGTAGCGCTCGACATCACGCCTCATCTTTGGCCAAAAGAAGTGGGTGGCCAGCACATCTTCTGTCTTCTTTGCTCCAAAATGCGCCATCAAACCTCCTCCATGTGCCTCTGTAACAACAAAAAAGACGCTAACAGAGCTAGTGGAATGCATAGCTTGTTAGCACAATAGACTAAACCATCATTCAGCATATAGTTATTCCATGTCTTCCCTCCTTTACAATGTTCAAGCACTTCCTTAAAGTCCAAATCAGTGACATATAAACTCTTAATGGCCTCCAAACCAAAAATCTTATGGTCAAGTTGAGATAACATGGTATAACGTCTAGAGAGCGCATCAGCAATCACATTATCATTACCTTTCTTATGCTTTATAACATATGGGAATGACTCAATAAATTCTACCCAGTTAGCATGTCGTTTATTCAGTTTAGCTTGACTTCTAATATGTTTTAGCGATTCATGATCCGAATGTATAACGAATTCTTTGGGCCATAGATAATGCTGCCAAGTTTGAAGCACTCGAACTAAAGCATACAATTCCTTATCATAGGTGGAATAATTCAAACTAGGCCCATTTAGTTTTTCGCTGAAATATGCAACTGATTTACCTTCTTGAATCAATACACCACCTATCCCAATCCCACTGGCATCACATTCAATTTCAAAAGTCTTACCAAAATCAGGGAGTTGGAGTAGGGGTGCTTGGGTGAGCTTCTCTTTCAACAAGTTGAATGCCTTCTCTTGTGCAGGTCCCCATTGGAAAGACACTCCTTTCTTTGTCAATTCATTCAATGGTGCGGCAATGGTGCTGAAATCCCGCACAAAGCGCCGATAGAATCCAGCAAGGCCATGGAAGCTCCGCACTTGTGACATAGTAGTAGGCGTCAGCCAGCTTTGGATGGCTACAATCTTTGTCTCATCCACCTCAATGCCCAGTGGTGTCACAACATAACCAAGAAATGCAACTCGATCGGTGCAAAAGGTGCACTTCTCGAGGTTACCAAACAAACGTGCGTCTCTCAAAGCATTAAAAACAGCACGTATATGATTTAAGTGTTGCTCATGTGACTTGCTATAAATCAAGATATCATCAAAGTAAACCACCATAAATTTTCCAATGAAAGGACGTAAAACCTCGTTCATCAAACGCATAAAAGTACTAGGTGCATTAGTTAGACCGAAAGGCATCACTAACCACTCATATAATCCGAACTTAGTTTTAAAAGTAGTTTTCCATTCATCTCCTAATTTCATTATAATCTGGTGGTAACCACTCCGCAAATCAATCTTTGTGAAAATAATAGAACCACTCAATTCATCTAGCATGTCGTCTAGCCTTGGGATAGGATAACGATACCTTATAGTAATGTTATTAATAGCTCTGCAATCAACACACATACGCCAACTACCGTCTTTCTTAGGAACCAAAAGAATCGAACAAAGACAAGGACTAAGGCTTTCTCTTACGTACCCACGGTCCAAAAGATCTTGGACTTGTCATTGAATTTCCTTAGTCTCCTCTGGATTGGTCCTATATGCAAGACGGTTTGGCAAAGTCGCTCCCGGATCAAATCAATTTGATGCTCAATTCCTCGAATATGTGGTAATCCGGGGTACCTCGGTTGAAATACATCCACATACTCCGCAAAGGTTAGCAACAAATAGGAGGCAAAGAGCTAGCTATGTTCTCAGCGAATATAAGGTATTTTTGCATATCAAAGCATAGCATGGCACTCATTATTACAAATTTCAGAAGTTCAGATTTAGTGGCAATCATAACACATCCCTTCAATTTAATTCCTCGGACTTAGGACTAGACGCCACTTTCTCCCTTTTGGGTGGGAAAACACGTTTTGCTACTTGCGATTTTCGAATCATGCTTATCGGTGTTTCTTTCATTTTTAGCGCTCTTCTTCATCTTTCATAATCTCACCGTGTCAAAGGCAACAACTTAATCTTCTTACCCTTATGTGAAAATGAGTAGGTATTAGCTCTACCATGGTGCAAAACATCATTGTCATATATCCAAGGTCTACCGAGCAACAAAGAGCATGCTTGCATAGGCACGATATCAAAGTCGGAACTATCTTTGTAATTACCTGCTAAAAATTACACTTTCACAACTTTGTGTACCTTTAATTTACCACACGAATTGAACCATTGGATGTAGTAGGGATGTGGGTGTGGTTGTGTGGTCAAGCCAAGCTTCTCGACCATCTCGGAGCTTGCAAGGTTGTTGCGCTCCTCCATCAATGATGACTCTGCAGCTCTGTCCTTCACGAGAAATCTGGTCTGAAACAAGTTGTGCCGTTGATTTTGCTCCGCTCTCTCCACTTGTGCGCTTAGCACTCGTTGCGCAACAAGGCTCACATGATACTTGGTGTCAACAGCAGCTACTTGTTCCTCTACATCATCAGCATCACTGTCTATCTCATCTCCTCCACCTGCAATGTTAGCTGCAAGTACATATTCGTCCTCAATATCACTAGTACTTACATAACCACCGTCTTTAGTGGCAATGTCGCCCACAATTCTCTAGGAGACGTCCTGGTCAAAATATGCCACTAACTACCCCAAATCACACGATCTCTACAGACTTCCAAAATTGACCTGCTACCGGTATCGCCTACTCATGAAATTTAAACGCCAATCCAAAGGGATTCGGGGACGGGCTAGTCCGATGAGCTCCCAGTGAGGTGCTCCTCCCTCTCTTCCTTCCCTCTCCTCCTTTCCTTCTCTTCTTGGCCGGCCACCTCCAATGGGGATCCTTCCCCCTTCCTCCTTCTTCTTAGCCGGCAGCAAAGGTTAGAGGCGGAGGCACTGTAGTGGCGGCGGCATTGTAGCAGCACGCTACTGTAGCTCCCATAGGGTTCCCCCTCTCCTTCTTTAGTTGTAGGCCGGTTTCCCCATGGGCTACGTGGCCCATTTCTCTCCCTATTTCTAAATTTTCTCTTTTAATTCTCTTAATTCTCTCTCTAATTTTTATTGTACCCACTAACGACACACGGGATATTACACTTGGAGAGCTGAGGCTCAGAATAATCAATGATGCCAAATGAAGTCAATAGACTCAAGCATGACGCAAAATGGACAAGGATGACCGAACGGGAAGTTCGGTGCTACGGGTTGCATCAAGCGGTGCGGGGGTCGGTGCAAGTGCCATGGTGGTTTCGGTGTGAGCCAGATGGGAGAGACTTACCGACATGAAGAGAGCCGTTGATCAACCTACACGTGGCGAAGCATGGGATTGCTTCATGATGTTTGGACTCGATCTTTGGAGAATGATCGAGAAGGGGTATTTTGGTAACTTTACCAAAATACTACCTTGATGGCTTTTGGCTAAATAGCAGCGCAAGACGGTGCAAGGAGAAGTGGTTTAGGTCAAGAGAAGATGAAGATGACACTTTGAAATACGTGCGTGAGTTAAACCCATTTGTGTGTGGGCTTAACGGGTGCTCATTAGGAATGTCCTTCTAGAAGCTAGCCTCCACTATAAATAGGAGAGGGTGCTGGTTGTGCACCTTCCAACCCTTGTATTGTAGAAACCCTAGTATGTGTTTAGGGAGAGAAAAGTGGAGAGGTTAGGATTCTAGAGAGTTGAATTGATTGAGCCTTTGTCCTTCAGGATGGAGTAGTTGTAAACAAAATACCAATCTTGAATCAATCCAAGCAAGATTTCTCAAAATGAGTCTCTTCTTGTTCTCGCTTTCTCTTTTGTGATTTTGGGGCTTTCTTTGACCCTTCTATTTTCATTTGGTTTCTGGCCCGGATCTTGCTTGCTGTGATATGCGGGAATGCATCTAGGATCATCTTGATCATCTATCACCCAGGAGCAAGTTTTTGGATTATACTTTGGTTTTGACTCGGTTTTGAAGCAACCTTCACTCAAATGGAGAAAGGTCGGAACTTTGGCAATGATCTTCATGATCATTGATTGGAATAGGTTCCTGGCATCCTAGAGAAGGTATGTTTCAAGTTTTGTGAAGTTTCGAGTTGTCGATCAAAAGTTAGACTAATTTGTGATTTCGAGGTCAGGTTGATTTTACTGTTTATCATGCTGGAGGTCAGACCGCCCCTTGGAGAGGTCAGACCGCCCTATGGAGAGGTCAAACCTCTAGGCTGAGAGGTTTGACCACCTAACTCATTGTGAATTGAGTTTTTGGTGATTTTAGTTGTTTTGCTTTGCGGTTTCGATTGGATTCAATACAAGTCTTCCGCTATACTTGTACATTGCTCTTCATAGCTCTCATAGCTATTGGGGTGAAAAACGTGTTGAATCTGATCAAGGTGAAAAAGAGATTGTACTCCTACTCACCCCCCTCTAGTCGCCGTTTCAGCCCAACAATTATCAAAACTTCAAGCATGCATTATATACCCGCCTTGACATTGTTGTACTTACAACCCGTTTACTCTATATTTTAAATTGCCCGGGTGTCGGACCCGGATTTCCTTAATCCAGAATCCTCTGTGAAAATCCTACGCTACTCCCTGGATCAGTAGGTAGCGCTCACAGTGTACATTGCTGAATCATTTCAAACATGTCGAAGACCGAACCAAACATAATATTACAACTATCAGAGTTAAATAGACCGCGTCGGGTTGAGTTTACATAAGGGGGCCGGTCAGGCCAAATGAGTTCGTTACAGAAACAGGAGCGGAAGCAAAATGGGCAATATGACTCCCCACAGGCAAGCGACTGTGGCGCTTTGTGTACAACCGATATTAACCAAGGACTTGGAGAATATTAGCTGTACGCAAGTACCAGCGGAGCCAGCTAAACTGTGGCGAGCCCTAGCCTACGAAACTAACTACTCCTCGCCTTGGTCTTGACCGTCGAATCCTTGGTCCTCGTAGTAGGTGTAGTCGCCCTGATCAGCAGAATATGGGGGTTTGGAGAAAGAGCGAGGGTGAGCACAACTACCGTGCTCGCGAGCCAACACAACAGATGCAATAAAAATTATGCAAGGCTAAACAAGGATGACTCGAGTTCTTTTATTTGCGTAAAACAGTCTTTATAAATACACATAATAGAAAGACCTATCAATTAGTATTTTGACTAAATCATGACTTCTTGCAAGAGAATAATTGTGCAATATTAATATAAGGGGAGGTTACCTCCACCTCATGCTTATTTTTATTGATAGTTACATCCACCTATTAACAGTACTGGGTGTGTCTACCCAGGAAAAATCCAACACACGGGCTAGATGATCCCGTCATATTTTTCAACCCACCCACAAAGTTTTTATAAATAGAACTAACTCTTGTAAGTTCCCATGTCCGTCTGTGACCATGGGCACGGCTGTTTGAATAGTTTATTTCTCTGCAGAGATTGTATACTTTACCTACAAGAGATAATCGGCTTGATATAATCACACGTTTTCTTGGATATGTGAATCAAGGGGAGATTACCACAAGGTATTTACAATGCATCCCTCAGTACTTGTTACACCTGCTGAGGTTTCACCCGAGGTGGGTTACGCTCTCATACCCGTGTAACCCTTGCCCCAGACCTCCCCTTGCGCTCTCTTAACGACCTTCGTCGTGCACTCCGACCCTTCGCCACGAAGGCTTACGGCGTCGCAAGTCATCTACCTGGTGCAACTCGTATTGACGGATACAAATTATTTGGCCAGGTCAACACCATTATAGACTTGTGGCTGTACTATTTTACAATAGGAGGTCATCACATGATTAAGTTCTTAAAGTTATCTGGACGGTTCATACCACATACCAAACACATACCAACATATCCTGGGCTACATTTGTACCCAACCACATACCCTCCAACATACTATCCGCCCAGATGGGGTAGCAAGTTTTAGGGTTTTGAGAAGAGTAAAACAAATTAACTCAACCATTTCTGTCATTTACCCCCAATGATGACTGCCCAAAATAATCTTTAAGTTTAAAGGATGATGATTGGGGTGGTTAATACCCCGGTACTCAAGTAAGGCTAGTATGGCGCTTGAGTACAGACTATAACTAGTAAGTTACCATATAATTACTAGGGTGACAAGGATCAGGGAATTCAATTATCAAGGACAAAGTATAATAATTACTTAATAATCAAGTTGGCATTTAACTACCTTAGAACCATTTAACATACATTGGTATGAATATTAAAGCATGCAGTTTGCTATTTTAAAATAACATAATTTGCATAAAATGTAGGTTCAACATGGTCAAAGTGTTGACTCGCCTGGGTCAAAGGCTAGAGGATCTTGGAAGGCTTGAGCTTGGTCGAAGTGAGAACCTCTAGCTTCTCCGAACTCTACTCGGACGATCACACCGAAAAATAAAAAGACAAGCAAATAAGACAAATAAATACAAAATTCACAATAAATGTACTCCAAAATTAATCAAACCAGTACAAAAATATAGGTTTTGAAATTACAAATTTTTGGGCACAAGTTTCATAATTTTTGGAGTTATAATGAAAAAGATATGGATTTATGAAACTTTATAAAGAATTTTTAGTTAAAAAATCAGAAAAACCACGCGTTGACACGTGGCCCCCGGTGCACGCAACAGTGTGTGAACCGTGTCCACGCATGGGCGATGCGAGTCCACCGCACAGTGACAAGTGGGCTCCACCTGTCACCCACACGGTCACTGTAGCGGGGCCCACAGGGAGAGGAGGGAACGGGTGGCTTGGGTGGCGCCGAGGGTGAGGAAGGAGCCGGAGGCGGAGGTGACGCGCTCGGGAGCGGAGGCAACGGCGGCTCGGCAATGGAGACGAAGGGGAGGCGGCGGCGCTTTGGCTCGGGAAGAGAAGGCGAGGGCGGAGCCAGCGTCAGAGACGAAGGCGGCGACGCTTGGGCTCGGAAAGAGAGGGAGAAGGAGGTGAGGCGAGGGAGATGAAGAGGGGCGTGGGGCTTAAATAGCCGAGGGGATAGAGAAGCGGTGGAGGGGCGACGGGACATCTGCAGCGCGCGGCAATGAGGACCGGCGAGCGCGCGAGATGCGGGCGGCGCTGAAGCGAGAAGAGGGATGAGACAGCGAAGACCAGGCGGTCTTTGCAGCGGGAAAACGGGCGGTGCGGGGAGGCGGAGTGGGCCGGGCCGGGGAAGGCCGACCGAACGGCTCCAAGCCCAGGTAAGTTCAAAATTCAAATATTTGATTTGAAAATTTGGAAAACCAAAATCCGAATTGATTGAAATTTTGAGAATGTTACACAGGAGAAGAAGCACATATACTAAAAGAGGCAACATGATATGCATGGAGCACCAACTGAAAACCAAAAGCTCCGTATATTTTACTCTGATTAAATAATTACATTGAGACACTTGACCAAAGGGTTTTTTTTTATCAATAATAGCCCGAAAACCCGAGGTAAATCAGCTTTGTTGTGCCTCCAAGCCACCAAAGCGCGTTATCATCTGAAAGACACCCAAAACGTGTCACGCCTTCAATTATGGAAGGCACTGATCTATTGCTACAAAATCTGGATATCTCCGTCTAGGAAAGGGGAAAAAAAGAAAAGAAAAATAAAAATAAAAAAAGAAAAGAAAAAAGGATTTTAAAAATTACAGCAAAAGTAGGATATAGAAGTATTGTGCTATTGTCCGGCAATACAGCTAGTAGCCGATGCAGTCCACGGCGATGGTGCCAGTGTCCATGAACTGGTGGAACGTGATCCCGGTGGCATTATGGCCGCACTCGCCATCTGTGTCGGCGCCGTCGGCGCACGGTGGGTGGTTCAGGTCGAGCCACAGCCCGCGCTTGATGTCACCGTCGTTGACATCGTTGCTGTTAGGCTTCTTGTCGACGACGATCGCCGGTGGCATGCCGCCCTTCATGGCACGGTGGAGCCTCATGTGGCCGCCGAGGGCCTGCCCGATGGCGAACTCGAGGCCGCAGATGGAGCAGCCGTACAGCTTGGGCTTGGCGAGCGAGAGGTCGCCGCCGCCGTCCTCGTCCAGCCTCAGCTTCTTGTGGCTGGCGCGGTGGCCTCCGAGCGCCTGGAAGGACGGGAACACGCGATTGCACGTCTTGCACACGAACGCCCGCTCCGGGGCGCGGTCACCGCGCCCGGCGACCGGGACTGGCAGCGCCTGCTCCTGGCTGTGCGACATGAGCATCAGCACGCGCGCCATCTGGCTCTCCTGGAACGCAAATCTCTCCATCAATGCTTACACAGTTACTACACTTGCTACCAATAAATCTCTGAAGCTAATCGATCTCTGAAGAAATTGAGATGTAAGAATGGAGAAGAAGTACATCAAACTACAGGTGTATTTATAGGCTGGATCATGTCACTGTGAGATATACATGCACCATAAAGTAATTGACCAATAGGCAGTAGTGACTTTAATCTATATAAAAGAAAGCACAAGTTGGCCTTAGAAGGAGCTGAAGAAACGGATGCCTTTTGCTTGCCGAGAGAAACAGTCAGTGAGGTGTCTAGCTTCTTCTTTATATCGGTTCTTGAGTTCTGACACGTGAGAGCGATGCATCTGCGGTGAAGATGATTGAACGCAGAAGCGAGAGCACACGGCGTCGAGTTTCGCCGAGTCGACGCCGTTCTTCTTTGTAAAGGATGCAAGTGGCTCGTTGATTGGATCTAACTAGGATGCATCTCTTGGGATAATGGAAAATCTGCAGCAGGATGATGCCATGCTACAGTGCGTTGTCTTCAGTTCAGTTCAACGGAGGGAAGCTTCAGGTTTGGAATCCGGACAGATGACTAGTCATACTGCTGCTGACTATACTTCAGTTCATGAGGGCTTTTAGATTCCGGGTCAACGGTTTCTTTTCTAGAAACCTGTCTTGTTTTACAGAAACTAAGAATTGAAGAGTATCAAGAACATGTCAGAAAGTTGAAAAGATGAGATGATATGAGATGGTTGTCTTCTGACGGTGGTACTTTCTCCTCTTCTTTTAATGCAACATACGTCTCTTGCGTGTTTTGGAGAGAGAAAAAAAGAGATGGGATGAGATGGCTGTTCTGGTGACGGTGGTGTGCATAAGCCACCAATGAAATATTCAAGACTTTAAGATTAAAAGCTTTTTCTTGGTTTTATTCCGTAAGTATAAATAATGACATGATACTTTGTGTCAATGAGGATCTATTTTTTCCCTGGAATATACTGCGGCGTACTGGTCCACTGAGCTACTTTCAATCCTGCGGAGCTTACTTCTGTCAGTTCAGTTTGGTCATGAATGGGCCAATAGGGCAACTCGGAACGACAGTCAGACATCGTACCGACGATTACCTGCTTGATGAATGATGAGCTCATGAAACGTCTCATGGTTTCTCCAAATGGCACATGAACAGTATCTTGCATCTAGCACCTTTTGCACTTATATTGCTGGCACGACAGTATCAGAAATGCCTCTTCCAATTTGCGGCTACATGATACTTTCATCCAGCCGAATAGCCAGCTTAGACAACCATCGAGTAGTGTTATCTGAGGCTGAAATTAAATTAAGACAACTTTGCATGTTAAATAAATAGTTCCTGCCGATGATTGGTTCTTGGATTGGTTGCGTCGTCTACACTGCACTAGCTGATTGGACTCAACTGATCAATAATTGCTGCATGTTGTAAGCAAGAAAGAAAGTTGGCCTAGTTACAAATTTATCTACTTATTCTTATTGCAACTTGAGTTAATAGTTTCATCGGTTGCCGTTTGATGGATTAGGATTTAGGAATTCATGGCGCGTTCAATTGTTCCACACAATGGAAGTGTTTGATGGGGATCAAATGGAATCTTGCTCCTGCTCCCAGTACAGAAAAAAGAAACATAGTTCAAGATTCTATGCGTTAGATCAACCTCTTGGTTATGTCTGATTAAACCTCTATAGAAAGTAGCAACCGAAGACTACTGCTGCTCAGTACTTGAGATCTTCAGAGTTCAGATAAGTAAGTAGTACATAAATGAGAATGCGCATCTGCTCGCAGCATCTGATCATGTTAGCAGCACATACATGATACAAGGAGCAAAAAAATTGTAAAGGTCAGTTGACAATATGGTCCCTTCTGCAGCCTGAAGCAACATAATCCCTCACTGTTTGCGACGTTACGCTCAAGCCAATATAAAAAGGAAATAATTGTTCTCTGTTCATCAGCTACCCAGTTGTTCTAGAAGATTCAGAGAACTTGGTGCACGCAAGTTTATGCACAGCATGATGTTCTTTTGCCCTGTGACATAAATGAGCAATTTGCAGTTTGCTATGAACCTGTTATTTAGTCGCCGCCGATGATTGGTGCTTGGAGTTCTACTCGTCCCTGCAACTTCATCCCATTGGTTTAGCACTAATCACTATGAACTTGTAAGAGGGACAAGCTTTGGACATGACACATAACATAAGTAACTCTTGTATCCCTCTCAATCTGACCTCGCGCCTGCCATTCTCCGCATAAATGATAAAAAGTAGAAGTTTGCTTCGTGATTTGCTTCATCAGAGATCCAACACTTCCATCATCTCAAACCTATGCAAGTTGTTTAAACCGGCACAGATTTGGTGTCCAATGCTCCAATTTGCTTGTGTCGACTTACTTGCTAGTTCTATCTGATGTCTTGGTAATGCAGTATCAAAGCACAAGTTTGATTCCTTGTGCAATTCCTTTTCTGACTTTGTGTAGCATCCCGTTTTTCGGCCCGGTCCGCTCTTTCTTCCGCCCGGATCGACTTCCGGCCCGGGCTGCTCCCGTCTCTCTCTCCCCCTTATCTCTTTCTCTCGGTCGCCCCGCCCAACCCCTTCGCCTTCCCGTCTCCCTCTCCGTGCGCGCCGCCGCTCTTCGCCTGCCGCACCGCCCCATTCCCTCTCCGCTCCGTCGCCCCGCTCCTCGAGCCCCGCGACAGTGCCACCTCGACTCCCCTGCACTGGTGCCGCTTCGAGCCCCGCGCTAGTCTCCACGGGCCCTGCGCCTTCTTTTCTCTCCACGCGCGCCCGTGAGCTCTCCGCCGCGAATCCGCGACCGCCCTGCCGTGTCTCGGTCCGTCGTCGCCCATGTTTGCTGCACCTCAACCCGAGCCCCCCCTCTCGCGCCCTCGCTTTGCCGCGCCGCCCGAGCCACGCGCCACCTCTCCGCCACAGCACCCATACCTGCTGTCGCTCATGCGGCTGGCGACTCATGTAGCAACTCCGCCTGATCCAAGCCTTGCCGCCTCCCGGTCGGCGCCTCGCCCGCGCGCGTTCCTCGCCCTCCGTGACCCCTGCGCGCTGCCCGCCCGTGACCCCCTCGCCACTTCCACCGGCTATAAGTAGCCCGTCTCCACCGAGCTCCTGCCCCGCTTCTCCTCTTCCCTGGTAAGTTCCTCCGAAGCCCCGCCCGAAGTCGATTTCTTTTCGGCCGGCCCCGCCGCTGGCCGCCTCCGTCGCCGTCTCGGCCCGGGCGCCGGCGCTTGAGCGCCAAGGCCGCGCCCGCCTTGCCATTGCCGCCGCGTATCCCCACCTCTCCAATTCTCTGTCGTCATGCACCTCCCCCGCGCCGCCCGACCGCTCGTCGCCGGCCCTCTCCGGTGCCGCCCCGCCGCAGCAGACAACTCGGTGAGTTTCCTCGCGTGGCCCTGGTGCTCGTGCTCTCCTTCCCCCTTTCCTTCCTCCCCGGCCACGCCAACCGGCCGCCCCTAGCACCTCTGCCCCCCGGTCAGACCGACCGCCTCGCTCGGTCCGACCGACTTGAACCCCTCCTCCCTGCCTTGCTCTCTCCGTGGCCGAAGGCCCCATGTGTGGCGGCAGTGAGTGTTGATCAGCAATGAACTTCAGTATCAGTAATTGTTGATTGTTGTGATTATGGTTTCTCATGTCAATATTTGTTGGGTGGCAGTGGTAGTGTTTGACAGTGTTTTGATTATCGTTATCGATGGCAGTGATTGGTTTGTAGTCAGTGTTCCTATAATCGTCAGTAAGAGATATCGGTATTGATGTCAATGATGTGTGTTTTGTATTTGATGTATGTGCGCAATCTGGCAAATTGAAGTATCAGTGGCAATGTTGAAATTATTAGCAGTAAATATTGTTGTGATTATTGTATGTGATCATTTGACTGGTCGAGCCTAAGGATTCGAGTATTACTTTCAAAACCTAAGAAAAGTTTTAACAAAATATAACATATTATTTGCTATTACTTACCCCTCTTAGTTCTCCTCTTCTCTTGATTCCACTTGAGTTTTTACTCAGTCCAACTTCCCTACTTGCTTTAAAAATTGTAGATGGCGACCCCTTCGTCCGATGGACCGTGGGACTCGTTCTCTCACGAAGAAGATGGAGATGAGTGCGTGGAACTCCTTCGCCAACTCATGTACCATCTGGACTACTATCTGCCTCTCCTGGAAGGACAATCTGACCCCGAAATCCGTGCATCGTGTGGGAGTAGCTAGACTAAGTCTGGGTTAGCTAGCAGTGCTTGCATTAGCAGTCCTTTTTTGCAAGTACTTTTGTTTTCTTCTTTTGTAGACGTTGTGTCTGCATCCTGTGTCATGGCTTAGTATGGCCTATATGTTGTACTCTAGAAGTCGTGTAATACTTAACCCCTTTAATATAATGCAGCCGTTCTAGGCTTTGTATTGTATTTGATCATTTTCCTCGTTTGGTTTTGAGTTTCTTCTGTGTGCCATAGAGGGACAGTGAACCCTCATATAAACCCTCCTAGCCTAATCTAGGTTGCTCTCTTAGATGGCACCAAAGAGATCAGCAACCAAAGGAAGTGGTGTCATTTGCAAAAGAAAGAAGTCAGCGCCAAGGTCACATGATAGCATCCCTCAGCAGTAAGTGAAGCTTGACAGCTCAGCATCCCCTCGGTCAGCAGCCCAACTACCAAAAGCTCCAACTCCAACTCTGCATTCCAATGGGAGTAGTTCCGCTGGACAGCCTGCAACAGTCAAACCCATGGCTAGCTTTCACTGCTTCAGCTGCGGAGAAAAAGGGCACTATGTTAGTAGATGCCCCCCAGAAAAAGCTTCGCCGTACAAGTGGTGCAGAAGACGACAAAGCGGACCCTGCCACCCATCAACTTCAAGAATCACCCAAGGACGATGGTACCGTTACACCAGGAAGACCCCTGAAGGACAACATATTCTTCCATTGCAATAATTCGGAACACTTCGCCAACAGATACCCCCAAAGAAAGCAAGATCAAGGAATCAAGCGTCACCATTTCGGCAACCTAGGACACCGCAAGAACGGATGTCCCAAATGGAAACATGAAGAATCAGCAAAGAACATCATCATCACCGACCTCAGCCTTGACCACGAAGAATTTCTCAAAGAGGTTCCAGCGAAAAGCAAGTTGCACCTGCTGAAGATCTGCTACAAGATTCGGAAGCCCCGCCAACTGTTTGTCTTGAATGTGGCAAGTCAGGATATGTTGCCCAATTATGTCCTCCCTTAAGACAGGATACAAGAGGAGCATGCATCACATGCGAGCAAATTGGACACTATTGCTACTCGTGCCCAGTGCCCTACTGTCCCCGCTGTAAGGAACACCATCAATCAGAAGATTCCCTGAGAACCAGAAAGCCTGCATGCGATGTGGAGAAAAAGGACATCAGACAGATCAATGCTCCAACTGCCCCAACTGTGATAAGGATCACCAGTCAGGTGAATGCCCGATGAGTAAAGTTATGTGCTTTCTCTGTGAAGGACAAGAGCGAATTATAAAGAGGTCAAGGTCTGGGTACAGATTATTCTTCATTTTTTGATTTGTTTCCGTATTCGACTCGAGTTAGTTTTATGCCAACATATATACCCCTTGTAAGCCGCACGGGAAGAGTTGACGACTCATTAAAATCCTTGTGTTTTGTAAATACTTTTTCTGATATAGCGAAGATTGCCGTCGTGCGCCCATGGTTTTTTTCCCCCCGAAAGGGTTTTCCAAGTAAAAATCGGTGTCTCCCTGTTCTTGATCTACTTTGTTATACGCTTGTCGATTTCTAACAAGTGGTATCAGAGCCACGTTCGTTACCCGTTTTCAATCTAGAGTTTGTTCGACATGACGTCATTGAAGTATGTTCTTTCGCTGCTGGATCAGGACACGTGATTCTCTTTGTAGCAAGTCAAGATACGGACGTTATTGGCGCAATCCAATCTGAATGAGGCGCTGGATGGCTTCGGGAAGAAGACAACCAATACTTGGTCCGATGAAGAAAAGATAAATGACCATAAGGCATTGTCCCAAACTTAACTTCACCTGCATAATAATATTCTGCAAGAGGTGCTAAAAATCACGTTGGCCGGTGTTCTATGGCTGAAGCCGAAAGAGATATGCATGACAAAGGAACTCAACAACAAGATGCATCTCAAGCATAAATTATTCTTACATAAGTTGTAAGAGGAAGGTAATATGTTGAATCATCTTTTAAAATTTAAAGAGATCATCTCTGACCTAGAGTCAATAGAGGTAAAATATGATGAGGAAGATTTTGGTTTAATTCTTTTGTGTTCTCTGCCTAGTTCATACTCAAATTTTAGAGATACCATATTGTATAGTCATGATACACTGACACTCAATGATGTTTATGAAGCCTTGCATGCAAAGAAAAAAGATGAAACAGATGGTGTCTTCTGAAGGTTTAGGTTCACAAGCAGAAGACTTGTCTGTTCGTGGCAGACAAAAGGAGAAGAACTCAAACAATGGATCTCGAGACAAAAGTTCAAACAGCTACAAGGACCGGTCGAAATCCAAAGACAAGTACAAGTCATGCAAATATTGCAAGAAAAGTGGGCACAACATATCTGAATGCTACAAGTTGCAGAACAAAGAAAAGAGGAACGACACATATAAGCCAAAAGGTAAAACAGAAGATGAAGGTGCAGAAAATATAGCTCGTGATAGTAGTTCTGATGGTGAGATGCTTGTTATTTATGTTTTTGTTGGATGTGCTGAAACTAACGATGAATGGATTCTCATAATCTGCGTACTTTTCATATGTTCTTGAATAGATATTGGTTTACCGCTTATGAGCCAGTCAATAGTTCTGGTTCTGTTTTGATGGGTGATAGTTCAACATGTAAGGTAGCAGACTTTGGCTCTATTTGGATCAAGATGTTTGATGACATCATCAAAACCATATCGAATATTCGATACATTCTGGGTATAAAAAGAAATCTTATTTCGTTGAGTGCTCTTGATGATAAAGGTTACAAGTATTCAGGTGGAGGTGAAGTCCTCAAGATCACCAAAGGTTCTCTTGCTGTAATGAAAGGTGACAGAAAGGCTTCCAATTGCCTATATTATCTCCAAGGCAGCGATTCTGAGTAATGCTATTTTGTTTCAAAAGGTTATCAGATTCTGATGCTACTAATCTTTGCTATATACGTCTTGGGCATATGAATGAACTTGGGTTGGCGGAATTAAGCAAAGAGAGGATTTTTGGAAGGATATAGCATCGGCGATCTAAATTTTTATGAGCATTGCATCTTTGGCAAGCACAAGAGGGTGAAGTTCAATACTTCGGTTCATACTGCAGAATGTATTTTGGATTATGTGCATTCTGATTTATGAGGACCATTCGCAAGCCATCGCTAGGAGGTACTCGTTATATGTTAACAATTACTGGCAATTACTCTAGAAGAGTATGGCCTTATTTTTTGAAGCATAAATCAGAAGTATTTTCAGTATTTAAAGAGTGGACGACTATGATTGAAAGGCAAACTGAAAAGAAGGTAAAGAAGCTTCGCACTGATAATGGGATGGAATTCTGTTCTAATGAATTTAAATCATATTGCAAAACTGAAGGCATTGTTAGGTACTACACTGATCCCTATACTCCTCAACAAAACAGTGTAGCTGAGCGTATGTAACATCCCGTTTTTCAGATAGCAAATAGTGCTGATTATTCAATTTCGATTTTCATTTATTTTCGTTTCGTCGTTTAAATTTCAAAATTTTCAAGCTCTCTTTAAGCTCGGGTTTGTGTTTCAAACCCACTTTCAAATCCCAGACTCAAAATTCAAGTCAAATTTATTTGTTTCGATTGTTGAACCCTTTCCAAAATATTGCCCCTTTATTTTTGGGCCAGCCCCTCAATCTTGGCCCACTTATTTTTCTCCCTTATCTCCTTTTTCCTTCCCAAATCGGGCTGGCCTGTTTTATTTGGTCTGTCCGAACCGGCCCGGCCCAATCACTTTTCCCAGCCCGGCCCGCTCTTTCCCTTTTTCTTTCCTCGGCCGAAGAATCGCTCTTTTTCCCCACGGTCCAGTCGCCCGATTCTCTCTCTCTCCCTCATCACTTCGGCCGCGTCGCCCGTTCCTCTTCCTTCGGCCGACTCGCCTCCCCTATCTCTCTCTTCTCCCTCGGCTGATTCGCCGCGCCGCCTCTCTTTCTTCCTCGGCGCCTCGGTCGATCCACCGCCTCCCCCTTCGTCTCCCTGTCCGGCCGACCTCGCCCCCTCCTGCCGCGCCCAGATCCGCCGCCTCCGCCCGGCTTCTCCCCTCCGCTCGGCCCGGTCTCCGCCTTCTTCTCCACTCGGCCCGGCCCACTGCAGCACCAACCCCACCTCCACCTACTCCTCTGCTGCTCCGCCCCCACCTCGCGTCGCCTCCACCGGGCCCCAGCACGTCGCCACCCATGCCTCCGTGTCGGCAGCTCCGTCCCGTCGCCCCCGCCATGCCGAGTCACCTCCACCGCCTTCTCCGCCTGCCTCGTCGTCGCCGCCCACTCCATGGCGCCATCACCGCGTCCCATCGGCGCCATGGTCGCCCATGCCGCCTCGTCATCCCCTCCGACCGGCTATAAATGCCCGGTGCCCACCGCCTCTCCCGCTCCTCCCCTTCTCCCTCCCTGGTAAGTGCTCCAGAACCCCGATCCATCCCTCTCCCCTCAGGCCGACTGGGAGTTTCGCCGTCGCCAGAGCCCGATCGCCGTGCTGGGCGCCACAGCGACACCCCGAGCCTCCCAACAAAGCATGCAGCGCCACGCCTCCCGGGACCGCCTCACCAAGCTCTCCCAGCGCCCCTCTAGCTCAGTCACCCACCTCCTCCGGTGCTCCACCGCCTCCCCAACCCTCGGTAAGCCTCCCTCCTTACCTAGTGCTCCCGCACCCCGATCTCTCCCCTCTTGGCCATTGTTGCCTTTGGGTGGCCGCCACACTGAAAGCCCCGCCTGCCGCCGCGTTTCCTACCAGCGCACCTCCCGGTGCCCTCTGGTGAAAGCATCTAGGCCCTAAAATGGTTTTGGTAATTAATGATAATATGTGAATATGGGATTAACAAGTTTACTAAGAATGTGCAAGGTTAATTCCATTTGATGAACATGATGAAGCAAGGATGCATGCTAAAGGAAAATGTGAAGATCAACAAGGCTTAAAGTCAAGGTACAAATAGTCTAGGATCCTTTTCTATTTTACGGTCTAAGGAGAATTGGTTGGTAGACCGGATTATAGGATAAATACCGTACTATTAAGGGGGATCACGACTAGTAGCTTGATAGCTTATTCTTGTGCCATATGGATCAACTTAGGATCATGCATGCATTTAAAATTGGACTTGAATTTAAGTTAGAATGAATTGATGCTTTAATTCGAATCGGATGAACCAAGGCTTAGCAATGGTTATGCGAAGCGCGGTTGTTCGGCGGCATGTGAGCGGTTCAACCGTTAGCCTTTTAAATTGAAAATCAAGTCGATCGTCAGATCTCGTGGTGATCTGATTTCGTGGGCTGCGGTTGTACCGATGGCTTGAACGGTACGACCGCATCCCGGTTGTTCCGATGATATTACGGCGGTTGCAAAATAACGATGCGAGTGTAATCTCCTTTGAAAACCTCTTTTGAGAATCGGCCGCACCGCACGATAATCGGATGAACCGCATACGGATGTTCAAATGTATTCGGCGGTTGTAAAATTCGAGCAATGATGCAAAATCTCGGTTTAGAATCCACGAAATCGGACAATCCGGTGTTTGCTCGCGGATGAACCGCAACTAAATCCAACGGCTATATCGGTGCATTTAATGCGTGTAACATAGCCGTTCTTGTGCATTGAGCATAGCGCGGTTGTCCGATGCTAACACGCCGTTGTTCCGATATGTCTTTGAATTTTCGAACTTCTTCCCAACGGCTAGAATTGGTTGGTGGAGGCTATAAATACCTCCCCAATCGCACAAGGGACATGTTACACAAAGCATTGAAGATATCTCAACCCTTGTGAGCATTGTGCATTCAATTCTACTCCCAATTTACTCTTGCATTCATTGAGAGGAGATCAAGTGCATTCATCTTTAGTTGATTCATTGGCACTTGAGTAAAGTCAGCGAGGATCGTTGATCTATTCTCTTGGGGTGTTGCCGCACTCCTAGACGGCTTGGCGGTGAAGCACGGTGATCTTCTCAAGTGAAGCTTGTGAGAAGACCCGAGCAAGATTGTGAGTGGTTGGTGTTCACCATCTCCGGAGCGGAGGAAGAACAACCCAAGTGATCGAGGAAAGGCTTAATTTGTGGAGCCGGCTTGGGTGGTCAAGCTTCCTCAACGTGGACTAGTGAAGACCGGCAAGTCTTCGATACCACGGGAAAAACATCATTGTGTCTTGTGGTTATCTCTTGTCTTTACAATTCCGCACTTATATTTCTAGCTTGCTTATTGTGATTAAATTGCCTAGCTAGGAGCATAACTTGTTTAGACTAAGTCATTAATTGAATTGGATAAATTGTTAATTTGTTAAAAACTTTAAAAACCTCCTATTCACCCCCCTCTAGTCGGTTATCCTTGATCCTACATCTGGCCTTGCCCGCCTTCGGCTGCCGCCGCCTGAGCCCGCTCTCTGCTCCCCTGCTCTCTGTGCTCACCCCCTCAGAACCCCCTCTGCCATGGCCGAGCTTTCCCTTGCCCTGTCCCTCTCTGCCTTGGCCGAGCCCCCTCCCCTGCTCTTCCTGCCAATTTCACTCCCTGTGGCCGAACCAGCAGCAATGGCAGCAAAGTAGAGTTGCTCTGTTCATTTGAGATCACGATGACAATATTTGATAACAATCTGGATATTGGTATTGTTGGCAGTATTGTTTGTTTGCCTGTGTGGTTGTGCTCCTCAGCTCTTGATCTTGTTGGCAGTGATGAGTGTGTTATGCATTGGCAAATGAAGACCCTCTGTGTTGATCTACCAGTTGAGAATCTGTAAATCTGGCAATTCAAAACTCTGTATTGTATAAGTTGTTAATTGAGTCCTTGTATTGACTGTTGATTACCGTATCAAAATGGTTGGCAGTATTGATTGTTGGCTAATGTTCATCGGCTCCATGATCATTGGATGACAGTAAACTATTGTGATTATTGTTTGTATTTAATCCAGTCCAGAGTTTTGTCAGTGATTATTAGTAATTGTCGCTTTGAGTATTATTCAGTAGTAGGCTTTGTTTTGATCTGGCTTCGGTATTTGGTGTAGTATGTCATTAGTCGCTAGCCTGTCAATTGAGTTATTATGTTGTAGGCGTTGCGATTAATTGTTATTCATATGTTTCGATTGTCAATATTTGATTCGTAATTGCTTCCCCGGATCGTTGCGATAGAAATGAGGTTACCACCGATCCAACGATTTAGAAATGTCGCCATGGATTAGTATAATGTTTTGTTGGTAATAAGTGATTATTGATTAATTGTCTGAGATTACTGATCCTCAGTATAAGTGTTTTGGCAGTAAATTGAATTATTAATTGTGATCTTGATTATTAAGGATAGTTTTAATCTTCAGTGCATTATTGTCTATTGGATTTGATAATCAATTGTTAATTGTTGGTTAGCGTTTCGTCAGTAGATCAATGATTGTGGAAATAATGATATTTAGTGAAAGCTGGAAGCATTGATTTGCTTTATCCATTCGTATTGTTTGGAAATGATTTGTGGTTTGGCAATAGAATCTGTGTCTTGATTTGGTAGTAGATGGTAGTAGTAAGTTGAGTAGCCAGCAATTGAATCAATGAGTATTATCTGGCAGCTGAGTTTGTTATTAAATCGCCATTGGATTGTGTGTCGATCGGGTATCCTAGTTTTGGTTTAGATCCAGTAGTTAAGCTGCTTTGTCGCCTGAAGAAGGATAATCTTGCAGTAGAGCTTTCCGGCAAAAGCTCATTCGACCATACCTTCTTTGTATCCTCCCTCATGGCAGAAAATTCTCTGTCATTCCTCCCTTTCGCTCAACTGGACGTTTGACTCCGTCGAACATTCCAGTATCGCTCAAGCCCTTCTCGCAAGCCCACCCTCCGTACTCTTTCTGAGGCTCTTGTGTTTTATTTGGTCTCTTGGATTCTCTGGATTTATTTGGTTTTTCAATTGTTATTGCGTAATTAGAAATCGAAGTCCAGAAGAATCGACGACTCCAGCAAATCCAAGATTCAAGCAAAGACGCCGATCAAGACTTCAAACCTCTGTCTAATCAGGTTTTGAGTAAGATCAAGGCCACGGTAAAATAGCCCAGGCGAGTCAACACTTTGATCATATTGATCCCACATTTTATGCAAATTATATTCTTTTGAAGTATCAAATTGCATGCTTTAATTTCTATGCAAATGTATGTCAAACACTCTAAGGTAGTTAAATGCCTACTTGATTAATTAATAAATTATTATTCCATTTCCTTGAAAATTGAACTTCCAATATCCTTGTCACCCTAGTAAAATATCTGGTAACTCACTAGTTATAGGTCGTACTTAAACGCCATGCTAGACTTGTTTAAGTACCGGGGTAATTCTACCCCAAATCATCATCCTTTAATCATCATCAATTGTTTTGGGCAACATTGGGAGAATGACCGAATTTGGATAATTTGTTTTATACCTCTCCAAAACTCTAAAAATTTGCTAATACCCATCTGGGTGGATGGTAAGCTGGAGGGTAAATGGTTGGGTGCTAATGTAGCCCAAGATACTTTTTGTGGTTGGTATGTGGTAAGAACCGCTCAGATGATCTTAAGGACTTAATCCTGTGATGACCTCCTATTGCAAAACAGTACAGCCACAAGTCTATAATGGTGTCGACCTGGCTAAATAATTTATATCCATCAGTACGAGTTACGCCGGTAGATGAGCTCGCGACACCGGAAGCCTCTGTGCGAAGGGTTTCGGAGCGCGCGATGCCGTGTGAGGCGCAAGGGGTGCAGGTGAGTGGTTGTCGGGTCCCACGGGAGCGAAACCACTACTCAGGCGAAACCTCAGCGGGTGTAACAAATACTGAAGGATGCCTTGTAAAGGCCTTGTGATAATCTCCCCTTGATTCACATGTCTACGGAAACGTGTGTACATATCAAGCTGATTATCTCTTGTGGGTAAAGATGTACAATCTCTGCAGAGAATAAAAGCGTTTTGAGACGGTAGTGCCTACGGTCAAGGGCGGGCAAAGGAACTTACAAGATATAGTTCTATTTCAAAAACTTTTGTGGTTGGAACGAAAAATGTGCGGGGCTCACCTAGCCTTGATTTGGATTTTCCTGGGTATTCTTACCCAGCGTTGGTAATAGGTGGGTATGACCACCAACAAAATATAAGCATGAAGGTGGAGGTAGCCTCTGCTTTTATTAATTATTGCACAATTAATCTCTTTAAAAATGCAATTTGGTCCAAATGCTAAATGATAGGATTTTCTAATATTTGTATTTACAAATGCTGCTTTACGCAAATAAAAGAACCCGAGCCATCCTTGTTACACCTTGCATGTATATTATTACATCTGTGTGTGTTGGCTCGCGAGCACGGTAGTTGTGCTCATCCTCGCTCTTTTCCCCAAACCCTCGTAAACAGAACCTGGAGTCATCAATCGCATCAAGGATCCAAGTCCAAGACTGGGAATGTTGAAGCGTAGTTTAGTCCTTAGTTGTTCTAGTCTCACCCCAGTCTAGCTGACTCCGTCGGTTCTTGTGTACCTTCTATATTGTCTGAAGTTTTCGGATGATATCGGGCGTACACGGGTTCCCCAGTCACTTGCCTGCGGTAAGATGTGCCCTCACCCCTTTGCTTCCGTTGTTGCTTCCGCTATCTTTTGTAATGTACTCATTTGGCCTGTCCGGCCCTTATTGTAAAAAAATTGGCCCGAAGCGGTCTATGTAAACTCTGATGTGCAAATTAATGAATGAAATAAGTTTGCGCCATGTATGGTTTGATTCAGCAATGTGCCTGTGGAGTGCTAGCTACTGATCCAGGGAATAGCACAGTGATTTCACAGAGGATTTGGATTTACAAAATCCGGGTCCGACAGCGTATGAGCAGGACCATCATTTCAAATGCCCGTTGCATGTTGTCAAATGCAGGTTTGCATATGTGTTTTTGGGCTTAAGTCACTTCCACTGCTTGCTATCTTATTAATCGATCACCCTCTATTGCAATTGAAAAGAAGACTCCAATTGAGCTATGATCTGATTTCCCAGCAAATTATTCAGAATTGATAGTTTTTTGTTGTACTGCTTATGCACATGTTGATAATAGAAAATTAGAGTCTAGAGCTGTTAAGTGTATCTTTCTTGACTATAAATCTGGTGTTAAAGGATATAAGTTGTGGAATCCCAAAACAAATAGGGTTGTGATTAGCGAAAATATTATCTTTGATGAATCTGCTATGCTTCATGATAAACTGCCTACTAATGTTCCTATTGAGAGTGAGAGGAATTCAAGTGTTCAGGTGAAGCACTTTGTTGGTTCAGGTAACATATCAGATAAGGAAAGTATTATTGTTCATGATGCACCTATTGTTGAGGATCCTTCTATTGTTGAGCAGCCACCACAACGGTCTATCGCAGTAGACAGACCTAGGAGGGAGATTAATCCATTCAAGAGGTTGATTGAAGAAGCTAATAGTGTTTCTTATGCTTTGAGTGTGGTAGAAAAAATTGAAGGTAATACAAATCTTTCATCATGCTCTAAGGTTATTAACTCCACTGTTTGTAATAAGTGGATAACTGCTATGCATGATGAGATGGAGTCACTTGAAAAGAATGACACTTAGAAATTAGTAAAGTTACCAAACTATAAGCCCATCCATTGCAAGTGGGTTTTCAAGAAAAAAAGAATGTATTTCTCCAAATAATGAGACAAGATATAAAGCATGGTTAGTTGCCAAAGGTTATAACTAGATTCTAGGTATTAATTTTAATGAGGTTTTTCCCCCTATTATTAAACATAGCTCAATTCGCACTTTGCTCAGTATAGTTGCTATGCATGATTATGATGTTAAAACTGTATTTTTACACGAGGAGTTAGAAGAAGATATCTATATAGATCAACCTGAAGGTTTCATTGTTCCTGAAAAAGATAACCTTGTTTGTAAGTTAAAGAAGTCTCTTTATGGATTGAAACAACCTCCTAGGCAGTGGTATACGAGATTTGACTTATTCATGCTTTCTCAAGATTTTAAAAGGTTTGATTATGACAACTGTGTTTATTTTAAAATTATCAATAGTTATGACAGCTGTGTTTATTTGAAAATTAGCAATGGTTTAACTATATATTTGCTTCTATATGTTGATGACATGCTGATTGCAGCAAAAGATAAAATAGAGATAACAAAGTTAAAGACGCAATTGAGTGGTGAATTTGAGATGAAGGATTTAGGTGCAGCAAAGAAAATTCTTGGCATGGAGATATCCAGAGACAGGTCCTCTGGATAATTATGCCTAACTCAGAAAGGGTATATTGATAAGGTCCTTCGTCGCTTTAATATGCATGAGGTTAAACCAGTGAGTACTCCATTAGCTGCACATTTCAGATTATCTTCAACTATATATCCACAGTCAAATGATGATGTTGAGTACATGTCTAGCGTTCCATATTCTAGTGTAGTTGGTTCTCTTATGTATGTCATGGTATGTTCTCGTTCTGATTTATCACATGCGCTAAATGTTGTTAGTAAATTCATGACTAATCTTTGTAAAGAGCATTGGAAAGCAGTTCAGTGAATTTTCAGATACTTGCGTGGTACATCTAATACTTGTTTACCGTTTGAAAAATCTAGAGATGGACTTATTGGTTATGTGGATTCTGATTATGCTGATGATTTGGATAAGAGGGTGTCACTTACAGGTTATATGTTCACCATTGGTGGTTGTGCTGTGAGTTGGAAAGTAAGTTTGTAGGTACTATAGCTTTATCTACCACTGAAGCAGAGTATATAGCTATTTTTGAAGCATGCAAAGAAGCTACATGATTGAAGGGTTTATACACCAAGCTTTTGTGTAGATACTTCTTGCATTACTATGTTTTGCGATAGTCAAAATGCTATATGTTTTACAAAAGATCAGATGTTTCATGAAAGAACAAAGCACATTGATGTCAGATATCATTATATTCGAGATGTCATTGCTCAAGGTAATGTTAATGTATGCAAGATAAGTACTCAAGATAAATTTTGTTGATATGATGACAAAGCCAGTTCCAGTTATTAAGTTTGAGCTTTTTCTAAAGTTTGGTTGGTGTTAAAGTTTAGTCCAAGAGATTTTTTACGCACGGTGGTTATTTATTGTTGAAGAAGTTTTTTTCCCACATGCTATAAGGAGAGAATTCGTCTCAAGGTGGAGATTGTTGATATGCGATCCGAATTCTAAAGAGGCCAAGGTCCGGAGACACGGAGCGTCGATAGAACTGACCCATACGGAGGCCCACGACATAGTCCGGGGCGGAGTCCCCAGCATGCATTCTTCTTCTTTTTCGGATTTATTTCCGTCTTCGACTCGAGTCAGTTTTATACCAACATTTATACCATTTGTAAGCCGCACGAGAAGAGTTGACGACTCATTAAAATTTCTGCGTTTTGTAAACATTTTTTTTTATATAGTGAAGATCGCCGTCGTGCACCTGTGATTTTTTTTTCCAAAAGAATTTTTCACGTAAAAATCGGTCTATCTGTTCTTGATCTACTTTATTATTTACCTATCGATTTCTAGCACTGACCACTGAATGCAAAATAATCCTTTGTGATTCAAAAGGTTAGTTACGTAATATCATATTAGGTGTTTCGTCATGGTATTGAAACTGTGATTTCGGGTTGCGAAAAGGAAGTATATTCCTCTGTGATTCAGTGGCGAGATTTTAAGTCACCTTATGGGTCCCCCATGCTGCTTAAGAGCCGGCATCTTAATATTCTGGAAAAAAGAGAGAGATGAGGAATCAGACAGGTACTCTGAAATTTTAGTATTCACAATTTTTTCTCAAGTCTTGAAAAATAAAATCGAACTACAAATAAGAAAACAATGATCCATGAGGTAGTAGTATTTTTGTTTAGACCCTAGAGATACTGGTTTCGATTCAGTTTGCTTGCCAGGTTCTATTTTAGCGCTTGCTCTTTTTTGGGAATGAGAGTGATGTAGGCGTTGTTCAACGCATGAAAGCTTGCGTTGTTTGGGTTGAATAACGCCTCAATTGCAGAAGAACGTAGTCGGGATCCGGAGCTTAATTTCTCAGTGGGCAAGGCTTTTGACGACTGCCCAGACCTCCTGCATTTTGATATTGCCAAAAGCGCTTTTGCCCCCAGCTCTGCAATCCCTTGCCTGCGTTCCGCAAGAGACAATAATCTAAGCGTCGCAACGGGTCAGTGATGGTAGAGGGACAGACAGACCCAAGCTTCTTCAACGGCTTGCAAAAAGCCCTCTTGATTTGGCCAAAATGATTCAAAATGGAAACGTCGCTTGGACGAGAGGGAGACTGCCGAATCTGTTGCTCTCACAAGTGATGACATGGGTGAAGGAAACCTGCTCTTCAGAAAGAGTTAAAGCCGTTTTCAGATAAAAGAACACGAACGAGTTGCTGCGTTCGGGGCTGGAGCTCACTTTGCTTGGGTAATCGGCCTGCTTGCTTGCGTCGTGGTGCACGCACCTCACCTCAATTTTTCTATGATTTTGGTTGCCTTCTTCACGTAGGCCGCCACCGGTACGATGCGGACTATAAATAGTATCGACTGAACTTTAAAGTTATGTACAATGTAAGTAATACTAATTTCTCTACATCATAGTCATATCATATAGATGCTAAATTTGTCTTTTCTCTTCAGTGGTGTTTCACTTTTCCCGTAGGACCCAAAATAAATAGACAAACCGATTCCTCTCCCCACTATGTGTTCTCCCTCTCACGCATCTCTCGCAGAGCCCACCGGAGCTGGCGGATGTGGGGGCGGCGGCGCCATCCGTCAGATTGTTGTACTGACATGTACAAATGTTAATACTAGAGGAATTTGGTCCCAGGCTGCACCGTTTGTATCTCTAATGTCTTTTCGTAACAAAATATATAGTAATTAACCTGAAATAGACCATGGTAATTCCAGGGCATAAATAACTCTCCCAGGCGGCTGAAATGGCAAAATACTGGGACTCTCAACCTGCTTTAAGATGCAGTCAAAATTTGACAAGGGTAAATAGAAGATATAACATTTGTCTATTGCGCATTAGATTGCCTGCTAAAATGACTCACGACCATACTGCCTAAGAGCCAACATAACTCTTCGCGCTGTTCAATTAAGGACACTAACTCTAAAAAACAAATACTAACATAATCATTTGGCCTCAGCAGCAGCCTTATTCGAGCATTCTGATGAGAGATGGCCGGCAATGCCGCATTCATAACATGTCCGCCTCTTCTTTTTCTTTGGATGCACCGTGTTTGTGTCATCACTGGGCTTCTTTCCATCAGAAATGGGTAAGGGTATACTTGAGCCACCATCAGGTTTCTCTTCATCAGAATTAATCTGAGTAGCCTTTTTGTTGGGGCAAGCTGACGAGAGATGACCGGACATGCCACATTCATAGCATTTCCTCCTCTTCTTCGAAGGTGCTGAATTTAATTCATCACCTATTTTGTTTTCCTCAGAAACGATGGAAGGTGCAGACTTTGGTTCATCATCAGGCTCCTTGTTAGAAACAACCTTAGCAGCCTTTTTGTTTGGGCAAGCCGACAAGAGATGACCAGGAACGCCACATTCATAGCATGTCCGCCTCTTCTTCGACGATGCTGTGGCTGAATCGATATTAGCCTTCTTTTCGTCAGATATGACTTCAGAAGCCTTCTTATTAGGGCAAGAAGAAGAGAGATGGCCAGGGGTGCCACATTCATAACATGTACGAATCTTATTCTTCGATGAATCTGAGTTTGCATTGTCATTGAGTATCTGGTTGTCCTTCTTGGGAACAGCACATCTGATTCTGACTGGCCGCCCCTTAATCACCTTCTGGTCAAGCTTCATAGCAACAGCAAGAGATGTGCCATCAGAAAAATCAACATGCGCATAGCCTTTGAAATCACCTGTCTCCTCGTCGGTTCCTAATCAGATTGATGAGATCTTGCAGTCAGAAAAGAACTTCTTCAGGTCATCCTCTGTTATGTCCCATGTTAGGTTTCCAACATACATCCTATTGTATCCCTCTTATCATCTTTGGTGCAAAATCTTCTTTTTCATGGTTAGATCTGTAAGGCTGGATTTTCAAAAAAAATCCTCCCCTGAAATGGTTAACAAAAATGTTATCGCTTACGAATTATGATTAAAACAAAGGTGTAACATTCAGAAGGTGATGCGTTTACATATCTGCACCATCAAGAGCCAATGCCCTTTGTGCGGCGGCGTCAGTCTGGACGAGAAATTAGTCAGGTTTCAACCTCCAAACAAAGGCAATGGCCAAAAGCATGCTGCTAACAATGCATGTGAATGATTTACAATAACAGATCAAGATGTCCTATGGTGGTATCCAGTTGAGTTTGATGGATTACATAAAATTAAATGGAACATAAGAGTTTGCTCAAAAGTTGTACCACAAGAATTGCTACAACATCCATCACAACCAAGCCCATACAGATGAATGGCATAAGAGGATTTGGAAACTAAACCCACAATTTCTACACCAGAACCGTGAACAAGTCAGATTGCCATTTGAATATAATTAGTTTGAATCAAACTCTAGTGCCATGAAAACTTTGCACGTTCAGTGCATTAGAAAAATGTCTTAGGTAATTTGATACACTTGTGAATTTGACATCCCTACAAGGACAGGAATGCTAAACTAAAAGAAAGCAAAACAGATTTAGAAGCAGACCTTAAATGTGAGAATGGCAATACCCTTGAACTTCCCGGTCTCGGGAAAAGTCATGCAGTCCAGTGCAGTGATACTGCCACATCCTTCAAAGAAACTTCTAATGTCATCCTCAGATGAATAGTATGGTATGCCACCAACAAACGCCTTCTTTATACTTTGCTCAATGAAACAAGGATGCAAAACAAGACACAATGTTAACAAGGCCAACATCCTGCAAGCAGTTAAATGACTCAACCCATCCACCACACTCTTTATCAACTCAATGAATTCACCACCAGAAAGCAATCAAATTACACTATTACTTCACAAAGAAAAATAGTTACCTTCCAACATAGCAGACAGAACAGGTGTTTCTTTTTAACGAACAAAAACGGTTGTTTTGTCACAACCAAATCAGATGATCAAGCAGTTTCTTATGTATTGTAGAATTTACACTACTTCAATAAATGGCAAAGCTAAACAATACAAACACGAGTAACCCCTACATTTGTTAATCACCTACACGGCTATACTGTTCTAAGTCACTAACATGCTATGCTACTCTCTCTGATCTTTTAGCAAAAATAGCATCTTAAAACCTCTCCTATTTCCATGGTATATTCGCGCTAATCTAACAAGAAACAAGGTATTCGAGTATGAAGGCACCAATATGGCAATATGTTAAATCCCTAACTCACCAATCTTCTGCCACAATCGGATCATTGGATCCAACTGCAGGACCAGCCACTCCCAACTTCTGTTTCTTCTCCCCCGCCTCCACCTTCACTGTATTTAGACTTTGCTCACTGAAACAAGGACACAAAATATTACATGACTAATGTCAACAAAAGGACCCCAAACAGCTAAATAGCACCACCACTCGCCTCATTAATCGGATGAAGACATCACTAGAAAGCAATCAAATTCAGATACATTCCTCATCAATTAAATGAAAATACCACTTGCAAGCAATCACATTATAGTCTGACTTCACAAAGAAACAAAACCATTGCTTTGATCACAACCAATCAGATGGTCACAATTTCTTATGCACTATAGAATAATGGGTCTACTAATGAATTGCAAAGCTAAACAATCCAAATTACAGTATAATCCCTACACTCTGAAGCACAGACTCTTCAGTTTCTTGCCGTATCTTTGTCGGACACCGTGTCCGACACGGACATGCCACGGACATATGTCGGCGGCATATCAGTCAATTAAACAACAATTTTTAATTTTTAAAATTTCCGACACGTATCCGACACGGCCCAGCCAGCCCACCATAGCCACGTCAGCGCATAACCCTAGCTCCTCTCGATCCCAATCCCCGACCCGCGTGCCTGTTCCTTGCACGCCCTCAGCTCCCTCACGCGCCCCGTCGCTCTGCCAGCTCGCTACGCCTCCTCCCTCTCCGGTGACCAACAGGCAGCAACACGCCGCCTCTCGCTAGCTCCTAGGTTAATGGAATTTTGAATTTCTGATAATGGTACTAATATGAACAATTGAACATATCATGAACTAAGTAAAAGAATAATGAAGAGACGAGTGTTATCTTTGAGAGGTACATAATCCTAGTTTACTTTACACTTTACATTATTTTAGTTTGACACGCATGTAGAAAAATGAAAATAATGCATATGTGTATATTATTCTTATTATTTAAATATATATAGCCGTGTCGCGGTATCGGCATTTGTGGGAAAATGATGAATCCCCATGTCGGTGTCGTGTCGACGTATCCGTATCCGTGTCCGTGCTTGGTAGCCCCTACATTGTTCATCACATCACATAAACGGCTACACTGTTCTAAGCTCACACTATACCAACATGCTATGAGATCATCTCTGAATTCCTTTTTTCGCAACAACGCATTTTAACATCAAATCTCCTATTTCCATGATATATTCGCGCCAATCTAACAAGAAACTAGGTAACCGAGTACAAAATCTCCAATCTGTTAAGCCCTAACTCACCTATCCTCTGCCACGAGGGGATCGTCGGATCCAACTACAGGATCGGCCATTTCCAACTTCTGGTTCTCCGCCTCCATTGCTGCTGCTTCGCGGCGGCTGCGGCTGCGAGGTTTTGGTTGGGAGAAGAAGAGGTGGAGGGCCTGGAGGCCGACACGGCGGTCTTCATTGGGCTGGGGTTCTACGGGCTCAAGTGGGCCTGAAACATGAAAGACTAGTGTCCTGAGCAACAAACCCGGCCCGTAAAGGCCCAATAGGCGATCACTTCCCTAGCTGCCGCCGAAGCCGAACCGGCAAGAGCAGCGAGCAGCACAGCCCTAGCTGAGCCCGACCACCGATCGCGCGTGGAGACGATGGCCGGGAAGGCGGCGGCGGCGGCGGCGGCGAAGTGGGCTGAGGGGTACCCGTGGAAGGACAAGCTGGCCAAGTACAAGGGGGAGCTGACCAAGGGTGTGTGGGGGTACTGGGAGCTCGGCGCCTGGAAGCCCCTCGGCCTCAGCGCCCGCAAGCGCGCCCGCCTCCGCAAGGAGGTCCTCCTCGCCGGCGAGGACTGGACCTACGACCCTCCCCGTGGCGAGATGCGCACCAAGCGCAAGGGACACAAGTGCGACCGCATCGCCGCCGAGAAGTAAGCGCCGCGCATTTCTTGGCTCTCCCTTCGATGTGCCTCCTTGCTTCATGTTTGATTCGTTTTTCAGGCGAGCGAATACTGTTGAACTGATGAAGAAGATGCCCCAGATGCTCCTCGACTACAAGGTTTGCTTCCTCATCTCATCCTTGTGCTTCTTGTTGTCCCTCCCCATTGTCATCTAGTGTCTAGTGTTTACACACTGACATTCTATTAGTAATCCTCGTGTATAGACATGCCATTTCCCAGCTGATATCAGTAGTTTAGACGTATTGTTTTGAATGTCAGTGTTTATTGCTCGACGTAAATCGGTATTATTTAACATTTTTTTTCTTTGTCTAAAGCTGGCACTAACACCCTCTCGGTGTCAGCCTTAATCACACTACTGTAAACCAATCCCTTGGGGTTCTTCTGTCTAGGGTCTGTTTGTTTAAGCTTAGGCTTTTTAGTTTATAGCTTAAAGTCAATTTTTTAGCTTAATCAGCTTATAAGCCGCTTAACTTTTAAACCAAGCTTTGGTGTTTGGTAATTTGGTTTTTTATAGAATGTTGGCTTATTGAGTTGTGTGTGAAGGATAAAAAGTCTGAATTGCTCTTTAGGGTTTAAAGAACCTTTTTTAAGTATGTGTTTAAACTTATTTTTGCATGAAATTTGTAAATATGATGATACGCATAAGTATACATATGAAACAAAATAGATTTCGCAATGTCTAACGAATTTCTATTATATAAAGGAAATTTGAAACAATAATGCTTGAGCAGCTCAGCTATCGAACAATGAAACTTGTGCCATTCATAAAATTTCATGCATATAGAGAATCAGCAGCTCTTGAACTTGACATTGACAAGAATGAATATCTATACAACTCAATTTGCACCTGATCATACAAGAACCTGAATTTATAGACTGCCATCAGCTTTAAACTACATGCCAAATCAAAGCACAATTGATCACTGCCGAAGTCTCACACAAGTATGCTAATCCGGCAAACATAACTGCTTTACATTACATTCAGTTCTTTGGCCAATTTTACAGGGTACTACTTAATTGGATGTTGGATCTGCCCTTTGCATCTTTGTTTATTGCCTGTAAAATCAAACAATGGCTTACAAATTTCAGTTCAAGAACCCAACAAGCCATAGGTTACTCCATGGATAAATAACACTGAATGAAAGTGCAGTGCAAGAATAATTTCAGGTTATTTAAATTAATTTAGATATTTACCAGGTTATCAAAGGTTACAAGCAAGACAAGAGCCAAATATTAGTGCACACATATTTTGCAGGTGCCACAAGCTTTTCAGAGACAACAAACAAAACAAGCAGCTGGCTTTGTGTCTCAATAGTCCATACATCAAAACAGTGTCAACTATAAAATATGTCTACTTAATATCACATTGTAGTTATTGAAAAATGAGACAGATTGCTACAGATATCTTCCAATAAGTAACAACATCCACCTAAAATTGGGATTAGTAAATAGTAACCCACCTAGAAGAATAAAGAAGGGGAAAATAGTCCACAAACAGTACTGTTAAGCAGGCATCCAAAGGGAGAGGGAACCATACAAAAATCTATTAACGTTCAGTATACACAAAAAAAAACATGGGTACATACAAACAGCCGTGAATTGAAACTTCATTATCTGTCGATTATCTGCAAATTTTACATAGATGGATCTCTGTACAAACAAGCGTTCATATAGAACCAGAGATGAAGTAGCATATGTCACTCATGTAAGCTCAAAATTACATATCAAAACTAATTATTACAACATTTGGAGAGGAGTTACCTTGGCGTCGCTGATCCGGGACGGGAAAGGGAGGTGGCCATAGTGACGACCGGGACCAGTAGGAGGCAGAGGCAGCGGTGTTGGGACTGAGGTATTGGCGGCGTGGATCTTGAAGAGGTCAAGGATGGATGTGTCGGTGGTGACCTGGGAATGGGGACGGCAGCGAACTGGAGGCTTGGGCCGGTGGACTTCGGATCTGTCGAGCGGTGGCGACAGGATAACGCGACGGCATTGTCCTTCCTCGGTCACTCCGGACTGGCAGGGAGGCGGAGGAGAGGGTCGGCTACGGCGGCGCTACTCGGGTCTAGGCGGTTGGGGGAGGAGGCCGAGCGCGCTGGCCTGCGCGGCTCGGGTCCGAGGAACCGGGGAGGGGGGGAGGAGAAAGGAAGATTAAAAAAAGGATTTGCATTTATATACAATTGGCATTTTGTGGTTAATTTCAGCGAACTTCAGTGGCAAAAGGTTATTCCATTCCGCAAAAGACAAAAAAAACCTCTCTCTCATGGCTTATGGCTTTTAGGTTTAAAATGACTTAAGTTTTTTATAAGCTAGATGAAAAAGTCACCCATTTATTTAGGCTTAGACTTTTTTGCTTTTAAACTAAAGAAAAAGTATAAACAAACAGGACCCTAGTAGTAGATATGAGCTGGTGGAGAAAGCATGGGCATACAGGACCCTAGTTGTTGATATGAGCTGGTGGAGAAAGCATGGGCATTCATAGTTAGTTTACTCTACTACATGCCATCTGTTTAAGAGCGTGTTAGGTCCTGTTTGGCTTATATCAGGGCCTATTTCGCGGTTTTCGCCTGCTTTTTTATCCGTAACTTCTCATATAATTACAAGATGGTGTTTGGTTCTAACATATGCCCTCTATTTGAGATCCTATTAAGTCTGGTTTTCCTTATATCAGGGCCTGTTTGGCCCAGTTTGGATTCTCAATTTATCATATGAGCACAAGTTGTCTGGTTGTAATTTATAACAGTGAATGAAATAAAATCTAGAGGTTTTGTAATATTTTGGTTCAACAACTAGCTTATGCTGGCATAATGGAAACATAGGTAGTGCTGTTAACTAGGAATTTTTGTGCTTGATTGGTTGTAAGCATAGCCATATTTGGGGTCATGACCACCTTGTATAGATAAGCCCAAGGTTATTAAGTTGGCAAGTCGACACTACCCTCCTAGTGACTGGCTTGCCGACTAGTCGACAGGTACCATTCATATGACATGAATAATGAGCAACATAACAAGCACGACATAGCCAACATAAGTCCATGACAATAAAATAAGTCCACAACCTTAAGAGTCTAATGACATAACATAAATCCACAACAATAACATGTCCAACTCTCTCATCTTTCAAAAGTCATCCATCTCGAACTCATCTAAATTAGTAGTAGCATCCATGTTCTTTCTATCACCATCTTCGATTGTTGTCACACTCACATGTTGGCTGTCCCAGAACTTGGTTGCATAACAGAGGCTTGAGATTCCTTGTCGGTTGTTGTCACACTCACATCTTTATCTTCTCCTTCATCATCATAATCTAGAAAGAGTGGTCTGCCCTTTTTGTACTTCCACAAAGCCTCTCGCATCTCTTTCATGATTGTTGTTGTAGTCTTGGCACATTTTTGAACATCTCCAAACCCACCCGCAAGATGCTCCTTAAACATTTTGATTCCTCCCGATACCTTCCGGTCACAAAGCGAACATTGAACCAAATCTCGGTTGCCAATAACTGGCCAAAAACCATACTTCCATCCCGAATCATTAGACTTTGATCAGAGTGGACAGAGGAGCGTGGAGGCGACGAGGCGGAGCACGCACATGTCGGCAGTGACGGGGAGCTCGTTGGGGTTGTGCTCCCAGAGTTGTGCCGCCACCTCCGCGGATGAGAGCCCCCACGCGGTGGAGACGGCGAGGCACGCCTCACCCTCCTAGACGGTGCGTGCCCACGCTGGGAACTCCTGGTTGACCTCACCCATCCTCAGAAGAAGGCGCATGGCGGAGTTGTTGCTGGCGCCAGCGCCACAGGGGCTGTCGGCGGCCATGGCGTGGAGGGAGGGGCCAATAGAGGCGGTGGCCGACGGGGCGGGAGTGGTTGGTGGTGGCCTCCTCGGAGGCATAGGCGGTAGGCCGAGGCAGAGGGAGCGGGCGGAGCCGGGAGACCGGCGACCCCCAGTGACCCTTGCTCCGGCGCCGACCCCGGCGTGCCCACTCACCCGCCCCTCCCCCACCCCCATGCGGCTTCCGGTTTCACCTCGCGCGCTAGCTTCACCCCCTCTCGCCCCCCCCGTGGTGGCGCCCATCGCCGGCCATCGTTGTCGCGCCCCCTCGGACCCAGTCGTTCACAGCAGGAGGGCTGCCCCCTGGAGAGATGGAGTGGTGACCAAGGGAGGCGGTGGCGGCGGTCGGAGGCGGCGGGATCTGGTGGCCGGCGGCGAGAAAAGGAGAGGGGAAGAACGAAAAGAAGAAAGAGAGAGGTGATTTGTCTGCTAAGGTGGCAAAGTACGGTGATGTGGGTGCTAACGTGGATGCCACGTCAGCGAAACCGGAGTGGTTTAGGGTGGAAGGGGGTAAAGTGAACGGTTTTGAGTGTTGGAGGTTGGCTCGTGTCCGGTTTTGTAGTTTATGGTTGATTTTTGAACTTTTCGAAGAGTTCAGGGTTGTAAAAATAGACTTTTTCCTATTATAAAATTACAAGAGTTTATACTGTAGGTTTTGTGCAACAATTACTAAGACACAATATAGGCCCAGCCCAATAAGCCAGCTTATAATATAAGCATAAACTATTCCGATCAGACCGCTAGAATGGTGATGGAGCACGGAAAATAAATATCTGCACCCATAATGAAACTTCTGGATAATTACTCACCACTTTTTATCTTATCATGCATAAATTAGTAATGGCTCAATTTGAGAAATCTGTTCTTTCCAAAATTACGCTGCTAGTTTCAGTTGAGCTGTTATCAAACTGCTGCATACCTCGTTCGTGCAAGACCAAATGTCGTGGTGGGCATGCCTTGAAAGAAAATATCTGACCGACTCTTCTTTGTCTGTGTGTGCTTGAATTTTTGCCACTTCAGAAACGTAGATGGGAGAAAAAGATGAAAGAGGAGGAGAGTGCAAAGAGCTGAGATCAAGCAGCTCATTAAGGAAATAAGGATGCTGCACTTCCTAAATAAGGTTGAGATTTGATGTAGCAGGTTCTTGACTGGACTGTGATATATCCTTTTCCCCCGTTGCTGGTTTCCAGCTTTCCTGTCGCCTATCGCGGTTTGGAATGCAGATATTTGATTATATAATTCCCAACATTTTGTTCATTGGGTCATGATTGTAGCCAGGCCCAACCTCTGTTGAAACAGATCAATTATGTGTACACCTTTGCTAATCTGTGCCACTGTCCAGTGCTGGATACATCTTCCCTTTTGATGATATGCTGCTATGCATGCTGCTGGCCTGGTACAATAACAAAGCTAGGGGTAGGAACACACGGCACGACGACACTTGACACGTTTTTGGCTTATCTTGGAAAGGAGATGAGATGGAGGATACCTGTGCAAGTGGCAAATTAAAGGCAGGAGCTCGCTTGTATCAGCTCGTTTTTGGCCTGGCTTTCCAGGGACCAAAAGGCCAGTGGCCATCTCGGCTCGCCAAGCTCATGCACGCACGCCTTTGTATTGATCTGTAAGTAAGATACTGCTTTAGTTTGTGCAGGACAACTGGGCTCTATCTATGTATAGTGGAGTAGATTGCGCATCTGCAGGTATAGTGCCTCTGTTAATTATTTGAGGATCAACCAGCTTGATGATAGTGCTGCACTGTTTTCTAAGCTTGCTGACGCAAGTGTAAAGTGTAGAAGTCGATGATCTTCTTGATAAGATAAAAAGTTGAATAAATCATCCTTAACCTCACACATGAGAATAGGTAGTATATATTATCGTGCTATGCATTATTATTAAGGTGCGATTCCAACCGTACGTTTCACCTAATGTGCACTGCCACATCAGTTATCCTATCCTATCAGTTCACCTTTCCTGGGATGAATGATGAACAGGCCCTACTTTACTGTGGCCAGAGATAGACACATTGATAGTACTATTATTTTCTCAACATTGTCATATTAGCCCTTCACATAATTAATCTGGGCCCCTTTAATTTACGCCCTCATTTTTTTATATAGAGAATTTACACCCTCGTTCGGAATGGAGGAAAAGCAATAGGAGCCAAACTCTGTTTCCTGTAAAATTATTACGGAGTTCTTGTGTTCCAACCAAAACAAATCTTCCTACTGAACTCTTTGTATTTTTGTCCTGTTTTAATCCATCATCGTGAGTTTGGGTCTCATTTTTGCCCTTCTATTTTGAAATTCAATCACAGCAACTGTGAACAAACAATGTTAATTTTAAGCTGATTTTCCTTCAGGCATGGGATTAATTAAGTAGGATACTAATCCAAAGCAAGATGGTTTGAAATGGATAACGGGGTATACTTTTTTGTGTGTGTGTGTGTGTGATAATGTTGGGTGGATACCACTAATAGCATGGTTGAGTGGTAGACCACCACGGCGACTACTTTTCTATTGTTGTATGTATTTTCCCCTATATTATTAATGTAATTATATACAGTAGTATCATTTTTCTACTGTTGTTAAAAAAAGGAAAATGCATATCACTTTCAATATACCACTTAGACGAACATATCATATATATATTTTTTCAGTATACTTAAATATCAATTATAAAATACGACTTGATTGAAAAAAAAAATCATGAAAGCTCCTTTTTTTCTATATACCTTTTTTCATATATAAAAGAAGTATATACACAAATTTTGCTATAAAACGTGGACTTTAATGAATTTAATGAATTTTTTCATAGAACTCATTTTGAGATATATTATAATCATTATTGAGTATGCTAAAATTGATAAAGATATATCATCATGCGATTTAAGTGGTATAAAGAAGTGAAAATATGTATTCTCTCGAGAGTACCATACCTTTTTCCTAGAAGACTAGGCGTAGAGACAGATCAATCGATCTTAAAACATGTGCAGTTACTAATGGGTTAGCGAGCGAGTGCGGGCCAATAATGAAGCTGATGGATGGAGGGGAAATTATTTCAGCTGCGGGCCGCCGGAATCACAAGCACCACCGCTGCTGCATGCCGTGTACTGTGCGCTAGCTTTGCTGCTGCTGGGAGAGAGAGAGAGAGAGAGAGAGTAAAGCACGAGCACGAGCACGAGCACGACAAGAAAAAAAAAGGGTGGAGATGGTGCGATAGGCACGCAGGGATCGCTCGCTCGCTCGTCCTTGCAATGATCGATATCCATGGATCCACCACTGACATCACCAAGCACTAACACGGCACTAGCTAGCTAGCTAGCTAGCTATTAGCCAGCTGCTACCACTCGATCACCTTGATATCCATCCAGCACCAAGGCCTCCTCTCCATGTGTCCATGTCCTCCACCTGCCCTGCCCTGCCCTGCCCAGTTCTATATATAACCCAAGTGCTCGGTGCAGAGGCTACAATAGCTAGTATCTGAGCAATTACTAGTTGGTGTGCACACAGATATATACAACTATAAGAGAAAGTGTCCATTGATTTCCCCTTCTTCTTCGATACATCGGCTGGGCCGGCCTTCTTCTGAGAGGGTACGTACGTACCGTGCGCCTGTCTGTCTGAACTGATCGATGGTGGTCAAGGCGAAGAAGATCGCCGCGGCGGCGGAGAAGAGAGGAGTAGTTGAGGAGGAGGAGACCATGTGTTGTAACGACGACAGTACTGGTGGTGGTGGCGGTGGCGGTGGGATGAGGAAGGGGCCGTGGACGGAGCAGGAGGACGTCCAACTGGTATGGTTCGTGCGCTTGTTCGGGGAACGTCGTTGGGATCTCTTAGCAAAGGTCTCAGGTTTGCGCGGTGGCGGGTGACCTAGATCGAGCAAAAGCAGCATGCATCACACACCATATATATGTGCATGTAGATATTCCCCATAGCTATGTCTTTCAATTCAATTCAGTTCAGTTACGTATCAGTTGATTTCTTATTCATATTTTCGTGGCTAGGTAGATGCATATGCATATGTAGTGCCGTAGTGGTGGTAGCTTAGCTAGCTAGCTAGTTCATGGAGATGGAGGTGGGGGATATGATCGATATATATGCATATACATACTATATATATATGGTGGTGTTGCATACATGCTGCGCTAGCTCGCATCAGGAGACATGCATGAGGACGGGCAGTGAGGTGCTAACCAATCTCTTCCTCTTCCTCTTCTCCCTGTCTCTGTGTGCGCGTCCGGCACATGTTTCGGTTCTGGCTTTGGTGGTTTGCAGGTCTCAAGCGCACCGGCAAGAGCTGCCGCCTCCGGTGGGTCAACTACCTCCACCCCAGCCTCAAGCGCGGCCGCATCACCGCCGAAGAGGAGCGCCTCATCCTCCAGCTCCACGCCCAGTGGGGCAGCAGGTGGTCGCGGATCGCCAGGAAGCTACCCGGCCGCACCGACAACGAGATCAAGAACTACTGGAGGACGCACATGAGGAAGAAGGCGCAGGAGGAGAAGAAGAAGAGGGCCGCCGCCTCAGCCTCGCCGTCCTCCTCCTCCTCCTCGTCCACGACGACGTCCTGCTCGGCCTCCCTGAACAACGGGACGTCATCGACATCTTCGGCGGTGACCGAAGCACTAGTGCAAGAAACCAGCAGCGGGGACGAGGCCGAGGAGGCCACCACGGCAGCGAGCCAGCAGCAGCAGCCTCGAGATCAGCAGGAGCACTACTACATCATGGACCAGCTGTGGAACGAGATCGCGGCGGCCGAGGCGGCGACCAGCTACGCGGAGGGCTGGGGAGCTGGTCACGTCGTCGCCGCGGAGCCGGCGTCGTCGATGCCGTCGCCGGTGTGGGAGTTCAGCGCGGATTTTTCGCTGTGGAGGATCGATGACGAAGAGTACTACAAGAAGATGCTTGATGCCTCATGATGCATATCTTCTACTCGTGTATGCCTTATTACTGCTATTAGCTTAATTAGCTGTCTCTGAATTGAAAGGCTTATATGCCTTTCATTTGCATATCATATCATACATATCCTTGCATCTGTCCACTGTAATTATACGTTGATCATGCATGGTACCTAGCTAGTTTGCTCGATAGTCAGATTAAGTCGGCCTGATCATCTTGTGCAAATTAAGTAACGGATTTGCTATTTTTAAGTCGATTGAAATTTTTCTTAAGTTCAAGTCAACTGTTGTGGCCGTTGAATTTTGATCTAATGGATAAAAAATATGACTTTTGCTTAAGATAATTTCAGTCCCTTACTAATAGAGAACCTCATTAAGTAATCCATGTGTACGTGATCAGATTCAGAATGGCTATGAGATTAGTGCCATCTGCTAGCTGCATGCCTTGTGTACATGTAAGGATGATCGGAGTAATATATATATATTGCTTTCTGAAGAGTTGCATTAATTGTACCCCGTCTCTTAATATCGCGCGTATAGCTTGTGACTCACTTGCATATATAGCACCATGGTATGGCATGGCAAAATTCTAGCAAAGCAAAAAAGGAAAAAGAAAAAGAAAAAGAGAGAGAGATTTGATGCAACTCGATCGATCTTTAATCTGTGGATATATATATGGCTGTACACAGATTGAAGATATTTGGGCAAATAATGGTGCAAGGGAAAAAAATGCTTCAACTAATGATCCACTAGAAATTCACAAACTTCATTATATATATGTATGTAAATGATGAGCTAATTAGAGCGCTGTGCAGTAATAACCACATGCATGTCCTTTTGAGATCTTATGGCAGAACACAAAATAAGTACTCTAGTAGTACACCACCATGCATCAGAGAGGTGTCATGTGGAATTTTGGTTCTCTCCCTAGCTAGAAATATATATGAAGAATAAAATTAAACAAATTCAGGCGTATGTACGCAAATAGAGAATCTGCACCAGAAAACATATATTCCAGAAAGATACCAGGAGCACGCACGCATCCCCAGGCCAGCAAGGCAAAGTCGACAATGCAAGTAACCCTCACGCAAGAGATGCTCAGATATATATCACGCAAGAGGGCCAGCCCAGCCCAGCTGCAGGGAATGACACTAGAAGATTTTCCATTCCATTCCATTTTGCATTATATTATAGTGCATGGCTTTGCGATAAGCTAGCTAGGGACGAGCTAGTTGAATAAAAATGGTGGTGGAAATTAAGGTGGCGATAGGGATCTTATAGCTAGCTAGCTCACACTTACCTTTAATTTCTTCCTTCCTTTCTGCCATTGCTTTGGTCCTAACTCTGATTAACCTAGCATTATCTCCGGCCGTGATTTGTTTAATTTACACCCACTAGTGGTTCACCACAGCCTTTAATTGGTGTGTGTTGGTGGATGGTGTGGTGTCCTCTTACTCTTAGTGTGCGAGTAACCCCACACAAGATGCATGAGCTCCGTTAAATTTGTTCCCCACTGTCCAATATATTGCGCCTCTTGGTGCTCCTTTACTCATGCCCAAGTATTTGGGATTGTGAGAGATGAGCAATAGTCAAAAAGGTTGTTACTACTAGCTACTTCTTGGGAATACAGGAAGATGCATGGGCTGATCTTTTGTGAACATATACATGTATTATGAATTAGATAGTATAACACACCAACTCAACACGGATCCCAGAATACCACTAAACTAACATAGCTATCAATTTTAACAACAATTAACACTAAATTACAGCAAGCATATCAAAGATAAAAAACATGTCCACATGTCACAATAACGCAAGTGCAATGATATGGCAGTTATGGATAATTAATTCTTAGCAAGTATGACAAGATAATAAGTAAATATCAACACAAAACCAATTCAATTAAGTCTATTAAATGAATAATAAACTTCGACCAATCAACTAAGGCTAAGCTATAATATCCTATCCTAATCATAATTCATCACTCTAGTAAGCTGTCTCATTATCAATAGTTCTTGTAATTGAGTTAATGTCGTGATTCCAAGTGTGTGCTAGCCCTTCCCATGAGCAACGTCGTCAACGGTCACCTAAAACAACAATAGAGCAAGGGTGAGTCCACGACTCAGTAAGCACAATAATAAAACAATGAGCAATGCTTAATCAATGGTAAAAAATATCATCATCAACATCATTCGTTTCTCTTTCCTTTATTCTCATACTCAATCATTCAATTCTATTTTCATGTTGTGCATCCATATACTACATGTCCACATGTACTTATTTTGCGTATATCGGTATAGCGTGAGTGAACACTCGCAACAATGTTCACTCTCAAGCCCATCCTCCTCAAGGATCAGGAACCTCCTCTACCCCCATGGAGTTGTGATCACCTTCTCATATGCAATGATGTTTATGAAGGCACAATTATTCATAGATTCATCATTATTAACATTATCCAATATTCTTATATCCATCAATACGAATAAAATAATGACCATTCACATTGCTTGCAATTAAATAAAGTAAAAGCACAAACAATATAATGGTAATGGGTAGTAAAAAATACAGTGATCCACCAATGAATATTGTCTACCATGCACTTGCACTACTACAGAAAAGCTTATCACAGACGGTTTTTGAACCGTCTGAAATTTTATGTCTGTGATAATAGGCGGTTATCGCAGACGGTTGAAAAACCGTCTGTCATAAGTCTTATCACAGACGGTTCGTGATAACAGGCGGTTATCGCAGACGGTTGAAAAACCGTCTGTGATACTAAAGAATCACAGACGGTTCGTGGTTGTAACCGTCTGTGATAAGTCTTTAGACCTAATTAATTTTTATCGTATTTTCAGCTAGTCTCAGGAATTGCTAGCCATGCCCTCTGAAAACTAGCAAGCAGAAACATATCACAGATAATTGTTGACAACTCAAAGTGATCATTTAACTCAAAATCAATTACAAAAGAATGTTTCAAGTATATATTATCGCTAGAGTTACAAATTGAATTACAACCAGTCAAAGTGAATTACAATATTGAATCAATTGTTTCGAGGTCGTTCATCGGTGTCGACGGCGTGAAACTCTCCGGTGGTGTTAACTATGTCCGCCTTGATGAAGCCGCAGAGCTCCCCTTGAACGTGCGTGACCTGGTCCATCTCGAGTGCATTTAACTCTATGTTCAAGCCACATCGCTAGCGAGAGTAAAGTAGTAAGCACATATATTTAAATTTATAATTAGGAAATAATTATTACGAGATTGACAAACCTGGGGATCGTGCATCCTAGAAGCAATCAATAGCTGCATATGATGGCATACGTAGAATGCGCATAGGTGATCTCGTTTTCTTGGCAGATCGCAAAAATAGAATTACATATATATGTACAGTCAGTTCGAGACGCAATATTACAGAGTATGATATATGATTATTGTGTTGTAGCGCGTACCGGAAATCGCATCATGTGAGTCAGTGTGGCGCTTGTTCCCTTGTATAAACCTCTCTCGGCAACATAGCCGATGAACGCCCTACATGATTCAAAAAAGTTGTCCTCGTCCATTTCAAACGAAGGAAGACTACAATAGAGTTATGTGCGAAGGAAATGAACATACATGTCGAATATTCCTTTAAGAAGGGTGAAGTCATGATTTTTGTTGAGTAGAGAATCAATGTACAATACCATGTTCCTCTTTGGCATAAGAATCAGAAGAATCCAGTGGAACCTACTCGTGTATGTCGCTATAGTCATAAACCTATGTTGAAACGTAATTTGTATAGCAAATATTGAAGTACTTACTTCTGGTTGTAGGGCACCATTATGTAGTCCTTGTCGTCTAGAGCAAGCAATCCCATTTTTATGTAATTCTTGACGTAGGATGCGTCTTGGTTGATTGTTTGCTCAGAGACCACGTGTGGGTCGATGAAACCCACCGGTTCTTTGATTCGACGGGCACATTTCATAATGTATCTGTACATAAGCAATGAGTTATGATATTTATCGGTATCACGTGAGTGTAGAAATTGATTGTACACACTTACAGTGTCCAGCATCGTAGAAGTGAGGCGTCGAGGGCAACTAGGTTGTATAGGTCAAATAAGTCTTCGAAGCCCACGACGGCGGCTGCTCGTGGAGAAAATGCTCCCTCCCGTATCTGACGGTGATTCCAGTATGACCCCCCTTCTCTCGGGTCTTGAGCAAGTACCAATCATGCAAAGCTTGACAAGCTACTCCTGAGCTATTTATTTCTGCGTCGGAGACCAACGGACTTCCGATGGAGTATTTCACGGGTTTGGGAGGTGCCTTAATGTTCTTCGATTTCGATTTCTCCTTAACGAGGCGGCTGAGGGACGTCTTCCCGTGAGACGCCTCAGGGACCGATATGGTGACACGCTTGTTTTGTCCCTTCGCCGTCTTCTCAACGGGAAGCGATGTGGTGGCCTTCTGAAGCTTTGGTTGAGGCGGACTCATTGAGGGTCCTATTGGACATGCAGAGTCCTGTCGATATCGCGTCACTGAAGGGTCCAGTGCGATGTCCTTCTTGGGCCACTGGATAAAAGTGTGTGTGGCATCCCCTAGTGTTCTGATTTCTTCATTCGGGGGAATCTCCAGCGGGATGGCCACGAAATTATCATGTACCATGTCCACCTGCACCCTGGCGTAACCCTGCGCCAACTGGGCACCGTGCTGCACTGCCCCTTCCTAGTATGGATACACCATACCCCGCCCAGCCTCAATAGGAATCGACCCAACCATCCTCACTTGGAGCTTGCAGGGCGTCGGGTTCTACAAAACGGTACACAATTAGCTAAGGCGTCCTATAGGTCTATCTTTGGAGCACTCCAGAGATGTACATTATCTCGATGTCGTCGATCGTTAATTGCACGTCGTCATGTCCAGAATTATGTGTGGACGCGACGCTACTCCAATGTCGAGGAGGACTTGCTCCCAAATTAACAGGGGCGGCTTGCGCCTACATGAGTTGATTTACTTGATTCTGCAAGTTTGTTATTTGTTCTTGAAATTTTCCAACAATTATATGTTCCAACCGAGCATTGTACTGGTCCTTGGATCTCTTCCTACTCCTATACGTGTCGGAGTTGTGTGGGAATCCATCCCTCCAAGGTACGTAAACCCCAACGCCTCGCGTGCGACCCGGGTGCTCCTTGTTTCCCGGGTCAGAGACAAGACATCCTTCTCCCTGTCTACTTCGAAGGAACCTTGGGAAGATGCGGAAGTCAATGCTTCCTGCAAGAGGACATCATGATATTGTAGACACCATGAAGTTATGGACTTATTAACAATTAAGTGGTTCGAGAAATTTACCAGGCGTTGAGACACTGCCTCGTCTGCCGAGTTTGTGAAAGAGATGCTGCCCGAAGATGTGGCTGATGCCCTTGCTCTTAACCAGGCTCGAGCGCGCTCATCTGAGATCTCAGGAAACGGTCGTGCATCAGTCTCGTACTCCGCCGCCCACTGTGTGGCTTTACCCGCGTACCCAGAGGTGCCGAGTCTGTGGGGGTTAGTGTTTTGTGCCTGGATAGCTCTGTGCGCTGCACTTTGCTCCTGAAATTCGGTCGTCGTCTTCATCTGCACGAAGGCGTCCCATGTATCCCGCGAAAAAAATTGATATGTCGTGAAGGGCGTCCGACCCGTGTTCACGTACTACGTGACAAGCAGGCTCTTGAAGGTCCTCCACGCGTGGGACATCGCCAGCAGCGTGTGCCATCGCACACGTGCCTGGTTTGCTTCAGGGAAAATGAACGAGGCAGAAAGTTCAGTCCACAACTGGTCTCTCTGTACATCCGTCAGAGACTTCCAGGTTGGGGTGGTGATGGGGACCTGTTCCCTTGCAAGTACCCCGCAGACGGTCGAGAATCTCGTTGCTTTCTTGGGACTCAACGGATCCCGACGTCACTGACCTCCGTGATCGTCATGCGGCCCAAGGGCAATTTGGAGATTCCTCTGCCTTCTCGCCTGCGTACCACCTTGATCGGAGATCCAGACGCATTTGGCGACGTCGCTGACGGCGGCGAAGACGGTGCCTCTACCATCTATATAAGTTACGTACGCAATGATTACATAATCAAATATAAGTTACCCATTGAACCTAAATATATGATATGTAGTAAATAAAATATATGAAATTGCCCTCGATACAAGAAACTCTTGGGGATATCAACCCTACACACTAAAACAAAAGGAAACACAACCCACAAACCACACTAACAAATTTTACCCATAATTAGAACATCCAAAAGAACGTTCAGCAACTAAATCGTTTCTTCATCTACTTCTCGACGTTGTAAATATTATAATATGCCTTGTAAATATAATAATATGATGTCGTTCATATCTGTTTATCGCAGTCAGATATTACACAGCTAAGACGCATACAAGAATCCTCACAATCTTTCAAAGTAAAGAAGTCACACAAGTAATAATCATCAAACATATCAACGATAGCATATCATATCAATGGCTACCTATGTATCTGTGTTCCAAGAATCAATTGCCCAAGACAACTTTAGAAACTGCAAAGTGTAACAACTGAATGGATGTCCATGTTCATGGTTACAATGAATTATCCAAAGACTGACACAACAAGAACTTGTTAAAGTTAAAACACTCCAACCATCCACCATAAACAATCCCACTATTGCCATCCATCCATTGACTACCACAGAAAACCTCAAGAAAAGAAACTGCTTTCCCCTAAATCACCAGCCTGGAAACTATTTTGATGTGCCTATGTGACGCTGACAAATAATGTCTTAACATGTCAAGAAAAACACAATCAACTGAACCTATGGTTGGACATTCAAAGACATTGCTTCCGCACGTAAAAACTTAAATCAAACCTTAGAACAACCTATTGCATCTGAAACAAAGTGGCAATTATAAAGACCACCCAGATCAATACTTAAAACAACCCGAGAGTCTTTCCATTCAGATTATTGAGTAGTTATAGTTAAGCAGCGTGTAAGCAATTAAGCACACACTCTGACACCAGTCTATGCAGCGAGTCTCAGGATACATACGGAGATATGGTAGAGCACACAAGAGAATACAACAATACTTAGCCCGCGGAAGAGGACGGTGATGGTGGACTGGTGGTGGGGGTTGGGGTTGGGGGTTGAGTTCAGGCGGAGTCGGCGAGGCGGGCAACGACGGGGTACTTTGCTTGGAACTTGGTCTCCCAGTCGGTGAGGACGTCAAGCTCCTTGTCGGAGGGGAGGCGCATGGCGGTGGAGGCCCACAGCGGTGGGGAGCGTCGGCCGGCTTGCGGGGATGGCCGAGGGCGGTGGGGCGAAGCTTCCGGTGTTGGGTGGCACCGGATCGAGGGAGGCGGCGTTGGGTGATTCTGGGAAGTGTTAAGAACTAGGGTAACTGCACAACCATTCGAGCGGAGCACTTATATAGACTAACATCACAGACGGTTCTTTAATATAACCATCTGTGATTATTTATCACAGACGGTTCTATTAACCCTAAACATCACAGACGGTTCTTTAATGGAGAATGGAGCCGTCTGTGATGTGAGTAATCACAGACGGTTCCATTAAAGAACCGTCCGTGCTGTGTAGATCTGTGCTGTGAGTAATTGAGATCGAACGGTTCAAGTGAACGGGGTGATCGGCCGGCCCGATCGGTCACTCAATCCAGGCCGTTGATCTCCAAATCGGACAGTTCAAGTGGAAGGGGCGATCGGCCGGTCCGATCGGCCACTCAATCCAGGTCGTGATCTCCAAATCGGATGGCTCGGATCCAGGAGCGGGAGGCCCGAGTGGTCCGAACGGGTACAAAATCTGGACCGGAGGATCTCCATCGGACGGCTCACACACGACGCGGTTAGGCGTTAGAGCTGAACCGCGAGACTCGGGTCGGAGTCTGACTCAGGTTCGAGCCCGAGGAACAGTGATTCCAGATTTTGAATTGAAAGGCTGAGATGATTTGGGAATTTCCAGAGGTATCTCCACAGCTCCAAAAATTCTAAAATTTTTACTGAGTGATCCTGACTTCAAGATAAACCGTTTATGAATTTTCCAGAATTTCTCATATAGTTCATTGCCCGCTAGAAAATTCACAAGCTGCTGGACAGGGGGTTTGACCAGGGAGACAACAGGTTTGACCAGCCCTTAAGAAATAGTAAATAATTTCTAAAAATTATGAAATTTCTCAGGACGGTTACCCAGATGATCAAGAATTTAGAAAAAATATTTCCCGAGGATGATCACAAGGTTTGACTAGAAGACCTTGAATTACAACACTTCGAGACAATAACCTTAATTGAATTTGAAGTCCACATTTCAAGGAGATAAATTCTAGAGAATTCAAATGACAACAAGGATGCATCCAAAAGTTTTAATTTATCCTTATTTTTATACATTTGAAACACAACTAATTGCCGGTCTGACCGCTGCCAAATCGGTCAGACCGCCAAGGTTGGCCGGTTCGATCGCTGACACATGGCGCCTCGACCGATTTAGCACCTGGCGAGATCGCTGAGCCACGTAAGCAATGCACTTTTTACTTTCCTCAAATGACAAAACACATTTGCCCATTTGTGTGCATTTTCAGCAAGGTTTTAAAGATGATATTCTCAATAAGTTGATAACTCTAACAAGTCTGCATTAACATCAACATTAGAGACCTTCATGATGATCAACACGCATATAGCTAGCTTCCTCACTGGGTTCTTCCTCCAGTCTGATGCCGTCTCCGAAAGGAGGCAACTCGTCAAATTGATTGTACACTTCCTCATCCACGACATTCTCAACTCCGACAATCCTTCTTTTCCCATGAAGAACTACGTGACGGTTCTTATTTGCTGGGTCCGTTACATAAAAAACTTGAATAACTTGCTTAGCGAGTACGAATGGTTCGTCCTTGTATCCGACACGTTTGAGGTCCACAGTAGTGACGTCGTACTTGTCGACCTTCACGCCCTGCGGAAGTTTAACCCAATGACATCGAAACAGAGGGATCTTGAAAAGTACATAGTTGAGCTCCCAAATCTCCTCTACGAACCCATAGTACGAGTTCTACCCGCGTGCCCCCGCGGTATTGAACCCCTTGTGAAATGCATCTATACGGACATCGTTGTTCTGGACTGTGCTCTTCCTATCCTAAGCTGCCATATAAAACGTATACCCATTTATGTCGTATCCTTGCCATGTCACAATTGTAAATTTTGGTCCTTTGGCCAACCATAGCAGCATTTCATCACTTGATGACCTCCAAGTGAATCGCATATTTAACCATTCGTTGAACCGACGGTTGTGCTCTCTCGTTATCCAAACCTCCGACCGGTCTGGATTCTGTTGGCGTACAATGTCTTTGTGCTCGTCGATGTACGGGGACACTTGAGTCATGTGTTGCAAGACCGTGAAATGGGCTTGCGCGTATGTATCTAGATCGGGAGTGATTGCTTTCCTCGCGATGCTCCCGATATCCTCCAGTCTCCCCTCGTAAAGAGATAGAGGCACACCTATCGGTTCCACCTGAGCCATGTAGTCGACGCAGAACTCAATGACCTCTTCGGTTGCATAACCTTCGATGATACTGCCCTCCGGCCGAGATCGATTCCGTACGTAGGACTTTAGAATTCCCATGTATCTCTCGAAAGGGTACATATGACGTAGGAAAACAGGGCCGCATATCTTTATCTCTTTCACAAGATGAACAATGAGATGGACCATGATATCAAAAAATGACAGAGGGAAATACATCTCAAGATGACATAGAGTCGTCACCACCTCGGCCTGCAGAGCGTCGAGTCCTTCGGGATCGATGACCTTCTGAGCAATTGAGTTAAAGAAATCCACTCGGACCTTGTTTGGCAAGATACTCCTAATTGCAACAGGAAGCATCTGTGTCATCAGCACATGACAATCATGAGACTTCATACCAATTAATTTCAAATCTTTAATGGAAACAAGTTTCTTAATATTGGCGGAGTAACCGGACGGAACTTTCACACCATGTAAGGTTTGACACAGTTCATTTCTCTCGGCCTTGGACAAAGTGTAGCAAGCTGGGGGAAGGTACGTTCGTCCTTTATCGGTCTCTTTCGGTGCTAACTCGGTTCTTATGTTCATATCAACCAAGTCACGCCGTGCGTTAACACCGTCTTTTATTTTGCCACTAATGTTCAGTAAGAGACCAATCAAGCTATCACATACATTTTTCTCCACGTGCATGACATCGATGCAGTGGCGAACTTCTAAGTGCTCCCAATAAGGCAAGTCCCAAAAAATTGACCGCTTCTTCTAGATATTTTTCTGAGGGGTCCTTAATTTACGTCCCTTTCCAAGCACAACATCGATATCCTTAACCATATCATAGACCTCTTTCCCTCTAAAAGCCCTTGGAGCTGAACCATCCTCCTTATTTCTGTCGAATTGTTTCTTCATCTCGCGGTATGGGTGAATCCTGGGAAGGAACCTACGGTGACGCATATACACAGTTTTATGCGAGTTGTTCAGCCATACACTCTCGGTACCATCTAAGCAGTGCGGACATGCTTTGACTCCTTTTGTACTGAACCCCGATAGGTTACCAAGGGCAGAAAAATCATTGATGGTGCAGAATAACATGGCGCGTAAAGTAAAGTTCTCTCGTTTGTACGCATCCCATACTTGTACCCCTTCATTCCAAAGTGTCATAAGATCTTCCAGCAATGGTGCTAGGTACACATCAATATCGTTTCCAGGTTGCTTCGGCCCTTGGAAGTAGTGACATCAAAATGTATTTCCGCTTCATACACAGCCAAGGAGGAAGGTTGTACATACATAGATTCACAGGCCAGGTGCTATGTCGACTGCTCATGTTACCGAAAGGATTCATTCCGTCCGTACTCAATCCTAACCTTATGTTCCTCGGTTCCGCACCGAACTCTTCGAAGCTCCGATCGAAGTTTCTCCACTTGGCAGAATCATCAGGGTGTCTGAGCTTCCCATCTTTCTTACGCTCCTCCGAGTGCCAACGCATCAATCTTGCTTCCTTTCGGTTCATAAATAAACGCTTCAATCGTGGGATCACAGGCAGATACCACAACATCTTAGCAGGAGGTCCTTGCTTCACCTTAGCAGTATTCTTACGCTTGTATCGGGATGCTTTGCACACGGGACATACATGCATGTCTGCATACTCTTTACGGTAGAGGATACAATCGTTCGGACATGCATGTATTCTTTCTACTTCCACTCCCAATGGACAAAGAACCTTCTTAGCTTGGTAGGTCGTGCTGGGCAACACGTTTCCCTCCGGAAGGATGTCAGCTAAGAGACCTAACAACGCCGTAAAACTCTTATCGGACCAACCATTGCTTGCCTTCAATTTCAGCAGTTTCAAGCACGATTGACAACCTTGTGTATTCCGGCTTGCGGCTAGGGAACAAAGGTTTCCCGAGTCCTCCATTAAGCCCTCGAATTTACAAAACTCTCTCTCACCGTAGTTCCCTTCTGCATCGCGTAGCATCTGATCCAAATTGTCATCATGCGACCTATCCTCATCAAAAGCACATTTCATACCCTGCATATCGTTGACTTTCTCGGCGATGTCGTCATTACTGACTTATGGTATAATCTGCTCTTCACCGTGACTACTCCAACATGTATATCCTTTTTTGAAACCCCTTGGTATTAAGTGAGCTTCGATCTACGACGGGTTGTTAAACATTTTCATATTACCGCAATCAATGCATGGACAGTACATAAATTTTATCCCCTTCTTCAACATATCCTGCTCGGCGGCTCTTCTAAAAGCAAACACGCCATTAATATACTCTTCACTCACACGGTTCTCAATGTACATCCAGTTTCGGTCCATCTACACGTATACGCATGTAACAAATTTATTAGTGTTAAATTATATTAATAAACTGCAAGTACCCTTCATAATGACCAAACACATTAGTGATTAGTCTAGATAAAATATAAAGGGTTCCAGATCGTTACACATTAGTGATTAGTCTAGAGCAAAAATAAAGGGTTACAGATCATTACCCTTCTCTCCAAGGTGGCGCAATGTGGGAGGAGGCAGCAGAGGTGCCGCAATGGGGGAGGAGGAGGCAGGGGTAACAGCTCAAAATGGAATGGGCAGCAATGTGCATGGAAGGAGGCAGCAGCAGTAGGGTGGCGCAACGGGGGAGGAGACAGCAGCAGCAGGGTGGCCAATGGGGAGGAGGCAGCAACAGCAGCAGGGTAGCCAATGGGGAGGAGGCAGCAGCAGCAGCAGTGTGGCGGCGCCTCAAATGGAATGGAAAGGGGGCCTGTCGGGAGCATCTATTTATAGTGCTTGTATATCACAGACGATTCTTTACAAGAACCGTCTGTGATAGGCATTTATCACAGACGGTTCTTGTAAAGAATCGTCTGTGATAAATAAGTATCGAACCGTCTGTGATACTTCACAGACGGTTCGTATAAAGAACCGTCGGTGATACTTATTTATCACAGACGGTTAACGAAAAACCGTCTGTGATACTTATTTATCACAGACGGTTAACGAAGAATCATCTGTGATAATTTTAGGGTGTCTAGTATAGCATGTTTTGTAGTAGTGTTGCCTTTTTATCCCTGCGAAGTTGGATAGCGAAGTAGCGGCAAAGCACTAGAGCGCACACTCCCTGGACAAACATGGCAATACACAACTCAAAATCATAACATTACAACACTCATACTTTACAATTATCATCATCGTACGTCTACTCCAAACCGACTCAATTAACCCAAAACTACTAGACACACTATTCGCTGTCCCAGTAAAAAACCTATCTAACTTGTACATCTGAACTCCAAATCTCGACACCCACTACTTTCTGGAATCGTCATGAAAAAGTCTACAACTTCCTAGTTATAACAAACTTCTGATTCTACCATTCTCTACCCCGTTTCCTTCCCAGAAGACCATCACAGAATCTGTCAGGACAGTCTACTTCATAATTTTATATCTTTAATTCTAAAATTTTAAAATATACGAAAGATACCAGTTCTGGAAACTATATAAAATTTCCTAACTTATTAAAGTTATCACCAAATTTTAATTTTTGACATTTACTATATGAAACCACTCTATCTACACAACATCAGTCAGTTATGTCCAAATTCTAGACAGTGACCTTTTCCAAGCTGTAAATTTTCACTTGCTACTCCAATTCTAATGATCCAGACCTTTCTGGGAAGCTAACGATATTAAATAACTTTTCTATAATTGGACCAACCTCTAAATCAAAGCCTATATACCCCGAATCACCTCCCACAAAGTTCTGCATCTAACATCGACGAACTAGGGCTTGCTGAAAATTAATCTTCCCCTAAGCAAAATGATCTATGAACTTAACAGCGATTAAACCATAGCAAATCCTAGAGATTAACCGACGTTACCCTTGAAGATCAGGGTGGATCACAAAAACCCCATTAATTATCCTCTCTTCCTTTTCCTTCTTCTCCTTGCTCCTCCTTCTTTGTCATGGCAGCACCACAACCCAGGCTTGCCATCCTCTCTCTCTCTCTCTCGGTTGCTAGCGAACCTCTAGCCACATGCATGTGCTTATGCAAAGCAATGCAGCAACATGCAGGTGCTAATTAACTATTATGAATATTGTGTATGTATTCAAGAGTCTCAATGAGCAATATATATAAGGTACAAAAGGGGATATGTCATATACAGATAAGCAATACAAAAGGCAGGTAAGAAAATACAAAAGGATTCCTATTCTAACACTAACTAGCATAGCATAGCATGAGGGAGCTAGTAGCGCAGCATGCAAGACAGCGCATGGGCGGCAAGGTTGGAGGGCAGATGCAAAGGCAGGATGTGCAGGCATGGAGCAGCAACGACGGCAAGGGTAGGGAACCAGTGGCTACATGGCTAGGGCTTACGCATGCACAAGCAAAGACTGCAGCAAGCGGCTTACTTCGGCAAAGACATGATGGTAGGGAACCGACGGCTGCAGGGCTAGGGCACAGGTGCACAGCAGTAGGGAGACAGCGCGAGGGCAGGTAGGGGAAGGCAAGGTGGCGGTTAGGGTTTGAGAGTGGCCGACCCCCTAGTCCATCTTATGGCCGGCTCCCCTTGGACCCAAAAAGCCATGGGCATAAGGGCTAAGGCCCAATTCTCTCACAAATTTTGAATTTTTTTTTCTTTTAATTCATTTTCTAATTTAATTGCACTTTCCTATGGTAATCGGGTATTACAGATAGCCAACACTTAGCCTATAAGATTTTGAATGTAAGTTATTGGAGAGACTATACATGTTTCTAGAGTTTTGTTTCACACAAGACAATAAGGGTCTTTTTTTTTTCCTTTTTTTTTTTGAAGCATGGGGAGTCATGGCTCCAAGTAGCTCTCTGCTGTCTCCATCCAGATGATGCATGCTTTATGTAGGAATTTCGCAAGATTCTATACCGTGGATGAATGTAGCTAGCAAAGATGATGATATATCATTGGTGGGTGCACCTAACGGCTCTAGGAGAGTCGTTGAGTAGTCAAACCAATCATCTCATGCACCCATGGTTTGTGGATTCGATTATTTGATTAGATGAGCCAGCATGCATTGCTAAAGCTGGATCTAACTATATATCTCCTTTTCTTTTAGCCCAGAAATGGTAAAATTAAAGCGATTCCAAGCTCCAGATGAGGATGCATGCATGGTGGTCAGGTCAGCAGGATCACCCTATCAATCTTGCCGATGTTACTACACACAACCATGCACAGATAGATAGCCGTCGTTGCACTAAGTAGTATCAATTAATCAGTGAGTGAGCAGAGCAGGATCTTGTTTTTTTTAATAAAAAAAAAGGATAGTGTAGCATCCCAAATTTTGTAACCAACTTCCTGAGCATGAAAATGGAATTTTCAACACTTTTAATGCATGCTGGTGTTATTTGATTTTTCTGTAGATTATTCGAAGTTTTGTTGAATCTTGAATTTCGCTAAATCAATTAATAAAATGTATACTTAAGTTAAAGCCATTAAATTTGAAAACAAATTAAAATGAAATCTGAATTTAAGTTGTCAAAACAAAAGTTGAATTGAAATTTGAAATTGAAAACAAAAGGAAAAGCAAACAAAATAAAAACCCCAAAATCATGTTTCGGTCAAAACCTGATCCAACCCCGCCATCTCCTCCTTTTTCTCTTTTCCTTTTTCTTTTCCCTCCTTGTCGGTCCATTTATCCGCCCCTTCTTCCTGGCCCAGTAGCGCTCGGCTCACTTCCCCTTTCTTGCTACTACCGGCCCCGACGCTCACCTCCTCCACACACCGCACGCATCAAGCGTCGCTGCCTGTAGCCACACTGTCGCCCATGTGTCGTGTGTCACCGCTGTCCTCGCCACAATGTCGTTGACGCGCCGCCACCCGCGCCCTGACCGAGCCAGTGCGCGACCTGCTCTCACTCGGTCGCTACGCTCACCCGCGCAATGCTGCGCCCTGATGCTAAGTCGTCGAGCACAACAACACACCTGCCTCGCTATCCCCTTAAAGCCATAGCTGAGGCGTGCACCTGGACTGCTTCCCCCTCCACTCCATTTACCTTCCCTTCCTCACTTCCCACCAGAAAGCGAGAGGAAGAGACAGAGAGACAGAGAGAGAGAGAGCTCGAGGAGTCGGGCTCTATTCCGGCCCCTACCGTTGCTTGGCCACTCCGGCCGCTCGGGTGAGCCCCTACCACTCCATCCTTGTTTACCTCCTCTTCAGCAGAATCAATGTCATCCAGTCCGTCTTCTTCGCCACCGATGATCGAGCCGTTCGCGCCGCCCCTCTTCGTCGTCCCATAGCCACTTCTCGGGTTAGCTTTGACCACCGCCATCATGTCATTCATATCAATCTTGTTCTCTAGCATGCCATGCTCACCTTCTTCTTCTCTCTCTAGCACAGAATTGCTTAGAACACCCCCCGTCTTCTTCCCCTACTTCGGTGACCTCAGAGCCGCTTCGCCAACCTCCTCCACCATCCAGATTCGTCGTATCGGTCGCAAACTCATAAGTTCTTGTGTCACCTCATGTTATAGGAGTAGGCAAACCTTACAGGCTACTCAATTTGAGTCATAGCTCTATGCTTCACCATCACACCGAGGTCCCTTCATCTCCTGGCTACTGTCACTTTGTGGGCACAAGTGCATGAAGCTCTTCACACCGTGCCGGTGACACCATTAGAACCCCCTTAGGGTGTAGATGGTCATGTGCACGCCTCCTTGCTAGATTAGATGTCGGCTAAACGCTATCACCACTGTGGGCCGTTGTAACATCCCAAATTTGGAGTTCATTTGAAGCCTTTTAAATTAAAAATAACCATTTGAATTTTCTTGTTTAAGTTCAAGCTTAATTTGAATTTTTATAAATCAAAAAAATTAATGTGATTAATCTAAACTTCAATTAAATTCAATGCCATTTTATTTGGGTTCCTTGAGTTCCAAAGAATGTTTTGGAATTTTCTAGGAATTTTTGGAGTTTATTTTTTATTTCTTTGAACTCTGTTTGCTTTAATATATTTTCTAAAATTCAGAAATTATTTATTTTTCTGGATTTCCTTGGGGCCGAAACCTTTTTCTTTTGGCCCAGTCCCGTTTTCTTTTTCACCAGCCCATTCCTCTCTTTTCCGGCTCAGCCGCCTTGGCCCAACCCAAGCCACTCGCCAAGCCCGCCAGCCTGCCTCCTCCCTTCCACGCTCTCTTTGTCCGTGGGTCCGCTCTGTCAGCGTGCCACATCACCCTTCTTCCTCCCCGCTTCAGTCTCTTTATCGTATCCGAGCCGGACACGTTGTTGCCGTTGTCCCGAACCCGGATCCTCCCTCTCGGTGCCTTTAAAAGAGAGCCGCCTGCGTCCTTTTTCTCTCCTCGTTGTCCTCTTCAGTTTGCCCTAGCCGCCAACCTCGTTCCAGTCTTCATTGTGTCGGAATCCATGGAAGAAACTGCCGTTGTCAAAGGTGTTCATTGCCGGAGTTCCTCGCCGTTAGTGCTCATCCTTCCACATTGTCACCACCGCAGAGTTCTCCTCGCCATGTTCTTCGAGGTGCTCGCCTTCTCTTCGCTCGAGCGTCCCTGAGGGACCGTCGCCTCCTTTGTCCCCAAAACTGACCGCGCCGCCACCACTCGATCTCGCCACCGGTGAGTCCTCTTGCCCGTCATCCCAAGTGTGTCATCCCATGTTCCAAGTCTTCCTCTTCCGATCCCCTCCCTCCTTTATGTCTCTCTGTCGCCGAGATGCCCCGCCGCCGCTTACCTTCTCCGTTGTCGGCCATCACTGTCGCGCTGCCGTTTTTGTCAACTCCGGCGGCCCCAACCGACCTATTGTGTTCCATGGACCACCACCAAGCCATTACTCTTCTCTGTTTCACTAGGGTGCCACCAAGTCACTGTAGCCGTTGCGAGCCTAAACCTCCTTTCTGCCACCGTCACCATTGTCGTCGCCGCCGCCACCTTGTCGCCACTCTCATCGTGCCACCACCACCCAAAGAACCGTTGTGATCTGGGGAACCCGTTTTTCCCATGGTCGCCCTTGCTTCTCTACTGTTTATCATCGCCCCCCGCCAACTCTTCTGTTACTCTCTCTTCCACTTAGCCGGCCACGTTAGCGCTCCATCAACCCACTGCCTACATGTCGTCTTTGTGGCAGTACCAGTGGCACGCTCCAAACCCGACCCAATGATATGTAGGCCCCACATGTCATCCACTAACCTCTTGTGCACTTGGTTCACCATAGAACCAAGCCAGTTCCGTGGACTTGGTCCATAGACCAGGGCCTACTCGTCAGCCTCTCTAGCCTTTTTCTGGATTTTCTTTTACTTCAAAAATTCAGAAATTTTTGTAGGTCCCACTGTTGGACCGTAAAGGCGACTAGAGGGGGGGTGAATAGGAGCACGCTCACTTTTTCACAAATTATGAACTCAATACAATTTCACTCCAGTAGCTATTAGAAAGCTATGAAGATCAATATACCAATACAATGAAGACTAGTATTGAATCCAATTAAACCCTAAGCAATGCTACAAAATCAACTAAGATTGCAAAGACTCACAAGACGGGCGGTCGATCATTGACCCAATCGGTCGGACCGATTGCCGCGATCGACCGGCGTTGTCAAGGCGGTCGGACCGCTCCAAAATCGGTCCGACCGGTGATGATGGGCGGTCCGACCGCCGACTCGAACCGATCGCAACGAAGAAAATCACCGATGACGAAGTTGCAATTAGGTGAAACTTTGATTCTCAACTCTAATCTTTATGAAACTTTGCACACACCTTCTATATGCTATTGAGGACCTATTCCAATCGAATATTATGATAATTCTTGGAACGATCTTGAGCAATTGCCAATTGATTAACGAAGGTCTAAAACCGCAAGAGCGAAAACTTGATCCTAAAGCTTGTTCGTGAGGATTGATGATCAAGATGATGCTAGATAGATTCACACATATCACAGCAAGCTAATTCACGGAAAGAATCAATCACAAACTCATGGATCAAAGAAAGCCCTAAAAACACGAAATTGAAAGCAAGAACGAAAAGAGACTTATCTCAAGCAAACCTTGCATAGATTGATTTCGTGATTTTTGCCGGATTACATCCACACCATCATGGATCGATGGACAATCAAAGATCACGAAATTCACCACAAACCATCAAGAGCCCTTGCCTCCACCTCAACTCCCTAAAGACAATTAGGGTTTTGAAACATAAAAGGCGAGAGAGAGAGAGGTGCAGCCACCATCTCCTCCTATTTATAGTGGAGGGCTAGACTCCTAGGGTTTGACTCCATTGGGCTCCGTTAAGGCCCACTAACAAGCGGGTCACACACGCACGCCGCAGCGCCGTCTTTAACCTTTTGACCTAAACCGCTTCACCATGCATCATGGATTTGCCAATAGGTCACCCTTGTCCATCTTGCGTCACGCTTGAGTCGTTGACCTCACCCGCATCGCCGATCGCTCGACCTCAACTCTCCAAGTCTAGTCCCGATCCTCCTCGCCGTTGACCGTCGTTGACCACCAAGCTACCGCACAACCATAGACAAGCAAACACGAATTCGGGAACAAGTTCTTCACAACTTGACCCATGTTAGTCAAAACATGCATCATGCAAACCATATGCCATGAAACCAATGACTTTGACCTAACAAATCAACATCGCCACGGTTGGCCGACGTTCAAGTAGAAACCGGTCCGACCGCTCCAGTGAGCGGTCGGACCGCCTTTGGCGGCCGGACCGCTCCTCGTGAGCGGCCGGACCGCCTGGGACTTAGCCGAAATTCATACTCCCAAATTCAAACCTTCGGAAACTTTAAACCAATAGAACTTCATCAGAGACTCCAAAATTATGAGACCAAGTGCATTGGGATCCCTCACTTGCCTACAACACCTATTTTTGGCCCACCCATTCGAGAACTTTTAGGTCATTGCCGTCCGATCGCCCCACATGGCCGGTCCGACCGATTTGGGACCGGTCCGATCCGCGTGTAAGGACCGGTCGGACCGCTCGTCTAGTAAGCTCGACACTTTGTCGAAAACGCGTGAAACGACAAACCGTAAACGCCATTGCCAATTGTCACATCATCCTAAGATCTGAAGCATATCCCCATGAAATCCACACCCACCTGTTAGCCCCTAAGGATTTTCTTTAATTTAAATCCAAAGGAATATACTTTTATCTCTTTTTTCCTTTCCTGGCAAATCTTCCGAAAGTTCGTTCTCCTTCGTCCGAACTCTGATTTAGTCCGTTCAAGTCCCTAAATTCCTCTAAAATCAATCTCTTTCTTTTAGAGTTGGTTTATACATTTTTGGATTTTATGTGATTTTCTTTTGGATTCATTTATGCTTTGCCTACGGTTCTCTCTCTCATTTAAACGATCTATTTCAAGGAGCAAGAGCAGAAGTAAGCTTTGGAGATCCAAGTGTAGTAACTGAGTAAAGCTAAGGAAAGTCGTATTCCTTTGATCATATTGAGCCTATGATTTCAAAATTATATTTGTTTTATATTAAATTGGATGCTATCTTTATATCAACTATTTTTTGGAATAGTTAATCACTTATTTGTCATTACACCTCCATTTATTATTTGAATATCATGAATCATTTATCACCATAGGATGGTCATTATTAGTTGGACATATTTTTATCACTAACATGAGTTATCGTAGAGATGCTTAGTCAGACTTAGTTACGATGGGTTCATTATCACATGTTCAATATTGATAATTTGACTTAATGCTATGTGGAATTGTGGTGTGATGCCATTGTTGTGCAACTATGATGTGATGTCACTGTTCTACCAATTGTGGTGCGATGCCACTATTATAAAATTGTGTGCTATGGTAGGGATTGTCATTGGTTTGGTTGAAAAAAAATAATTTATGCTCAAGTGAGTGATCGTGTAGTAAAGGGGGTGCGTGAGGCACATTGTTTCGATGAGGTAGTCTCGTGTGAGTAACTTGTCAATGACTTAATCTTGTGCACCATTAAATTAGGCCATATCGTATAACCATGTCCAGTATGGGATGGATCTGGCTAACTAATTAGCAATATCTTAGCTTGGTTCTGTTTTTTGAAAGCATGAGTTCCAGGATGGATACTCACAATGGTGCAAGAGGAGAGCCATGTCTGGTTGTGATGACATTCAGTGTTGAAACCTTAGCAGGCAGAATTGGGTTAAGAGGAGCTTTGTAAAGGCCTTGTGATGATCACTTAGTCACACACCTCAAATGTGTGGTCAGACACTTTGAGTTGATTTCTATCTTATGGGTAAAGTTGTACAACCTCTGTAGAGTTAAAGATAATTTAAACAGTTGTGTCCCCAGTTATGGACAATGCTTGGGGATTTCAAAAGAGCGGTAGAGTTTCTTTATAAAAATATGTCGGAAGGTGAATGGGAGATTCACTTAGTGAATGTGATGTTCACTTGGTGGATGGATGTTCCCTTGGTAGTTAGGCTAGGAAGTGAACGGGAGGTTCATTGGTTATTTCAAAGTAATTGCTTATTTACTTAGTATTCTTTTCAATTACGCATTTCAATTTATTTACTGTCAATACTGCTTTATGCAAAGAACCATACAACTATTCTTTTGTTCAAGCCTTGCAAAAATATTAATTGCATATTGTTCCCTATGACTTGTTGAGTACATTATGTACTCACAGCTTTAAACTTTGTTACTCAGTTGAAGAATATCAAGCTGCTCAAGGGTTCTATGAAGAAGAGTTCTTTGAAGACTTTACGAATTAGGATGTGTTCTCCACTCGATTGCACGTGGGCTTGTTGATTGGCATTTTTAAGTTTTCCGTTCTGGTGTAAGAGTTAATTTATTTCTTTAGCTATGCGGGGCAAGTAAAGTAAACGTTGACCATACGGTCCTGTTATTACTACAATTTGTTATTTTGAGATCTTTTTAATTAAATCGATAAAATAGATGGTATTTCATCTATGTTTCCTATGTGAGCTAGCTACTAATATGTGACTAGTTTAAAATACACAGAGGGTTTCAAATGTGTAAATCTGTGTCCCGACAGCCGTTGCCTCCCTTGCCGCCGCCATCCTTAGGGTCGCTAATGATTCAGGGACCCATTTTGGGGCTCCTAGGTCACCTCGCCAACGTTGAGCTCGGCCGAGTGCACCCATTGCGTCTCCCTTGTTCCGGTGCGAATTGAGGGAGAAGCAATGTGGCAAGATCATTAGGGATTAATGACACACTTAATAAATAATTTAATTATTAGTTAATGTTAGTATGGCATGCGGGGTCGAGGTGATTAGAAAATCTAATTAAGAGCCAATTTAAATTCTGATTCTAACATGCGGTCTACACCCTTTAAAATACACTGTGTAGACCCGATCCATAGACCCGTGCCATTGGCCCCTAGGCCCACCGCTCCCGTGGACCGTAGCCCCACCTGTCAGTGACTCATGGTTTTTCTTTAAGAAAATAATCAATACCTTAGCCTTGCTTAGATACATTGACATCTGAGTATTAATTTGCCTTGGTATCATTCAAACATCAAAACTTGATCTGGGCAGCCATTGGATGGAAATGGCCGATATGTTAAACTTGGAAAATATTTTCAAAACAAAAAAAGTTAAAAATTGTTTTCAACTTGGGTGGATGGTAATCTAAGGTGGGTGTGGATAGAGCACGAGATCTTGTAATGTGATAGCTCCGCCCGAGTTAATTAAGGACCGAATCTTGTGATGCCATCTCGGGCACTAACAGTGCAACCACGAGTCTTAAATAGCTATGATCTGGCGAACTAATTTGAATCGTCTCTGTGTTGGTTACGTGATCCGATGGAATACGAGAACTATGTTGGATAGAGACTTTTTCCGCATTTGCGCAAGAAGAGGGCCTCCTACCGATGGATAGAATCCCCCGGCGGTTGAAACCTTAGTGGGCGTAATTGTGTTGGGGCGGTGCATTGTAAAGGCCTTGTGATGATTGTCTTAGTCGCACGTCTACGATAGCGTATTGACATTATAAGATGATTGTTTCTTGTGGGTAAAGTTGTGCAACCTGTCTAGAGTGAAAACTGTTTGGATAGTCGTGCACATGGTCATAGGCGATGCGCGTGAACTTGCACGGTTAGTTTTAGTTTTATAAAAAAAATCATTTGTGAGTGGGATAAAACTGTCGGGTGGATAGAACTCTGAGTTTTCGTCCTAGGTGGATAAAACCCAATGGTTATCAATGGGTGGATGGAACCCTAAAACCAGTATATCATGTGGTGGATGGAACCATTCTCTGATAGCAGGTGGATGGAATCTTCGCTAGTATTATATAACTCTACACAGTTCGTACAACTGGTTTAGTCAAAATGCTAGATCACATACTTTTACATAGTTTATCTGAAAAATGGCTTTCGGAGAGAAAGAAAAACAAGCCTTCCTTTGATCACCATTGAATCTATTATAATTGCATTCTGTGTGTTGGCTCGTGAAGTACAGTTGTACTCACACTCACTCACTATAAATAAACTCAGAGCGTTCTGAACAAGTCCCTATGCCTACTTCGTTGTGTCCGTACCAGATAGAGAAAACGATGGCGGGATATAGGCTAGGACCCCAGTCTTTTGCCTGTGGACAGTGCTGATGGATCCATATTTTGTTATCTGCTTCCGCATCTACCTCTACTTTCTTTTTGTAATGAACTCTGTACTAAGTATTTAGCCTTTCCAGCTCGTATTGTAAGACAAATGTTTGTATGGACTATTTATTTAATGTGTAATATTAAGCTATGTATGTATATGATCCAGCAATGTATGCGTGTGTACTGTCTACTGATTCCGGTAATAGAGCATTGGGATACAGTGGATTCCGGAGATCCCGGCTCAGAGTACGACCGAAGAAAACCAACAGATCAATCACGATCCAGCGAGGACTGCAAGTGATATTAACTAGTTTGTTTCTATATATCTATGTAGCTAATTAATTAAAGGATTAGGCTAGATGGATGGATGACATACTGTGAGTAATTAAGAGCAATTTCTTTCTTTCTTTCTTTCTGTCATTCATCGTCAAGTTTGCGCATATCTATGATTCGCTCGTTGGGTAGGCGATGGAGTAGGTCGTGTGAATTTTAGTTACCCGCTACTCATCAATTCGTCACGCGTGGAAATTTCACAAAACTTTAGTCGTATTAATTCAGTACAGCCCAAGAGCTGGCTAGAATTACTTGACCATGGAAAACTAAATTTTCTACTACAAATTAACATACAATATATGCTTGGCTAGCTCAGCTCTGGTTAAACAATAATATTACTGCTGAGAATATTGTTTGGCGAAAATAGTAGGAAATCTCTGGGCCCAATTAGGTTCGTAGACCGTACGTCGTGGCTACTTCTGGGCCGTACATGTGAAAAGCCTGAATGATCGATCGTTGGGCTCGACTGTCAGCCCGTCCTCAGGTCATGCGAAATTGTACAAGGCACGTACAAAATTCAGGCCTGAATCTTTCTTTCTTTCTTCTTTGCCATCTAGCTCTCTCTGCTCTTTAGATTGCAGAATGTCTTCCATGGAAAATGGAAAAGAATTCCGCTATTCCTCCTGAATAAACGGAAATGCCTAATCTGCTGGGTTAGGTAACCCAGCTTACAGGGCCAAAAATATAGGCAGCACAATAAACTACCAGAAAAAAACCAAGATCTTCTTCCCCAGCCAGCTGCATGCAGGTATCTACCAGCAGTGACCAACAGTTAGAAATCTGGTATAGTCTCAGCAACGACAAGAAATGGGAGTCGCTGTTGAAAACGAGATGATGCTATGATTGGGGAGAGAATAAAAAGAGTAGAAGCGGTTAAATCAGAGTTTTGACCCTTTTTACCTGGCATGGATCGACCGAACGGATTGATGGATGGATGGAGACCTTTACCTGACATGACGCAACTTTACGGGATATACAAGGGCACGCAGAGCAGGAGTTACAGTAAGAATTGCTGCATCATATGACACCTAATTTTTCTTTCTATCTCTCCAATTTTTGCTATATCCTCCTCCTATCTTCACCTCTAGCTTCCTTCTCCCCTCTCCCGGGAGACAGAGCATCCTGGTACTGCTTGAAATCGCACACTGAAAGTGCTATAACAACTCTACTACTACTCTAGTCCTAGTAGAGTAGTATTAGTCATCACGAACAATTCAAAAACGTCATCATAGACGATTTCGTAAACCCTCTGAGTTTATAGGTCAGTAATGACATGATATCATCATAAACGGTTTTCAAACCGTCTGTGATACTATTACAGACGGTTTGTAGATAAAATCATCTGTGATAGCTGATGTATCACACACGGCTTGTCATAAGGAACCGTATGTGATATTCTTTAGTATTGCTAAATCTATTTTTGTTTATTGGCTAGCCTCAGAAAATGCTAGCCAATAAACGGAAATAGATAGGAAAAGGAATATCAACCGTCTTCATGAAAAACACTTCCCGAAGAGACGGCGACGATTTGATTTTTCAACGATTTATTGAGAAAGATTCTACTAAAATTTTATTCGTTGGACTTCTGTTTAATTTCTCCACAAGTCGATAGCCTATAAATAACCATCAGAAGGGCAGAACTTACATACAAACTTTCTATCTTTCCTACTTCTACTTCGTTTTAAAGTTCTTATCTCCAAACGTCTCAAGTCCGGATATATATCTTTAGAAGAAATAATCGAGCCTTGAAGCTCTTCCACTGGGTAAGATCATGGAAAAGATACATTCCACATATCAAATTGATTTTTTGACCACCATTCGACCACCGTGGAAAAGACAAGATCCACAAATCATGACTTCAAGATGGTCGAAAAGTCAATTTAGTTTATAGATTGAAGTCTTCAAGAAATTGGTAGAAGAAATTGGTACAAGTCAAGAAAATAATCTCTTCAACACCATAGCGTGTTCGGGAGAGGGGAGGAGGCGCGCTGGGCTCGGAGGAGGAGGGGTGCCGGGTTTGGGGAGGCGGCGGCTCGTGATCGGGGAGGAGGCGGCGTGCTCGGGGGAGGAGACGGCGGCGATGGGCTCGGGGGAGGAGGGAGAGTTAGAGAAACTTAATCGTTTGAGTGAGGGGCACAGGCAAAGTACCCTAGAGTCCGAATAATAGGATTGGATATCACAGTGGGAGGCGCGAGAAGTATCACAGACGGTTTTAAGAAAACCCGTCTGTGATATTTAGTAATATCACATACGGTTCTTGTTTAGAACTGTCTATGATACTTCACAGATGGTTTTCACCATAAACTGTTTGTGATATTACCTTTCACAGACGATTTTTAGCACAACCAGTAAAACAGACGGTTGCTAAACAAAAATCGTATGTGATTTTATTTAATACTGACGATTTTGGTCAACCGTCTGTGAAGAGGCGTCTAGTATTAGCCTTTTTGTAGTAGGGTATGTGTATTACACATATAATAAAATATATTGTTAGTTGAGCCAATCAGACCACAATTCCCTCTCAGCCCATCAAACCACGTCTCCCTCTACCGCCCCATAACCTCAAAATGGCCCACGTGATGGCCGGCCCATGGTCAAACACCATTCGGCTTTTGTCATTTGGGCATTGGACCATTCGGCCCAGTCACAATAAGGCCATTCCCCTTATCTCTCTCTCTAACCCTAATAATCAATAGACAACAGTAGGCACTTAACAGCTCTCCCTCTCTCACGATGCGGCGGCGCGACCACGACAAAGCCAAACGCGGCGGCAGGGCGGAGAAGCAAGGTTGGGTGCCGGCCGCCAGGTAAGTTGTTGCCGTTGGGGCGTCGATCAGTGGAGCCGAACGGGGTGACCACCAAGTAGGGAGGGCAACCAGGGAGCCCTGCGGCGGCGACCTTGCGCCTCGCGTGTCTCCCGGTAAGAAGGTAGCATGCTAGCGCGCGACCGTGATACCAAAATTTTCATTAGTGCATAGGTGAGTTCAATTCGAATTACCAGATCCTCAATTCCCAAACCAACAAAAAAAACAAACCTAAATGCCCAAATCAACAATTTTGTTTGTATTAATTTGAATTGTGATTGGTAAATCTTGTGTTTTTGTGAAATGTAAATCTTATCTCCAAAAAAATGAAGAAGCGTGTCGATTTGAGAGGTACGAAGAAAAATAAAGTTAAATTGTAATATATTTTTTCTTGATTATTATGTAATTTTACTAAATTATTTGAGATGTTGCCTTTGATTATTATGATGATTATTTTGCTATCATTCATCTTTATTATGTTTAAAATATATTGAACAACATTTTTGTAATTTCGAATATTTATTTTGGAAATCCTAGGTCGGCCAGTGGCTGTTAAGGTGACTATTGTTGGGCTGTAACGTCTTTAAAGTCAATTTCACGGATTCTCATCGACACATGGTACTTTCTCTTGTGAAAAGGGCCATATCGAGAGGAGAATGAATGCATGACGGCCTCAACTGAGCATCGAGACAAATAAATACACGAGCGAGACGATCGATGAGCGTAATCGTAAAGCTAGAGAACAAAGCGTATGCATGCGTATAAAATCAGTAGTAGTATTAATATAATGTACACGCACGTACGTATGAATAAACCACAAGCTCCGTATATATCGGTCTATCGATGGATCCATCCATGCATCAATTTCAAGTCCATATATATATATATATATACCCCACTAATTCCTCTGCTAGCTGATCGATATATCGCATAGTATTAACCCTAGCTAGCCTAATTAGCTAGCAGATAATTTCATTTGGGATGGGCCACGTGTATGCATGTATATAATCGATCAATTCACTCATCTTGCCTAGCTAATTACGTGCATCAATGCAACAACGATCCAACGGATCATCATTAGCTAATGTATCTATATATATATATAGAGAGAGAGAGAGAGCTAGCGGTGGTCGACCTCTTAAATTTGTTTAATGTAATTTCTCCCCTTTTAATTTGCAAAAACTTAGCTGGGAGCTAAGTTTGATTTCTCGCACCCGGTTGTTTGAAACTCCCCTTTGCCGCCTGTAATAATTTGTTGTAGGGGTTGTTAAAATCAAACTCCGATCGACGTACTTCTAGGTGGGTTTTTGCATATTTGCCTTAATTTGTTGAGGTCAGGCAGAAATAAAGTCTGATGGATATATAGATAGTTAGAATGTGCTTATTTACTGGGGAATTAATTCATTTAGCTATATTCCTAGACAAACCATGTGAGGCAACAAGGGCATGCATGCATGCAGATCTAAAAGGCCAGGAGGTACTAGCTACATGCATGCAAGAAAAAGAAAAGCAGAAGCACTTTACGAGAAACAAAGGAGAAATAAGGGAGAACGAAAGTATTAAAGTGCAATGCGATATACTGAGAGAGAGAGAGAGAGCTTACTAGGATGGTGACTGGCATGGCCTCTGGTCTAGGCCAGGAGGAAGACGCAATGCAATTGCAAGCACCAACTTGCGTTGCTTTGGGATCCAACGCTTTATCTTCTTTTAGACCAAGATGTGAGCCCAAAAGTGACAAACCTAATTATCCTAGCTAGCTCTACCTTTTTTCATGGTTGATTTTAACACAATTTGACACAATGTACACTAAATTTGAACCGTAGGAGTGTAGTCAAACTAATGCCATGAGCTAAAAGAAGGCAAACATCCTTTCGTTTCACACAGTTTCTGCTGTGACATGCATCACTATTGGAAACCAATCCTTTGCCGAGGGCTTCTGGGTTTGCCGAGGGCTAGATCTCGGACACTCGGCAAAGGCTCTATTTGCCGAGGGCCAGCCCAAGGAGCCCTCGGCAAAGATAGGCCCTCAGCAAAGAGGGACTTTGCCGAGGGCCAGGCCCTCGGCAAAGAACGGCCCTCGGCAAAATAAATCTTTGCCGAGGGCCTAGCCCTCGGCAAATTGGCCCTCGGCAAATATGGCCGGATGGGTCACGGCGGCCACTGGCGTCAGTCTTTGCCGAGCGCCCGTCGTCAGGCACTCGGCAAAGATTTTTAATTTTTTTAAAAAAAATTTCTTTGCCGAGGGCCATTGGCCAAGCCCTCGGCAATAGGCCCTCGGCAAAGATGTTTTTTTTTTTGGTTTTTTGAACTCAGTTTTTTTGTGGTGCTATAATACATTATTTAAAACTCAATTTTAAAATTTGGGCCAATTTTGACTTTTTTTGATATATTTCCCTAATTTATTTCTTTTCGTTGATTTTTTTTCGAATATTTCAAATTTGAACTGCAGGTGGATGGAATAATGCAATTTAGTGATTCGAAAAATGTTATTCATGGTATTTGGTGTATGTTGAGTCCCTATCCACGAACTCGCATCAAATTTCGGGCATCTTCTTCACGTAACATGACGAGGAACTTGTCGGAAAAGTGTTTTTAAATTATATAAAATCCATACGAAGTCCGAAAATCACGAAACTTGTCGAGGTGTCATGTTATCGCATGTGTAGGCTGTGGTAAAAAATTGAGAAGGTTTCGAGCAAGTTGTGACGTCGGATGCCTAAAACCCAGACATCTCCGTCCCATTGCCCTCGGCAAAGATTCATTGGAAAAATTCTGGAACATTTCTTTGCCGAGGGTCATGGTTGGAGGCTCTCGGCAAAGACTTTTTAAAAAAAAATTAAAAATTTTTTGCCGAGGGCCTGCGGGGAAGCCCTCGGCAAAGATTTTTCAAAAAAAAAAAGAATAATTCTTTGCCGAGGGCCGTCCGATTGCCCTCGGCAAAGATTTTTTGGAAAAATTCTGCAACATTTCTTTGCCGAGGGCCATGGTTGGAGGCCCTCGCAAAGATTTTTCAAAAAAGAATAATTCTTTGAGGGCCCGGAGAGACCTCGGCAAATACTCCGCCCCAGGCCCGTGGCCGTGATTTTTTTCTTTGAGTCTTGGGTCCACCCTCGGCAAAGGCTTTGCCGAGTGCACGATAAAGGGCCCTCGGCGAAAGACCTCTTCACGACTCAAAATTCCCGAGCTCTTTGTCGAGGTCGCCTCAGCAAAGCCTTTCCGAGGGTTAATGGGCCTTTTCGAGGGCCTCAGCAGCCCTCAAGAAAGAGGCCGCCTCGATGGTGCATGCACACACCTGCGCCCTACTCTCCCATATTTTCCGTGTGTTGCCGCGTGCATATATATATATATATATATATATATATATGAAAATATTTTTAGTACTAACGGGTAATTGAGTGCTAAAGTGCTAATGACAATCTTGACCGTTGGATCTGAATTGAACAACCAATATTAATAGGGCTCCCACCTCCAAACTATTTAATCACCCTCCATACTCTCACCTCCAATGCGTCTTCATTAATGCGTCTGCATTAAACACTTTGCATACTCCCACCACCAATGCTCTGCGTTAAACACCATGCATGATCCAACGGTCAAGATTACCATTAGCATCATAGCACTCAATTACCCATTAGCACTATATATATATATATATATATATATATATATATATATATATATATATATATATATATGTGTGTGTGTGTGTGTGTGTGTGTGTGTGTGTGTGTAGTATATGCAGTTTATCACAGACGGTTGTATTAATAAACCGTCTGTGATACTACAGAATCACATACGGTTCCAATCAAGAATCACTTGTGATACTAAGATATAACAGACGGTTTTTTTGGAACCGTCTGCGATATCTCGCTCTTCACAGAACCGTTTGTGATGAGCTTTTACAGTAGTAGTGACCGTACTATTTTCATATATATATATATATATATATATATATATATATATATATATATATATATATATTCACTCAAATAGTAGATTGCATCGAAGGTACAACGGTAACCACAAATTTGGGATTCACGGAAATCTTTGAACCAGTAGTTGGCGGCAGGTCATGCTTTCCCTTCTTTTTTTTTCAAGAAAATAAAAGTGGATTGGACTAATGTGTGCGTATATATTGGAACTCCGGTTTACTAGAAAGACTTAATAGTGTGTTAACAGTTAGACTACCAATGATTGGTATATTCAGGTCTATATTTATATCTAATTTAATTTTCATAGGTGATACAGATTTGTCATCACCTAATATTAAAGATTAGTAACTTCTTTTTGAAAAAAGTGCACTAAAGCAAACAGTGGAGTGTATTGCGTAAGTGCATGGAAAGATACAAGTAATGTTAGCTACAGAATTGAGCTTCAAAGATTGCACACTACTTGCACTATATACGGTGGTTGGCGGTACATAGAGATTATATATATATATAAAGATCGTCTATACTCTTGTATTGTAAAATCCAATGAATTGGACTATACATAGTGTGTGCATTCCTTACGTAGAAAAGAGAAAGAAAAAAAAAGCAGTCTGCAACTTAATTTAGATTTAGCTAGCTACCTCGCCAATCATCGCTTGTGTCTACGTACGTGTGTCGATCTCTCCTTGATTAAGTATAAGTACTTCATGGGCAATTAGCTAGGAAACAATCAAATTATGATAAGTTGGACAGTACGTGGCAAAAGCGTGTAGATTTCATGTGGTATGGGCGTTTGTTTAACGAGGGAAGTGGTGGCTGGTTTCTTCGCATGTGGCCATTAATTAGCGACGTGGTTCAGTGTACGTGCATTAAACAGCTCTACTCTAATAATTGCTTCATTCAGGTCTATTATAAACTCCCAAACTAGTACTCGGACTCAAAAAAATGGTGTACAAGATATACTTAACTTTTTTTTTTGAATTCCCGACACTTGAATAGATCTTGTATTGCATGCATCGCCGATTAGATCAGAACGCGTAAATTTTGCAAGTTCATTCCGAAAGACATTATTGCAAAACACATGCTTAATGCACGTTCATTATGCAAGCACTACCGTGTACCTCATCCGCATGTATGAGTTGGTAGTAAGAATCGTTCGACGGCCGCTGAGCTACTCTGCAAGGGCGGCGACTGTGGCACGTGTCCCGGCAGGTTTTGTCCTGCTGCGCGCCGCACGTGTACGTGCGGGTGCCACGTGGGCCAATGCCCGGTTGTGGCGAGGAAGCGCCACACATGGGGCCATGTGCGGCCCCGGATACGACAACCGCGTCGGGCGCCGCACGTGACGGCACCCACGCAGACGCACCGCTACACTACTGTCTAGTGTCTGCTACCAGTCTACAGCCCCCCCGTTTCTTTTCTCCGAACCAAAGCTTCCTAGCATCTTAAATAGTATCTTTATTAATGTTTCTTAACTATGCTGAACGGATACGAATAGACTATATTAACTGATAATTTAAAAGAATTACCATATAAATCAGGATACCGAGCAAGCAAAAGATCACAGATCGTTACCACCTGACGCGCAATGCAACGGAAGAAGAGTTTGAGCAGTCTAGTCCAACGAAGAGCGCATCGATGTAGTAGTCATAGTCGATCGCCCGACGTAGTTGATCGTTCAACGTAGTCGATCGTCCAGTGTAGTCGTCGTCGGTTGTCTCATCTAGCAACCGACCGCCTTCCTTTCAATACTGCGGATCGTGCTCGAGCGTAACAGCAACCGCAGTAGCGCCTTTACGGTATCCACACGTCCAGGACAAGAACACCGTACGCCAGTGTGCTAGCACCAAGTCGCACGGGACGGCTCTCTCAAGAAGATGGCGGTTAGGGTTTGGAGCAACTCATGTTAACTCTTGTCGTGTGTCTCCTCTGTTACCTATGTCTCTTCCCAACAACTTCAAGCATCTCCTTAAATAGTGCTCGTGATGGATCCTATCCGAACATGTTTGACGAATTGTATCCGTACTGATTTGTTCCAACCCGTTAAGTGTGTGACCCTGTAGGTTCATGCGTAATCTGTTGTGACTCGGAAATTCCTTTTCGATCACGAGTCGTTAGGGACACCTAGCAAGACATAACGATTTTTGAATACACGCGAATTATATCGGACTAGCCTTAATGCAATATGATCTACGACCAGGTCCTTATCACTAATGACCAGATCGTATATAGTCTCGGCCAGTTTGTAACACCTTACGACCAGATTTCGACCAAACTATGACCAGCTCGTATCTCTATACGACCAGGTCATATTTGGTCTCAACCAGTTCGTAACTCCTTACGACCAGGTTTTGACAACTTAGTGATCAGGTTCGACCAGCCTACGATTCTCCTTACGACTAGTCTACATCTGATCGAACTGAAAGACCTGCTCATATATTCTCCCTTTGGCTTACGATATCTGGTTGAACTTCAGGTGAGATGTTGTATCAATTATGGACTGTTCAATACTTTCTCGATCAAGTGTCGGATAACTGCATATGATCGAACTCTTCGATCACCAGTGACATAGCCATACACTTTCATTATCCGACCACTTCCACTACCATTTGCACGCACCGCGCGCAAGCTCGGCCTCGCGATACAGATACAGACACAGCCTGCTGTTAGACACGCGCCGCACAATGAATTGTAGTGGCGTATAATATGCAAGCAGCAGATGTTTGTTAGTTCTACTACGTATATATGTTTATCTTGTTTCCTAATCCCCCTAAGGGCACAGATTCCGAGGTTCCAAAAACAAATCGGAGCGGTAGATTAGAATAGTGAGAGCTGTCGAGTGGTGTGCGCATCCCATGTTCTTAAGAGGTGTAGTACGTGGCAGCTTGCGCAGCATTGCTCATTTCGTTTGTGCTCGTAGCAAGCTATATAATTCTTTTATTGAATTGAATCCGTCTGTCTAGGCTTGTGATCTGCGTGCATTGGTGGTCTTTTTTTGTAATAAAAAAATAGAATAAATAGTATTTACTAATATTCTAAAAATAAAACATTCTCTAACTTTTTTAATAAAAAAAATGAGCCCTACTTATCATTTTTGAACAATTCCAATTGCATCAAGTCAAGAGTTATTAAAAAAAATGAGCTCTTTTTGTCACGCCAAGTGTGGCCAACCTTGGTCCTGGGCTTCGGGGGAGCCTTCGTCTTGGGCTTCGGGTGGTTGTAGTCTATGGCGTCATGGTGGTGGTCAAATCGGTGGGAGGATGCAAAGAGGCAGAAGGGACGGGAGAGCGCATCCTAGAGGAAGTGGCATCCGACACCCACCACCTTCTTCCACCTGATGCGCAGCCCACCCATGCCAACGCCGGCAGCGCAGAATGGGGGCCCCGGAGACGGGGAGTTGTGGGCTCGTGGCAACAGCGAGAGGGTAGTCGGTGGTGTGTCGGCGTATGGTGTGTTCAGAGGAGGCAGAGCAAGCAGCGAATTAACGTGGGGCAAAAGGGACGGGAGAGCACATTCTGTAGGAAGCGACACCCGGCGTCGGAGGAAGAGAGAGGAAGGGTGGCGCGGGTGGAGGAGCTCGCCGGTCGGCCATGGCGACGCTGGCTGCACTGGCAAAGAGAGGCCGTGGTGTCGGGTGAACCGAAGGAGCTCGAGAGAGAAGTAGGAAGGGAGGAAAAGAAAAGGACGAAGGAGGAGATATCCGGAACATTTACGATGACATATGAAAAAAAGTTTCGGAGAAAACCTAAAGCGAAGGCACAAACAGTAGATAAGTTAGTGGATCGGGGTAGAAAATGAAAAAGAGATTGAAATTTTGGAGCAGAGCGGAGTAGAGCTATTAAATTAAAATGGGTGTGGGGTTTTGTGTTGCAGTGTTGGGCTCACATGATTAGGTTTTGACGGGTAAAGCCGTTGGGAGGCGTTGGAGTAGAACCGCGGGAATTGAATGCACGGTCGCCTGTTTCCCCGACGAGCTCCGTCTTTCCTTGGCTTGATGAATAATATTCAGTGGTGCAACTCTTTTTCATGTCTTGCTCATCCCGGCCCCTACATGCACACTAGCACGAGCCTAGCTAGCTAGCTGCGCGTGATCGGCCATGCAATCTTAGCCAATTATATATCTTACTGCCATGCCACGTTGCTGTTAATTAGCTTGTATACATACACGTACATGGCCGGTCCTCCTACCACATTGCACGGTTTCCAGTCGCCGTCAGCAAGGACCCGATCGATTTTCTGTTCTGGTAGTGAAATATTTGGATCGATCTGCTACAATAATTAATATATTAGATCAGCTGTATGAATGATGTATATATAGTTGTATATGTTGCGATTGGAGTAGTCTATATGTAACGTTCTGTATATCCGTTTCATACTTTAACAGTTCCTGTTTATTGAATTGTAAGCATAACAATTGGATTAGTAATATATCCGGTGCTTGAAGCTAGCTTGCATAGCTAGCTAGGAGTATGTTTGCTTAATTAGTGACTTCACTGGTAGGAGTCGTGTAGCTTTTTTGAATTTCAACCTCGAGATCACAAAAAGAACTCCAAGATAACATCGGACAAGAGCAAGATGGGAACTACAAAGGGACCCTATAAATAAACACATATACTACGCTCTTTCTTGACACAGTAGGCTAATGGCAAAAGCCAACATGTAGGAGGCCAAAGAGGGGCACTACATGGCCTTGTCCCATAATTGCCATGGGACCCTGAACCTACAAACAAGTCCCCAAAACCCTAGCTAGAGAGAGAGAGAGAGAGAGAGAGGAAACTAAAGGTGGTCGCCTCACTTTGCATTGTTTACGTTGAAACCAAAGGAGATGGAGAGATGGATGGATGGATGGAGATCCAATGTACATGACCCCTCCGGATTTGTGTTCCCCACGACCCTTGTCCTCTTCTCCTCCTGCCCCCCTCTTTCTCACAGCGAAAATTAATGATTTAATGTAGCCCTGGCATGGCCCTCCTCTTATATTAGCTGTTTGCTTTTGTTAGCTTGATTTGTCCTTTTACTAGTTATATATAGCCCACAGCTCAAGCTAGTTGGTAGTTAGCCGTCCTATATATGGTGTTTTGCTGGTGCGTATGTAGCTAGATCTTCTACCTCAAGCTTGGTTAGGTTGGTTCATGCCTCTTATGCATCATGTTTTGCTCTCCATGAATTAAGCCTGAATTTAAGAACATGCACGAAGATCCTATGCTTTTTCATTGTCAAAGCACGACAGTTAAGGGTCCATTTCGACCGGGAGATTTTACGCTACTTTGTTATAAATTTTTTTTTAAAGGAAAATACAGATGAGAATGGTTGGTTTCAGGAGGAAGACTATGGAGTTTCTTTTTTTCTTTTTTTTTTGACCTTGGATTACTTACAAGTTACAAGGTCCCCTTTGTGAATAATATTTTATGATGAGGTGAACAATGCTATGTAGTATACCGTAGCAAACTATAGCAACAGTGAAATATGTATGGTACCGATTTTAATGTGGTGCAAAATAATAAAGTGAAATACTGTAGCAGTTAATCTAAATCGGCATTATGTCACTGTAGATCAATAGCTTAAATGCAGAGTAAACTAATCCCATTGGCAAGCTATCCAAGGTTGAAGCAGCTAAAGGTCCACCACATCACATGGTGCCATTTCCCATGCAAACTTTTGTCTCCTCCTCCTTCCTACCTCTTATTGTCTCGCACACAAACAAGGGAAACCCATGTCTCCTACATGAAGGTTTCAACACTGCTAATGCCTACCATGCATGCATGTACGTAGTAGCAGCAGCAGCAGCAGAAGGAGAAATGTGGTACTCACTAGCTAGTGTCGTCTTCTTCTTCCTTGAATTGATTTCTGGCCACTGATCGGCTGCGTGCTGTCTTGGCTAAACGTGTAGACCGACTGAAAGAAAAAGTACAACGACGAGGAGGTGGCCATCTACCAGAACCAGATGCACGGCACAAGGTCAACTCTGCCTTGGACCCTTCCTTGCATAGTGTTGTAGCGTAGTCTAGTTCATAGTTTCTTTATTTGGTTTGGCCAGGCTAGTTTTGTCTACAAACAAAATATTTATACATCATTAATATGCATTGTTACAATCTGGGCCTATCAAAATAAGTGATGTGTGCCGATGATCGGAACACGGGTTTCTCTATCGAACTTATCCAGGAAAATGATATGAGAACATTATTAAAAAATAAGACCTTTTATTGCTGCGGACACACTGAGTATATGTATAAGAATACAATGCAGATGTTACATAATTAATCAAATGATCATATGAAGTAGTTGTGAATGTTCTTACATAGTACGTGGGCTATCTCATTTACATATATTGAAGGGGTGGCAGTTAATGCCGCTAAAGGCGCCTCTAATCTTCACGCATGTTCTTCTGTTGAGTCTTGAATTGTCACGTCTTTTAGACAACTATTGTAAGTTGTCAGATGCCTCAATAACCGCTCTCACGTTAGTCACGTGAAAAACTGTCATGTCTCCCGACCAGCGAACTGGTTGGGGATTGCCCAAAACTGTATGGCTGGTCGAATGGTGTCCATAGCTAATCGTCCCATGACTCAAACTGGCCGTCGGCTGGCTTGGCTGCGGTAAATGGTATTAGACTTCCTTTAAGTACTAGTTCTAGGTTCATAATCGTTATAGAGTTAGCCCTGATATGTGGGCCAACTTTGACAGAGACCCTGACTTTGACCAAAAAAGTTGATCTGGTTAAGAATCCTCGTCAGCTAGCTCCCAAGGCTTAAGAAAATAAATAATATTTAATTAAGGCTTTCTTGCCTCGAAACGTGCATCAATAATATTTGATCAGGCACAATCATTCCAATCATTTAATGAAAATGTGGGAGAAAGGAAAATATTATCGTTTTCTTGGAAACCATATCTGAAGGTTGTGGTGAGTGGGCGAACGGTTTGTGGTAAAAGGGGATAAAAGACTTCTTTTTTACCTTTACTATTACTTCGTTGTCATTGTCATCTCCGTCTCTCGCCTTATGAGTCTCTTCGTCTCCAATTTCTCTTGTTCCCAAACCTCTTCATCTTCAAATATCTCTGTTCGATCTTTTTTCATGGGGATTCAGTGTGCTTCAATCCTTCCTGAGAACAAGATTCATTGGCTAGAGAACGAAGGGTATCTGCTGGCTCGATCTTTGATCAAATGGAGTCCCTGCGGCGATGAAGATGTTCCAATTCTAGAAAAAGGTCGGATTATCCTATTCTCTTCTTTTGTGAAGTTAGGTTTTCAATTGCCGGAGAGTGAATTCCTGTTATATATCCTAGATTACTTTAGGTTGGAGATCTTACACCTAGGATCAAACTCCATTATAATCCTTAGTGTATTTTAGCATCTTTGTGAAGCCTTCCTTGGTATTCTTTCTTCTATTCGTCTTTTTCGCCATTTTTTAATCAAATTACCCGAAACAATAGAGTACAGGGTTCTGTGGAAACACTTATTTCAAGCTCCACGAGCAAATGTCAAAGAAATATCCCCCGCTCCCGATCAAGGATACATGGTGGGACTACTAGAAGGAGCGGTTATACTCCGAGGTTCCCGGAGGCGATCAAGCCAAGTACAGAAGGCCCTCCGCCGACATGGTGCCTTTCGGGACGTGAAGAAGGAGAAGACCTCTCTGAAGCTAACAGCTAAAGAAGAGAAGTTGGTCGACACACTCATCTCACTGGTGGCTGCCAGACTAACTGGTGAAGATCATCTAGCACAAGATTAGCCCCCTAAAGAAAAGGACCCACTATGCTTGGATGCTGAAAGGGGATAATGACCCAACCAAGGATAACTCTGGAGTTATGTTACTTTCCATATTTATTTTAAGGCAATATTTTCACTTTGTAGTATAAACATTACTAAGTCTTTTTTTAGTTTTTTTTAGTTCTGCCATAGTAGGTGGTCGAAGGGAGGACTTCAACAATGTTGAAGAATGTAAGGGATGGCTCAGAGCCTATCTCTTTTTGACGACCAGGCCTCCAGCCTAATTGGGGCGTCTATAGAGTTCATAAATGAATGAATGCAGGTATGTATAAGTCTTACTTCTAGTCTTGATTTTTTCTTAAGACTGTAGCTTATAAACTTTATGTTTCTCTTTAGATGCATTGCAGAAAGATGGACATCTACCAGTCTGGATCAAGTAGAAGACCAAGACTGTCGCTGCAGCGTCTACATAGACCGACGACCAGAGCAAGACTTGCTCCAACAGTCTCCGCAGGTGCCCTGGTCATCGCCAAGCAGACCTGTGTTATGACGACCAGTACTGCGCCAACTGATGTTGATTTCCTTCTATTTGGCAGTGAGAAGTTGATTGTGTTGCTCCTGCACAAAACGGTCGGCCTGCTCTTGGGCCTTGCATTGTTCAAGTGTTGCCCGTTGCTCATCGGTCTCGCCGACGCTAACAACTGCACATTCACAAAACTCGGAGCATATAGAGAGTGAGAACGTCCCATCCTCATAAGAGGAGGGGTAGTCGTTGAAGCCTCATAGAAGATGTTCTGGAGACGATTCCTCCATTGCCTAAACATACTCTCTGTCATAGGGATCATCATGAATCTCCATGGTACCGGCATCATGGTGACTTGTCTCTTCAGTTGAGGCAGAAGTTGGAACATAGCCACCCTTGGAGTTGCTTGAGGGTGGAACTGATGTCCCCACCATCTCACTCCCAACAGGTTGGGTTGAAGGCGACAAAGATTCTCCCTCGGGAACGTACTCGAGGTAGAAGTCGTGTTTGCATGCCTCCTCATGGACGTAGTCCTCGGATGTGAGATGGGCATTGTCGGCAAGATCGAAGGAGTTCTCCTCATCTATTGGTGAGGACGCAAGGACATCACAACGATGATGATCTTCGAGTTGATGGCGCTCTCCTTCTAGCGCCAACTGTCGATGATCAGGACATGTAATTCTAAATCGAGCTTATCCGGAAAAATGATATAAGAACACTACAAAAATGAAGACCTTTTATTATTGTGGACACATTGAGTGTGTGTATGATAATGCAATAGGGATGTTACAGAATTTATCGAATGATCATATGAAGTCTTCATGAATGTTCTTACAAATTTCATGGGCTATCCCATTTATAGCTATTGACTGGGTGGCAGTTAAGGTAGCTAAAGATGCCTCTAATCTTCATGTGCGTTCTTCTATTGAGTCTTGAACCGTCAGTTCTTTTAGCCAACCGTCTTAAGTTGTCAGATGCGTCAATAACTACTCACACATTAGTCACATAGAAAACTATCATGTCTTTCGACCAGCGAACTGGTTGGGGATTGCCCAAAACTGTATAGCTGGTCGGATGGTGTCCATAGCTAGACGTCTCATGACTAAAACTGGCCATCGACCAGTTTGGCCGTAGTAAAGGGTATTAGATTTTTTTAAGTATTGTTTGTAAGTTCATAACCGTTATAGAGTTAGCCTCTAATATGTGGTCTTTTTTATTGAGACTTATCCGGGAAAACGATATGAGAACACTATAAAAAACGAAGACCTTTTATTGATATGGACACACTAAGTGTGTGTATGAGAATACAATGAGGATGTTACATAATTGATCGAATGATCATATGAAGTCGTCATGAATGTTATTACAAAGTACATGTGCTATCCCCTTATAGCTATTGAAGGAGTGTGTGGATATCATAGGGATATGCTCCAGATCTTAGGATGATGTGACAATTAGCAATGGCGTTAACGGTTTGTCGTTTCACGAGTTTTCGACAAAGTTTGAGCTATTCGGGCATTTCGGGCGGGGCGGTCCGACCGCCATAGCATGGCGGTCCGACCGGTCCCAAATCGATCGGACCGGCCATGTGCGTGATCGGGCCGGCCGTGACAAAATGGTCGAGCAGTGGGCCAAAAATAGAGGTGTAGGCAAGTGAGGGGATCCCATTGCTCTTGGTCCCATAATTTTGGAGTCTCGATCAAAAGTTCTATTGGTTTAAAGTTTCCGATGGTTTGGATTTTCGGGTTGAAAATCGGCTAAGTCCTTCGGTGGTCGGACCGCCTATGGTGGCGGTCCGACCGGCAAGCATGGCAATGATCGACCGCCCCGAGGGGCGATCGACCGGTTGTCACTTGAACGTCGGCCTTCGTGGCGGCGTTGTTCGTTGGTTAGGTCAAAGTCATGAGTTTGATGCATATGTGTTGCATGATGCATGTTTTGACTAACGTGGGTCAAGTTGTGAAGAACTTGTTCCGGATTCGATTTGCTTGTCTATTGTTGTGCGAAGTTGCTTGGTGGTCAACGACGGTCAACGGCGAGGATGATCGGGGCGAGGCTTGGAGAGCGAGGTCGAGCGATCGGCGATGCGGGTGAGGTCAATGAAATCAAGTATGGTGCGAATGGACAAGCATGACCGAACAGACGATTCGGTGTATCGGGTTTGATCAAGCGGCGCGGAGTCGGTGCAAGTGCCATGGTGGTTTCGGTGGGGCGGATGGGAGAGACTTGCCGACATGGATAGGCCGTTGATCAACCTACACGTGGCGAGCATGCGAAGTGCTTGGCCGAGATGGACTCGGTCTTGGAGAAGGACCGAGAAGGGTATTTTGGTAATCTTACCAAATACCACCCAGATGACCTTTGCCTACCATGCGCAAGGCAGCGCAAAGAGAAGCGGTTTAGGTCAAGAGGTGTTGAAGACGGCGCTTTAAAATGCGTGCGTGTGTGACCCGTTTGTGTTGGGCCCTAACAGGAGCCCATTTAAGTTAAAACTTCTAGAAGGTCTAAGTCTCCACTATAAATAGAGGAGGGAGGTGGCTGCACCCCTTTCAACCCTTTCATTATTGTTGAAACCCTAGTTTAGCTTAGGAGAGGATTAGTGGAGGTTAGGGTTCTAGAGTTTTGATTTGATTCGTGCTCTTGGATTGAGCTTTGTCCTCCATTGATGGAGTGGTCAGAAACCCAAACCCTATCAAATCAATCCAAAGAAAGTTTGATCAAAGATGTGTCTCTTTGCCCATCTTCTCTCTATTTGGTGATTTTGAGTCTTTCTTTGATTCGCATATTTTTGATTGATTTCTTTACATGATCTAGCTTGCTGTGACATGTGGGAACACATCTAAGATCATCTTGATCATCAATCACCCACGAGCAAGTTTTTGGATCTAGTTTTTGTTTTGACTCGGTTTTGAACCATCCATCTCTCAAACTGAAAAAGGTCATAACTTTTCCATGGATCTCTATGATCTTCGATTGGAATAGGTTCCTGACATCCTAGAGAAGGTGTGTTCCAAGTTTCATGAAGTTTGGAGTTGTAGATCAAAAGTTAGACCTATTTGCAACTTCGTTTTTCGGGCTGATTTCACTGTTCATCAGGCTGGAGGTCAGACCGCCCCTCAACAGAGGTCAGACCGCCCATGGACCGATCAGACCGCCATTGAATAGAGGTCAGACCGCCCTACACTTAGGAAATTAAGTTTTGGTTGATTTTGGTTGTTTTGCTTCGGGGTTTTGATTGGATTCAATCCTAGTCTTCCGCTGTACTGGTATATCGATCTTCATAGCTTCTATAGCTATTGTAGTGAAATTTGTGTTGAATCTAATCTTGATTGAAAAAGTGAGCGTGCTCCTATTCACCCCCCCCCCCCCTCTAGTCACCTTTTCGGTCCAACAGAGTGATAGTTAATGCTGCTACATATACCTTTAATCTTTACACACGTTCTTCTGTTGAGTCTTAAACCGTCACGTCTTTTAGCTAACTGTCTTAAGTTATCAGATACACCAATAACCGCTCTTATGTTAATCACGTGAAAAGTTCTCATGTCTCCCAATCAGTTTGCTAGTAGGGGATTGCCCAAAACCGTATGGTTGGTCAGATGGTGTGCATAGCTGATCATCTCATGACTTAAACTGATCATCGACCGGTTTGGCCGTAGTAAAGGGCATTAGACTTCCTTTTAAGTACTAGTTGTAGATTCATAACCATTATAGAGTTAGCCTCTAATATGTGGGCTTTTTATAGAGATCGTGACTTTGACCAAAAGGTTGACCTGGTCAAGAATCCTTATCAATGTGTATTATTATATTTTTCTCTGTCGATTAATAAGAGAATTTCTAGAATATTTTTATTTTTTATGAATCAATGAGGAATTTCTACCCTTTGTAGCGAAAGAATCGCCTTGAATCCCACCAGACAACATTAATGTTGGAATTTATATCGATATATCCTCACAAAAATTGATGAAATTCTTTAAATATTGAGTTGGCACTACACCTCATTTCTGTGGTAGTACTAGAGAGATATTTTAGGTTGTATTAGATATAAGCATGTCCAGACAACCTTCGCGATTGTGAGGACACGAGGCAAGCAAGTCATTGTCCTCACATTTCTCTCTCTAACTTAATTATTCTACACATTTCCTTATTTTGTTTCACGAACGAACGTTAAGAGTATCTGGACATGAACCGAATTATTAATCCTTCGCCTTCAGATACCTCTCGAGTTTGTTGGATTATTTAATTTAGAATGGACAACATTCATCATATGTGTGTACTAACATGCATATTGCAATATATCTAGACAGACGTCGTAAACAAAACAGAGACTAAACTACTAGTACTAGATAAATTAGAGAACAGAAGTTGGTCAATGCCGGTCAACGTTCACACTGTTCTATGTTTGCAAATATGTAATACAACCATAACAATGAATTACATCATCAAACCTTTCAAAAAAAAAGAGAGAAAGAAATACAGTTGTTCAAGCTAAAGATAATTTTATTAAACCACTGTTAATTCTCCATAATTGATACGGGAATGCCCGATTTTCATGGCGTAGGATTGTGATAACTTGGATCCGTGCAATGGAAAGGTGATAACAATTGCTGGCTTTGGGGGGGGGTTTGAGGATGCAAATCATGTTTTCTTTAATTGTATTTTTGCAAAATTTACATGGTCCTGTATCAAGGAGATTTTTAAGTGGGGGAGAGTCCCTGCATCCCTGAATGACTTTCATATTTGTTGGCTAGATAATGGGGTTGTTAACTGTTGGACCGTAAAGGCGACTAGAGGGGGGGTGAATAGGAGCACGCTCACTTTTTCACAAATTATGAACTCAATACAATTTCACTCCAGTAGCTATGAGAAAGCTATGAAGATCAATATACCAAGATGATGGAAGACTAGTATTGAATCAATTAAACCCCTAAGCAATGCTACAAAATCAACTAAGATTGCAAAGACTCACGGCCGCGGGCGGTCGATCATGGACCCAATCGGTCGGACCGATTGCCGGGCGGTCTGACCGGCGTTGTGCTGGCGGTCGGACCGCTCCAAAATCGGTCTGACCGGTGATGACGGGCGGTCTGACCGGCCGACTCCAGAACCGATCTGCAACAGTAAAATCAGCCCGATGACGAAGTTACAATTAGGTGAAACTTTTGATTCTCAACTCTAATCTTTATGAAACTTTGCACACACCTTCTATATGCTATTGAGGACCTATTCCAATCGAATATTATGATAATTCTTGGAACGATCTTGAGCAATTGCCAATTGATTAACAGAAGGTCTAAAACCGGGCAAGAACGAAAACTTGATCCTAAAACTTGTTTGTGAGGGATTGATGATCAAGATGATGCTAGATAGATTCACACATATCACAGCAAGCTAATTCACATGAAAGAATCAATCACAAACTCGCAGATCAAAGAAAGCCCTAAAAACACGAAATTGAAAGCAAGAACGAAAAGAGACTTATCTCAAGCAAACCTTGCATAGATTGATTTCGTGATTGTTCTTTGGATTACATCCACACCATCATGGATCGATGGACAATCAAAGATCACGAAATTCACCACAAACCATCAAGAGCCCTTGCCTCCACCTCAACTCCCTAAAGACAATTAGGGTTTTGAAACATAAAAAGCGAGAGAGAGAGAGTGCACCACCATCTCCTCCTATTTATAGTGGAGGCCTAAAACTCTTAGGGTTTGACTTAATTGGGCTCCCGTTAAGGCCCACTAACAAATGGGTCACACACGCACGCTTCGCGAAGCGCCGTCTTTAACCTTTTGACCTAAACCGCTTCACCATGCGCCATGGATTCGCCAATAGGTCACCCTTGTCCATTTTGTGTCACGCTTGAGTCGTTGACCTCACCCGGCATCGTAGATTGTTCTGGACCTCAACTCTTCAAGTCTAGTCCCGATCCTCCTCGCCGTTGACCGTCGTTGACCACCAAGCAACCTGCACAACCACAGACAAGAAAACACGAATTCGGGAACAAGTTCTTCACAACTTGACCCATGTTAGTCAAAACATGCATCATGCAAATCATATGCCATGAAACCAATGACTTTGACCTAACAAATCAACATCGCCACGAAGTTGGCCGACATTCAAGTAGAAACCGGTCTGACCGCTCAGTGAGCGGTCGGACCGCCATGGCGGTCGGACCGCTCCACAATGAGCGGCCGGACCGCCTGGGACTTAGCCGAAATTCAAGCCCTGAAATTCCGAAACCTTCTGGAAAATACAAACGAATAGAACTTCTTACTGGAGACTCCAAAAATTATGAGACCAAGTGCATTGGGATCCCCTCACTTGCCTACAACACCTATTTTTGGCCCAGCTCGTTTTGAACACTTTTAGGTCACCGCCGGTCCGACCGCCCCACATGGCCGGTCCGACCGATTTGGGACCGGTCGGACCGCCGTGCAAGGACCGGTCGGACCGCCCCTGTCCAGAATACCTGTAGCTTTGTCGAAAACACGTGACACTACAAACCGTAAACGCCATTGCCAATTGTCACATCATCCTAGGATCTGGAACATATCCCCATGAAATCCACAATCTCCCCCTTGATGAACACATTGGCAATTATCCAGAAAATGTAAGTGAGAGATTTGAAAACGAGTTTACTCGCAGTTTTCGCACAAAGGCACAACTTGGTCCATAAGCAAGAAAAAGCAATGTAAGTGACCAAGCTGGCATCAGAATAGTATAGGCATGTGAGACAAGGCAAAAGAAAGCATAAAAACTTTGATTTCCAGAAAAGGGTCAAAATTCTCACATGAGGTCCATATGAAAGAACAATTGTTCAATTGACCTATGATCATTGTGAGGATAAAAGAATGCAATTCAAGTTCAGAATATTCAATAAGACAATAAGAATGCAACTCAATAACTCCCCCTCACTATGATCCTCAAATTTCAAATTTTCAGTTTCTCTCCTTTGTACAAACTTCTCCCCCAACAACTTCTCCCCCAGCAAAGAAATATATTCTCATTAACACATCATTAACACATCTTCTCTTCTCATTTAACACATCTTCTCCCCCTTTGACAATGGATTCATCAAGGAATCACGCCTTCCTCTCATCCAGAGATAATAAATAGAGAATAAAGGAAGAAGCAGAAACAAAATAAGCATAAAGAGGAGTATGCATGAAGTGCAATGGAGTGGCTTCATTTTTTTGTATTTTTCAATTTTTGATTACAAGAAGCTTTGGAGATTACCCAAAAGAACAATCTAGTATCTCTAATATTGCACAAACAGCATATCAAGCCTGACAGCGCTAGCAAGATCATGGTAAGACATATATATCAAAGCTAAGCACAAAGGCTCAAAAGTAAAGCAGTAGATTTGATCAATTTAAGCAACGCTTCAAATTCAGCAAGTTCATCAACAGGGATCCTAAAGTGAAATTGGCCATGTCAAAATGTCAAAGTGAGATCAAAAATCTAACAAAGACCACATTAAGAGTCAATCAAGTCCCGTATTGAATCATTTTGCTCAATATTTTGTAAACGCCCATTTGTCAACATTTTCTCATTTGTATTGAATATTGAAGTTGACTAATGATCTAACTTAGTGACAAGATCCTGGACTAGGAGCCATCCACAAACTCATCCTAAGCTTCGACCAAAAGTTGATTAAAGGTATATCTTAGTAAAGAAGATCCCGGACTAGGAGCCATCCACAAACTCTTTCTAAGCTTCTCACAAGGCGACAAATCTTGAGGTTCATGTCATTTCGACAAGCGGTCCCCATGAGATCGTCTCAGTTCATCAAACTATCTCCAAGTTCATGTCATTTGACAAGCAGTCTCGTAAGAATAGTTTGGCACAATTTAAGCATAAGACAATCTTGATTTTCATTTTTCACATGAGCAGTTTTAGAATCTCAAGAACACAAAAGCTCAAGTAATGGTCAATTTTAGATCAAAGAGCTAACAAAGCAATTCTGACAGGGCCAATGTCACAAGAGGAGCACTAATTGCGCAACTCGCTAAAACATCCACAAATTGCAATTTCTTAGTTTGAGTTGTTTTAAAAGATTCTAGCTCATATAGCAAAGACTTAGCTACACATGTAAAAGCATGATAATTCTAGCAAGTCAAAGAACTAGACATGACATTGAGCAAGAATTGAAATACAACAGCTCCAAAGGGTAATAGGCAAAGCTTCATCAATTTTAAAAGATAAGCAGAAAACCTTATATTACAATGCATCTTTTTGGATTTTTCATACCACTTGTTGTAACCACTTGTTGTATTTTTCATATGAATGCAATATGACACAATGAGATGCAATTAAAAAGCCTAAGAACCTAAAAAGTTCGAAAAGATCACTAAGTTCAGAAAAAGAACAATAAAAGATCAAAAGAACAAGGAAAGATAAGAAAAAAATCAAACTCCCCCTCAAACCAACCCATAAGGATAAATTACCCCTAACTCGCTTCTTAAGGAGGAAAATCTGGTTTGATCTAAAGGCTTGGTAAGAATATCTGCCAATTGAGCTTGGACTCTCTGAAGTGCATCACAATATCACCTTTTTCAACATGATCTTTAAGGAAGTGAAAGCGAATGTCTATGTGTTTAGTCCTAGAATGTTGCCTTTGGGTTTTTAGCAATATTAATAGCGAAGTGTTATCACGAAAAGAGGAACACTAGCAAAGTTTAACCCATAATCTTTCAAAGTGGGCGTCATCCACAAAATCAGCTCTGACAACTAGCGTGACTACATACTCCGCTCAATGATGGATTGTGCAACAAGACCGCTTCTAGAAGACCAAGATACAAGAGAAGTGCCTAGGAAGTGACGGTGCAGAGTACTCTTCCTATCTAGCAAACGACCCATAAAATCGAATCAAAAACCTCTAATGGACAAAGTGAAGAGCAGAATACCAAATGCCATATAGGAGGGTAGAGTGTAAATACCTGAATATGCGCTTAACGGCTTGGCGATGGGAAGTTCTCGGAGACGCCTGAAATCTTGCACAAAGACATACCGTGAAGTGAATGTCCGTCTCGAGGCCGTCAAATCTGAAAGGAGCCGATCATCTTTGCGGTACTCGCGTTGATCCACGACTTCTCCTTCCTCATCTGGATCCAAAACAGTCGAAGTTGCCATGGGAGTGGAAATTGACTTGCAGTCACCCATGTTGAAGCGTTTGAGTAGATCTTTAGTGTACTTCGTCTGATGGATGAAAGTTCCTTCCATGCATTGCTTGATTTGAAGTCCCAAAAAGTAATTAAGCTCTCCCATCATACTCATCTCAAATTCCCTGGACATAGTGTCAGAAAAGCTGGAAACAAGAGCATTAGAGGAACCACCAAAGATAATATCATCCACATAAATTTGAGCAAGCAGGAAGTCATTGTCACGCCTATGAATAAATAGAGTTTTATCCACTTTACCCATCTCAAAATTATTTTTAAGCAAGAAGGTCTTAAGTCTATCATACCAGGCTCTAGGGGCTTGTTTAAGACCATACAATGCTTTAGATAGCTTGAAAACACGATTTGGATATTTAGGATCCTCAAAACCAGGGGGTTGCTTAACATACACTTCCTCATCTATGAAACCATTTAAAAAGGCACTTTTAACATCCATCTGATATAATTTAAAACCTTTTGATGTAGCAAATGCAAGCAGAATGCGAATGGCTTCTAGTCTAGCAACAGGAGCAAATGTCTCATCAAAATCTAACCCCTCAACTTGGCTGAAACCCTGAGCTACCAATCTGGCCTTATTTCTAACCACAGAACCATCCTCACCTTGTTTATTCTTAAACACCCAACGAGTTCCTATAACATTATGACCACTAGGAGGTTCTACTAGGTTCCAAACTTTGTTTCTTTCAAAATTCTCTAACTCCTCATGCATGGCATTTACCCGGCTAGAATCGGATAAAGCATGTGATATATCGCGGGGTTCAAAAGAAGCAACAAAAGTGAATGAGAGTAGAGATTTGGATCATTATACAGGCCGAGTGACTCGCTCATGTAGATTACCTATTATCATTCTCCGAGGATCTTTGTCTTTGAATGCGAAGTGGAGCACCGGGTGAGATCTGTTTCTTCGACCTCATGATGCTGCGATGATGAAGATGCGTGAGAGCCTCAGCAGAAGGTGAAGTAGATGTAGCGATTCTTGTATCGATATGGGCACTTGATGCGGCGGATGAAGGAATGATATTAACCGTCCTCATCTTCCTCCACAAAAATGCTCTCACACTGTAAATCATCGTAGCAATTGATCTAGCTCGGGGCTAGTCTCATCAAAAGTGACATTACAAGTCTCTGAATAATGTTAGTCTCGATATTAAAACTCAAAACCCTCGAATGAGCGGGATAACCGAAATACCCCATCAAAAGTTCTTGACTCAAATTTATCTAAGTTGCTGTCTTAAGGATAAAACATTTTGATCCAAAACTTCGAAAATGCGAAAGCAGAGGGTTTTCTACCAAAGCGAAGCTCATAAGGAGTCTTGCCTAAAGAAGGTCTCAAAAGACACGATTGGCAATATGGCAAGCGATGCGATAGATTCGGCCCAAAATCTCCTCGGTGTGCTATACTCATCTAGCATTGTCCTAGCCATTTCGACCAAGGTCCTATTCTTCCTTTCCACCACGCCATTTTGTTGAGGAACGTGTGGAGAGGAGAACTGATGCTCAATACCACGCTCAGCACAAAAGAAGCAAAAGAAGCATTTTTGAACTCCGTGCCATTATCACTGCGAATCGCTCTCAAAGCACCAGGAAGCTCAGAAGCCAAACGAAGAACAAGGTCATGAAAATAACCAAAAGCTTCATCTTTTGAAGTAAGAAAGAACACCCAAGTATATCTAGAAAGATCATCGACTATGACAAGAATATACCATTTTCCACCGACTGACCGGACTCTAGCAGGACCAACAGTATCCATATGAAGCAAGCATCACAGTCAGTCGGTCATAACCATAGTCACAGAAGGGTGTGAGCGGCAACTTGTTTGCCATGCCTACTGAGCGCACATCTGACATCCTTGATGACTTTGAGTTTGGGCAAACCTCTCATGAGATCAAGGTTGCTAACTCGTGTCGATGATCAAAACCAATGTGCCCCAAACGTCGATGCAAAGCGAAATCGAGAAGAAGATGTAAGCAAACATTTAAGAGATCCAAGAAGAGATTACGAAAAATCGGCTCAAAAATTCTACCAACTCTAGAGATTCCAAACACAAGCTCACCAAGTAGAATCAAGCACCACGACAAGCATTTTCTTAAAAGCAGTCTCATAGCCATCATCAAGAAGCTGAGAAATAGAAAGGAGATTATACCTAAGCTTGTCCACAAGAGCGACATCCTTTAGAATGAATTTGTTGTTCACTCTAATTGATCATGTTCCTTCAATTCGCCCTTGTGTATCATCTCCAAAGGTGATGAAGTCATCACTGTTGCTCGCGTGAAAGAGGTGAACCATTTTGAGTTCCGGTCATGTGGCGTCAACATCCGAGTCAACGAACCACGTGTTCTTCCCTTTTCGCGATAATCCTGAAAAATCAAGGAACAAAAGAGCGATGTGTCTCAATCATGGGTTAGATAAACATGATTTAGGAATCCAGTACTGAGACACACGTCTGCAAGGAGTATACAAACCAGAAGTACTATCCTTGATTTCATCTAACATTCGATTATGAGCAATGTTTAAATTAAAATGAGACTTGAATCGTCCATGGGCGGTCGACGGCGTTAGTGGTGGCGGTCGACCGGTGACCAAAGCAGTCGATCCGGTGACCACCAATGATCGGACCGCCAATCGATAAACATTAAAATTAGGATATTTAGGAACATAATGATTTGCATGAGAGAAAACTCCTAATCCAGGTTTATTCTTTTCAATGTTACCATGTCTCATAGAAGCTCTAGGTTGCATGAATGAAATTCTATCAAAATATTTCCTATCATTTTCAACCTCATGTGAATTCAATCAAATGTCCACCTTTTTGCAATAAGTGCAATGGTACTTGGTACCACTAGAAGAAGCACCATTTGAATTAATACAAGGTTGGGCAAAGCTCGCAGATTTAAAAGATGTTTTTGCGAGTTGGGTTTTGAATTCAATTAAACCTTTTCCAAGACTTGAATGACTTTTGGGTTTGAATTGTCTTGAAAAGAATTGAATCCTAAACCTTGCTTCTTATAAGGAGTTTTAGACTTGTCAAGAATCATGTTTAATTGTTTCTTACCTTTAGAAAATTTCTCTAATGTATCATGAAGGTAAGCATTTTCTTTTCTCAAGTTAACACAAGCATCACAAGTTTTATTCATAGATTTCTCCTTATACAAAGCAATTTCAAGCTTAAGAGCGGAACAAGAAGCACAAGTAGTATTTTCAATATTGTCCTTAAGCTTAGCATATTTGACTCTAGCGACTTCTAAGATATCTTTGATTTCACGTTCCTTTTCTAAACATGAAGTGCAAGGGCTAGAATCAAACACATCAAAAGAAATCAACTTACTAGATTCTAAACATTTTTCACAAGGAGCACTTTTAATTTCATTTAGTTCAGATCTAGCATTCTCAAGTTGTTGTCTGAAATATTATGAGCAGTTGTAACTTAGTAATTTAGTGCATAGCATGACAAGATAAACATTCATCGAGTTCAAGAGTCTTAGCATTTTTAAGCTCTACTTTCAGTTTGTTAATCTTTGACTCTAATTTCTTATTTTTTGTCATAACAAATTCTAGCGCTTCATCTTGACTAAGCAATTGCTCAACTATATAATCATATTTAGCAGAAAGCTCATCATAAGAAAAAGATACCTCATCATCATCAATGTCGTCGGTGTCAGCCATGAAGCACATGCCGGTGAAGTCTTTGGCCTTCCCTTTCTTTTTGCCTTGAGGATCTCCTCCTCCTTGTCCTCCTCACTCCCGGTATCCACATCACTCAAGGATTGATCCTCAAAAGCGGCAAGGACCGGTGGCGGCCTTCACAAGCTTATTAGCCTTATACCTTGATTTGTTGAAAGGAGGCTTCTTCCAAGCTTGCTTTCCTTCCTTATGATTGCTCTTACCTTTCAGCTTGGGGCAATTTGCCCGGATATGATTTAGCTCACCACATTCATAGCATGTCACCGACCACCTCTCTTTTGTTTCTCACATTATTGTAGGCCCGTGTGAATTTTTAGTTAGAAGTGCTAACTCTGTTTGAGGATACTTTCAAGCTCCTCTTCATGAATAGCGGATAAACAAGCAAATGAAAATCCGGAAGAAGATTCAAAAGAGTCATCAAAAGCCTTTTGAGAGGATCGCTACCAAAGCTAAATTATCTTTCTTGGGATGATCAACTCTTTTAATTTCATGAGTCTTGAGTTTACTATAAAGCAATTCTAAAGTAAGACTTGAAAGATCAATATTTTCCTCTATAGCAGTAGCTTTCATCTCCCACTCCTTGGTGTTGATTGCGGCCAAGAGATGGGTGGCATTTTCAGATTGAGAATATTCAATATCAACGACTTTCATTTGATTAATTACTTTATTAAAGCGATGAAAATGTCATCGATGCTCTCTCGAGGGCGCATCTCGAATTTATTGTATTCACGCTTGTAAGCAGTTTGGCGCACCTTTTTGATTTGGGACGAACCCTCATGATATGTTTCGAGAGTGTTCCAAATTTCATCTTGCAGATTGAAAGATTACAAATTCGATCATATTCTTGTCTACCAAGTGCACCATATAAAAGATTCTTAGCCTTATTGTTGTTAGCCAAAAGAATAGCAGAAGCAGGTGTAGTAATTTCAGGAATAACCAGCGGGGCTCTAACAACATCCCAAATAGCATGTCCCTCGCTCTCAAGAAAGACGCGCATACGATTCTTCCAATAGGCATAGTCGTGCCCATCGAAGATATGCGGTTTAGTAGAAAACTTATCCATCGCCAAAGTTCAGTGACCGGTTAAGATCAAGATTGAACTAACCGGCTCTGATACCACTTGTTGGACCGTAAAGGCGACTAGAGGGGGGGTGAATAGGAGCACGCTCACTTTTTCACAAATTATGAACTCAATACAATTTCACTCCAGTAGCTATGAGAAAGCTATGAAGATCAATATACTAGTACAGCGGAAGACTAGTATTGAATCCAATTAAACCCCTAAGCAATGCTACAAAAATCAACTAAGATTGCAAAGACTCACAGCACGGGCGGTCTGACCGCTGGACCCAATCGGTCGGACCGATTGCCGGGCGGTCTGACCGGCGTTATGCTGGCGGTCGGACCGCTCCAAAATCGGTCTGACCGGTGATGACGGGCGGTCTGACCGGCCGACTCCAGAACCGATCTGCAACAGTAAAATCAGCCCGATGACGAAGTTGCAATTAGGTGAAACTTTTGATTCTCAACTCTAATCTTTATGAAACTTTGCACACACCTTCTATATGCTATTGAGGACCTATTCCAATCGAATATTATGATAATTCTTGGAACGATCTTGAGCAATTGCCAATTGATTAACGAAGGTCTAAAGCGGGCAAGAACGAAAACTTGATCCTAAAGCTTGTTTGTGAGGGATTGATGATCAAGATGATGCTAGATAGATTCACACATATCACAGCAAGCTAATTCACGTGAAAGAATCAATCACAAACTCGCGGATCAAAGAAAGCCCTAAAAACACGAAATTGAAAGCAAGAACGAAAAGAGACTTATCTCAAGCAAACCTTGCATAGATTGATTTAAGTGATTGTTCTTGGATTACATCCACACCATCATGGATCGATGGACAATCAAAGATCACGAAATTCACCACAAACCATCAAGAGCCCTTGCCTCCACCTCAACTCCCCTAAAGACAATTAGGGTTTTGAAACATAAAAATGCGAGAGAGAGAGAGGTGCAGCCACCATCTCCTCCTATTTATAGTGGAGGCCTAAAACTCTTAGGGTTTGACTTAATTGGGCTCCGTTAAGGCCCACTAACAAGCGGGTCACACACGCACGCTTCATGCGGCGCCGTCTTTAACCTTTTGACCTAAACCGCTTCACCATGCGCCATGGATTCGCCAATAGGTCACCCTTGTCCATTTTGTGTCACGCTTGAGTCGTTGACCTCACCCGGCATCGTAGATTGTTCTGGACCTCAACTCTCCAAGTCTAGTCCCGATCCTCCTCGCCGTTGACCGTCGTTGACCACCAAGCAACCTGCACAACCACAGACAAGAAAACACGAATTCGGGAACAAGTTCTTCACAACTTGACCCATGTTAGTCAAAACATGCATCATGCAAATCATATGCCATGAAACCAATGACTTTGACCTAACAAATCAACATCGCCACGAAGTTGGCCGACGTTCAAGTAAAACCGTCCGACCGCTCGGGTGGCCGGTCGGACCGCTCTTGGCGGCGGTCGGACCGCTCCACAATGAGCCGGTCGGACCGCCCTGGGACTTAACGAAATTCAAGCCACGAAATTCGAAACCTTCTGGAAAATACAAACGAATAGAACTTCTTACTGGAGACTCCAAAAATTATGAGACCAAGTGCATTGGGATCCCCTCACTTACCTACAACACCTATTTTTGGCCCACTCATTTTGAACACTTTTAGGTCATGCACGGTCCGATCGCCCCACATGGCCGGTCCGACCGATTTGGGACCGGTCGGACATTGATGCAAGGATCGGTCGGACCGCCTATCGAGAATACACAGTAGCTTTGTCGAAAACATGTGACACTACAAACCGTAAACGCCATTGCCAATTGTCACATCATCCTAGGATCTGGAACATATCCCCATGAAATCCACATTAACAATCATAATGTTGGTTTATTCAGTTTTGCGGCGTTTGTTTGGACACTTTGGAAAGTCAGAAACAAAGGTGACATCGAGAAGACCTTCCCTAAGCGTCTAACTGAAGTTATCTTCCAATTTGTATCATGTTTGCAGCATTGGAGCTTTCTGACCAGAAAAGATTGTGGATATCGTGAGGATATGTGCACGATCTCAGGATGATGAGTCAATTGGCAATGGCGTTATTGGTTTGCAAAATCTCGCGTTTTGGGTTTGCTCCAAAATTTGTCGAGCCCAGCATGGCGGTCTGACCGGTTGTCTTGGGCGGTCGATCGCCCGATGGAAGCGATCCGACCAAGCCATGGTGGCGGTCCGACCATTGTTTTAAAGTTAGGTTTTGGAGTGGGCCAAAAATAGGTTGTGTAGGCAAGTGAGGAGTCTCTTGGATGTGGTCCCATCATTTTTAGAGCTCCCATCAAAAGTTCTATTCGATTGAAATTTCGAAGGTTTGGATTTTCTCGCTTGAATTTTGGCTAAGTCATTTGGACCGTCCGACCGCCGTTGTGGGAAGCGGTCCGATCCGACATGAATCGGTCGGACCGCCCTGTGGGCGATCGGGCCGCGATCACTGGAGGTGAGCCAAGTGTTGCATTGAGTTTGTTACGAGTGTGTGATTTTATGAACTTCAATGCTTTATTGATGTATATTGCATTGCGGGCGGCGTGGGTCAAGTTGTGAAGAACTTGTTCGGGAAGCGGTTTGTTTGTCTATTCTTTGTGCGGTGGCTTGCGGTCAACGGCGTCAGCGGTGAGTGGATCGGGACTACGCTTGAGAGCCGAGGTCGAGCGATCGGGGATACCGGGTGAGGTTGTGTGACTCAAGCATGGAGCGAGAATGGACAAGATGGATCGAGCGGGTGGTTGAAGCATTGTGGTTGGATCGGCGGTGCGGATATCGGTGCGAGTCTCGGGAGGTTCCGATGGGATTCGGACAAGAGAGGCTTGGCGTCGATGAGAACCGTGATCAACCTACACGTGGTGAAGCGAGCGATTGCTTCAAGGGTTATTTGTGTGTGGGTCCCATGTGTAAGAGACCCAAAAGGAAACCCTAGCTCTCTAGTATAAATAGGAAGGAGAGGTGGAAAACCTAAGCAAGCATTCATTTTAGCCCCTTCTTCTTTTTCTAGGGTTTGGAGGAGAGGAGAGGAGAACTAGGGTTGGAGTGTGCTCCTTGTTGAGCTCTTGCCCTCCTTGGTGGAGAGGCTTTGTAAGCATCTATTGTGGATGAACAATCTTGTGATGCTTAATTGAAAGATCAATTGCTCCTTTGTGTTCTTCTCTCTTTTGGATGTTTTTGGTGCTTCCTTGATTCAACGGTTCATGCTTGGTCTCTTGGCCTACTCTATCTTGCTTTGATGTGTGGGATTACTCCTAGAGTCATCTAGTTCATCAAACCCCACAAGCAAGACTTGAATCAAGTTTTCTCATTTCTAGGGTTTGTGCACTTCCTTGGTAAAATCTCGAGAGATCGTTTGCGAAGTGGATCGACGGATCGTCGCTAGAAATAGGTCTCAATACCATTAGGAAGGTGTGCTAGAAATTTGGTCAAGTTTTATTGGTTGAATCAAAAGTTGGATCAAATTTCGTTTTGGATTTGGGTGGAGATTTTCAAGATCTTGGACTCTCTGGTCCGGCCAGAAGCCTTTCAACGGCGGTTCGACCGCCTGTATTCAGATCCGTGGTTTGGCGGGTCGAACATTGTATCCACCGTCCGACCATTGGTTAGTTGTTGGTCGGACCATTGGATCACCGTCGGTCCGATCGCCCGTGGTAGCCGTCGGACCGCCGTGTCGATGAAGAACATTGAGTTCTTTTCTCCTTTTGTGTTGTGTGCTTGAGGGTTTATCAAAGTCAACACAAGGCTTCCGTTGTGTGCACACCGAACTTCTTAGCTTTCATAGCTAAAGGAGTAAAGTTCGTGTTGGTTTTGATTTAGGCGAGAAAGTTTTGAAAGCGCCTATTCACCCCCTAGTCGCCTTTCGGTCCTACAAGTGGTATCGAGCCGGTTAGCTCTTTTCTATAGATCTTAACCGGTCTTTGGAGCCATGGCGTGACAAGTACTCAACCAAGCCACACATTTTGAGGAGTTGACTTTGCATCTTTGGAAGGCTCGTATGCAAGCGTATATCGAGGCTCAAGGGCACGCTATTTGGCTAAAGGTGAAAAACCCTTATGTCGTGCGGTAGATGACGATACGATCACTCCGGATGTGGAGGCCAACAACAAGGCTCGAATTATTTGATCCAAGGCCTTAGTCGATCCGAGTTTGGCGTGTTGCTCACTTGCGGTGCGCTCACGAGATCGGCGGACACTTTGTGATTATCACGAAGGGTCCATCTGCGATCAAGGAAGTGAGACAGAACCGGCTCAAAAGGTTTACTCGAAGATCGAACAAAGGCACGTGAGTCTTTGGATGAGTGTGGGAAGATTCTCTAAAATTCTTCATGATCTCCGTACGTTGACTTGATATTTTACGAGTGCGAAAATGCACGCCACTTCGGGTGCTCTTGATGTGAAGGTGCAGGGTATGAAGATCACTTCCATCAATGACAACATCATCATGAGTGAGCTTACCATGGATAAGCTCTACTCGAGGTTGAAGACGCATGAGATTGACTTTATCTCGCGTCTCCCAAGACAGAGTCAATGGCTTTGGTGGTCGACAAATCCAAGGGTTGCTCTTCCGATTCTCTTGATTGTAGCTCATCGGCTTTTCATTATCGCTTTACATTCTTTGAGTGATGAGCAACTTGAGAAATTGCAGGAGGATGACTTAGCCCTCCTTTCCACCAAATTCACAAGAGCGTACAACAAGGTGAGAAATAGGAGGAGGAGTGGACCTATCACGTGCTTGAATGTGGTGAGCCAAACCACATTCGCTCCAAGTGCCCAGGCTAAAGGGCAAGGAGGAGAAGGAGACAAGAAGACATCCCGGAGAGGATGCAAAACCCAAGAAGACAAACTATCGGAAGTTTGTCGGTAGGGTCCTGCCGCTCTTGAGAATGTTAATATGAGCGATGTGGATTCGGAAGCGGAGGACGGCGAGTGATTCTCGTGGCAAGAAGAAGGCGCATGACTTCACCGCATGTGTTTCATGGCCAAGAACAACCACGACAATGATTCCTCCAAAGATGAGGATCCTTTTAGTGATCTGACGAGGTATGCCCTTCTATTCTTGATATGAAAAGGGCTTTGGTGCTTGCTGAGCGAAATTGCATAAGCAAGTAAAAATGATTAGGAAGCAGGACATTATGATTGATAACTTGAATCTTGAAGTTGTTAGGCTTAAATCTATCAATCCTGCTGATATTTGTGATTCCTGCACTAGCTTGCTTAACGATTTGACAAGCTTGAAATTTGCTCATTCCTCTGTCACAAATCAACTAAAAGATGCTCTCGATGAACTAGAATCTTTCAAGTCTAGATCTGCTTGTTTAGATGTCATTCCTCTTGATGTGACTGCCATGGAAGCTATCCCTTTAACTTGCTCTAATTGTGCTTTGCTAGAATTAAAATTGGATAGTTCCTTAAAAGAATTGCAAAAGTTTGATGCCAGTCACACATGCTCTCATTGTAAGGATAATAGGATTAAGATGCAAGAGATGGCGAAACATTGATTTACTCTAGAGTTGCATCTTGTGAAAATTGTCCCAAGCTTACAATTGAAATTGAAGCCTTAAACAAGACCACGGAAGAAAAGGCTAAAATTGAAAGATCCATGTCTTTCTTGCTTCTAAAAGGTTATTGATTCTAACTCTTGTGTTTTGAATCTTTGAAGTTGAAACCATGGTTAGTCGGATACAAGAGGCTTTTAGAGTTAAGTTTAAGGAAGCGATTGAGTAGGATTCAGAATCCTATTGTGTGTCTTGTGAGGCCTTCAAAGTGGAAGTGGCCCTTCTTAAGAGTAAGCGCAATGAGGTAATCAAGTCTAGCAAGTGTTCTAGATGTGAGGAGTTAATGAAAGAGAATGATTACCTCAAGGTGACTCTTGCGAAATTTTCAAGTGGGAAAAAGAAACTCAACATGATTCTTGATCAATCCAAGGTGGCGTGAAAAATAGTGGTCTAGGTTTCAACCCCTAGAGCATTCCAAGAAAAACCCACCTAAGATTGCTAGAGTTGTGAAGAATGGTTTGTTTGAGCTAGAACCTCCTAAGCCATCAGGGTTGTTTTCAAATCCGGTGGTTTTGCTCAAACTCTTTACGGCAAGAAAGGTGCCACCACTCGTGCATGCAGACCCCTCAAAGGTCGATACCATTGCACCTTCGCAAGAAAGAAGGCCATCTTGTTGAGTTACCTTAGGAGAGCAAAACTTGAGAGAAAAGAGAGGATGGCGTCCTAAGATCCATTAGAGGAGTCCCTTCTCGGATGTAGTCTCTAGAGCTAGGCGACTGTTTATCGCACCACACATAGGCCTAGATTTGTAAAGAACTTTGTAGACTCTTTTGGTGGGTCTAGGCGGCATGTTGGATTAGGACATCGTGAGGAGAGACAGGGTAGCACCTAGGCAGGGAGTATCGATCTTTTGGTAGATCGTTTGGAGAGGTCTAGGTGGTTCTCATGTGCATTCTTATGATTTTATTCTGATCATGTTTCACTATTTCTCTCTTTGTTCCCGGACATCGTGCTTCTCGATCTTTGGATTCCTCGTTCATTTATCACTAACCCCAAGATCTTGAGGCACGGATGTTTTCGATTGTGCCTTTTAGGTCCGTCGTGCGAGGAAGGAGGACAAGTGGCTTGTTGACTCGGGTGTTCTCGACATATGACCGGAGATTCTAGATGGTTCTCCTCCCTCACACGTGCATCCGCAATGAATTGATTACATTTGGGGATGCTTCTACCGGACCGTGGATTTGCAAAGGGCACCTGTCTTGGCGTCAACGACAAGTTCATGTTAAAAGGCGTCGCTTTGGTGAGTAAGGTGAGGTATAATCTTCTATCTGTTTCTCATTTGCTAGATGAGGGTCTAGAAGTGAGGTTTAAGAGAGGTGAGTCAGAGTTCTAGATTCCTCGGTGAGCTTGTTTTGAGATCTCCGTTTGAGAAGATCTTACGTGCAAATTTGATGATTTCTTACATTTCCGACCCTAGATGTCTTGTAGCCTCGATTCTCATGACCTTGTTTTGTGGCATCGTAGACTTGGGCATATAGGTTTTGATCATCTGTCTAGAGTCGATTGCAAGGACTTGATTAGAGGTTTGCCTAGGTGAAGGTCATCGAGAGATCTTGTGTGCTCACCTGTAGACATGGTAAGATGGTGTGCGCTTCCACCCACCTCTTACTTTGGTAATGGTGATGGACTGGGACGACTTCTTCACTTAGATCTGATTGGTCCTTCTAGAGTTCAGTCATCTGGTGGGAAATGGTATGTGCTTGTGGTTGTGGATGATTACTCCAGGTATTCATGGGTTTATTTTCTTGCTTCTAAGGACGAAGCATTTGGATTCTTTAAAGATTTGGGTCCTAGAATTCTTTGTTGATATACCCGGAGCTTTGAGAGCCATTAGGAGTGATAATGGGACGAGTTCAAGAATTCTTCTTTTTCTACCTTCTACGATAGGGAATTGAGCATCGCTTTTCTTCTCCTAGAGTTCCTCAAAGAATGGTGTTGTAGAAAGGAAGAACAGAACCCTTGTAGAGATGGCTCGGACCATGCTAGATGAGCATTCTACTCCTAGGAGATTTTGGGCTGAGGCGATCTCTACTGCTTGTTATATCTCCAATAGGGTTTTCTTGAGATCTGTGGTTGGGAAGACTTCTTATGAGCTTAGATTTGGTCATTCTCCAAAGGTCTCTCATTTCAAGATTTTTGGTTGCAAGTGCTTCATTCTTAAACATGGCAATCTTGATAAATTTGAGTCTAGATGTTTTGATGGCATATTTCTTGGATATCCCGCTCATTCTCGTGGCTATCGTGTTTTTAATGTTGATACTAACAAAATTGTTGAGACTTGAAGTCACTTTTGATGAGGCTAGTCACAGTACTAGACCCGATGCTTGGTACACAGTTCCGAAACTCAAGAAAGCATCTTCGTCGATGATGATTACGAGGATGAAGACCCAAACCATCCTCCGGCTACCTCGAGAGGGTGGAGAGCCTGCTACTACTACTTGATTTCATTTGGCGGTCTCCTCCTATCCCCACCGACGATCCGAGTGGCTCTGTTCCTACCTCCACAACTCATGGGGTAGAGGCCATACGCACCAGAGCACCTCTTCGCATTCAAATGACAACATCCTCTGAGCAGATGATTGGGGATCTTCAAGAGCGAGTCACTCGCTCGTGTTTATTTCTCCCGATTCCCATGCACATTACGCTTTTGTCGCTTCTTTTGAACCCCGAGATATCACCCATGCTTTATCGATGCCTCTTGGGTCAATGCCATGCATGAAGAGCTTGAAAATTTTGAAAGAAACAAAGTCCGGTTTTTAGTTGAGCGACCTTCGATTCTCATGTTATTGGAACAAAATGGGTTTTAAAATAAGCAAAGTGAGGATGGATGGTTGTTACGCAATAAGGCGAGACTTGTTGCTCAAGGTTATTCAGTAGAGGGCTTAGACTTTGAGGAGACCTTTGCTCCAAAGAGCTAGATTGGAAGCCATTCGCATTCTTTTAGCATTTGCAACATCCAAGGGTTTCAAGCTTTTTCAAATGGATGTTAAAAGTGCTTTCTTGAATGGCTTCATAGAAGAAGAGGTCTTTGTCAAGCAACCTCACAGGTTTGAAAATCAAAATTCCCAAACCATGTTTTTAAACTCTCTAAAGCCTGTATGGTTTGAAACAAGCTCCTAGAGCTTGGTATGACAGCTTAAGAGTTTCTTGCTTGAAAATAATTTCAAAATGGGAATGGTTGATAAAACCTTGTTCACTCTCGGGCATGGCGGTGATTTCTTGTTGGTTCAAATATATGTGGATGATATTATTTTGGTGGTTCCTCTCATGCTTTGGTGTCTAGATTTTGATTCTATGAGCGGTGAATTCGAGATGAGCATGATGGGAGAGCGACATTCTTCCTTGGTCTTCAAATCAAGCAAGCGAAAGAAGGCACCTTCGTCCACGAGTAAGTATACAAAGGACCTTCTTGGCGCTTCAATATGGGAAGCGATAGGCCAATGTCTACTCCCATTGCAACAACCACCGTCTTTGGACCACGATGAGGATGGAGAGTCAGTGGACGGAAGAATACCGCATATGATTGGCTCCTCCTCTATCTTACAAATCGAGGCGGACATACAATTCGCCGTATGTCCGTGCGCTCGCTTCGAGCTTCCTCGTGCTTCTCATCGTCAAGCGATGCGCGCATATTCGGTACCTTCAAGATACGCTTGATTTTGGACTCGGTATTCTTCTTCTTGGCTCTTTCAATTCGAGCATTTTCGATCTTGATTTCACGGTGTAGAGTTGATAGGAAGAGTACTTGGCACTTGTCATTTCTTGGGCACATCTCTTGTTTCTTGGTCTTCTAGAAAATAGTCTTACATTGCCTGATCTGGTGGTGAGTATGTAGCCGCCGATGGTCGCTCTCGAGTTCTTTGGATTTTATCCACGCCGGGACTATGGGTTATCTTTGGGAAGTGTTCCTCTTTTACGTGACAACACTTCGCAATTAATATTGCCAAAAACCCAATGCAACACTCGGGACTAAACACATTGACATTCGATTTCATTTTACGAGAGACCATGTTGAGAAAGGTGATGTTGTGCTTCACTTTGTAGAGTCGAGCAACGACTTGCGATATTTTCACTAAGGCTCTTGACTCTTGGCGTTTGTCTTTGCTGCGAGGAGAGTTAGGGTTATTAGTCCTATTGGGCTGTTTTGAGGGGGAAGTGGCTCTGCTTGCATTCATTGTATCATAATGCATGTTTCATTTCATTTGTCTTGCATTGTATATTAAAACTAATGGAGCTTTGATTATTATCCCTGTATGACTTATTTTCATATTTTATACCTTGTCATATCGAGTGATAGTCTGCTAGACCTCTTTTATGGCTCTTCGTGTTTGGCTCGACTTTTGCCTTGCTAGCTTTATATCCTTGAGAAATTTGAATCAAATCATGTCTTGTTGGATCTTGTGACTAGTTTTGCTCTAGTGATCCGCTTATGATTCTTGCCATGTCTTACAAGTCGATTTGAGTCTTGAACCTCTTGAGATGGAAAAATGAGCTTTTTATCTTATTAAGTCAAGCGAATGAAAAATGAGATTTTCTGTGCGAAAAAACTGATCTCACCAATCCTTCCCCATGAGACGGCTTGCCATTGCACTCGGCATGAACTCAGGGGGAGTTTTGGATGACCTAGATCATTCTTTTAAGCTTATCGCTTGAGATGGTCGCGGCAAGGCTTGAGATCTAGCACAGCAAAAAGGGAGAGAAAGAAAAAGAGAATTTGCCCAAAAAGGGCTAAGTGCTTGAGCTTTGCTTCAAAAGAATTTTCTTAATGCTCAAAATGCCTCAACTCTTGTTTTGAGTCTCTTTTTACTTATAGACATGGCTTGACTCATTTTTGGTTGCTTTGAGTGAATCTATGATTTTGAGCAACTTGTCATGATTGCAATTCTGTCAATCTCAGATTTCTGCTATCTTGGTTTTAGCTTTGCAGTACACGTTTTGCCATGATTGAATATAGCGTCTTCTCCTTATATGGCTTGGTATAATACTTGTACTGTCTACATGTATAATGGTCATTGCTCCTTTTTACTAAAGCTCAAAAATAAAGTCATTCCTTCATGCTCTTTCTTTTCATGCATCTTGATGAATTCATTGTCAAAGGGAGAAAGATTGTGAAGAAAATCTGTTGGAGCTTTTGGTTTCTTACATAAAGATTGGTTTCATATATAAAGAACACACAAAAAAAAAACTTTTGTGAACCTTTTGAAAATTTGTGATCATGGTGAGTTGAGCTTAGGGTTTATTGCCTTTTCTGATTTGATTTGAAATTGAAGAATACTCACAATGATCAAAGGTCAAATAGAACAATGTGCTTTTCATTTGGACCTAAGTGAGATTTTTGGCTACTTTACGGAATTTGAATTCTTTTGTGCTCTCAATGCCTTATCTCACTTGCTTACACTATTACGAAGCCGACTTGGTGGTTCCTAGGCTTTTGTTGCTTATGGATCAAGTTGTGCCTTTATGCAGCAGGCGTATTTTTACTTTTCATTTTGAAAAACCACATTTTCTTGAAAATTGCCAATGTGTTCATCAAGGGGAGATTGTGGATATCGTGAGGATATGTGCACGATCTCGGGATGATGAGTCAATTGGCAATGGCGTTATTGGTTTGCAAAATCTCGCGTTTCGGGTTTGCTCCAAGGTGTCGAGGCCAGCAGGCGGTCGGCCGGTTGTCTTGAGGCGGTCGATCCGCCGTGGAAGCGATCCGACCGCCATGGTGGCGGTCCGACCGCTTGTTTAAAGTTAGGTTTTGAGTGGGCCAAAAATAGGTTGTGTAGGCAAGTGAGGGAGTCTCTTGGATGTGGTCCCATCATTTTTAGAGCTCCAGTCAAAAGTTCTATTCGATTGAAATTTCGGAAGGTTTGGATTTTCTCGCTTGAATTTTGGCTAAGTCATTTGGACCGTCCGACCGCCGTTGTGGGAGCGGTCCGGCCAAGATGAATCGGTCGGACCGGCCACGTGGGGCGATCGGGCCGGCGATCACTGGAGGTGAGCCAAGTGTTGCATTGAGTTTGTTACGAGTGTGTGATTTTATGAACTTCAATGCTTTATTGATGTATATTGCATTGCGGGCGGCGTGGGTCAAGTTGTGAAGAACTTGTTCCGGAAGCGGTTTGTTTGTCTATTCTTTGTGCGGTGGCTTGCGTGTCAACGGCGTCAGCGGTGAGTGGATCGGGACTACGCTTGGAGAGCCGAGGTCGAGCGATCGGGGATCTGGGTGAGGTTGTGTGACTCAAGCATGGAGCGAGAATGGACAAGATGGATCGAGCAATTGGTTGAAGCAATTTGGTTGGATCGGCGGTGCGGATATCGGTGCGAGTCTCTCGGAGGTTCGATGGGATTCGGACAAGAGAGGCTTGGCGTCGATGAGAACCGATCAACCTACACGTGGTGAAGCGATGATTGCTTCAAGGGTTATTTGTGTGTGGGTCCCATGTGTAAGAGACCCAAAAGGGAAACCCTAGCTCTCTAGTATAAATAGGAAGGGAGAGGTGGAAAACCTAAGCAAGCATTCATTTTAGCCCCTTCTTCTTTTCTAGGGTTTGGAGGAGAGGAGAGGAGAACTAGGGTTGGAGTGTGCTCCTTGTTGAGCTCTTGCCCTCCTTGGTGGAGAGGCTTTGTAAGCATCTATTGTGGATGAACAATCTTGTGATGCTTAATTGAAAGATCAATTGCTCCTTTGTGTTCTTCTCTCTTTTGGATGTTTTGGTGCTTCCTTGATTCAACGGTTCATGCTTGGTCTCTTGGCCTACTCTATCTTGCTTTGATGTGTGGGATTACTCCTAGAGTCATCTAGTTCATCAAACCCCACAAGCAAGACTTGAATCAAGTTTTCTCATTTCTAGGGTTTGTGCACTTCCTTGGTAAAATCTCGAGAGATCGTTTACTGCGAAGTGGATCGACGGATCGTCGCTAGAAATAGGTCTCAATACCATTAGGAAGGTGTGCTAGAAATTTGGTCAAGTTTTATTGGTTGAATCAAAAGTTGGATCAAATTTCGTTTTGGATTTGGGTGGAGATTTTCAAGATCTTGGACTCTACGGTCCGATCGAAGCCTTTCAACGGCGGTTCGACCGCCGTGTATTCAGATCACTGGTTTGGCGGGTCGAACCGTATCCCACCGGTCCGATCATTGGTTAGTTGCGGTCGGACATTGGATCACCGTCGGTCCGACCGCCCGTGGTAGCTTGGTCGGACCGCCTGTGTCGATGAAGAACATTGAGTTCTTTTCTCCTTTTGTGTTGTGTGCTTGAGGGGTTTATCAAAGTCAACACAAGGCTTCCGTTGTGTGCACACTGAACTTCTTAGCTTTCATAGCTAAAGGAGTAAAGTTCGTGTTGGTTTTGATTTAGGCGAGAAAGTTTTGAAAGCGCCTATTCACCCCCCCTAGTCGCCTTTCCGGTCCTACAAAGATGTTCGTACATAGCTGGAGGTTTTGATGAATACGGTTGGAGAATGGATGAAGTCCTTTTGCGCTTTAGGCAGGATTTAGTTTCCAGCTTCATTTTGCTGCCTTGTTACCTTACTAGTCTATCGGTTTGCAATTTCGGTTGGGTCTCAAGACCTGTTCTTCGCTTTCGGTGACTGTGGTTTGTTTGTTTTCCTTTTGCTGCTCATTGGGTGCTAGTAACCCCAGCTTCACTTTAGGTAATCTTTCCTTTGTAAACCTGTTATGAGCCTTCTATAAAAGTTAGGCTTTGCCTTTCTAAAAAAACTTGGATCCATGCAACCTAACGAATGACGGTGTTGTCGATGAATGGAAAACAGGGTTCTCTATCGAACTTACTCGAGAATGTAACGTGAGAACGCTATCAAATAAAGACTATGCATTGGTGTGGACACACTGAGTGTTTGTATAAGAATACAAAGAGATTTACAAAATGATCGTGATGATCAAGAATGAATAATGCTATGTCTATTGACTTATGAAAGAGATTATGAGATATACAATGAACGTGGGCTACCCCCTTTATAGTATTTGAAGGGGTGGCAATTAATGCCGCTAAATACGCCTCTAATATTCACACACGTTCGCTAGGAGTATCTTGAACCAATTGCTGTAAGTTGCTAAATACACCAAAATCCGCATTCCCGCCAGTCACGTGGGTAATTGTTAGTGTCTTTCGATCAGCAAACTAGCGGTGATTATCCAAAAGTTGTGTAGTTGGTCGGACAATGTCCATAGTTGGTCATTTGTAACCTAAACTGGTCGTCGACCAGTTTGGCCGTAATAAAGGGAATTAGAGTTCCTTTATAAACTGGTTATAGATAATCGTAATATAGTGGGCCTATATTAAGTTAGTCTCCTTTGACATGAACTCTGACTTTGACCAGAAAATGATGACCTGGTCAAGAATCCTCATTAGGCGCCAATCATTGCCTCGATTACAGCAACCTGCGACACTCAAATTGGTCCAGCCACATGCTTCGATCCTCATCTACTCTATGTTGCGTCCATGCCAAGCAAATAGACGTGATGTTGCCCTTGCAAAACACAAGGAATCACAAGAACAATAGGGGTAGAGAACGTCCAATTCCCCTCTATGTTGCGTCTGTGCCAAGCAAATAGAAAGAACATGTGTAAGACGCTCTGTAGATGCAAAAAAATAATCTATTTTTTGAATTAAATGTGGTCCCCCAAACATGGGGCACACTCCTTGGCATTATAGCCAGCAAAACTCACACACAAATGACCTAATGTCGATTCTAACTCCTATTCGGTCAAAATAAAGAAACAAACTCTATCTCGACTTTCCTAATGCAATCCAGACTCTCCTAGTTAATATACAACTGGCTCGGATTCGAGTTCGATGACATTCGTGCAATAACACTTTGGCGGTTGTGTAGTATCACTCTGTTTATCGTGCAGTAACACTCCATCAGTTGTGCAGTAACACTCTATCTGGCGTGTAGTAACGCTCTGGTTGGTGTGTAGTAATACTCCGGCGGTGGATATTTTGTAATTGAAGAAGAATGAGTATTAGCTTAGAAGAATGAGTATTAGCTTAGAACTAGTACTAGCTGAAGATGTACCTCATCCCAAATTGAAACGTGCTTTGGGTGCATTAGATGATGTGATGGAGCTTTCAAGTTAAAATATGACGTCATTGGTGCTGGTTTTGCGTCTTCTAGCAATTGCTTCTCCGCCTTTGTCGCTTAATGCACCAACTCAACGACGTTGTTGTAGAGCTGATATTGCACTACACATTTAACGTTCTTGCTTAGGCCAAACAGAAAACACACAAGAGTTTGCTCTTCATCTTCTTGCACATTTGTCATCATCATAGCTTTCTCCATCTCCTTATAGTATTCCTCCACCGAGCGGCCTCCTAGTCTCAAGTTCTGCAATTTATCAAAAAGATCACGTTTGTAATTGTTAGGAACAAAATGTACTCTCAACTCTTGCTTCATCTCAACACATGATGCAATTGGAGATTCTCCGTTAGCTTCTCTTTGGTTTAGTACTTGTTCCCACCAAATCAAAGCATAGCCATCAAACTCAAGTGATGCCATGTGTAGCTTCTTCTCCTCTGAATAATTATGCATCTGAAAGATCTTTTCCAACTTGAGTCCTCATGTGAGATATGCATCCGGATCTGAAGCTGTAACACCCCAGCCCAACACTGAGCCTAGAATGCCACCACACTACTCTTGAAACTAATAATCATCGACACACTATAAAATTACAGCAAGGAAACAACGATAATCATATCAATAGATCACAAAAGAACATGCATAATCATGGTTCAAACGATAATAAATAATCAAGTGGAATAAAACCAGGTAAACAGTCCATAATAGCATCAACCAATGAACTCAAATTATTAAAACAAATAGTCTAGTCCAAACGATGTCCTAAATTTTATTCAACCTCTAACATGTCCAAGTGTAATCCCAATTCTGAATGAAACGGTTATGAAGGTAAATGATCATAAGTGGTCCATGTGCTCTACTCGCTCTCAGCTACGGTATCCTCGAAGATCACCTAAAGACAACAATAGAGCAAGGGTGAGTCCACGACTCAGCAAACACATCGATATACAACGAACAATAATAAGTCAACAGTAATCAATAACCTCATTATCATCACAGGTACTTCTATTTAATTCACATCCATTAATATCATGTATCAATGCAAATCTAATCTACATGTCCACATGCACTTCTTTCGCGTATACCGGTATAGCGTGAGTGAATGCTCGCGACAACATTCACTCTCAAGCCCGTTCCTCCATAAGGATCGGGGACCTCCTCCACTCCCGTGGAGTTGTGATCATTCATGATCACCTGCTCATATGCAAAGATGCTTATGTATGCAAACATGCAAACTCCATCATAAACATCATATCCAACTTTTCATCATGCTTGTCAACAACGATATAAACATACCAATTATTTGTTTGCAATTAAACAGAATAAAAGCACAACAATAATGGTAATAGAAGATAAAGAAAACAGTGATCGATCAATGATCGCTGTCTACCATGCACTTGCCTTTACTAGTTGGACGCACAATTTGGCTAGCAGATGGCAACAAGTACGACGCCTCTCCTACATTAAATACACAAATTTCAATACAAGCTACAGCATCATAAGAACCACAATCAATCGACATCGCTCCTACACGTCCCCAAATATACCACGATACGCCGGTACCGAATAGTTACCTATTGCTGACTTAGTACTAAAACGAATGTAACTTTTGACTCGAAAGTCCGATCACCACAAACCACCCCATTCTGGATTCTTCATAAAATTATCCACATTTTCTTAGATTACGAAGACTTCTAATTAAATCATCTAACCCTCCGTTTCTAGCCCAGAAAGTCGGTCTGTCCGCTTCGGAACAGCAGTCTTACTAAATTCATAACTTTTGTTTTACTCAACCAAAATTCGCGTTCTCAGATTCTACAGAACCATTGGACAATTATCTACAACTTTCATGTAGTTCAAAAACACTAATTAATCTGTTTACTATTTTTAATTTACAGTCTACCAAAACAGCGCCGAAAGACGACAACCGCAAAAACAGCGGTCTTCCGAAAATCATATCTCGAAATCTATTTGACCGATCGACATGATTAAATATGCTATAGAAAGATATCGAAATTATCTACAATTAACTAGGAGATGATATTTCCAAAATTTGCCATTAAGATATCCGAATAAATCGTACAACGGACAGCAGGCTAAATAGACCTAATAATCGATAACTCCGACTACAAACATCATAACAAACTACCTTCATCGTTCGGCAAACTATTCAAGTCTGCATGCATAATGCTACGGCCAATTAGTTATCTACTACTTAGCAGTATCTACTCCATCTTTCTCTATTCATTGTACAGCATGCACTTTTCTCTAATCACAACACTACTAGAACCTAAAGCAATTAGCTAATCCTAGCAGTAGACAGCCTAAAGAAATTATGGCAGTGTAATCACGTTATAAGTTCTGGCACCAAGTGATTAGCTAACTTTAGCCGTACACCAAAAGAGAAAATCACCATACTAGTGCTGGCAGTGCAATGAACCAGGTGACAAAAAAAACCAAACCTATTCACGGCGGCAAGCAATAAAGCAAAAGATGCGGCAGCACTTAATGCATGCGGTTCCACGCACTTGCACACGGCAGCAGAAGAAGAAAAATCACGCAGATGCGATCGCGGCGAGGAAGCGGCACAAAGATCTTGGCCTTCGTGGCGGCTGGCGCCTGAGCTTCGTGGCGGCTTCACGCTTCGGTCGGCTCGGCAGGAAAAGCAATGACCAGCAGCAGCAGGCGGCTCGGCTCACAGCAGATCACAGCAGAAATCCGAAAATATTCTATTTTTCACAAATTCTTTTTATTTAATTACGCACAAGCCCTTAATTCTTTAACTAATTAATTTAATTACACTCCGACCCTTAAGACGCTTTTATTAATATTAATATTATTTTTCAGAGTATTACAGAAGCGTCTTCAAATTTGAGAATAGTGAACTTGAGTTTCCCAAATTTCTCCTCCATGGGCTGGTCGTCATGACGACGTCCATGGCGTTGATAGCCATCATTACGGTGCAACATGAAGTCATCATCAAAGTCACTAACGTGGGCAGCACCACCGCCACGTCCACGCCCTCGGCCACGAACTCTCCCTAGGACATGGTTAGCATCGAGAACACCCCCCACGCCCTGGAAAGTGTGGTCCAATCGTGTTGACAGTAGCTTGATCTCATCTCATTTGATCTTCTCTAGTGAGACATGCAATGATCTCCTCATCGGTCTTGTCGAGCTTGTCGCCTTCTCCATGGAAACCAGCTTGACTCCGCTGTTTGTGAAGCTCCTCTAGTATCTCCCTCTTCAAGATGCCCATGTTGTCGTTCAAATGAGTGTTGAAATCATTTATGAGCTTCTCAAGATCAGCGTGTGTAACATACGCAGGTTGTTCTCCTTGTCCAGCCATGGTTAGTGCAAATAACAAAGAAAACTATATATGTGTATGTGTAACTTTTATGGAAATCACTCAATCTCACCCTCTTTTACCGCCCGAAGTTCTTAAGCTTCCTTGATCAAATTGAGGAGCTGCACACACGATGGTGATGGTAAACAATCAAGGTGATGATTGAGCGAATTCAAAATCCAAGTACCGTATGAAACAATGGCTTTATGTGGAGCTTGGAGGGGATGTGTTTTTCCTGTACAATATGAAATTCTAGATATTGCAAAGCTAGGTCACAATTCAACCTAGAATTTTACTGCCTAGTTGTCGATGTTTTGATATAAGCGAGGAACACAACAACTCACACACAAAAGATTATGTAACTTAATGCAAACAAAGGAATGAACTAAACAAGATATAAGCGTCACCACCAAATAGCTCGTATTGCACAAATTATGGAGAGACGTTAGCAAATTTCTGAAACGATGAATAGGGCACAAGCACAAGATTGCTCAGAACACAACCAATGCACAATTTGAACTTTAATAATATTCAGGGTTTAGCTCACAAGAGTAGTCGGCCAAAGCACTTATTTTCTTCTTTTTTGTACTGTTGTCATTTCTATTTTCTCTCTCTCTCTCTCTCTCACTTTGTTTTTACACCACGGCCAACTTGATGAAACAATGAGCAACATGAATTCCACCTATGGTTCAACAAGAACAACTCACAAGATTGTCCAATTAGATGATATATGAGCAGCCCTAGAGCAGTATCAAAGAGCTAGTCTCAATAGGACCAAAGTGTTTGCAAAGCGCATATTGGTTCACAAAGGAAATTAGGGTTTCCATTTTTTTTAATATATGGACTCAACAAACACTTAACTATGGCCAGGAAAACATTAGATCACACGATCCGAAACAAAAGAAAACGCCAAAAAAAAACAACTCTAGAACAACCGAAACAGTACCAAGATGATGTTGTAAAAGTGTAGTACAAGTGCAGTAATACTATGTCTTTCGTAGAGTTAGTTGTTTATGTGGTTGACTCGCAAAGGAGAGACGGCTAGCAACTAAACCAAAGTTTCCAATGGACGAAAACCTAACAAAACTCACTAAAATAAAAAAGGTTGAACTACGGGCTTAAGATTTTTTTAGGGTATTTGTGCATAGCAAAAGCAAATAGAACTAATTTAAGGATAAACAATCCTACCGTGTCGACCACGCTTTTATACCAAGATGATATGGGGGATGTTCGTTCTTCACGGTGTAGGATCGTGATAGCTTGGATAGTGCAACCTGACGAATGACGGCGCCAACCACTGTCTCAATTACAGCAACCTGCGATACTCAAATTCGTCCAACCACACGCTTCAATCCCCATCTACTCAACCACACAAAGTAGACACGTTGTTGCTCCTACAAAACACAAGGAATCACAAAAACAACGGTGAAACGACCAATTCCCTCTATGTTACGGTTGTGCCAAGCAAATAGGAAGAACATGCTCATGGCGTTGTGTAGATCGATACAAAAGCAATCTATTTCCTGAGTTAAACGTGCCCCCCCCCCATACATGGGGCTCACCCCTTGGCTTTATAGCCAGCAAAACTCACGCACATATGTCTTAAGGCCGATTCCAACTCCTATTCGGTCAAAATAAACAAACAGACTCTATCTCTACTTTCGTAATGTAATCCGGACTCTCCTAACTAAGATACAACCGACTCATATTCGAATTCAATGGCATTCATGCAATAATACTCCGGCGATAATATAGTACCACTCTATTTGTCGTGCATGAACACTCCGGTTGGCGTGTAGTAACAGTCCGGCTGGCGTGCAATAATACTCCGGCGGTGGAGTAGTAACGCTCTCAGACCCCCTCCCCCCCTTGGGTTCCACCAGGCCATCAAGCAAAAATTTTGCACAACAGCATTATTTCTGATCCTCTCGGTCACTAGCTCTTCTTTCATAATAAATACGATAACAAACAAAGAAGTTGTATTAGGTAGTAAACAATTCTCATCTAAATTAAAGTTTAACTCAGTGAGAAGCGATTTCACCTTTAGTTGTAGTTTCTTTGCCAGAGCTCGTGTAATCAGCCCTATTGGAGTTTGTACATTTTTCTTATGCTAAATTAATCTAGTTGTTGATCTTAAAACTTGAATATCGTGAACAACACCACGTGAAGTAGAGAACGTACCAGTGCTAGGGGTACCCTCGTCAAGAACCCTGCATTGCAAGTCGCCAAAATTATGGGTGGTCATGCATGCAAGCATTTATTGTGCATGGAGCTTAAATGCGAAGGAACAACAAATTCATCAGACTAATGATGCACTGTACTATCAATAAATCCGGTCAAACTAACATACAAACATTTGAATCGAACTTATCTCAATCTTTTGGAGGGAAGAGGGCGAGGTAACTAATACTCAAAATATTGTAGACATTTTCTTCCATCCTCACCCTAAGATGAGTATAATGGACACGACAGTTAATATTGTAGCCCCCATGAGATGGCTGACAAAGTAACAATAAACCTCACTTTTTTATGAGGTAACTCATAGCAGTGTAGCCCATGAGGCGGCTAACAAAGTAACAATAAACCTCACATTTTTTTCTAGTTTTTTGCTCATTTAGTTTCTTTTTAAAACGAAATAACAAATACAGCATTCACGTCTGAAATGATAAAATTAGCATCGCGATAGACTAGATAGATGTCACGTGTCCTCTACCGGACTCTCAATCCGCGAAAGCCACCTGCAGCGCTCTCAGTCTGCGGTAGGATGGCATGCGCACGTGCCTACCGCGGGTAGACACGTTCCTACCGCGGACTGAGAATGCTGCAAGTGGCTTTCGTGGATTGAGAGCATGATAGGTGCCTGCTGCAGTACTATTTTTTGTAACGAGCTAGAGCTATTTTGCTATTACATGTAAATAGTACCAATTTAGCCAAAAAAAAAATCTCTTTTTTTTCCGCCGACTTACACAGGAGAGGGAAAAGTGGTTGGACCCGTTCACAGAGCCGCACACAGATAGAGGCACTACTCTTTTCTCTCTCTCTCGGTTTCTAATTTTCCATGAAATGCAGTTTCCTTTGTCTTGTTGATTGCCCAGATGGCAAGATATCATAGGCGATTGCACATTCCATATATTTTTATTCCATAATTCTCTCCTCTCCCCAAACCTTTCCATACCTTAATCTTCTTCCCAAACAAAGACGTAAACAAAGAGCGAGAGAGAGAAGACCCCTGCGGCCGGCCTACCCGACTACCTCCTCCCTCCTCCCTCCTCCCACGGAGGCGCACACACGCTCTCTCTCTCTCTCTCCCCTATATATACGTTTCTCTCCCCAAAGCTTTCTCGGACTCTTACCTCTGCATCCCCCTCCACAAGTCCACAACCAAACAACGCAAGAGAAAAGGAAGAAGAGATCAAGCAAACGTAGCAAGAAAGTGAAGACACTTTCGGAGAGGATGGCAATGGAACCGCTCCCTCTCGGCTTTGGAGACGCCATGGACGCGACTCTTCTCTCCTCCCTCTGGTCCTTCCAAGGTGATCTGCAGCAGCAAGAGGTAACAGCAACTAGTAGTAGCCATCTCTTCATTGCCGCGCGGAGTTTAGTTTGCAGTTTTTTTTTTTTGCACTCGATCGGCTTCTCCTTTTAGCAGTACTGCAAAGGATCCTTGCCGCATTTCTTGGCCATGGCAGCAGCAATGGTTGGCTTTCTTGCGGTGTGTGCTGTTCCGGGAGACTGCAGGGGATGAGCACCCTAGCTGCGTGTGTGTATGCGTGTTTGCCGTGGTCAAGGGGGTTAGGCAAGCGCCGAACTAATAGGGATTAGTGGGGCTCGCTCGAGACGCCTTAACGTAGTGGAATTCTTCTTCTCTCCCTCTCTTGCAGTCTTAGCTTGATTTCCCTTGTGGAAAATTAACTTGATTAGACTTGTCTACTTTCTCTATCCTCTCCTCTCCTCTCCTCTCCTCTTATGGTTTAGTTTTGTTTTGTTTAGTTTAGTTTGGTTTGGTTAGGTTCGGGTTCGGTTCACTTTTCTTTTCAATCAAAGTCTGACACTGTAGTGAGATGCTTGCTGTGCAATGAATATGCTGTTGTTTTGCCTTGGGTCCCTGCCTGTGAGGAGAGAGATCTTTTCTTTCTTTTCTTAATGTTTTCGATTTCTGAAGCGTGGACTACCCCCAAGTCTCCACTACCAGTGGTTGCACGATGCAATCATTTGGAGGAATCGAAATCATTTGCTCTCGATATCATCATGCACCCATGTCCTGTCCAGCCATTATATACCTTGTGTTTGGTACTACTACTAGCATATTAGCTACAGGAAGCAACCATTGGGTACTACAAGTATGTGCTTGATTATTCTCTGATTAATTACCAATACCCATCCAATTTTGATTCAGAGTCCATCAAATTGCTACCACTGGTAGAATCTTGAATCTTGTGCATGGCATCTCAACTCTCAGGAGATTATTAATCTTTGCTTGCTTGATGGTGCAGGGCGTGGAGGAGCTGAAGCAGAGCCTGGTGGCGACGACGCTGGAGCTGGAGGCGGCCAAGGAGGAGCTCAAGAAGAAGGAGCAGAGCATCGCCAAGCTGGCCGACCTCGTGCGCCAGGTGGCCAAGGAGCGCGACGACGCGCTCGACCAGCTTCAGATCCTCCTCGCGGCCTCCAAGCCGGCTCCCACGCCGCCGCCGCCGCCGCCCGCGCTGGTCACGTCCAGCTTCACCGACTCCGACTGCAGCCTCGTGTCGTCCCCTGTCGACCCCTTCTTCGACCCCGTCACCTCCTGCGACAACCGCTGCAAGCTCAGTAGCCCCCCTCCCGCCAAGCAGAGCACCATTGCCAGCGCCGACGCCGTGCTCGACATGCTCGCCAACAAGAAGCCGCTGCCGCAGAGGGGCAGGCTGCTGCAGTCGGTCATGGAGGCGGGACCCCTCCTGCAGAACCTCCTCGTCGCCGGGCTGCTCCCGCGGTGGCGCAACCCACCGCCGGTGCACGCGCCCGACACGATCCCGGTAGGCGTCCGCGGCGGCGGCTGCTACGCCGGCGCGCCCCTGCCTGGCACCAACGCCGCCGCGGTGTTGGGCTACGGAGGTGGCAATGCCTGCATGAAGAGGCCGACGGCGGCGATGTCCACGCCGGTGATGACCATGGTAGCCGCCACCAACTGCTCACCGGGCTTCGGCGCCAAGCGGCATAGGCTGCACTGATCCTTTGGTCGGATGTGACGTCTCGGCGTCCGTGCGACCGGGCCGCGCGGTGGTTGGTTGGCTGGTCGTGTGCGTGTGACTGACAGTTGCGCGCCGCGGCACACCTGTCAGTGACAAGGGATCCACCGAGGAAGCAACGATCCAGTGAAGAGTGAATGTTTCCTTTTTCTACTATGTCACGGTAGTAGTTGCTAACCGCATAGTGTCGTGAGCCATAGAACTAGAGTATAGAGTGATCGGTGCTTAACTATGATGTAAATTAAATTAAATAGGAAGGTTTCACATTCTTCTCTTGTTTCCATCTGGTGCTTGTGGGTGTCTTAGTGAGGATGTTCATAGCCTGACATGGCAGCTAGAGCCAATAATTCTTGTTTTGTGGTGAGGACTTTTGGTTCCATCGATTTCATTCATGCCCTTGGGTTTGGCTGAAGTCACAATTCTTATCCTTTTTATGGGGGGAGCTTTGTTCTTGATATATGTTCCCTACAGATTTTAATGCATGCTATCTTTGGATGTTTATCTTTTATCTGAATGATAATGGTACTTATCCAATGTTTTAATCAAAGTATACATGCCGGTCTGAGACAGATGCAGAAAAATCTGCAAAGGGAAATCTGAACACTGGCACAACCTTTTATCTTAAGAGCTATCAACAAGCACACCACTGAGGATCTCCAAGAAGAAGAAAAGAGGAGGATTATACTGAAACTTATGCCATGTTCGTCAGCAACACGGACGGTGTCATAACAGTAGGTGCCAAAGTTTAGTTGGAGTATTCGATTGATAAAACATTATTCTAGTGAGGAGACACGTCTTTATCCTTTGCTAATGTTCGTCCCGGGAACACGAGACTTGTTCCCATGCATCTCTTCTTCTTTTTTTCCATTTATTGAGCACAACATGGGTGACGAACTGACGCCGAATATGGGATGCTTTCAGCAGCTAAATGCATTGCATATCCCAACATCTTTTCAACACAAAGAGCTTCATCCAAGGAACTCTCCTTGACTAGACCAATTCTTTTTTAGTGCAGCAGAACCCATAACTGCTCTCTTACTTCTTAGTCCTGGTAGGTTAGCCTGTTAGTGTTAGGTCTCACATGAGCGAGCAGACGGGAGGGGCTTCAGGCTTCTTACTCCTAACCCAATGCAAGTAAACTTTACTACTTTAATTAGAGAGTAGAATCTACAAGTTTTAAGCCAAGCTTGAGAACATACAAGACAAAGAGACACTATATAGCTCACACACACACACACATAAAAGGTCTGGAAGTGCATTGCATACCAAGTAGACAAATGTCTAGGATTTTTCCTGAAGCATCAATATAAGCATCTTCCATTTCATTACAGAGACAAAAACTTAATTTGTCCGTGCAAGTACACAGGCCATATCCAAGGAAAAACGACGATCCATTTACAAATACACAATATCACCATTCAATGGTGCTTTCACCGGTAAATGGTACAGAATCACTAATAGAATGACAGAAAAATCTTACAATCCATCGTGCCAGGCAACATCACCAAGCGCATGCTGCCCCTGACAGTACATACTGAGTAGCATGCAAGAAGCTGCTGCTTATCCTTTTACATTTGATGTTAGATACTTTCATCATCTCCTCAATCCTCAGGCCTTTGCATTAGCTGGTTTCACATGCATGAGTGGTACAGCCCAAGCAGAAACTTTATCGGCATTGCAAACACGATATCACAAGTGCTCATAGTGGTGGTAATTGAGGAGGCCAAGCAGGCAAGTAACAAATGGTGGAGATTCCGTCTGCATAAAGCATTCCCAGAATATAACCAATTCCTAACTATTCAGCAGCATCAAATTGGATGATAAATCACTGACCAACAGAACTTGTATCAAACTCGGCCAGAAACAGACTGCTTTCAGCTTTTCAGGTCATCAGTCACTTGTTTCAATAAGAAGAAACATCTTATGCTTAAATCATGCCAGCCACATCAGAAAGCGCATGCTGTCCCTGTGAATGCAGACTAAATAGAATGCAAGAAGCTGTTGCTAATATATTCACATTGATGTTAGTATGTTACATGCTTTGAGAATTTTTTTCGGGCCTTTTGTGCTAACTAATTTCACAGGCATGCAGGATACATCCGAAATAGAAACTCTACCTGCATTGTGAAAAAGGCATATGCGCTAGTAGTGCTGGTAAGTGAGGAGATCAAGTAGAAAATGTTGAAAAGCTTGTGTATATAAGGAGCTTATGAGATGAGATTCTCCTATTTAATGGACATACTACGCGCACTTTGCTTTCAGGCCTGTAATAGGTGAAGAATACTTGATGCAATGGTGCCAACACGACTAGTACAACAGCAGAGGTTATTCAAAACCCTCAAATCTGAGTATGTTGATGCATACTGATCAAGATAAATGCTTTTATGTATAAAATGCCAAAACCCAGCTAGTCCACCAATTGCCATGTCAGAAGATAAATATTGAGCGTTCATGTTTACTTGACCAATCTGTTTATATGGTAATGCAGTTTGAGAAGATGCATTAGTGGGGAGATCTTCAACACGTAGCGCACTCTTATTCAGAAATCTCTCAACTAACAAAGGACATTCAACTTTCAAATCACATTCTGAATGCCGGAACTATGTACTGTTCACCAAAGTCAACTGCACTGCACTTGCTTTGAGCAACTTTCGACAGTAAGCCCCAATAATAAAATGGGCAATCTTAATTCATGCATGTAATGGTACTTAAGCAGTTCTTTCAGTTTATTTAAAAAGATCACCTAGAGTCCTTGACGTGACAAAAGGCATCCTAGCTTGTAGTAAGAAGTGCCAAGTATGTGCATTCCTGTCAAAAAAGGAAATTACGTAAACTTGGCAAAGCCTTTTGTTTAGTACAGGTCTGCAGGGTACTAACAAATGGCATTGCATATCAATAAACTCGAGTATTCAATGCATGGACTCACATCATCACAGAATACACAACATACGTTTTTGAACACATGGCTGAATCTTGATATGTTTGCATTACTCAGAAAGGAAGAATTTAAGCACATATAAGAATCAGCATAAACATTTGGAAAATGCATATACCTTTAACAAGGAAAAAAAAGCACATGTTCTTAAAAAAGAAAAGGGACATTAGCTGATAAGCACAAAGGAATGCCATAGGATTGCATTTTGACAAGCATGTGGGTGAAAAGAATAGACTCGGAAGTCCTGAAAAGAACAAGTAAAATGCATAAGAACAAGGACTGTAGGTTGCAATTTCTCTCATCAAACAGAAAGAATCTTTATTGAAGAGACCATCAGATAGACTGTCGGTTACCTAAAAGATCCAGCCGACAATATGAAGAAAGAAAAAGTAATAGAATGCCATCAGGATGCAAACATCCCTTTGTGTCGCTACATGACTGGATTCAGCCACGATAACATCTTCGGTAAAAATTAACAGACAGAACTCGGTGGGAAAGCATGAGGCTAGAACTCTCACTGAACATTGAACGAGCGCGAAGGCCAATGCTTGCCGCACTATGCGATTAGCCGATGGCAGCAGTATATAGATACTAAATAGGGGCAGGCAATTAGGCAAAGTGTCGGACCGGATTTTCTAATCTCGAATCCTCTGCGAATACATTGTGCTATTCTCGGATCGATAGATAGAACTCACGAGATACATCATCAATCATTTCATACATGGCTTAAAACCATACCATTCATTAATTTAACACATCAGAGTTTAAATAGACCGCATCATGTCAAGTTTTACAATAAGAGCCAAACAGGCCAAATGATTACATCACAAAAGTAGCGGAAGCGACAACAGAATCAAAAAGGGTGAGAGCGCATCTCTCCACAGTGAAGCGATCGGGAAACTGTACATCGATATTACCCAAAACTCGGATAATATAGGATGCACATAAGTACCAGTAGTCACTCATTGGGCGAGACTAGAACAACTAAGAACTAAACTACGCTCAAGAACTCCTGGTCTTCGGACATCCGATTCCTCGTAGTAGTCGTAATCTCAATATTTCACCTTACGAGGGTTTGGAGGAAAGAGCGAGAATGAGCACAACTATCGTACTCGTGAGCCAACACACAGTATGCAATAGTATACATGCAAGGCTTAACAAGGATGGCTCGGGTTCTTTTATTTGCTAAAGCAACATTTTCAATTATCATAATTACAAATCTCTATGACTTAGCATTTTAAACAGATTGTATTTTTATTAAAGAGAATAAGTGCAATATTAAATAACAGTAGAGGTTACCTCCACCACATGCTAAATTTTGATAGCGGTTACTTCCACCGATTATCAACATTGGGTAAGGCTACCCAGGAAAAATCCAAAACACGGGCTAGATGAGCCCAACACATTTCCATTCCACCCACAAAGATTTCTGAAATAGAACTAACTCAGGTTAAGTTCCCATGTCCGCCTTTGACCGTAGGCGCGGCTATTTAAACAGTTTAGACTCTGCAGAGGTTGTACATTGTACCCAGAAGAGATAATTATACTCGTTACTCCACATGATTCCTTAGTCATGTAGTTGAGCGATCGTCACAGTAACATTTCAAACTACCTTGCCCCTTCCGTCATCTCATCCCTATGGCCAATTCCATAAGTTGTGCGAGATGCTTACCACAACGACTAGCGCAGCTGGCCCCGGCCACAACGACTAGCGCAGCTGATAACTTCACCGTTTTCGGTGTCCCATTCAAGCTAGCATACGTCCTGCCGCTTGCACACTTCTAAACACCATTTGTGGGATGACATTCAGGGTTCAATAATTTTACTAAGCCAAGTTGCACTTTGCAGACTTACGGTTGTACTTGTTTTACACAAGAGGTCATGACAAGATTAAGTCCTTAATTCATCTGGACGGTTCATACCACATACCAACCATTCTCGTGCTACGTCCGCACCCACCACTCTTTCCATCCGTCCAGATGTGGTACTAGCAAGTTGTTTATGGTTTTGAGAAGGAAAATCAATTAACGCAACACATCAGTCATCTACATCCAATGACTGCCCAAAACCATTTTTCATGTTTAAAGGATGATGATCGGGACATTTATTGTCCCGGTACTTAAGCAAGACTAGCATGTCGCTTAAGTACAACCTATGCTAGTATTTACCACATATTTACTAGGGTGACAAAGAATATTGGATTCAATTATCAAATGATGGCTTAATAAGTAATTAATCAGCAAATGGGTATTTATCTACCTTAAGCTTTAACATATCATTGATTACAAAATTAAAGCTTGCAACTTTGATATTTTAAATAAATATAGTTTGCTTAAAATGTAGGCTCGGAATGATCAAAGTATTGACTCGCCTGGGTCAGGTTATTGCGGCTTTGATCTTACTCAGGGCCTTCTCTGCCAGGGGTCTTGAATTCCGGGTCTGCGTCTTTATCCGAATCTTGATCCTGCTTGAGTCGCTGCTTCTTCTGGACTCCGACTCCTAATTACACGATACAAGCAAGAACAACAAATAAATCCAAAGAACTTCCAAAAGACCAAATATAAACAAAGCACTTTAAATAAGTTTTGCGATAAACGAGCTGAAGAGACAAGATTCAGCGAGGCGGGGATGTTTGACAAGGTCAACGATCAGCTGAGTACACGAGACAAGAGCGGAGATACTCTGCCGAGGGAAACAAGGGTGAAACAAAGTCGAAGAACTTTCGCAGGATACTCCACTTCGGATACCGCTGATCGGGCAAGATATTTGTCGATCGGATAACGACACAACGCGGCCTAATTTTACAACAAGAGCTTTTATGAAAATAATGGATAATATTCGAGTAATATACCGAGATTAACATGTTAATCCCAAATAGCTTCCCAAAATATTTTGAGAAAATGCAAATTCATTTCAAAGCATTTTACACAACGCAGGAAATTTGAATAAATATGTTTTAACAAAAATGGACATGATTGCGGAGACGATTACGAAGGTCATTTGCATAATTTCGATTTCCCGAGATTTTACAAATTACGCTCTTAATCGATAGCTCTCAACTAAAAGCGAAAATGATAATTCTACTAGTACTTGACCATCGGCGAGTTAACCGTTAATAACGGTTAATCGAATCAACGCAAGTCGTAGTACAATCATACGAGAATAAATATTTTGAAAATATTTTCACCAAAATGGAAAGCTACTGACGACCGAGGATTACAAAACAACACATACACGATCATCATACAAACTTCAATACACAAATCATTAGTACACAAATCTCAGTTGCTGCTCCACGACTTCCCTGCACAGCGTAAACAAAATATTTTCAAGATCAAATACACACATCGACAATACACAAATTTTCAATTGCACACAAAACCACTGTTGCTACTCTACTAATGCTGCTCTGCTACTTTGCACGGGGCCACCACACAAGGAGACGGAGACAGAGGGAGAGAGAGATAGAGGGAGAGAGAGACAGAGGGAGAGACAGAGGGGGAGGGCAGCACGCGACAGCGGTCGGCGGCCAGAGGGGCGGCGGGGCCATGTGAAATGGAACGCCGGCGAGGAGGAGATGCCAAGGGAGGCGGCGGCGGCCGGCGGCATGAGAGGGGACGACGGCAATGGGTCGGCGGCAGGGCCAACCGGTGGCGATGGCGACCGGAGGAGGAGAGGGAGGAGGAGCGCACGGGTACCAAGCGGCAGGAGGCTCACCGTGCGATCGCCGAGGCGGGGCGGTGGAGGCGGCGGCGGCGGAGTGGAGGTAACGTCGGGAGAGCGCCGGGGCGGCCAGTGAGTGGTGGGAGGCTCGGCCGACAGGCGAGGGCGAGGGGCTTGGTGGAGCTCTGGGCGGCGGATGGGCGAGAGCGCCGAGGAGTGGAGATGGCGGCGGCTCAGAAGAGGGAGGCGAAGAGGGAAGAAAGCGGCTCGGCCTTTATGGCCGGGGAGGGAAGCCGAGGCGGCGAAACGGCGGCGGGAGATGGGAGAAGAAAAGCCGCGCGGTGAGTCAGCGTGTGCTGGAATCGGCGAGCAGGCGCGGCGAGTCGGCATAAGCGCGGCGGATCCGGAGGAGACGGGCGAGAGGACGAGCGGCGGCAGCGGTCTGGAGGAGGGCCCGGGCGGCGAGAGAGGAGAGGGAGAGGGGCGAGGAGGCGAGCTGCGTGAGCGCCTGGGAGACAAAGGAGAGAGGGGAGAAAAGAAGAGCCGGCCAGCGAGATGGGCCGGCTCGGGGAAGAAAGAAAAGGGGGAGGGGAGAAAGAGGCCGGCGGGAGAAACGCGGTTGGGCCGAAAGCCGGCCGACGGGCCGGAGGAAGAGAGAGAGTGGGTCGGGAGAAAACCGGCCTAAGAAGAAATGAGTGGTTCAAAAATTTGAAAATGGAGAATTCAAAGCAAATTTTTGAATCTGGAATTTGAAGGAATGTTTGAAACACAAACCCGAGCTTAACGGAAGCTAAGAGATTTTGGAATTTAAACCAAAATTTAAAAATTCGAATGAAAATAAAAAACCAAGGTAATTACTATTTATTGATCAAAAACGAGATGTTACACAAAGCAAGAGGCAGCATCTGCTGAGCCCTTGAGCACTACAAATTGTCAACTCCGCTCCGTCTTCCCCGATTACGTGTTCAATTCATAACAGTCATAAACGCCGGCTCAAAGCTGTACAATACTGCATCTGCTCAGGACAGCCAATGGGGGTGCCGCTGGGCCTCCATTGCGACGCCGAGCCGATGGGGGCGCACTGCTGCAGGAGAGGAGAGCCGATGGGGGAGGAAGCGGCTGGGTCGGGGTGATAGGGGCTGTGGGCTCAGCTGTGGTTAAGGTAGGCCCACAGGCCACCGCGGCAGGGGGACCACCTTGTCAGTGAGGCACCGCCGTTTCGCTCTTCAAATACCCTCGCGTTGGCGCCCAAGCATAACCACCTCAACGAACTCTCGCTTCTCCCTCCTCCATCTCATACCGCCCCGCAACAAATCAAGAACCCAACCAGTTCTTGCAAGGAATCCACCCCTCTCTCTCTCTCTCTCGATCCACAATGGAGGTGTTCCAGGGTGCGCACTTCGTGAGGCTGCGGTCCCGAGTCCGCCGCAGCATGTACCTCGTCGCCGAGGACGATGGCTGGGACATCGGCCTGTCCGACCAGCGCGCGGCGCACAACACGGTGTGGGCCGTCGAGCACGTCGCGGCCCTCCACGGTGGGCCCTTCGTCCTCCTCCGCGGCGCCTACGGCCGCTACCTCCTCGCCACCGACCTCCAGGCCACCACCGGGCCCTCCCACGGCGTCTCCGCCGTGCAGCACGGTCACGCCCACCACCCGACGCCGCCGGGCATGCTGTGGCAGGCCATCCGGAGGGGGAGATCCTTCGTCCTACGCAACCCCACTGGGCGCTACCTCCGCGCCAACGGCAGGTACCTCAGGTGGCGCACGGCCGTCACCGTCGCCGGAGACAACGCTAGTTCGATGATGCAGTGGGCGATCGAGGTCGTCCCCCGCAGGCTGGGGCGCCCGACCCTTGTCGATCCACCGGCCCAGGTAATTTCTTGGGTTCTTGTCGATCCACATGCGCACAATTCTTGAATCTTAATTTCTCGGGACATTCTTGCATCGGTTCTTCTACTAAACTGATTCTTTGAACCCTTCTTGGCACGTTCTTGCATTGGTAATTGGTTCTGTGAATCGATCGTGCGAATTGAAATAAGGTCCCTTTGAAGCGACGAATTCTGCAAACTAAGTCAAATTTCTCTGGTTCTTGGATAGATCATGCTACGTTCTTGCATTAATTGGTTAATCTGTGAAGTGATCGTTCGAATTGCATTGCAAACGGTGTCAAATCGATGAAAACGCATGATCATTCGTGCGCAAGTAGTTACCTTTCTTTATCCCTGCGCTCGTATGTTCTGTCAGATTTGTGTCAATTCGATCGCACCGGTTAATTGGCATGGTGATTCATGATTCATTGCTACTGAGTTAACCACTGCGTTGTGCAACTAGCAGCTGATGCGGCGCCGTAGCCGGCCGACTGAGGGGGAGGTGACTCGGATCATCCGGTACGTCCGAGCCGACGCCAATGGTAACATCAACGACCAAGCCTGGAGGGCGATCCGGGTCAACACCAACAGCCTGATGCAGCTGCGGCTCACCTTGGCCAACCGCCTGGGCCAGAACAGGGACGCGCTCCACACCACCCTCTGCGTCCGCGCCGGCCGCTTCGCCCGGCTCTCCCCTCTGCTCATCGACCTGCCTATCGGCAACGACCACATCGACATCGTTGTGCTCTCGCACGGGACACCAGGTGAGAACAGTAGCTCATTGTACCCAGTAGTTGTTCACTGTTCTTACCTACTGCCACATTACTCCATTGTTCGTTGTTCCCAGTAGGTCCGTGACTTTGTTGTCTACTCAAATCTTGCTGATTTCAGTAACATTGTTCATTAATTGTTCTAAGAGTAGTGGCCTGGCCTGTAGTTTGTTTTACTGTTCCAGTAGCTACAACATTGCTCTTACTTGTTCTTATTACCAACTGTTCACTGACTTATTGTCTACTCAAATCTTGCTGATTTCAGTAACATTGTCCACTGTTCTAAGAGTAGTTCATTTTTCATTGTTAGTTGTTCTAATAACAACATTGTTCTTATTTGTTCTTATTGCCAAGTGTTCTCTGACTTGTTGTCTACTCAATGTTGATGAATTTCAGCGGACAATGCGTTGCGGTACCCATTTGTGGATGCTTGATGGAGTACTGTAGAAGATAGCAGCAAGGTCTCCTGACAAATGGACATCACCAGTGCTTTGGACATCCTACAGAAGTGAAGTGGCATCATTAGGATTTGCTCTATTCTTGCACTACTACTTGGATCAGTACTGAGGACAAACTAGCTCGGTTCCCTCCCATTTCTTCTGCTCAGTGTCCTGGATGGTGTTAGTTACTTAGTTTTGCTCGTGCCTTTACCGAAACTAGTACTAGTAGTAGTTAGTTACTGAAAATACTCGCAGAACAGGTGGCAGTACATGGTTTTGAGTTTTGACAGAGAATGTTGTCTGAAGATACCCATCGATCGAACAGCCAGTGTGTTGCCTTCTGCTTTTGCTTTGGTCTCTATATCAAGTGACCTGTAGCAACGTTTTTGATACACTGCTGTGTGAAAATGTCAACCGGCAACTGATTCTTTTAGTAATATAAATGGTTTTTGATAAGAGAATGGTTGTCTGAAAATTGAGCTCTGTGTTGCCTTCTGCTTTTGATATGATTTGTATGTCAAGCAATCTGTGAAAATATGATGGTTTGAAAAAGAATGTCGTATGACTGAATGCCAAATGGTATTGTCATAAAATGTTGTCCTAAAAGAGCCCCCCTTTGCAGCGTGTTGCCTTCTATTTTTTGTATGATTTGTATGTCAAGTAATCCGTGAAAATGTGAAGTTTTGGCAGATATGTTGTCTGAAAATAGAGCCCTCTTTGCAGTGTGTCGCCTTCTGCTTTTCATATGATTTCTCTATCAAGTAAGGTAATCTGTAAAAATACGACATTTCGACAGAGAATGCCATGTGACTGAATGTCAAATGGCAACTGACGTTTTTAGTACTTTTGAACATGTCTTGAAAAGCTGATAATACTAGGATAAGAAGATTGCTTGGCCTTGTTGCAATGGGCCCCTGTACTGTTCTATAGGATTACTGCTATGTGTGCCAGTGTGATTTATTACGGATGGTTTGCCTTAAGTCGGGAGGAGTGTTTCTTGCTGAATTAGGGCTGTTACAGTTCCCAAATTACTCCATAATTACTGCGTGAGAAACCAAGGAGACTGCAATGAACAACGCAAACATTTGAATGACCCAGAACTGGAAACTCTTCACCTCCCTCGTATAAAAACAACTCCATCTTAGCATCCGAGTCAACCCCAAGAACCACAGAAACAACAAGCCCGATATAATCGATGGCTTCCGAGATCTCTCTCAAGCTGCTGGTGGACACCAAGTCGAAGGAGGTGCTCCTTGCGGAGTTTGTGGACTTCGTTTTCAGCCTCCTGACGCTACCGATCGGCGCCGTCGTGAAGCTCATCCCAGCCGGCATGATGCAGGGCAGCATCGGCCGCCTGTACCAGAGCGTGGTGCGCATCGGCGGCTCCTACCTCCTGCCCAACAAGGACAGGTCCGACCTGCTGCAGCCCAAGGTGCTGCACCCGGACGCCCGCGAGTTGCTGCTGCTGCAGGGCAGGGAGCCCCAGCGCACCTCGCCGCTGGCCGAGTTCGAGCTGTACACCCGCGCCTGGTACTGCGCGACGGCGACCATGGAGGCCAAGGCAGAGTGCTTGCAGTGCAAGCAGGCCATGTCGACGGAGGTGTCGTTCGTGCTAGGTCGTCGACTGTCGGACTCGGATTTTCTAATTCCGAATCCTCTAGGAATACACTATGTTATTCACTGGATCAGTAAATAGCACTCACAGATACATCACTGAATCATTTTATACATGGCGTAAAACCATACCATACATTAACTTAACACAACAGAGTTTACATAGACCGCATCGGGTCAAGTTTTACAATAAAAGCCGAACATGCCAAATGATTACATCACATAAATAGCGGAAGCGACAACGGAAGCAAAAGGGGGGTGAGAGCACATCTCTCCACAGGTAAGCGACTGGGGAAAGTCTGTGTACATCCGATATTACCCGAAAACTCAGATAATATAGGATGCACCTAGGTACCAGCGGAGTCAGCTAGACCGGGGCGAGACCGATACTATAGAATTAAACTACTCTTCAGGGTTCCCTTGGCCGTCAACTTCAGGACCCTCGTAGTATGCGTAGTCTCCTTACTCCATGCCATCTGGAGGGTTTGGGGGAGGAGCGAGAGTGAGCACAACTACCGTGCTCGCGAGCCAACACACAGAATGCAATAGATATACATGCAAGGCTTAACAAGGATGGCTTGGGTTCTTTTATTTGCTAAAGCAACAATTTCAATTATCATAAGAAAGTGCATGGCCATGCCACTAGTGGTCGAAGTGTCGACCACATGAAGTTATCCGACACTCGATCGAGAAAGTATTGAACAGTCCATGGATGACATCATATCTCACCTGGAGTTCAACTAGACATCGTAAGGCAAAGGAAGAATGCATGAGTAGGCCACTTAGTTCGATCAGTTACGGACTGGTCGTATGGAGATGCGATCTGGTCGTAGAATGGTCGAACGTAATCACAGACTGGTCGTATAGAGACACGAACTGATCGTAAGTGATGAGGACCTGATCATAGATTATATTACGTTAAGGTTCGTCCGATATATTCTTTGTGTACTTGGGAATCGTTACGTGCTGCTAGGTGCCGCTGACGACTAGTGGTCGGAAAAGAGTTTTCGAGTCACAACCAATCGCACAAGAACCTGTAGGGTCGCACACTTAAGGGGCTGGGGATTTGATTTGGATAGTGATCTGAATTCGTATAGGATATAAGTTCCTAATGGGCCTCGAGTAAGAGACCCGTCATGGATGCCTATATAAAGAGAGGCGGTGGCATAGGGTGAAGGACGGTCTTTGAAGAATTCCCGAAACCCTAATAGCCACGCCATCCTCAACCACGTTGCCGGTGCTAGCACACCAGCGCGCGGTGTTCCTACCCTGTATGTGTGGATACCTCGGAGGTGCTGTTGCGAAGCATCAGCACTAGGATGATCCGCAATTCGTGACGATCACCGGAGAGGAGGAGAAGTTGCGAGGCGAGTTCGACTACTCAAAGGAGCAGACGCGAGTGAGTACGACTACTCGAAGGAAGCGATCGCGGCGAAATCGACTACGAGCACATCTATTCGCTACATCGACTCTACTTCCGCTTCGAGTCGGTGCGTCTAGCGGTAGTCTCGTGATCTATTACTTGCGTAGGTTCCTTGGTTGCGCGGTAAATTTTTGTTTTGTGCTATCGTAGCGCTTACCTGTAACCTTTTACATAGTCTTTCACTAGTAAGTCATCCTCTATATCAATACCACCATTGTTCTGACTACTAACATCATCATTTGGCTCCACATGTGCATACTCATTCTCCTTAGCCCTTAGTCCAAGCATGTCAAACATCTGGTCGTCCGTGATGTACACACCATTTTCATCCACATTAGCAAAGCCGGGTGGATCCACTTGGGGAATATCAAAACCTGCCCCTTGACTAGCCCATATGAGAGTGTGCGTGGAGTTATCGCAAGGACTGCCTGGTTCTTACCATTGTGATGTTTCTGCCTGTTCACTAATAGAACCAACACGAAAGGATAGTTGTGCAGGACTCACGGTCTGACAGTGCGAATCACTTGAAAATCCACTGCAAATAGCTGACAAGTTTTTTTGTGTGTATCCACTATAGTGATGAACAAATTAATCAACTTGATATCCATGTTTGCATCAAACAACCCCAGAAGTTCTGCATGGCTACGTATCCTTACTTGTGTTCCTTTCTTACTATCAAAGTACCATCAAAGCATCCTGCGCCAACCCCTAATTTGACTTTCGTTTCAAGTCAGCGTTTAGATCTAACATCAAGTACAAATCTCTATCATCTACCACCAAATCGTGAGCTACATCTGCATATGATTTAGTGCTGCCATCATCAAGCCGTGCTAGGTACGCAACAAAGTTAGCAACTATTCTATATGCGGTACCACAATCAACCCTACATCAACACCAACAAATAAATGAAATGCGAATAACATGTTAGCTTCAGCGAAGAGTCTTCTTCCACAACACATATGACATGAAGAATATACTTACCCGCTGCTACAATGTGATTCTTCCATTTGTAAATGGGACTCGGTGGCACTGAAGAAGCGACCCGTGGTTGCTTTCGGGAAAGCGCGGCGGCGGGTGCGGGGCCGTGGCGGCTTGAGCTCCTGAGGCGGCCGTGAGGAAGTGGGAGGCGGGAGGCGGCGGGCGGCGCCAGCGGGATGGGGAGGGTGCGATCTGCGTGGCGCAGAGAGGACGGGTGCAGGGGCGGCGGCTTGAGCTCACTGGGCCGCCCGGCCGAGGAAGTGGGGCCGGGCGGGAGCAGCGGGGCCCGAGGGAAGTGGGAGGGGGGCAGGAGCGGCGGGCACCGCCGGCGGGGATGGGGAGGGGCAGGACCGGTGGGCGGCGCCTCACGGGTTAGGGCATACGCCGAATGAGAATGCCAGTGTATACTGATGAGTGATGAGGTTGGACAAAATTAGGAGGGGTAAAATCGGAAGTTCACTATTGAAATGTATGGAAATTGGTGGAAAAGAAAAGAAAATTAGGAGGGCGGGCGGCGGGCACCACCGGCGGGGATGGGAGGGCGGGGCCAGGTGGCGGCGCCTCACGGGTTAGAACATCTGTAGAATGAGAATGCCGATGTATCTTGATGAGTGATGAGGTTGGACAAAATTAGGAGGGGTAAAACCGGAAGTTCACTATTGAAATGTATGAAAATTGGTGGAAAAGAAAAGAAAATGGAAGAAAAGTGGTGAAATGGCAAATTTAAAAGGGAAAACAAACTGAAGTGGCAAACTTTGAATTTGAATTTTAGAAAACTGAGTGACAAATCTCGAAGTGACAACTTTCTATTAAATTTTGCCTTATTTTATAGTAAAGATGTTGCAAATTATTCCGATCTCTTCTGATTGGCATCGACCGGTAGTGGTAGCAGAGACCAGGTGGTCAACGGGGGTAGATTATTTCGTCTAGATTAGTTTAGCCCTTGCTTCCCTCGTCTGGTGTCAAGCTGAGCAGAGACCGTACAATTGTTGCTGTGCAAAGTGGCGCCTTGCCCGTACTGCACGCCTCTCTCTCTCTCTCTCTCTCTCTCTCTGCACACGCGCCGGAAGTGGAGGCGAGCCTCTCAGCCGCGGAGTCGCGGGGCCGGGGCCCACCACCGCGCGTGCATTCATTCATTCCAAGTGCGCCTCCGCACCGTCGCCAATCGCCATCGATCGCCTCGGCCTCCTCTCGGTGCCGCTTTGGTTAGGGCAGACGCGGAGAGAGGTTGGGGCCATGGCGGATGCGGTGGCGCTGCCAGTGGCTGCGGCCGCGAGGGACAAGGACGACCGCCGCCGCTGGGCGGCCAGGTGCGGCTTCGCGGTCCTCGGCATCATGAGCACCCTCCTCGTCTACGGCGTCCTCCAGGTGCCCCTCCCTCTCTAATCGAATTACTATCAATGCCCGATTTCCCCACCGACGAATGCCGTCGAGTGCGATGTTATATTCGAATTAGGATGGATCTATCTTGTTTGTTCTTCCTTCCGGCGAGATTTATTTACGGTACAAAATGGTTATTGAATCTGTGCTAGCCTGGAGGCTGACCGGCCAGTAGCACATTCGATGGGATTCATTTGATTCAACTGAGCTGGGGATGTGTTTCCCTTTGCCTTTGCCTCCCATCAATTATGCGACTTAAATTGTTAGTGCGCGCTATGCTTGCTGGGTGGAAGATCTACATGCTTACTTGTTTCCATCAGAGAGCCGAGCCTTGTCCTGCAAATAAGCTGTCAGCATGGTTGATTCCTTCACGTGCTAAGTTGCACACGAGTTCCCCTGATTTCACCCGCTATACGTCTTTTTTTTTTCTAGTTTGGGTTGTCACAATTCAAATTGAGAAAGAGACTTTGCAAAAATTTATCAATTCGGTAGTGGTACTAATACTGGTGATTGACTGTTCATGCCAGCCTCCTTCCAAATTCTGCTAGCTTGTGCCACATGGATGAATTAAATACATATCTCAATGTTCTGTTCTGATTGGAAAATAAGATTATACTTTAGTGAGTGGTGTATTCATAAACATGCCCTTTTGATGTGCAAGTACCACAACTCTTTCATTCGTTTTTATTGATATTCTGTTCTTCAACTAAATTGAAAATATCACATTGCTCTTTTACACTGTGTACATGGACATTATCGCATATTGATAGGTTCTTATTTCAATCCTTTGTAGGAAAAAATCATGAGAGTTCCCTATGGAACAGAGAAGGAGTTCTTTAGATACTCACTTTTTCTTGTTTTCTGTAACCGCATCACCACATCCATGGTGTCTGCACTGGTGTTACTGGTAGCTCTCTCTCTCTCTCTATACACACACACACACACACACACACACACACACGCACACACTTCTTGTACTTGTCTGAATCTGCCAGACTTCTGAATCCTATATATCCATGTGCAGATGAGTAAGAAATCCTTGGACCCTGTGGCTCCAATCCACAAATATTGTGTGGTCTCTGTATCAAACATACTGACCACAACTTGCCAGTATGAGGTTATATTGGTTTCTTTCCTGCATTCTAGTGCCATTGGTGTTGGTTCGTGGTAGGTGTTACTTCTTTGCTGAATATGACACATGATTTTGCCAGGCCCTCAAGTATGTGAGTTTCCCTGTCCAAACGCTTGCCAAATGTGCGAAGATGATACCTGTGATGGTAATCTCTGCTATACAGCAACCAGTGATCTAGCTAACTTTTCATACATCTTCCCTATCTGCTAGAGAAGTATAAATTTCTTTCATTTTATAATGGTTTTCGGTTAACTAATGTTGGTCTAAGCAATTAGACTGTACATAGTCTAGTTTGGTGCCAATAGTAAGTGGGATCGATATGACGATATGCATGGATCAGCTCGTAAAGATATGAAAAAGGCAATGTTTGATAAGATGTTTGTGAGAATTATTGCGCAAGATGAATGCGAGGGTCTCAGTTCATCTAACACTACTTTCCTGGCCACTTTTCACTCACTCTTTGCTATATGTTAAAAACAAAAAAAATCCTGATTGTGATTAATCATCTTTAGTTTGTATATGTAGATATGGATTAATTTTGTCTTCTGTAATTTATATATTACATATTTTGATTTTATTCCCTGGATAATCGATACGGTCCCTTCTTATAAATATTGTCTTCTTTTTATTGTTTGGTAGATTTGGGGGACAATAATAATGAGAAAGAAGTACGGCGGAAAAGATTATTTCTCTGCGGTCATTGTGACTCTTGGATGCTCATTGTTCATTCTATACCCGGTAATTCACATGTCCAACTCACTCCCCTTTATTGTTGAGCATCACATGATCACGTGCTGAATGAGTGTCCATGGCTAGACAATGTATTGGTGAACATACCTAAATTTCAATTATGATCAATGAATGTCCATGGCTAGACATTCTATTGGAGAACATACATAAATTTCAATTACGATCAATACTGCATGCATTACAAATTATAACAGGTATAGGACACATGCTAGGATTGAAATAATAGTAGGATGGATATGGGGGCTTTATCTGTCCTAAGTCCCAACAAATTATCTTAGTTAGCATGTTCAGGCACGGGCATCTGGAAACTGCTAATAACCAACCAGTTATTTCCAGTGGTACTTAGCCAATGCACATATGACCAGTTCCCCTTTATATTTGATGATGGCCCTTATAAATTATATAGCATGTTGAGCTGTTAACATTTCTTCTGAAGTGATTGTTTCCTTGTTGTCTTCATGGATGCAGGCATCAATGGATGTCAGTCCATTCAATAAAGGCAGAGAAAGCACTTATTGGGGTGTTTCACTCATGCTTGGTTATCTTGGGTACAACTTCTGCTTGCCTGCTACTTATTTCCACGCTAAAGAAAATAAGCAATAATATTTAAACTTATGAGGCAGCTCATGATATCCTGTGATGGCTCAGTTTTGTGAAATTTTATAATTTCACAGCTCTATGTGACATGCAAACTGCTTTTATTTGCACTCACAATATTATTCTGTTCTCTTCCAAATGTATTAATGTTGGCATGCTAGAGCTATACTTTATTCCTTCTATACGAACCAAAAACATGTATAGCTATGAAGCATGGAAATCTGGACTATTGGAAAGATAGATATGTCTAAATTCAGAAGTTTGCTTGGCGGTCCCCACTAGTGAGGCATGCTACTGTTTGGTTGCTATGGTATTAGTACAAGTGCACTATTGGCTGATAAAATTCAGTGTTTTGTTGCCTTCCTTTCAATCATATATTCATCTTTGACACTCAGATTGCTATCTAATTTGATTCCTTTTCCTTGTTGACTTCTGGATTTCTAGATTTGATGGTTTTACAAGCACCTTCCAAGATAAACTCTTCAAAGGATACGGCATGGAAATACACAACCAAATATTCTACACGACGATGTGCTCTTGTCTTCTTAGTTTAAGTGGTAATTGCTTATCCATACGGTTACTGTCTTGTCTTTTGATTACGTCCTACACAGCATCTCAAATTTAACTTAATTTTATATATACTGGCACCAAATCTGCTGGAATTTGGTCGGCGGTTCTGTACTTCCATGATTCCATCAATGCTTTGCCTGTTACATCTACGCTGTACATCAATACTTTTTTAACAGTTGTTATGACCGTGATTTTATATCTGTTACTTTGTTCCTTTTACAGGACTTATTGTCCAGAATCATCTGATTCTAGCTGCGGACTTTATGTTTCGTCATCCAGATTGCTTCTATGACGTCGTAATCCTATCCAGTGTAAGACTTAACTTTTGATCTTCTAAGCGCAATGTTGCTTGTTCCTTGTTTGCAAATGAACCAGTGGAGAATATAAAGTACATCCATGTAAGGCTGATGGATATAGGTGGATGCAGAGCCAATATCACATATGGAGATGAAATAAAATGATGATAGCCAATGTGAAATTTTCAGTCTCTGGTAGGACGTGAAATTTAGGGCAAATAACACTTTGCACTGCCTCAAATTTTATAAGTTGCCTCTCCCACACTCACAAATTGAAGCTAAACCATATGTATGCAATATATATCTTTGCTGTGGGATCTAAATTCCATGTTATTCCAGGTTGCAACAGCTAGTCAGTTCTTCATATCCTACACCATTCGAACTTTTGGGGCTCTCACATTTGCTACAATAATGACAACTAGACAGGTGGATACTGTTCTCATCAGTGCTACGTACTTACATCTATATTATTTAACCTTTTCCTAACAGTAACTCTCCATATATTGTTGTAGTTGGTGAGTATATTACTGTCCTGTGTCTGGTTTGTACATCCCCTTAGCTGGATGCAGTGGGCTGGTGCTGTAAGTCATCTGTCTCTGTCTCATCAGTCATCTCATGATATTACCTGTTTTCATTTCAATTATGATCAACATTCTGAACGTACTACCAGGCCATTGTATTCGGAGCCCTCTACACAAGAAGCTATTTGAGAGGTAAACCACAGAAGGCGGCAGCTGCAAGCCCATCATCTGACGGTTCCAGCCCAAATTCTGCTAACAACAGCTGACCAAAATAACATAGGAAGATCTACTTCGCCTCGCTGCACCGGCCCCAAGTCTTGGTGTCCGAGATGAATGACGTAGTACATCCTGACGAGTTAACTCGACAGACAGATTCTAGTGTCATGTTACAGCTCCTGCCTGACCTGGAGCTCTGAAGGCTGATGGTATTAGCTTAGCATCCAAAGAATAATAGCTGTGGCAGCCAACCCAATGATGGTAGAGTTTAACTTTTTCAAAAATGTGATGGTAAAATTTAGCACTCAAAAGTTGTATTTTATTGACTTCGAAAGTACTTGCCAGTAGAACATGTTGGAGTTTTTTTTTAGTGGTGCTTGGCAGGAGTCGTGAACTTGTGATCAAACGACAATCTTCTGTTTTTGGTTTTTCTTTATATATATATATATATATATATATATATATATATGGAAACGTATCTAGTGCTAAGGTGCTATTATATAGCGCAGCCCAGCTAGAGATTTCCGTCCACGTCGCCCCAGCTGCATGCAGGTGTATGTTGCGCCGTACCCAAGTCCGAGTCCGACTCGACAGTGACATGGACGCCCTCGATTCTACTCTCGCTCGCTTTCGTTAGATAGGATAGTGCCTTGGTTTTCTACATACATCATGATACCTTCTCTTTTTAGGGATTACACATTCAAATAATAGTTGTACGTGTTTAAATAATAGCTGTACGCGTTCACATGATAGATATAGTCTATATGTGTGTAACTCATGTACTCTGATTTCAACAATTAAAGATAACGTTACTTTCCTTGCTTACATGGTATCAAAGCGGTGCCACTCCTGAGCCGCCGCCTCCACAGCTTCCGCCGCGCCGCCCCTAGGAGATGATCTCATCTCCATGATCTCTCTCGGGGGCTGCGCAACCCATAGTTTAAGCGTGTCACCGATCATCCAATCGCCTACCAATTAGAGTTTTTCCGGTCATTTTCAAATCGGGTTTTCTCTATTTTTTTTCGATCATAGATCGGTTTGCGTCGCACTGCCGACCCGTCGACGTTCCTCAGCTCCGGACTTCACAGCCTCAGCTTCGACCTCTCCGACGCCTCCTCTCTTCCAATGACGTCATGGCGTGACGTGACGCGCTCGTCGACACGGCCCTCCCTCCACAGCCTTCCGAGCACCCCGTCTACCGTCGTCATCACGCGGATCATCATCGCTGGACCGTTGTCCGTGAGACTTCCGTCTTCACCGAATTTAGGTACAATCTAAATGTTCACCTTGACGACATTTCGACTGCAGGGGCGTGTTAGACATGATGGTGCCTCGGCTTCCTACATGCATGACACATTCTCTTCTAAGAGATCACGCGTTCACATGATAGCTGTAGTCTATATATGTGTAACTCATGTGCTTTGATTTCAACAATCAAAGATAGCATCACTTTCCTCGCTTACAGCTCCCACCTCGCACTGCGGGTGCCGTCACTACCTATGTCAGCGACGAGGAAGAACAGGGGCGCCGTTGAGGAGTCGGCTCGATCCTAGGGTACGACCCGAGTCTGACGACGAGGACTACAAGGTGTTCCCTCCGCCCAACCTGGGAGGCCATCCCAGGGTACGGGTACGATGTCAGAGACTACAGGATTACGGAGTTCTTGCCAGCGTTTACTACTGCTCCTACAAGATGCAGCTGTTGTACGTTGATGTCCTACCACGAGGACAACGACGACGAGGGGACTACTTCAGCGCCAAGAGAGGACAGGCAGCGACGCCGGTGGCGCGGCAGCTGGGTCCAGCGCTAACGCGGCTGTCGTCTCTCCAAGACAAGTGGAGATGGGCGGCGAGCTTAGATGAGGACACCTAGGATGCGAACACAGTTTCTGGGGGTGTTTGGAAGCCTCAGCTTTTCCATGGAAAAAGGCCAAACCCGTTCCAAACATCTAGTTTTTCCCCAAAAATGCTTCATGTTACAACAAGTGCAAGCAGGAAGCCGCCCATAGGGAGCTTTCCGTAACCTTCATTCTGAACTTACCCCCCGAAATTTGGCGGCAATTACCCGTCTTCCCTGGTGCCCACCTCCCCCCTCCCCCGTGCCCTCCTTCCCGGCGCCGCCCTGGCCCAGATCTAGATGTGGATCAGGATCTCCCCTACGGTCGGCCTCCTCCACCCGCGGTCGCCCTTCTCCACCTCTCTCCTCCTTAGCCCGCGGTCGTCGCCCTCCTCCTCCCTCTACCCCGTGCTGGCCAGGCCGTCGGCCTCCTCCCTCGACCTCGCCGCCCAAGCCCTCTCCCGACGCCGCTCAAGTCCTCTCCCGACGCCACCCAAGTCCTTCTCCGGTGCCGGCTCCCTCCTCCCCCGCCGCCCAAGTCCTCTCCCGGCACCGTCGCCACCGGCTCCGTTTTTTCTTCTTCCTTTTCTTTTTTCTGGCTGTAAATTTAGTATTTCGTAATAATTATTTGTTGTATTAATTATTCACTGTGATACTTATTTTTAATAATTGTTCATGTAATAATTGTTTATCTTAATAATTATTTATTGTAATATTTATTCATTGTAATAATGGTTTTTAATAGTTATTTGTTGTAATAAATATTTATTGGTATAATTGTTGTTAAATACGCTAATTGCGGTTTATTGCGTTGTTTATGGTATGCCGTTGTTAATCGTGATGTATTGTGTTGTTTGCGGTATATTGTCGTTAATCCCAGACTAATACTCCCTCCAGTTTCACATAAACACATCGTTACCAAGTTCCTAAAAGTCAACTTTGATCACTAATTTGTATTGTAATACATTTATAAAAACCAATAAAGCTATAATATTATGAATCTACATATAATTTTCATGTATCTAAGTTAAATATTTAAAAATATACCAATAGCTAAAAATTTAACTACACGTATCCAAAACATATTTTTGTGAACCAGAGCTAAACAAGTTTTTTATGAATAGGATGGAGTAACTAGCATAGTGTTGTGCAGTTTGGATACAAGCAATAACACAATCAAATGAATATTAGCACCAAGCTAGACCTTATCATTGTGATTAAATGGTAACTTTAGAGTTTGGACATCAATACATAGCAATTACAGTGGAATGTATGACGAGTTTTAGATGATGATAGCAAGTATGGGATAATCAAATAATTACGTTGCCAATGAGAGCCAAAGAAGAATAGTTAACAGCTGGGTTCTAGCTTATAGAAGTTAAGACCAATGGAGCCACTTATAAGCCAAGAGTATTACAAATCTGTTCTTTTCCAAGATGTACAAGAATTTTTAGGGGTGAAAACGACACGGCGATCTCCCGGTTTCTGAGCTTACATTACAGGGGAGCGGATAATATACACCCAATTGTGCCAAAACCCGATCCATGTGTGTTAATTCACAGATACAACGTTCTGGCAGCCTCCTGCCATTTTTGACAAATCATATGAGGTAGGCACAATTGCCAATCCATCAGTTGTACTAAATGGAATCTGTAGCCTATATGTTCAGGGGGAATGGTTGTAGCGGCTTATACCTCGCTGACAATCACCAGTGTATGGAGCGATGCTGGAGGAAGTGCCTTCATCGAATGATAATTTGCGGCTGTTTGTTAAGCTACTATAAAACCCTGATACCTATAGCCTACTGTTAACGAGCATTCAGCACTTCCAGAAGATTCTCGGTTCCATGCTCCTTGAAAACCTGCATTGTTCAAATTCAACAAGAGTCAGTTACAAATTGTCAAGCAGAACCAAGGTTGCATGGCATGAAGTAACATTGTACTCAGTTGGGAACGTATTCTTAGTCTGTAACACAAGTAAACAAATACCGCTTGGTATTCGTGTCATTTGCAAGGACAAGGAAAATTATTGGCTAAGTAATATTCAGATAATATCAAGTAATTCCATGCAGGGTTCATGATTCAGGCCAAGATTACGCAGATTCCAGTAATGCCAGCAGTAAGCAGGAGAGCGATTTCTAGTATGGTCCAGGGGTTCCATAAAAAATATCGACCAGATTCGTTCTTTCCAGATACCATGAGCCGATAGGATATGATTTCTAGTATGGTGCAGGGGTTCCATAAAAAATATCGACCAGATTCATTCTTTCCAGATACCATGAACCGATAGGATATGTAACCAATAAAAGCACAGTTAACCTAAGTTCCATGTACTCCTACAGATAAACCAGACCCATATGAAAACAATACACAGTATCAATTTGTGGTATCAAACCAGTTCCTCTCATCACAGAAAAAGCAACAGCTGCCTAACTGGCATAAATTACAGGGAAGGCACTACACAAATTTCTCCCACTAGGAAGATCGAATGTGGAGTAGGTGCCACCTAGTATAAAAAGGGAAAAAACCCTTTTGGTAAAAGTCTTACGCAAACAGAAACTTCAATTTCTGATACCAAATGGCGCGAAATGATTTTTGCCATCCACATCCCAACTAGAACTGTGTCAATGCATAGTTATGCCTGTTTACTAGTCAACCATCTGGACATCAGCTGTTGCGGACTCATGACTACATAAGCATGTCGCATATACAAAATTAGAGATATATAGTCTTAACATAATATACTCAGTAAGATAGCATATGCTAAATATATAGTCAAAGTTGTCTGGCACTAGAAATTATGCATACCAGTTACAAAATTCAAGCTGACTGGGTTTTCCCTTCCTAAGATGGCTCAGTATTGTATGTGTGGTTGTGAATTTGTAATCCATAAATGGGAAATAACCAATGTACTTGCCCAGTAATTGCTTCTAAAACTTGTCAATCCGTGTCTTGCAACCAATTGACCATCAAGGTTCTACATTCAAATACTACAAGCTGCTACCAGATGTGTAAAATTAAATAGTAAAAGACTAACTCTGAAGAAGTCGTTACCATAGTGTGAAGCTGTGAAAGCAAAAAAAAAAGGGTAGAATACAAACAGTTTGGCTTTCTGATTCAAGTAATTTCCAAATGATATAACATATAAAGATCAATATCCATTTGGTGGTAGAATTAGAAACTCAACCAAGTATCAGACTTTAACATCTAGTGTATATGCAATTTGAAACCATTCTAAAAATATAATTCTGCAACATACCAAAAAATGGTTCACCTAGGTGCAATTTTTCTACACAATAATAGCATAACAATGGTCCTTTTTTCCTAAATAACAAACATTAATTTTACAATCAATAATTGCAAATGGCACGCAATAAGAGACAAGAGTCTACAATAGGTGAACATTGAGCACTAAGCAATAATAAATGACGGAAAAACTATCTGAGCATCGTAGGGTAGGCATTAAATACAATCATCATCTAAAGTAAGAATTTAGCAGTCCCCTACCTCCTACACTATTTATAAAGCTCAAGTGGCACCTATGCTTCCTAGTAAACAAGCTGGGCAGAATACAGAAAATAGAGTGGTATAGTATGTAAGCACCTTAACAGGAAGAGTATTGCTGAACCCCTTTTGATGAAGAAAATCACCAGCAACCTGCTGCCAATCAACAGTGTCAACACCTTTACTATTCTCATATGCACCTCCTACCCATATGCATACCGTTCTAACTGCTTCTCCACTTCTGCTGGCATTAGGAGTAACAAAAATCAAAACTGATTTTGGGTCAAGATCCTTGCGGGCGAATGTAATTAGCTTTTCCATGCTGGGCCAATGGTAGACTAGTAGTTGTACATTACTGCAAGCCCCTGAGTAACTGTCAGTACACTCAATTAATCCAGTTTCAGTGTGTGCTGCTGAACTACTGCCAGTGCAATTTTCTGGGCAACACACACCAGTAAGCTTTTTCACACCATTGGTGTTACTCTTATTATCTGTGACTTCCTCTGCTCTGCGAAGACTAGACGGTACCCTTGGTGGTAACACTAGATCCTTTTGGAGTGATGGTAGCTTCAGAGGTGAAAATCCTCCTCTTCTTTCTGCTAGAGATGAGGCCTTGGAAGGAGAGCGTGTTGATCCCAGGCCAGGCTTTGAAGATTCCTCGTTAGATGACTGGTGAAGGGGAGACCTAGATGATAGCACCAAAGTGTGGGGCAGATTAGATGAAGCAGGCGAAAGACCAAGTGATGGTGGGGAGCTAGTTGAAGGTGACAGGGAGGGTGAATCCGAACTATACTTTGAACTGATGCTTGAATCTGATGAAAAAGAGCTCGGAGAAAGGAAAGGTGGTGATGTTGATGCCTCTGCAGCCAAGTGCTGTACACGATCCACCCGTGGATCCAAATCCCTGATTAGAGCAGAATCTGAATAAACTCGAGCTAGCGACCTAGAGATGAACTTGCGCCTCAGTAAACTCCAGCTACTTTCTCTTGCTGGAAGATGGGTCTCATCCCCAGCCCCAGAAGATGAGAATGCTGGAACAACGCCCCCAGTGATTGCTTTGAAGACAAGCTCAAAATCAGCATCATAAGATTCCACTCTCCGGCTTCCCGGACTAGCCTTGGACGCTGAATCAATCTGTTCCTTGCTAATCTTCGTATTGCTGTCTGAATTAAGAGGAGCACTTGAAAAGGCGTCCCAAAATTCTGGTTGCTCCAGCCCTTCTCTGACAACTTTGATCTGTCCCTGCACCTTCTCATACCTCACCACCTGAAACGCCGCCGCTCTCGCATCCTTCTCCATTACCTGATCACAGTTCATTCCAACCCAAACATAGATCGACGAGAGCACGTGAATGATGAATGAACCCCTAGAGTCCAGGGCGGCAGGCGAGGGCTCATTCAGCATTTTGGGCACTAAATGCAGTGGAGCATAAGGTGAGTGAGGTGTCATCCGGTACATCCGGAGAACTGAGTTAGGGGACAGTGGAATCGCATGCACCCGCTTTTGGCACTGGAGTAGCTGGCAGGCAAACCCCATGTTTGGATTTGCAATTCCCCGGGCAGCCTTCACAAACTGGAACGCATCATCAAAGCTCTGCCCTTCCCTCCACATCAAGTACGCAATCACCAGCGAAGTTGACCTCGATACCCCCTGGCAGCAATGTACAAACACCCGGCCACCCTGCTCCCTCACGTCCTCAAAATAATCAAACACATCATACAAGATGCTGGTGATGTCCTCCGTGGGGCTGTCCTGCAACCAAAGCGTCCGGTAGACGAGATCCGACTTGAAGTACTCCGGGCAGACGAAGCCGACGCAGTTGAGCACGTGGGTGATCCCGTTCTTGCGCAGGATGTCGCGGTTCTTGGCGACGGCATCACCTCCGAGGTAGACATGTTCGGCAACCTTGGAGCACTCCTTGTCGAAGAAGGCGATCTGGTCCTTGCGGCCCTGCGCCCGGAGGGAGGAGAGATCCAGTCGGAGGCCCTCGCCAGGCTTGGCGGAGGCCGGGCCGTCCGCCTTGGACGCGCCGGGGGTGGTGGGGTTGGGCCACTCGCCCACGTCGTCGGAGCCGGCCCTGGGCCACTCGTCCAGGCTGCGACGGGTGATGGCGAGCGGCTGCAGCGGCGGGAGACAGGACCGCGCCTTCGCGCTCATCGACCGCGGGGTCAGCGGCGGAGGCGGTGGGACCCGGCGAGGCTGGCCGCCGGTAGCTCCGGTACCCGGAGCAGGCGGCGACTCCGCGGCCCGTGAGGCGGACCAGGACGCGGAGCGCCAGAACTTCCGGTCGGTGGCGGCGGGGCCGTCGTCGGGAGTGGCCATAGCTACGAATCGGGAGCCCTGCGACGCGAACCTGCGGGGAAACGCACCAAAGGGCGGGATTCTTACGCCAGTCCGATCTAAAAAAAATCCGGAAAACCCCCGGAAAAAAATCGAACCTGGTATGAGCAATTCGAGTCCCGGATTCGAATCTGGCGGCGGTGCAGCAATCTGCGGCGAATCGGAGCGCTCGGGGGCGACCAGATGGGGAGATCGAGGCGAGCACCACCGGTCTCGGGGAAGGGAAGGAAAGGGGAAGGAGAGGCGAGGGAACTCGCAGGTGGGTGAGAGGGTTTTGAGGAGGAGGGCGGAATCTGGAGCGTCGGATCTTCGCGGAGACTCGTGCGGGGAGGGGATCGGACGGTCCTGACCGGGAAGTGGGCCCCGGGTTTGACGGCCGGTGGTGTTGACTGGTCTTAGATGGAAGGGAGGCGCAGCGGCTGGGGAGCACCGAAGTAACACAACAGTAGACCACACGATAGGGAGATGGGAAAATGCTAGGTACACCTGTTGTTATAAGTGAGGAGTTATGGGCTAAGAAACCAAAATACCACTAGAAGTTGAAGTTGAGGTAAATTATCCATAATATGCCATTGAAGTACCCCCTTCGACTTTCGCACCCAGCACCCCATCCCCTTCACACTCGATTCTTTTTTCCTCCTGATTCCCAAGTCAACACAGCCCACACAAAGAATCCTTGGCGGTGACCACGGCGGCGGCTTCCCCCTATCCCTTGTCCTCTCCCTGTCGTCTTGCTCCTCGACGTCTTCCTCCCCAGCATCTTTCTCCTCAAACCACACGGTGAGTCCCTATGGTGATTTGCGTCTGCCCCACTAGTTTTTTTGCCAGATCTGGAGAGTTCTTTGGAATATTCAGATTTGATGGATTCTGAGCCAACCACCTTGCTCCCTCCTTCAATTCATGTCAATCCAACACAAGCCCAGCCGATTTCCTCCCCTAGACACCGCATCTCCATCGCGCCAACCCCAACGACCACGCCGCCGCCCCTCGTCCTTCCTCGTACCGCCACCCCTCGCGGCCTCGCCCACCTCAGTAAGAGTTTCTTGGATGAATCTATTGGACCAGAACAGCGACTAGAGAGGGGTGAATAGGAGCACGATCTCTTTTTCACGTAGATCGGATTCAACACGAATTTCACTCTAATAGTTATGAGAGCTATGAAGATCAATATACAAGCATAGCGGAAGACTTGCATTTAATCCAATCAAAACCCCGAAGCAAAACAACCAAAAAACACGAAAACTCAACTTGCAATGAGTTGGGCGGTCTGACCTCTCAAGTTGGCGGGACAACTTTTACATGGGGCGGTCTGACCGCTGATATGGGCGGTCTGACCTCCAGCTCGATGAACAGTAAAATCAGCCCGAAAACGAAATCACAAATAGGTCTAACTTTTGATCCACAACTCTAAACTTCACGAAACTTAGAACATACCTTCTCTAGGATGTCAGGAACCTATTCCAATCAAAGATCATGAATATATTTGCCAAAGTTCTAACCTTTTTTCTGTTTGAGTGAATGTTGCTTCAAAATCGAGTCAAAATGAAAACATGATCCAAAAACTTGCTCGTGAATTATAGATGATCAAGATGATCTTAGATGAGTTTTCACATGTCACAGCAAGCAAGATTCAGGTCAGAAACCAAAAGAAAACCAAAGGATCAAAGAAAGCCCCAAAATCATAAAATAGAGAGCAAGAACAAGAAGAAGGCCATCTTGAGGAATCTTGTTTGGATTGATTTGAGATAGATGTTGGTTTACAACCACTCCATCATGGAGGACGAATACTCATCACTTGAGCACACAATCAATCCAATCTCTAGAAACCTAACCTCTCCATTATTCTCCATAAACACCGAAACTAGGGTTTCAACAAAAAACACAAGAGGTTCAAGAGTGCACAACCAGCAGCCTCCCCTATTTATAGTGGGGGCTAGCTTCTATAAGATATTCCCTAATGGGCACCCGTTAAGCCCACACACAAACGGGTTTCACTCACACACGCATTTCAAAGCGTCGTCTTTATCTTCACTTGACCTAAACCACCTCTCCTTGCGCCGTCTTCATCTTCACTTGACCTAAACCACCTCTCCTTGCGCCGTCTTACGCCGCGGTTTAGCCAAAAGCAATCAAGACGGTATCTTGGTGAAATTACCAAAATACCCCTTCTCGATCCTTCTCCAAAGATCGAGTTCAATCTTTATGAAGCAATCCCATGCTTTACCATGTGTGGGTTGATCAACGGCTCTTTTCATATCAGCAAGTCTCTCCCATCCGGCTCCAACTGAAGCCACCATGGCACTTGCACTGACCCCCGTGCTGCTTGATACAACCCGTCGCACCGAACTTCCCGTTCAGCCATCCTTGTTCATTTTGTGCCTTGCTTGAATCCACTGACTTCACCAGGTATCCTCGATCGTTCTGAACCTCAACTCTACAAGCTTAGTCCCGATCATCCTCGTCGTTGACCGTCGTTGACCTCCAAGCATTCTGAACAAACAATAGACAAAGAAATCGATTCTGGGAACAAGTTCTTCGCAACTTGACTCACGTTAGTCAAAATATGCATCATGCAACACATATGCACTGAAACCCCATGAACTTGACCTGACAAACAAAGATCATCGCTAAGATTCAACAAACCTTCAACGCCATTGCCAATTGTAACATCATCCTAAGATCATGAGTATATCCCCATGATATCCACAATCTCCCCCTTGATAAACACATTGGCAATTTCTGAAAAATGTAAGTTTAAGGTTTGAAAATAAAAATACTTGATGTTTTCGCGCAAAGGCACAACTTGGTCCAAGAGCAAAAGAAAGCAATGAAAATGACCAAGTTGGCTTCAGATTAGTATAGGCAAGCGAGATAAGACAAAAGAAAGGGAGAAAGCTTCAATTTCCAAAGAAGAGTAAAAAATCTCACTTAAGGTCCATATGAAAGAACAAGTGTTCAAATTGACATTTGATCATTGTGATGTTCCAAGAATTACAATTCATGTTCAGAAATGACAATCAGATCGAAAGAATGCGAAAATGACAATAAGATCATAAGAATGCGAATTAAATGCCCCCTCACTATGATCATCATTTTTCCAAAAAAAATTATTTTCTCCCATTTTCTCCAAATAGCTCTCCCTTTTAACATTTATGTTATATCTTCTCCCCGTTTGACAATGGAGTCATCAAGGAATCACGCCTTCCTCTCATCCAGAGATAACAAAAGCAGAAATGAGGAAGAAGCATAAGAAGGAGTATGCATGAAATGCAATGGAGTGTCTTCATTTTTTTTGTATTTTTCAAATTTTAGTACAAGAAGTTTAGGAGATTACCTAAAAGAACAATCTAGCATTTTCACTATTACTCAATACATATCAAACCTGAAAGTGCTAGCAAGATCATGTTAAAACATATATATCAAAGCTAAGCTAGAAGGCTAGAGATAAAGCGATGAATTGTAACAATTTAAGCAACGCTTCAAATTTAGTAAGTTCATCAACAGAGGTCCTAAAGTGATAATGGCCATGTCAAAATGTCAATGTGAGATCGAGAAGCTAACAACGGCCATCCGAGAGACAAAAAGTCCTAAATTGAATCATTTTGCTCAAGTGACCTCAAACACCCATTTTTATAACAGTTTTTCATTTGCAATGAATATTGATATTGATTGATGGTCTATCTTAGTGAAGAAGATTCTGGACTAGGAGTCATCCACAAACTCTTTCATAAGTTTCAACCAAGGAGATTAACGACCTATCTTAGTGAAGAAGATCCTGGACTAGGAGCCATCCACAATCTCTTCCTAAGCTTCAACCAGGACGAGAAAGCTTGAGGTTTATGTCAATTTTGACAAGCAGTCCCCATGAGATCGTCTGGATCATCAAACTATCTCCAAGTTCATGTCTTTGATAAGCAGTCTCGTGAGAACAGTTTGGCACAATTTAATCACATGAGAAACTCAAAATTTGATTTTTTTTTTTATTTTCACAAGAGATTTTTAGATTCACAAAGAACAAGAAACTCAAGAGATTTTCAATCCTAGATTCAAGAGCTAACAAAGCAATTCTGACAGGGCCAATGTCACAAAATAATCACTAATTATGCAACTAGCTAAAATATCCATAAATTACAATTTTAGTTCAAGTTGTCTGAAAGTTCTAGCTCATTTAGCAAAGACTTAGCTGCATATGTGAAAGCATGATAATTCTAGCAAGTCAAAGAACTAGACATGGTATTGAGTAAGAATTGAAATACTAAAGCTCAAGAGGGTAATAAGCAAAGCTTCATCGGTTTAACAGACAAGTAGTAAAGTTTATATTACAATGCATCTTTTTGAGATTTTCATATGAATGCAATATGATACAATGAGATGCAAGAAAAACTTTAAAGCCTGAAAAGATAAAAAGAACCAGCAAGTTCAGAAGAATATCAAGGAAAGATCAGATGAACAAGGAAAGCTCAAAAAAGAACCAACTCCCCCTCAAACCAACCCATAGGGATAAATTACCCCTAACTTACTCCTCAAGGTGGCAAACCTAGTTGGGTTTAAAGGCTTAGTGAGGTTGTTGACTATCTGAGCCTCGGACTCCACAAATTCTAGCACAATATCATCCTTCTCTACATGGTCTCTAAGGAAGTGATAACGAATGTCTATGTGTTTGGTCCTAGAATGTTGCACATGATTCTTAGCAATATTAATGGTTGAAGTGTTATCATAGAGAAGAGGAACACTAGCAAAAGTTAACCCATAGTCCTTAAGATTGGACACCATCCACAGAATCTGACTACAACAACTAGTGGCAACTACATATTCAGCTTCTGTAGTGGATTGTGCAACAAAGGACTGCTTCCTAGAAGACCAAGAGACAAGAGACATGCCTAAGAAGTGATAAGTGCCTGATGTACTCTTCCTATATAGCTGACAGCCCGCAAAATCAGAATCAGAAAACCCCCCGAATGGACAAAGAAGAAGAGCAGGAATACCAAATGCCATACTGGAGGGTTGAGTGAAGGTACCTGAAAATGCGCTTGATGGCTTGGTGATGTGAAGTCCTCGGAGACGCCTAAAACCTCGCACAGAGGTAGACCACGAAGTGGATGTCCGGTCTTGAGGCCGTCAGATACAAGAGGGAGTCGATCATGCTGCGGTACTCGCGTTGATCTACGGCTTCTCCTTCCTCATCTGGATCCAAAGCAGTCGAATTCGCCATAGGAGTGACGATCGGTTTGCAGTCACCCATCTCGAAGCGCTTGAGCAGATCCTTAGTGTACTTCATTTGATGGATGAAGATCCCTTCCTTGCATTGCTTGATTTGAAACCCTAGAATGTAGTTGAGCTTTCCCATCATACTCATCTTAAATTCCCTGGACATAGCCTAAGAAAAACTGAAAACAATAGCATGAGAAGATCCACCGAAGATAATATCATCAACGTAAATCTAAACAAGTAGAAAGTCATTGCCATGCCTAAGAATAAATAGAGTCTTGTCTACCTTACCCATTTCAAAATTATTCTTAAGCAAGAAGGTCTTAAGTCTATCATATCAAGCTCCGGGGGCTTGCTTAAGACCATACAAGGCTTTGGATAGCTTGAACACATGATGGGATGCTTGGGATTTTTAAAGCCTGGGGGTTGCCTAACATACACTTCATCCTCTATGTAACCATTCAGAAACACACTCTTGATATCCATCTGGTGCAGTCTAAAGCCCTTAGAAGCAGCAAATGCAAGTAGAATGCGAATGACTTCTAATCTAGCAACAAGAGCAAAGGTTTCATCAAAATCTAACCCATCAACTTGGCTAAAATCCCGAGCTACAAATCTAGCCTTGTTTCTAACTACAGAACAATCATCACTTTATTTATTTTTGAACACCCAAAGGGTTCCTATCACGTTATGACCACTAGGAGGCTCTACTAGGTTTCAGACTTTGTTCATCTCAAAGTTCTCTAACTCCTCATGCATGGCATTGATCCAGCTAGAATCAGATAAAGCATGTGATATATCGCGGGGTTTGAAAGGAGCAATAAATGCAGAATGGGAGTAACGACTCGGATCGTGATACCTGGAGCGAGTGACTCGCTCATGAAGATGATCAATCATCTGATCCGGAGGGTGACGCCTCTAAATGTGAAGTGGACCGCCTGGGGGAGACAATATCTCTTCAACCTCCGCAAGTACTGCTGATGATGAAGATGCAGCAAGTGCCTCAACTGGAGGTGAAGTAGTCGAAGCAGGTTCTTGAACTGGAGTAGAAGCGTCAACAGCAGGTGAGGAAGTATCATCGACTCCATCATCATCTTCCTCTACAAAGATGCTCTCCGTCACCTATGTGTCACCTGAAAAATTTGATCTAGCTCCAGGGCTAGTCTCATCAAAAGTAACATTGCATGTCTCCTGGATAATGTTAGTTTCAACATTGAAAATCCAAAAACCCCTCGAATGTGCAGGATAACCTAGAAATAAACCATCAAAAGTCCTTGACTCAAATTTATCGAGATTTCATGTCTTGAGAATGAATCGCTTAGCTTCAAAAACTCAAAAATGGGAAACAGAGAGTTTTCTACCAAACCGAAGCTCATATGATGTCTTGTCCAAAGACGATCTAAAAAAGACACGATTGACAACATGGTAAGCTGTAGCAATAACTTTAGCCCAAAACCTCATCGGAGTGCTATACTCATGTAGCATCGTCCTAGCCATCTCGACTAATGTTCTGTTCTTCCTTTCCATCACGCCATTTTGTTGAGGAACGTGTGGAGAAAAGAACTGATACTCAATGCCACGCTCAGCACAGAAAAAGGCAAAAGATGCATTCTTAAACTCCGTGCTATTGTCACTGCGGATTGCTCTCAATGCACCAGAAGTTCGAAGTTGCGAAGAACAAGATCATGAAAATGATCAAAAGCTTCATCCTTCGAAGCAAGAAAGAACACATAAGAGTATCTCAAAAAATCATCGACTATGACAAGAATATACCAATTTTCACTTACTGACCGAACCCTAGCAGGACCAACAGTATCTATGTGAAGCAACTGTCCTAGTCCGTCAGTCATAACCATAGTCAATGAAGGGTGTGAGGCGGCAACTTGTTTGCAATGCCTATAGGGCGCACATACAGCATCCTTGACAGCTTTGAGTTTGGCCAAACCTCTCATGAGATCAAGGCTGCTAACTCGCGTTAGATGATCAAAACCAATGTGCCCCAAACGACGGTGCCAAACCCAGAATTCAGAAGAAGATGCAATTAAACACTTGAGAGATTCAGAAAAGTTAGCTCCAAAGATCCTACCAACTCTAGAAATCCCAAAAAACAAGCTCATCAGCTGAGTCAAGCACACAACAAGTATTTTTCTTAAATCTAGTCTCATAGCCATTATCAAGAAGGTGCGAGACAGAAAGCAAATTGTACCTTAGCTTGTCCACAAGAGCGACGTCTTTCAAGATGAATTTGTCGTTCACCCTGATCGATCTCGTTCCTTCAATCCGCCCTTGTGTATCATCTCCAAAGGTGATGAAGTCATTACCCTTCGACCGCGTGAAGGAGGTGAACCATCTTGAGTCTCCGGTCATGTGGCGTGAACACCCGGAGTCTACGAACCACATGTTCTTCCCCCTTCCGCGATGATCTTGAAAATCAAGGCACAAAAGATCAATGTATCTCAATACTGGGGTTAGTTAAACATGACTTGGGAACCCAGTACTGAGAGAATCGTCCGCGAGTAGTATAAAAAATAGAATTGTTATCCTTGATCCTACTTGAGGTTCTATCATGAGAAATGGTTACACGAACATGAGATGCATCTTATCTACGAACATGATGATGATGAGCATGTGAAACAAATCCTAGTCCAAGTTTATTCTTTACTATATGACCATATCTCATGACGGTTTTAGGTTGATGAGATGAAATTCTAGCAAGATTTTTCTTATCATTTTTTAACATACGCCAACAGAACTCAAGCAAATGCCCATCCTTCTTGCAATATGTGTAATGGTACTTGGTACCACTGTGTCGGACCCCGGGGATTCACACAACCCCGAGACCCTCTGTGCATACCAAGCTAGTCCCATGATCAGTAGCTAGCTCGCACAGTTGCAACAATGATGTAATCATAACCATTCAACAACGAACTAATGAAGCAGACAAAGTAATATTAATTAAAACGGCAAAGACCTTATGGTCAAGGTTCTTACAAAAGTCGCCTCACAGGGCTTAGCAACAATAGAGTATCTGGTAGCGAAAATCTCAAAATACGTGGAGCTCAATCGACATGCCCACAGGCAATCGAGTGGAGGACGTGACCTAGTTCGCGAAGTCTTCAAAGTAGCCTTCTTCGTAGAACTCAATATTTCCTGATTCTTCTGCTGGGACTGATCAACAAAGGGCATAAAGCCGTGAGTACATAAAGTACTCAGCAAGTCGTAGAGAAATGTATGCACATAGTATTCATGCCAGGCTTAAGCAAGGATGGCTTTAAGGTTAATTTGCAGAAAGCAAGTTTAACAATAAATACAATAATTAGATGGCAAAGCAGGATTTTAAAAGAATAATACATAGATAACCAAGTTCTTTTGAATCAAGCGGTGAACATCCGCTCACTTCCCAACCATTCCAACCAAACGTTTCTATCGAACCAAACCACATTTTTGAAAATACTACCTTGCGCGAAATCACTGGCATGTCCGTGAATCGGACACGGCTATTCGAATAGGTTTTAACACTCTGCAGAGGTTGTACGACTTTACCCACAAGAGATAAATCACTTGTAATGTCCGTCGACACACTTAGGGGGTGCGACTAAGTGATTACCACAAGGCCTTTACAAAGTTCCATTTTGCCTCGGTTACGCGCTAAGGTTTCGCCATCACGACCCCTCTTGCGCCATTAAACCACCACAATGTAACCGACTCAAAACTTCCCTAATTAGTTGGCGGTCCGTCCCATACCGGACTTATGGTTGCACGAGGTGGCTCAGATCAATGACTTGCAAAGTTAAGTCCTTAGTTGGCTGCTCAGACAAGTCTACCACAACCCAATGTGCATCACACACCCACTCTAGCTCCCTACCTCAAGCCCGAGCATAAATCATTTTTGTTCATACCCGACCAAATGGCAATCCCTGCCATGGCACAACATCTTTTAATAAAAGTGGCCTCACACCACAGTTCCATAGTTCCATTACTCAAATTTCATTAATCATTGAACATGTGATCGAAAGTACCGCGGGTAACTAGAGCATGTCTAAGCAATAATACGCTCCCAAGTTGGTATACAATTATGTCCAACTAGTATTAACCATCCTAAGGTGTCCAAGGATATATGTCATTCAAGGAGACATTTCATTTTCAATTCATCAAGGAGGCATAATGGCAATTTGGTAATTATCTACTCCCAAAACCATTTTTAATAAAACTAGCCATGCATGATAATTTGAAGCAATATACTTTTGTAAAAGGGGTTCAACATGGTCAAAGGCCTACGACTTGCCTTCGTTGGCGAGGAGCGAGTCTTGATCGTCGGTCGAAGAAATCTTAAAGCGCTAATCTACACGTGCGAGAATAGCAACAATAAATAAAACAACACCAAATGAACTCCAAAAATTACAAAACCCGTACCAAATGAAAGAGGCTGAATTTATATAAATTTAGAAATTTGGATAACCCAAATCGGAGTTCGGATGTGAAAGTTATGGCCAAAAGAAATTGGAAAAACACATGAAATGATAGAATTAGGGTTTTCGGATTTTCCGGAATTATTTTCCAACTGAAAATTCCGATTTTTACGTCAGCGGCCACGTGACGCCAAATGGACTGCCACGCGGGAGGAGGTGCGTGGCGTGGCGCGTGGCGCCACGGCCGCGACCATCTCACTCGGAGAGAGAGAGAGAGAGAGAGAGAGAGAGAGAGAGAGAGAGAGAGAGCCAGGCCGCTGGGGAAGGCAGCGACGGCGAGGGAGAAGAGGGGAGGGCGGCGGCGCTTACGGGAGAACAGGCGGCGACGAGGCGGGGAGGAGGAAAAGAGGGAGAGGGGGCGGCGCGTATTTAAAGCGAGAGTCGCGGCGCGGCGAGCGCGGAGTGGCGGGCGCGGCGAGGCGCGAGAGAGGCATGGCGCGGCGTGGCGAGACAGGACGCGCGCGGCGGCGCCGCGGCGAGGCGGGACGAGACAGCGTGGCGGGATTGCGGCGGCATACGCGGGATTCATGGCGGCGTGGAGAGAAAACGGCGCGCGGCGGAGACGATGGCGGAGCCGTCCGATTCGACGGACGGTGGGAGTGAGGAGGCGCGGCGAACGAGGCGTCGTCCGATTCGATTGACTACCGAGAAGACGAACGCGCGAGAGGAAGACGAACGCGCCGTCCGATTCGATCGAGCGGTGGAAGAGGGAGGGCGCGGCGATGCAAGTCGTCGCGATAGCGTCGGACGGCCGCGAAGAAAAGGGACGCGGCGAGGCGGCGAGCGAGGATGGCGATCGGACGGCGATGGCGAGGAGGGCGACGCGGCGAACAGGCGTCGTCCGATTTCGACGGACGGTGAGAAGACGAACGCGCGCGGGGAGGAAGACGAAACGGGCGCCGTCCGATTTCGATCGGACGGTGGTGGAAAGGGGGAGACGCGGCCGAAGCGAGGGCGCGCGGATGAAGATCCGACTACGGAGGGCGATAGGTGGCGCGGCTAATCGGGCCCGTCGGATGAAGATCGAGCACGGAGGCGAGGGCGCTACGGAGCGGGCCGGAGCGGAGGCGGGCGAAGAAAGTGATGGGCGGAGGATTCGCCCAAAACGAAAAAGGAATTAATATAGTTTTGATTTTGAAATTCAAACAAAACAAAAAGCAATTTAGAAAATAGCAAATAGACTCCAAAAATTCTAGAAAAATTCACAGAAATTCCTTGAATTATTCTGGACTTAATACAAATACTTTTAACTTTAATTTTTCTTTTTGTTTTACAAATAAAATAATTTTTAATTTCGTGTAAAATGAAAATCAATTTCTAAAATCCAATAAACCCAAGAAAATTCTTAAAATAATAATTTTGATTTTAAATTCCAGAAAACTCAATTAAACCAACTTTAATTTAATTGAAGTTTGATTAATTCATATTTAAACTGCAATTGATTCTGAAATTTCAAAATTAAGCTTTTGGCAAAAAGAAACAAATGGTTCTCTTTTAAAATTTTCAAAAACTCCGAAAAACGGGACGCTACAAACCTACCCCTCTTAAAGGGAATCTCGACCCTGAGATTCAGGCTGACTAGAGAATAGGTGGGGAAACTCAGCCTTCAAGCCATCTTCTCGTTCCCAAGTGGCTTCTTCTTCGGTGTGGTTGCTCCACTGGACCTTGCAGAAGCGGATGGTCTTGCTTCTTGTCACTCGCTCTGCTATTTCCAAGATCTTGATGGGGTGCTTCTTGTAGGTGAGGTCTTCCTGCAGGGCAATTGCTTCCACTGGCATCTGCTCTTCGGGCACACGCAAGCACTTCTTCAGTTGTGACACGTGGAAGACATTATGCACATCTGACAGCTGAGGCGGGAGGTCCAACTGGTAAGCGACTTCTCCTCTTCGGGCTAGAACTGGGAAAGGTCCGATGTACCTCGGTGCAAGCTTTCCACTTACTCTGAAACGACGCATCCCTTTGAGAGGCGACACCTTCAGGTACACATGATCACCAGGTGCAAATGCTAGATCTTGGCGACGGTTATCAGCATAACTCTTCTCGCACAGTGCATCTTTGTTTTGACCTTTCTCTGATTGATCGAACTTGCTCTTCGGCTTTTTCCAAAATATCTGGCCCAAACACTTGTCTTTCGCTTACTTCATCCCAATACAACGGTGTTCTGCATTTTCTTCCATAAAGAGCTTCAAATGGAGACATCTGGAGGATTGACTGGTAACTGTTGTTATAGAAAAACTCTGCATAAGGTAGCATTTGATCCCAACTGGTCTGATTTGCTAAGGCACAAGCCCTTAACATATCTTCTAGGATTTGATTTACTCTTTCTGTCTGACCATCCGTCTGGGGATGATAAGCTGTACTGAAATTTAGATTAGTACCCAGAACACTGTGCAACTTCTGCCAAAATCTTGAGGTGAGCTGGGATCCTCGATCTGACACGATCTTCTTGACTCCATCTTGACACACTATCTTTGCCATGTACAATTCTGCCAGTCTATCACCAGAGTAAGTAGTCTTGACTGGGAGAAAGTGATCAACTTTGGTTAGACGATCCACAATTACCCAGATAGAATCATATCCTGACCTTGTTCTTGGCAAACCAGTGATAAAATCCATGCCAATTTCTTCCCACTTCCATTCGGGCACTCTCAAGGGTTGCGAGAGTCCAAAGAGGTCTTTGATGCTCGGCTTTTACTCGGATGGACATCACACCGAGCTACATACTCGGCAATCTCACGCTTCATGCTAGGCCACCAATACATTTCCTTAAGGTCTTGGTACATCTTTGTGCTTCCAGGGTGAATGGAGTACAAAGTTTCATGGGCTTCCTTGAGTATCAGCTGCTTAAGCTCTTTCTGATCTGGAACACAGATTCGCTTGTCAAACCAAATGGTGCCTTGCTCATCTTCTGAAAATCTCAGGGCTTTACCCTTTTTCATGTTGCTCTTAATTTCCTTAATATTGGCATCTTCAATTTGAGCTTCCTTGATCTGATTCCGCAAAGTGGGTTGAACCTCTAGGGCAGCTAGGTAACCTTCCTCAACCAACTCCAACTTGAGCTTCTGGAATTCTTCATGAAGGGCTGGCTGATTTTCCTTGATCGACAGTGTATTGCAGTAGACTTTTCTACTCAAGGCATCTGCCACAACATTAGCTTTGCCTGGGTGGTAATGGATTCCAATATCATAATCCTTGATCAACTCTAACCACATTCTTTGCCTCATATTAAGATTAGCTTGAGTGAAAATGTACTTCAAGCTCTTATGGTCCGTATAGACTTCACAGCGATTACCAATAAGGTAATGACGCCATATCTTTAGAACATGCACTACAGCAGCTAATTCCAAGTCATGAGTGGGGTAATTCACTTCATGAGGCCTCAATTGACGGGAAGCATAAGCTACTATCTTCCTTTCTTGCATCAGGACACAACCAAGTTCTTGCCGGGATGCATCACAGAAAATCTCAAAATCCTTCCTGACATCCGCAAAATCAACACCGAGTCATTGTCAACCGCTTCTTCAACTCTTGAAAACTTTGCTCACAATCTGTTGTCCAAGTAAATTTCTTTTCTTTCTTCAACAGCTGAGTGAGGGGTCTTGCTATCTTGGAGAATCCTTCTATTGCGACACAACTGAACGTTGCACATCTCTGACAGCTGCAGTGGTAGCTCCATTATGGGAAACTGATGCCAAACTGCGGGTTTACAACTATGTCCTGGAGTGCCAACTAAGAAGCTATCAATTTTGTCTTCCAAATTGCTGAATCCAAATCTCACTATTATCGGAATCTACCAATCCAGCATGTCATAAGGTCACCCACTTAAAATCCAATCATTTAATCGATCTCATACCTTATCGACACACCAACATGATTCACACATCCTTCTTTGACGTAAGCTTAAAATAATCCAGTAGATTCACCACTTCGACTGCATGATTTCTGTTCTGCATAAATCCACGAAATCTAGTGCCCATAGTCGCCTCTTTCGATCGGATAAACTCCATGATCACGCTAAATTCTTTTTATCCCTTTTTGAAATAAAATTCTTCCAAAGATTATAGTCACGCAATTGCTTCCTCCGAAATTATTGACTAAATCCACAACATTATCCACTAAATTTCCTCAAGCAAATTTATCAATTGCAACCCTCAGAATTTCTTTATACCAATCCAATATCTCAATTTTAGAACCTTCCAAAAGACTGCTTGCCATCCCAAATTCAAATTTAATCCGCCAATTATTGTAACACCATTTATCCAACATTTATTCAGTCCAACTCCAATACCTGTAGATGTTCATCAATCCAACAATTATCTTCGACCAACTCCGATATCAGTAATATATCCGTCAATCATAAATTCCAATATCCAACAATCATCTGTTTGCATAATCCAATCTCCACAAATGCGCAATTCTATGATCCAATCAAGACATATCTTTATAATCCAACCAAAAATTTCTCTTCAAATCTTTATAATCAAGACATATCTCCAAAGTAAGACTGGAGATATTGACATTATCCTCAATAGCGGCAGCCCTCATCTCCCACTCCTTGGTATTGATTGCAGCCAAGAGGTGGGTGGCATTCTCAGACTGAGAATACTCATTATCAACCGCTCTCAACTGGTTGAACACCTTTTTGAAGCGAGTAAAAACGTCATCGATACTCTCTCATTGACGCATCTCGAACTTGTTGTATTCTCGCTTAAAGACGGTTTGACGTACTTGCTTGATTTGGGACGAACCCTCATGGTAGGTTTCAAGGGTGTGCCAAATCTCGTGCGCGGTCTCAAGGTGACAAATCCTATCATACTTATGTCTACTAAGTTCGGCATATGGGAGGTTCTTTGTCTTATGGTTGTTAGCCAAGAGGGCTGTTGAAGCCAGCGTAGCAACCTCGGGCAAAACGAGCGAGGCTCGAACAACCTCCCATATGGCTTGGCATTCGCTCTGAAGGTAGACACGTATGCGATTCTTCCAATAGTCATAGTACTTCTCCATCGCCAAGTTCAGTGACCGGTGAAGATCAAGATTGAACTAACCGGACTCTGATACCATTTGTTGGACCGAAATGACGACTAGAGGGGGGTGAATAGGAGCACTATATCTTTTTCTCCAATCGGATTCAACACGATTTTCACTCCAATGGCTATGAGAGCTATGAAGATCAATGTACAAGCACAGCGAAAGACTTGTATTGAATCCAATCAAAACCCCGAAGCAAAACAACCAAAAAAAATACGAAAACTCAACTCACAATGAGTTGGGTGGTCTGACATCTCAAGTTGGCGGGTCGACTTTTACATGGGGCGGTCTGACCGCTGATATGGGCGATTTGACCTCCAGCTTGACGAACAGTAAAATAAGCCCAAAAATAAAAACATAAATAGGTTTAACTTTTGATCCACAACTCCAAACTTTACGAAACTTGGAACGTACATTCTCTAGGATGTCAGGAACATATTCCAATCAAAGATCATGGAGATCTTTGCCAAAGTTCCAACCTTTTTCCGTTTGACTAAAGGTTGCTTCAAAACCGAGTCACAACGAAAACATGATCCAAAACTTGCTCGTGAGTTATAGATGATCCTAGATGAGTTCCCACATGTCACAGCAAGCAAGATCCAGGCCAGAAACCAAAAGAAAACCAAAGGATCAAAGAAAGCCCCAAAATCACAAAATAGAGAGCAAAAATAAGAAGAAGACCATCTTGAGGAATCTTGTTTGGATTAATTTGAGATAGATATTGGTTTACAGCCACTCCATCGTTGAGGACGAATACTCAACACTTGAGCACACAATCAATCCAATCTTTAGAAACCTAACCTCTCCACTATTCTCCCTAAACACCAAAACTAGGGTTTCAACAAAAAACACGAGAGGTTCAAGAGTGCATAACCAGCACCCTCCCCTATTTATAGTGGAGGCTAGTATTTAGAAGGTATTCCCTAGTGGGCACCCGTTAAGCCCACACACAAACGAGTTTCACTCCGCACGCATTTCAAAGAGTTGTTTTCATCTTCTCTTGACCAAACCACTTCTCCTTATGCCGTCTTGCACCGCGGTTTAGCCAAAAGCAATCAAGGCAGTATGTTGGTGAAATTATCAAAATACCCCTTCTCGATCCTTCTCCAAAGACCGAGTCCAATCTTCATGAAGCAATCCCATGCTTCGCCACGTGTAGGTTGATTAACGACTCTCTTTATGTCGGCTAGTCTCTCCCATCCGGCTCCTACGGAAACCACTATGGCACTTGCACCGACCCCCGTGCCGCTTGATACAACCAATCGCACCGAACTTCCCGTTCGATTATCCTTGTTCATTTTGTGCCTTGCTTGAGTCCACTGACTTCACCCGGCATCTTCGATCGTTCTGAACCTCAGCTCTCCAAGCCTAGTCCAGATCATTCTCATCGTTGACCTCCTAGCGTCCTACATAAACAATAGACAAAGAAATCGATTCCGGAAATAAGTTCTTCGCAACTTGACCCACGTTAGTCAAAACATGCATTATGCAACACATATGCACTAAACCCCTTGAACTTGACCTAACAAACAAAGATCACCGCCAAGATGGCCAATGAACAAGTGAAAACCGGTCAGACCGCCACTAAGGGCCGGTCTGACCGCCCAGCAAGGGACTTAGCCAAAATTTATCCTTAGAAATCCGAGACCTCTCTGAAAATTTAAAACGAATAGATCTTTTGACTCGAAGCTCCAAAAATTATGAGACCAAGTGTAGGAGAATCCCCTCTCTTGGCTACACCCTCTTTTTTTGGCCCAGCTCCAAAATCAAAGTTACAAAATGGCCGGTCAGACCGCCACCCATGGCCAGTCTGACCGCCAACCTCTTGGCCCAAGGCCTGGCCGGTCTGACCGCCAGAGGTGGCCAGTCTGATCGCCACACATGCCGGTCAGACCGCCTCCCTGACCGGTCAGACCGCCAGCGACCTGACAACACCTGAACTTTACCGAAAACGCGTGATTCGATAAACCTTTAATGCCATTGCCAATTGTAATATCATCCTAAGATCATGAGTATATCCCCATGATATCCATAGAATCCTTCGTATCTTGGACTGTAAGGGCCTGTTTCTTGGTTTGATTGGGATTCTTGGATTTGGATCCTTGTAGGGCACATGTGTTGTACTACGCGACCTTAGCGCTGCTGGAGAGTGGCCATGAGGCTGTCTATGCCACCGTCGAGTGACCGCTATAGTTCACGCAGACCACCGTCATCATGGAGGTATGGTTTTTCTCCTCATTTTACTTACTTTTGAGTCTTACTTAATTTTAATCATAGTAAAATTATAAATTTTCACGCAGTTCTATAATTAGTAGTTTGAGTTAGTCATGTGTTGATAGCTCATCGTGGTTGCTCTAGCTCATCTAGGCATGATGCTATTATTTACGAATGTGTTTTGCAAATAGTCGAGACTCATGCGTAACCCTTGTAGCATGTGACTTAAGTTTGCAAATGAGTTTTGCAAATGGCGTAAGTTCATGTACCTTATTCCTTGTGGTGAGTATTCTAAAGGTTGGTAAATGTGTTTTGTAACCTGTTGAGAATATCATCTTTGAAACCTTGTTAAAAATGCATTCAAATGGGCAAATGTGTTTTGTCATTTGAGGCAAAGCAAATGGGTTTGGTCTCTGTGGCCTAGCGGTCTGACTGCCAGGGTCCACCGGTCTGACCGGTGGCATATCGGCCAGGCCGGCCATCTGTTGGCAGTCCGATCAATTTCTCCTTGACCTGTTTTTCTGTGCGGTAGTTTCGCCGTTGAGAAAAAGGAACTACCGAAGATCGGAAGTTCCAGAGTTTTCACGGAACGTTTATTCCAGAGAAGCACCATTTTGGTGCAGGACGATTTTCCTCGGGCGGTCGGACCGGCCAACCTTGGCGGTCTGACCGATTTGGCGGCGATCAGACCGGCCATTAGTTGGCGGTCCGACCGGCTGAAGGCCCAACGGCTAGTTTTATAGCCGTTGGGGCAGGGGCGGTCCGACCGACCATTAGTTGGCGGTCAGACCGGCCCTGTGCAGATTCGAGGGAAATCTTTCCCTCAACGGCTAGTTTTTGAGTATGGGCTATAAATACTCACCTTGGCTGGTTGGGGATGGTGGATGGTTGTTGCTGGTTTTATTGTGAGTGCTATACTCAGTCCTTTGAGATAAGTGTAAGGCTTTCTTCTCTTTTGTGCATGTGTTGCACTTAGTGATATTTGAGAGCAAACCCTAAGTGCATGTGTTGCTTTAGGTAGTGGATTGTGTATCCACTTGAGCTTTGACACTTGATTAGTTCAAGTGAGAGTTTAGATTTGTTTCTCTTGGTGTTTGCCGACACCTAGACGGCGTGGATGCGTCGTGACCGGTGGTCTTCTCAAGAAGCTTGTGAGAAGGCCCGGCGTGGTTGTGAGTGGTTTGGTGTTCGCCATCTTCGGAGTGGAGGAAGAGCAACCATAGTGGAGCGAGGTGTTGGTTCGTGTTGGAACCAGTCCAAGTGGTTGGACTTACCTCGGAGGTGTTGGCTTAATTAGTGGAGCCGGTCCAACGTGGTTGGGCTTACCTCAACGTGGATTAGGGGAGACCGGCAAGTCTCCGAACACCACGGTAAAATATAATTTTGTCCATCTTGTTTTTGCTTGTGCTTTACTTTGATCAATTTACATTCTTGCTTTAATTTCTTATATATCATTGTATGATTGCTCATATTGAATTGTATTCATATTGTTGGTGCACTTAGGAAAGCCTAGTTGATTTAGGTTTTAATTGTGCAAAACCAATTTGTTATTAGCTTCCGCATTATATATTGGTTTTAGCGCTAAAGTTTTTTTTAACCGCCTATTCACCCCCCCTAATCGGCCACCTCGATCTTACACCGAGACACACACCTTACACTTTCGGTGGGGTGAGATGACGGTCACCCTGCAGGACGTCTCGTTCTTAACCGAACTTCCGATCCGGGGTGAGCCGCTTGTTCCGGGACCTCCGGGTGCGGACTGGAAGGCCGAGCTGGAGTAGCGGTTAGGACAACCTCTCTCAGAGGGTGCACGTGGTGTCCCCCAGGCTTGGCTGAGGCAGTTTCGCAAATGCCCGCAAGGTGCACCCCACGAGGTCGTTAGGATGCACCTTGTTGCTTACCTTCTCCAGCTCTCTGGTTGGGTCATGTTTCCAGCCACAAAGGGTGATTTTTTGTACCACATCTTCATTCGTGTCGTCGAGTCTTTGGTTGACGCGGGGGCAGGGCCGATGCCTCAGTTCAGCTGGGGGTCAGCCATCTTTTGCGCCACGTACTGTGGGTTGTGTGACCCTTCACGGCGCGGCTCCACTGGTACCAACCTAGTCGTCTACTACGTGCTCCTGCAGCTGTGGAGTTGGGATCACTTCTCTATTGGGCGGCCAACCATCGAGATAGCGGCGCACCCGTAGCCCGTTCCGCATGACCAGGTAGATGGGCCCACCATGGGCTTACGGGATCGCCGCCCTCTGTTGGGCGATTGAAGACCGGCGAGGTGCTACTTATTGTACCACAACGAGTTCGAGTCGTTGCACGAGAGTGACATCATCTAGTGTCCATGGTATAATGATTTCTTGCACACAGTAGCGCCGCATGGGCTGTCTGTGCAATGTATCCAGGACATAGGACTATGGACAAAGACCTGCCACCTGGTGTTCGCACATATGGTGGAGCCTTACGCGCCGCAGCGCATAATGCGACAGTTTGGTCAGTACCAGTTTGTGCCCCCCCCGAACGGCAAGCTCCTGGAGCGAGCCGTATACCTGTGAGTTAAACTTCATCCGAGTAATGTTTTGCAGTCCTTATGTTACGTCTTCTTTTATAATATCAATCCTTCTGAAAATGTAGACAATTGAGGGCGGGTGGGCATATTCAGGACTGGCGAATGAACCAGCAGCAGTGGACTACGACATAGACGAACAGGGCGCACATGGATGTCTGGAATGAGCAGCGTCCGTACGACCTTGAGATGTACGGTGTGTACTTGGAATGCTACGTACCACAAACACGCGCAAGACTCACCATTCCTCCACCGGAGTGCCTGGACCTGGTGACATCACACACGCACCACGAGAGCCTCCGCCGCATGTATGACCGCCATAGCGCTTCGCGGCGTGACGACACCGAAAGACACTCACAACCTCTCGTCTGGTTGTTGATTATATTTGTACTCTTCGTTAATGAATCTGTTACGTATGTCACTACAGTTGGAGCGGGCGTATCGCATCCATAGCGCATCGGAGGACGGCCTCCGTTGCCCAGATAGAACCCCAACGGGATAAAAAAATATTTGATGCACATCTCGGCGAAGATGAAGAATATAATAAAGAACTTGAGCTGCGGTCGTTCGACGGACGACGTCCTGCGCATCGAGCACGAAGTGGGGGGGCTGCTCACCCGCTAGGTCACCACGACCTAGCGAGTCCGGCAGGCATCGTAGCGTTCCCCGTCGGTCATCCGCGGGCTAGGTCGGCGCAGAGGTAAGTCGTTATGTACAAATCTACGTTCAGTTTTTTTGGTTATACCTTACGTTCCGCTAACATCATGTCGTTCTCCCGCCGTAGGTCCATCGGGATGAATCACTTCTGTCATCCGGACCCGGTACACGGACTGACGCTCCCTCTCGGTCATCTGCACTGCACATTCGGGAGGTACGAGGTTCTTAGTTTATGTCCAGAGTGTTTATTTGTACTAACATCATTCAGTCTTGCAGCCTTCAGTTGGCCGTGTGGGTGACGGCTAGTTCACGTCGACTGATGACGAGGATACGAGCCTCCCAGCTCCTGCCAGGGAGCAGTACACGGCGCTAGGGGTACAGACAATGACAACCAGTGTTTCTAGCGTACGCAGGGCAAAGCTCCTCCGGGTTCACTGCCCCACCATATGTTCAAGGGCAGAGCTCCTCCAGGTTCGCTGTCCCACCGTACGTTCAAGGCCAGAGCTCCTCTGCGTACACGAGAACCCCGTACGTCCAAGGCCAGAGCTCATCCGCGCAGCCGGAGTTGTAGGCATCGTACCCCCAGAGTGGGTTTTATGGCCTCCGTCGTGGATGAATTCTTCGGAGGTGACCCCCAGGTCGGCATGGCTCATCACGACGGTATGTACGCCTACCAGACTCTGCTCCAGAGTCTGCCTACTGGTCCACCTCTACCTCAACAGTTTTCGTACCCCCTTCGAACCGACACGCGTTCTCCAGACCAGTGAACGTATTCGACGGGTCATGCTTTGAGCAAAACAAGGCCGCGCCGCGGACGCAGCCGCAACAGGCAGAGAGTAGTGGCTCAGACGAGTGAGCCATATAGTATCGCGTGTTATGCGATTTTGTATTACTATAATTGTACACATATTTTGTTTGTTACGTATGTATTCCAGCGTCATATTGTATATCGACATCTCCAATGGAGTTGCAATGCAGCTTTTTTTATACATTCCAAGTCACATGAAATTATAAAACCATAATTTTCGAAACCTAAAATTGAACTAAATCCTAAATTTTTGAGACAATACCAGAACACATATAAAATTACCAAAATATTACACAATTAAGTCCACTGCGTGAGGAGCCTTCAAAATAAAATTCATAATTTTTGGAGCTTATTTTCTATATTTATTGGTTCGTACGAATAAGACACTTATACGAAATAGCGACAAAAATTCAGAATGAATAAAATCATAGAAATTTACACAAGCAAGTACAAAGTATCAGGGGGCTCCACAAATTTATTTATAATTTTTAGGACTCATTTACTATATTTTAAAATTCCTTCAAATTTCAACCTAACTAATTATTTAACTAACCTAACCACTAATTACCTACCTTAATTACTTACCTAATTGGGCGCGTGCTGAGGTGGCGGAGGATGGCCACGCATTGGCGGGGCCGGCGTTGGCGCACGGCTACCATGCGCCAACACCACATGTTATTATCTCTGTGTCGGTGCACAGTGATCGTACGCCAACAGTGTTAGTTTTGCTAATACATTTTGCATACAATTGTAAATACATAGATTAGCCAAAAACTCCATATATGCTACTCCCATCTGTGTTATACGGATTGCGTACAACTCACACGTTACATCGCATTCACTGATCCACAGAGAGAAGAAGAGAAACATACATCAAGGCAAGGCCATTCTTCAGTCTGCCTCAGAGTCAGTCACAGTCACTGGTCACCGGTCTCGGTCCAAGAGCCAATCTTTTTTCTCTTCTTTCTAATACAAAAAGTTTCGCATGCAGATGCTTATTATAGGATAGGAGTATGTATTCCTATTCCTTCCTTCAACTCCACTGCACACCATACGAAAACTGAACAGCGGATAGAGAAAAGGCTGTGGATATATATGGCCAAGGAAGGCCACATGGGAGGACACTGAACTGTAACAAATCTGCTCATCCCTCTAGATCTCCAAGCAGGAACAGGTGGTCGTAAATTACAGCGCCATAAATGCAATCTTGGACCAGCAAGTGCAGCAGAAGTTTCAGGTCAAAGCCAATTTCAGGAAAGGATGATGACTGACAGTCATGGGGTCCCAAAATCCAAATCCAGTCGAATAAGCAATGGCAGTTGAAATATCCATACTGAAATCACTTCCCTTTTAGTTTTACCAGTTCAAAGGAGCTTGGCCAATTGGCCAGTTGCAAATCTTGATACACGTGGGAGGAATTCAAGAACAAGACTGTTAAAAGGCATGTATGTTTTACTGTTACATCGATGACCGTCTTTTTCCCGGCCAGATTAGAAAAAAGAGATGCAGTTTTATTTGAGTTTCAGAGTGAAGTACATAGTGAGGGATTATGAACTTTTATTGTCAAATGTATATGCGATAACATAATGCAAGTGAACATACAGTAACGATACAGTACAAGTAACGATATACCATTTTTGTCGAAAGTATCGAAGGTGTATGGAGGCGAACCCTTCTCAGGCTTATATTTACTGTGCAGATCCTGTTTACTGAATAAAGCATGAACCAGGACCGATTGGAGGCCGCCTTGACAGAAAGATTATTTGCTGCAGTAATCTCCTGTGGGGTTTCGTTCTCTTATATAGACAAGAATACATACAGGAGGTTACAACAGATTGTATCTTAACGATCCTATACAATCGGCTCCTTCTATCTATACGTAAAACAGATCCCTACAATTATGCTAAGTCATAATATGCTCATGCCTAATAGATCGCTAACTACTATGTTTTACATTCTCCCTCAATCTTAACCGTAACAATGTTCAGATTGTGTCGTAGACGATCAAGCATGTAGCGCGTAGCTGGTTTGGTGAATCCATCGGCTACCTGATCATTGGAAGATACAAAACACACATCGAGTGCACCCAATGCAATCTTCTCCCTGACAAAGTGGAAGTCCACCTCTATATGCTTTGTCTGTGCGTGGAAGACAAGATTAGCTGTTAGATAGGTAGCTCCAAGATTGTCACACCATAATACTGGAGGTCGCTGCTGGCATACGCCTAATTCTTTCAGCAAAGACTGTACCCATGTTGCTTCAGCGGTACCATTCGCCAAGGCCTTATATTCAGCTTCGATGCTAGACCGGGACATTGTGGGTTGTTTGCGAGAGCTCCATGAGATCAAGTTTGGGCCTAGAAATACTGCAAAAACTCCTGTAGACCTGCGGTCATCCATACACCCAGCCCAATCTGCATCAGTAAACACGCTCAAAAGAGTGGAGCTGGAACGCCGTATACTGAGTCCTGTAGCAACTGTGCCCTTGATATATCTTAAGATACACTTGACTGCCTCCCAATGCACATCATTGGGTTTGGAAAGATATTGACACACCTTATTCACAGCAAAAGAAATGTCCGGCCTTGTTAACGTGAGATATTGCAGTCCTCCAACCATGCTTCGATAATTGAAAGCATCATCATCACTAAGAGTTGTACCACTATCACGTGCAAGTTTATGCATGAATGACATGGGGTTGAGACGCTCTTACAATTCTCCATGTGAGCTCGATGAAGAAGGTCAGAAGCATACTTGTGCTGCAGCAAGGTGATTCCCCCGGGATTGTAGACGACCTCAATCCCCAGAAAGTAGTGCAACCGGCCAAGATCTTTGATCGAAAAGGAAGAAGACAAAGCACGTAGCAGATGATCAACAGCCTTCTGGGAAGAGCCAGCAATAACAATGTCGTCCACATACACAAGCATATATATGGTGATGTCCTCATGATGGAACAGAAAAAGGGAGGTATCTGCCTTGGAGGACTGAAAACCAAGCTGAAGCAACCGGTCACTAAGCCGGGAGAACCAGGCACGAGGTGACTGTTTGAGACCATAAAGCGCCTTTTGAAGTTTGCACACATAAGAAGGATGTTGAGAGTCTTCAAAACCAGGAGGCTGCTGCATATATACGTCCTCATTCAGAAAACCATGGAGAAAAGCATTACTCACATCTATTTGACAAAGATGCCATCCGCGAGAAACAACCAAAGACAAAACCAAACGTACAATGGCTGGCTTAACAACAGGGCTGAAAGTGTCTTGATAATCAACACCATACTGCTGTGTGAATCCCCTAGCAACCAAACGAGCCTTATGTTTATCAATGGAGCCATCTGGACGTTGTTTAAGCTTGAACACCCATTTACTCCCAACAATATTGACTCCAGGCGGACGAGGCACAAGAGTCCAGGTGCAATTCTTCTGGAGAGCAGCAAATTCATCCTCCATAGCTGAGCGCCAAGCTGGATATGAGAGGGCGAAACGATGAGACGTAGGCACGGCGAAGAAAACACGGCGGTTCTGATCATACCGAACTGTGCCATCTGTAAACTGCTTGGGGAAGGTCTTTCCACCGCGGAGACGAGTGGTCATTTGGTGCACGGGTGGAGCATTAGCAGGTGCAGTATCAGGTACAGGCGCGACATCGACATCGCCCGCTGCATGATCATGCAGTGGATGGAGCACACCGGGAGACGTTGGAGCTGTCTCATGTGCATCCGTATGCAGCGAGGGGAACAGGGGCGAATCGGCGGTACAAGTGCAAGTGCGGTTAATGTCGCACCAAGTGGCTGCTGCAGTGGAGGACTTCCTGGGCCAGGAGTCAACATAGCAGGCCCAGGATTGCATGCACCAGGGAAATCGATCGGAGGACGCGGTGCAACTGCAGCTGCATCAGGCGTGTTAGACAACAAAAGCGATAAGTCATAATTTCGCATATGATCATTCACAATCACCGGCTCAGACTGAGGAAAATGAACAACATCAGAGGAAGGTGTGGCCGATTGAGAAGGAGTGGAGAAAGGAAACAAGGATTCATCAAAAACAACATCACGCGAGATATACACCCGGCCGATACTTCTGTCAAGGCACTTGTATTCCTTATGCATAGAACTGTACCCCAAAAAGACACATTTTGGAGCGGAACTACAACTTATGAGAGTTATATTTCCGAAGACTAGGCCAACAAGCACAACCAAAAGTGCGAAGAAAAGTATAATCTGGTGTAATATTGAGAAGGCGTGTAATAGGTGTAGAATTGTTGATGGTACTACTCGACATACGATTAATTAAATAGCACGCCGTCAAGAAAGCTTCATCCCAAAATCTGAGAGGAAGAGAGGAATAAGCTAAGAGAGCAAGTCCAGTTTCAACAATGTGCACTGCTTTTTTCACCACACCATTTTGCTGTGAGGTATGGGGACAGGAGACACGATGAGAAATACCACAACGCTGAAAATATTTATGAAGACGATGATACTCCCCTCCCCAATCAGATTGAACAGTACAGATTTTGGAATTCAAGAGACGCTCAACATGGTTTTGAAACATGTAAAAGATTTGCTCAACATCCGATTTATGCTTAAGAAGATAAATCCAAGTATAGCGGCTATAATCATCCAAGAAACTCACATAATATTTAAAACCTCCAACGGAGGCTTGAGCAGGCCCCCACACGTCGGAGTGAATAAGCTCAAGCAGAGAGGTTGTGACACGAACATAATTATTATAAGGGAGTTGATGACTCTTTGCACGTTGGCAGGCATCACAAACGGAAGACTCTTGTTTGAAGAAACAATCTAATTTATTGGATTTTAAGATAGATCTAGCAACAGTTGAAGTAGGATGATCAAGACGTTGATGCCATTGGGAGGACGACACCTTGACACCGGACAAAGCATGATGAGGAGTGGTGGATGTTGAGCGACTAAATGGCACTAGGTAGAGACCCCCTTTGCTTTTACCGAGTAGAAGTGTTTTCTTCGTGGCCTTGTCCTTAACAAAGAAAGCATCGGCATGGAATTCGATGAATACATCATTATCAGAAACAAGTTTATGTGCGGAAAGAAGATGCTTATTGATGTGAGGAACATGAAGAATATTTTTAAGAGCAAGAGACCAATCTAAGCCGGGAATTATAGAATGACCAATATGTGAAATATGCAAACCTGCTCCGTTGGCCACTTGAACCTGATCCTTGTCGTGGTAGCGTTCTTGAATGGTCAGGCGATCAAGATCACTCGTCAGGTAATCTGTTGCACCGGTGTCGATGTACCAATTTGTGTCGACGTTGTACCAATTTGTGTCGACGTTGTAGCCTCCTCCGGCTGATATGCATGATTGAATCGGTTGCGGCAGTTCAACGCCACAAGGCCATGGATGCCACATACCTGGCAGCGAGGGCCGTTGTTCCTGCCACGGCCACGCCCTCGGCCGTGGCCACCACCACCGCGGTAGCTACCGCCGCCACGGTTACCGGAGTTGTTGTGGTAGTTATTGTTGTTGCGACGTGGAGCGTTGGAGGAGTCCTGGCGTGTGACGTTGTTGGCGGACGAAGAAAATTCCGCCGCGCCACTCAACACAGTGGCTTGAACCTCATGCGAAAGCATGTAGGAATACAGCTCCGGGAGGGTCACCGGTCGCTGATTGGTTAGGACAGTGATGGCGGTGACAAGATCGCCGTGACCTGAACCAAGGCCGGCGAGAATGTACCCGATCACTTCATCATCAGGCATGGGCTGTCCAATGTTTGCCATGGTGTCAGCAAGCGCCGTCATCTTCTGGTAGTACTCAGATGCGCTCATATCACCCTTCCTCGACGTGGCGAGTTGGGTGCGAATCTGGATGGCGTTTCCACGATGCTTGGCGGAGAACATGGTGTGGAGCGTCCTCCATACTTCGGCAGATGTGTTGATGCGCGTGAGCTGGGGTAGCACGTCCTCGGTCATGGAGGACAGCAGGCCGCCCAAGATAGCCTGATCCTGGATGATCCAGGCGGAGCGAGCAGGGTTGTCCACCTGCCGCACAGTAGCACCTGTCCCTTCGGTCACCATGGCCGGCGGCATAGACGTGGTGCCGTCGAGATAACCAAACAGCTGGATACCTCGGAGGATGGGGACGTCTTGGGCCTTCCAAAGCAGAAAATTGGTGCGGGTGAGCCTACAAGTGATGGCGTTGGCAAAAGAGGAAGATGTGGTCATGAAAGAGGCGCTCGGAGAGGAGACCAGGGTGCCGGCGATGTGGGAGGTTTGATCAGAGGTGGTCATAATGAAGAGATTGGATCTGGCTCTGATACCAAGACAGAAAGATTATTTGCCGCTGTGGGGTTTCGTTCTCTTATATAGACAAGAATACATACAGGAGGTTACAACAGATTGTATCTTAACGATCCTATACAGTTGGCTTCTTCTATCTATACGTAAAACAGATCCCTACAATTATGCTAAGTCATAATATGCTCATGCCTAATAGATCGCTAACTACTATGTTTTACACGCCTAGCGTAGGCGTTTGTGACTGGAGCTGCAGCGATTCCACGGTGATTCTGCAAGCATCTGAAGTAGTGTAGCCGGGCCAGGATGGTTGTCTCCAGGACTTGGACAGATATGGCCTCCAATTGACTCCACATTCGCTCTGTAGTAATTTAATAGCGACAGATAAGTTCCTACAAAAAGAATTGAAAGAAAATGGGAAACACAATGCAAGCTTCCAAACTAGTATAGTTCATACCTGCTGCTGCAGCTGCTCGTGGCCATATTGTTTGTTGAACATCAGAGGTGTCTGCTGTCTCACCCCACATGCAATCCTCTCCACCGAGCACCAGCTTTTGCAGCTCTGTGTGGTTAATTCCAGCGAGTGGCTCGCTGGTGTAGAAATCTTCCCAGGGAACATCAAGATGATCAAGGTACCATACACCTTGGTTACTCATTAGCTTGGATGGATAATGGGTATGAAAGACATGGTTTTCATGAGCAGAAAGAGCTCAAAACGGACTTATGAATTACCAGATATGCACAACAGTTAAAGAGGATTGAGGTTTTCTTTGAAAGAGTTGAAGGTTTCTTCCCTGCTAGATGAAGATGGCAACATGCCATAGATAAAAAGTAAAGTTCATTTCCTTATTTTTTTAAAAAAAATCTAAGAAAAAGTAAGGAAGGGTGTAAAGGGCGGACCAATTTACAGGAATCCAATTCAGATTAATCGCTATCTCTTGAGCCTTCAGCACAAAGTATTTGTAAGCATCATTTGTAGTCATGTTGCGTTCATCAAGCCTGGAATAGGTCATGCTCAGCAATAAAATGAAAGGAACATCTAGAGAAGAATGATAAATCATTTACAAAACCTAGTGCACAGATAACATTTCATACCACTGCCTCACATGGGGTGTTACATTCCAGCAACCTGAGATGGATATTAGAATGAGGTTGCGAAAAATTTCAGGAGAAACAAAAAAAAAACACTCAATAACACAATAGAACATTTGTACATGGACATCTATTTTAGCACTATACTGTACCAATTACCATTGTGCTGACCTGCTGACGCATGGATTTTTTTTTAACAGCGATGTCCATTTCAGCAAACAGAAGAGAAGTGCCACCAGCCACATCAATCGCCAAGTATTTGCCGATTACAAAAAAGGTCTACTGAATGGGTATGCACGCTATGTGACAATTGCACAGGATCAAATTAAGTTTTCTGGAAAATAGTAAACAGCTTTTTGAAGGCACATGCAGCTTATAATTTAAACTGGTACACAAAGAAAACATAAATTACAGTTATAACGCAGCAAGCTCTGTTAGGTAAAAGCATTATTAGAGACACATAATATTTTCATCCTGTAAATAAGATGTTTCTCTGTTATGTAGCAGTTTAATTAGAAGATAATTGTCTCAGTTTCAAAAGTTGCAATATCCTACGTCCTTTCTAACAGTGACTGGTTCATGAAATTATCTAATTAATTAAATTTCTTCATGATTTGGGCATATGGTGGTCAAACATAGACAAAAATTGAATCGATCAGTCCATATAAGTATTCGTTTGTGAAGGGCCACTGCTCGATAAAGCACTAAGTACAAATGTGAATAGTGATGCCTATGCTGGATGACATAAAGTTTAGCGTGCCAGGCCCATTTCACATGTCACATTCATGGTTTTAATTGTTTCTTTTTTCACTTTCCAAGAAAACAAACATTCAAGATCGAACATTAATAGAACAAGAGATGAGTGTTCATCTTAGTAATATTGAATTTCTTAAACGAGTTAATTGAATTTGGCCAAAAGGTAAGGAAGGAACTAACCAGACAAAATTCCAGATATTACTTGGAATGTGAAATTACTTGAAAATCTAATGGCTCTGTACAATTAAGAGAAGGCCAGAGCTTTGGATATCCATTTCCCCTGCAGAAATTTAAACATGTCCATAAGTTTTCCAGAGCAGCAGACAAGAGCTACTTCATATAACAAAAACCATAGAACATGACAACTTCCTCAAAGAAGAATAAGAAGAACATGACAACACCTAATCTGAAATGCTTGCTTGCCAAGTTACATAACCTATTTACAAAATCCTCAATTGCTTGGGTATGTACACAAGTATGCCATGTGCACAGTCCAATCACTGAATCAAGCACAAATAGTGATAACTACACTCCTGTACACATCATGGGAGAAATGCTGGAGACTGGAGTAACCACCTGTTTGGTTCATCAAAACTTTGCAACTCTTAGTGGCACTACAAAAAAACCAGCTGGTGATTTGTTTATTTACACATTTGTTTATTTACACAGGAGATAACTTAGTAACTAGGTTTCACGTAACAAAGCAAAGGTGGAAAAAATCTCTTATGAGTCTTGAGACACAGGCAGAAGTCTAGGGTAACCAAACATAGTAAGAAAGTCTACAGGTAAACTCACCATGATTCTGCATGACCGGGTACGTCAATTTCTACCATGACATGAATACCTGAGAGAAGTAAAGAATAGTCAAAACATAAAATCTTTGTAGAGCACCAAATTTTTAGACAAGCAATAAGTAAGCAAACTATGATGAAGAGCTCAAGAAATATGTAACTATGTAAGTAACATATGGTCACTTGTGAATTCCAACTACAATAGTGTGATACTACACTTGGTACGATTGCAGAATATATTAACTGGAAGTAAGCAAACCTCTTTTCTTTGCATAACTTTAGCATGGCGAAGTTTCGGATGAGATATCGCAGTGGAAAACAATTAGAGAATATCAGTCAGAAAAGAAGTAAAATGAAGAAACTTGACAGTAGAATATAGAGAAGATAAAGAAAATACAAAAGCCAAATGATAAACTTAGCATACCTGACAATATCGTGTGCATCTTCCACAGTGTAGTGCTCCCATTTTGAATATGAACCCTTCCATAGATTTGGATATGATGGTACCTCCAACGGAAAAGATTGTTCGTCGATGATATGCCAATGAAGAACGTTCTACTGGACACAACTCCAGGTTTCATTATATAGCGATGGAGGGAGGGAAAGGTTGTTCTAGTAAAATAAACTAGCACAATCCAAAAGATAATAAATTACCAGCTTAGCAAATGACATGGAGTCAATCACTTGCTTAATCACATCTACTGGGAGGTAATGCCTTGAGGTATCTGCAATAGATGTGACAGAGGGAAAACTAATCATCTTGGCAACCTGCATTTACATCGCAGAGGATTTTCCAGTCATATTTGCATAAGCCTTCGAGTTATCATTGCTTACCTAGGAGCAACCCACGAAAAGCAAAGCGTGCTTCATCTTGAATGTACCACGGGGTGTGGCGCACTTCAACATTTTTGGTATCGTAGTTAAAAACGCACAATTGACTGAACGTCTGTCAATGAATTCAACAAGGGAAAATGTATGTTCAGGAAAAGAGATAAAAGGAAAAAAAAAAAAGGAAAGGAAAGAAGCCATGAAACTGTATCACAATAGTAAACAACCACAATACTAACACAACACTAATTGATCGATAAAATCATTGAATCAAAGGTATCATCAAGGTTGTCACGGCGTGCCAGCAAGTCGCGGCGAGCCCGGAGCGCCAGGACGCCTAGGCGCCCTCTATGGCGAGAGTTAAATGATGGTAATAAAAATAACAAATAACACCTCATATGGCTAAAAATTAAATAAATATACCTCATATGATAGGGAATTAAATAAATATACCTCGTATAATACCTCATATGACAGGGAATTCTCCAAATAACAACTAAGTTAACTAACATAAGTACATAACATTACCAATTTACTATAATAATTAATAAAGTCCATAATATCAAGTTAGCAATGTTTTCACTTTTCACTTCTGAAAGTGACAACTAACAGTGACAAGATAAGCATAGTAGTAGGCAACAAAAACATAAATACATAATAGAAACTAAAGTGATAGTAAATACATAATAGAAACTAAAGTGATAGTAGCATAAGTCTTCTTCTTCAGCACCATCTCCATCTCATGACAACAAAATAACTCAAAAGTAATGTACTCTCATCTCCATCTTTCAAATTTACTCATCATCCAACTCTAACTCATTCACATGCCCATCCTCAACTTCAGCACCTTCACCATTCTTATGAGAAGTAGGCGGTGATTGTCCAACGTCATCTTCAACCTCTTCATCATCACATTCACATACCATCTCATCTTGTTCCTCATGATCACGAGTTGATGCAGATGCACGTCGAACATAAACTTGGACTTGGTTCTCTTGGACATCCCCATGAGCTCTCCTAGGAAAATTGTGACCACGAAACGAGGATGTTGCATCGAGAGCCTCATCAACATGAGACCAAAGAAGATCATCCTCACCGGCATACACTTGTGCAACCGTTGTTGCATTCTTGTTAACCCGCTCATTGTCCCATTGGAACTCTTCTAGGAACAAAGGGTTGGATTTGTTACCTTGTTCATAAAGCTTTTGAAACCTAGATGTAATCTTTTTGTTATATGATATGTAAACCAAATCATTCAATCTCTTGAACTCCAGCCGGTTCCTCTTCTTGGTATGGAGCTAGAAACAAGCAAACAATACACAAAACTAAGTTGTTGCATCTATTTGGCTGAATATTGAAGAATGAACTCTATTTGCTTTTTATATACTTACAAAATCAAACATGCTCCAATTGCGTTCACAACCGGAGGAGGAACAACAAAGACCAACAATGCGCTTCACAACCTTTTGTAGTGGGATAGCAAGGCCACCATTTGATTTCCACCAATCAACTAAAAGGTATAGTGTCAAACATAAAGTTCTATGTTAGAAAATATAAAGCTTACAAAAGAAGTAAATTTTGAACTATTGAAATTTGAATGTTGTAGGACTCACGAGGACTCTTCTTGCTCCTTTGCAACTTTGCTAGCGTGGTACCGAAGCTAGCACGGGAATGTTCATAGTCATCGGCTAGGATATCAATGTTACACATTAAATCTTCATCATTACTAAACATCTTCATCATCACTTCATTAAAAGTATTTCGTATGGCTGTTGCATGATCACTATCACTTTCCAAGATTCCAAAAAATCTTGATGGATTAAAAACAAAGCGCACCCATGTAACTTTTGCTCCATTTGATCCTCCCACCGACGGTCAACAATCTCCATGATCCTCTCCAACAATCTCGCCTTCCTTGCGAAATTTTCCTTGAGCTTCTCCTTGCACATATCCATAGCCATCGTAAGCTCCGCCATTGCGGGTTTCTCATCACCATCAACAAGCCTCAACACAATAAGAATGGGGTATGATGCTCTTATGCAATCTTCCACATCATTCCAAAATATCGTAGAGAGCACAACATCGGACACGTTCTTGCAAGTTTGAGTTTTTCCTAATTTGGACATAGACCAATCCTCAGTAACAAAGAGCTTTCTCAAAGCATGTCTATGCCTATACATACTTTGCAAAGTGTAGAAAGAGGTCGCAAACCGAGTAGTCGCGGGCCTCACAAGATATCTCCCACCCGTTAACTCCCTCATTGCATCGAGAAGCCTCAAATGCCTATAGATGAATGTTGTCACATGCCTTGCTTTGGCAATCCAGCCCTTGAACTCCACCATACCACCAATGTCCTCAAGCATAAGGTCCAAACAATGGGCAGCACACAGTGTCCAATATAGACTAGGGAACTCTCCATTAGAAGCTTTCCAACTGCCTTGTAGTTAGCTCCATTATCGGTGATTACTTGAACAACTTTCTCAGCACCGATCTCATTAATATATTTCTCAAGTAAATCAGCCAAATAGTTAGCATCATGTACCTTACTTGATGCATCAACTAACCCCAAGAAGAAAGTCCCATCTAGACTATTGACAAGGAAATTGATCAAGTGTCTTCCCCTCTTATCTGACCATGCATCTGACATCAATGAGCAACCATAATTTATCCAAGATAACTCATACTTAGCCCTCAACTGGCTTACTTCCAACCTTTCCTCCTCTAGCAATGGAACCCTCAACTCATGATAACTAGCCGGCTTCAGCCCATGCCCATACTGCCCAATTGCTTCAACCATCTCCTCATAGCTCCCTGAGTTTACGGCATTGAATGGAATGTCATTCTCATAGAAGAACATAGCAATGTACTTGATCGTCATATGCATTTCTTCCTTACTCTTTCCACTCCTATACATGCTGAGTTGGTTAACCCCCGGGGTATGTCTTAGTCTTACTACTTCTTCAGGAGACTTCAATAGCATTGTGGGAATTTTAGCTTGCTTCGGCGGTCTTGGCTTCATGAACAAGGTAACAACAGCAACCTTCCTTTTGGATGCTGTCCCAGAAGATGGAGATGTGGGACTTGTAGCTGGACTTGAAGATGTAGATGGGCGAGAGGCTTTGGAGGATGCTGCTTGTTGTTGTTGTACTTCTTGGAGTTCATCGTCACCACTAGCCTCGTCTCCTCCACTGTCTTCTTCAATGTTGATCGGCACCTTTCGTGCGGTCTTGTTCATCCATGCTTGCATTTCTCTCATAAACTCGGTAGTGGTGTTGGGGCACTTAAAAATATCCCCAAAACCGCCAATGAGATGTTGCTTTAACCTCTTGATTCCTGAGTGCACTTGTTTCCCACAAAGGGAACATTGCACCAGATCTTTGTCTTCAGTCGGCCAAAATCCATATTTCCATCCCGGATCCTTCGACTTGGCCTTTCTCTTCGGATCCTTGGATGGATCATAAGTCTCACCGCTCTCTGCAGCTTGGCCATCTTGCCCAGACATCTGTAAGCACATGAGCTGTATAAATGAAAAATTGCGACAAGTAACAAACACAAAGTGCAAGCGGGCAAGAAGAAGCCAAGAAGCAAAGCATCGCAGAGGCAACAAGAAGCAAGAGTGAGCAACTCAGTAGGGGATATGGAAACAGGCGGCAGAACCGAAGAAGAAGCAGCAGAGGCAAATCAGAGCTGAGTCACTGACCAAGAGGGGTGGTGGCCTTAGAGAAGAGGCAAAGCAGAGGCGGAAGTGGAGAGTGGAAGGGGGAGAGACGGCGGCGGCAAAGCAGAGGTGGCAGTGGAGACTGGAGAGTGGAAGGGGGAGAGGCGGCCGCAGCAAAGTAGAGGCGGCAGTGGAGACTGGAGAGTGGAAGGGGGAGAGGAGGCGGTGGCAAAGCAGAGGCGGCAAAGCAAAGCAAATCAGAGGAGATGCATCTTAGACCGTAGAGGAAGAAGAAGCAACGCAAATAAGAGCTTACCCGAGGGGCGGCGCCGGCGGTGGAGAGTGGAAAGCGACCGAGAGGGGCGGCGGAGACGGCGGAGGTATGTTTTCCCTCTCCAAGAGACCTGATCCGTTCTCTCCCCTCCGTCATGCTTCACTTCTAGGGTTGGACTTTCTCCAAGCGCTCGTGGCGTCGCCTGTATTCTCCAGGCGCTCGCCCAACTCGACGTGCCCTGGGCGATGGGCCTCGGCGTCGCCCTCCGGGCGACTGGACGACAAGGCGGATGCCTAGTCGACGCCGTGACAACCTTGGGTATCATCAAGTGAATGGTTATGCAACAAGATCTTATAGAGCATATTTATGAACCATATTTATGAACTATCTATCTTTAAAGATCATGAAACACATGTGTACAATCAGCCGGGTTAACAAATAAAAAATATGTAAAAGGGAGTTCCTCAAAACTTAAAGTCCGCACACCAAGGTCATGCCTCCAATCCACGAATAGCACCATATATTGTATTAGCCAACAAGTACAGACAAAATATAGCTTCGGCTACATTATCCTTGTGCATAAAGAGAAAGGTGGAACAACTTTATAAGTTAAATTTATGCATGAAGCATGATAAAATAAAAATAATGATGTAAGGACCTTCCCACTGGGGGGAAAGCTTGTACGACCAGGTCAGCTACGATCACCCCATAGTCGTAAGTTCTTCTACAACTAGCACATAGTTGTAAGTTTTTCTACGACTAGCACATGATCGTAAGTTCTTCTACGATCACCTCATGGTCGTAAGTCCTTCTACGACCAGGTCAGTTACGACCACCCTATAATTGATCGAGCTTACAGACAAGTAAGCCCAATTGATTAGGGCATCTGAACAGTCAGTATACGCTATTATTCTTTGGAATAACTGCACGATTAATCTCTCTATCCTGGTGATAACTGCCTGGTGACGTGAGAACGTTACTTCTCCAACAGTAATATCTAGTAACTGTGCCATCATCTGAAGCATTGATACACCCTTTGGGTTGGAGAAATTATCACCCACTTCGAACAGGCTATAAAAGAAGGAATCACCAGACGACGGAGGGAGAGAGAGGAAGAAAGACACAATCAGGAGCACAAGACATTACATTTTAGTCTTTCTCTTGATCTGTAACCAGCATACTCAATATAGTCACACAGGAGTAGGGTTGTTATTATCTCCGGAGAAGGTCTGAACCTGTATAAAAATCTCTGTGTCATTCTCTCTGCGTGATTTGAGTCTTGGCTAAGGGGGGGGGGAGCGACGGAAGGTTATATTAATCAACTGAGTTAGCAATCGGTGCCAACGTGGCACCAAACCGCTCTAAAACAGACGAAGGGGTGTCTTTTATGCAGTATTGAGTATTATAGATGAGGGATAAAAATTAAACAGATTGAAGAGTTGAGGGAAGCATATATGGTGCACAAGGGCATATATGTGGACATATGTACAAACTCGTTCCGACCGTCGAATCCAATCTGGACGTCCTAGATCATAGGCGGGATCACCCCATTCCTCTTACCCATTTCATGATTTGCCCCTGCGGACTGACCAACATTACACCAAAAATACTTGCACTGCCCATCTTCCACTCTGTCGTAGCAATAAGACCAGACAGTAAAGGAAAGGAGACCCCGGTTACCACGAGGGGGACCGAAGGATCCTCGAAAGAGGGGACTGATGCCAAGAGAGTTGTGTGTATTAATTGCCTTGAAAAAAGTCCTCTCTGATTACATAGGAGAGACAGCTATTTATAGCATTCCGACAAGGGTACATGAGATTACGGTTCTACCCCTAAAAATTTCCTACGGCAGTAGATGTTGCATGGATTTTTCCTTCCCCTACGCTTCCTGGTCCATCCAATCGGCACACGCGGTCCACTGGTACTCATCTCCCCTCGCACCATGGGGGTGCCCCCGAGCGGAGGGGGCTCAGACGCCCTTTAGTGCTCACGGGGTGGCCCCGAGCAGGGGTCCCCGGGGCGTCCTCATTCCTGGATGCGTGGTGCTTGGCAGTCTTCCCACACCCTTCGACACTTCCGAAAGTACCCACGGTACCCTTTGGGGGGAGGAAGGAGTGTGTCTTCTGTTTGTGGCCCTCAGGGGCCTTCTGGTGGCCTTCGCGCACCCTCTGGGGCACTCCTGAAGGCATATTTGGCACCCTCCGGGGGCCCCTAGTCACGCCTCTGGCTCTTGGCCCTCGGGGGTCTTCTGGTGGCCTTCACGCGCCCTTCGAGGCCCTCCCGAAGGCGTACTTGGTACCCTCCGAGGGCCCCTAGTCGCGCCTCTGGCTCTTAGCCCTCGGGGAGCCTTGTTGTGGCCTTTGCAGGGTTATTGGGGCCGGTGGGCCACCGCCCCTACGACACCCTCCCAACCGGTCACCTCCTCCTCCCAATCCCAAACCGTAAGAGGTCGGTTAGGGCTTGGTGCCGTGCCAACGCCCCTAACCAGCACGCTACTGCTCCTTTCCTCGAGTCGCTACTCGCCAGAGCAATTCCTCCTCCATCCAAGGTCCATCTGACTACTACCCCCGAAGCCGAGGCGCAAATGGGGACGATGACAATGATAGGGCTGACGCGACATGTTCCCTAGGGTGTGCGAGCTGCGCCGTGTGGCTACAACAACTCGCCCCAACTCACGCCCAAATCCAGATCTGGTTCTGGTTCTGATGGGCACACATGTACTGATGTGTTTGCGAAAAGCAGATTGAGTGTTCGAATGCTCTTTGCTATCCTATTCATGCGGCGATTGGACCTTGTTACTATTTTCTTCTTGTTTGAAATGCCCCAAGAAATTTGGAATTCCAATTTTCTTATTCTTGTGATGGTCTCCGAAGTAATGTTCCAATTTTGTTCTTGTCTGATGGACGCCTTGGTGCCGAGTTGGACTTGATTGTTCTTTGCTATTTTGTTGATTGACGTGTTTGATTTTTTTGGTTTCTGGATGTGTTTTTCGACACACTGTAGATGGAAGCGGCGGTGCCACTCTTGTCCATCCCGTCGCTTCCCCATTTTGAAGCTATTCCTCTGCACACCAATCTGACAACCACCCCTGCTGCACCAAGTGTGTGACGCGGATCGGCAGGGGCGGTGGAGCGCGGAATGGGTGGAGGCGGTGACTGGATGTGCGCGGCCAGCGAGCAGGTTAGGGATGAGCCACCCGGGGGATTGTGGGAAATTAACTGAGAACGCGGGAGTAAAACACACAAAAAAAAGTAAGTGGGATTAAGGGTGATCCCGCCCACGATATCGGATGCCCAGATCGGATCCGAGGGTTACAAGCTAGTTTGTGCATATGTATACATATATATACTTGTGCACGAGATAGGTTACCAGAACTAAGGGAGGAAATATATACTTATTTCTTTTAAGCAGTGAAGTCAATGTCGAGTATGGAGTGGAGCGGCATACAAAAGATAACACAGGGGGTGTTATGCAAGATTGCTGACGATACCAGACCAGATAGCACTTACCAGGATTTGGCTCTCACATGGTGGCAGCAATAATAACCAGGTCATGCGGGCCCCACATGGAAGAGGCGATGGGTCTTGCTTCTGGCTTTTTTGGCCGAGGATGCAGCATCTCTGCTTCCGTAGGTTCGTTTCTGAAATTTCCTGGATCCAATGCATCAGCTGATTCTGGCCTTTCACTCTGCTGCGTGTTTTAACTCGGGAATTCTGTATCGATGCGCGAAAGACCGTGTATGGTACGTAATTCTCTATATTACTTATAGACAGTAGTTGATTATAGAATTATAGATAAATTTTTTTCACCGTGCAGTTCATTCGTCGATCAGCCTTAACTCTAAGAGTATGTACAATAATACGTAACTCTTTATATTACCTGTAAACAGTAGTCAACTATAGAATTGTAGATAATATACCAGCTTAAATTCATAAGAGGAACTACAGAGAACTGATGTATACGACCTAAGGCTCGGTTGTATACGTATTACTTAACTAGTAGGTATTACTATTACTACTATTACTGTTACTATACTTAAAGCTTGTGGTGGGAAGGGCCTTGCCTGATCTCGCTGGTGCGCTTGGTGGGAGGGAGCTGCGCTCGCGCGGGTCACGTCGCCTGCGTCGCGAACTCGCGCGAGCCACGTCGCCCCCAAAAAATGCTGCGTCGCGAACCCCTCCTCCCGCTCCTCCCCTCGCTGCTTCCCTTCCGCTCCTGTCCCCTCCCTCCCCCCGCCTGCGAGATCTCCCTCGCCAGCCGCCGCCGCTCCCTCCGGCTTCTTCCCCTTCCTCCCCCGCCGACCCCTCTGTCTACCTCCATCTTCTTCCCCCCTGTCTACCTCCATCTTCTTCCCTTCCTTCTTCCCCTTCGCCTCCCGTCCATGCCTCCGCCGCCAATCCTCCCTCCAGCGCCGCGCGGCCGCGGCCTCGGCCCTCTCCGCCTCCCGTCCCCGTCCCTCTCCCTTCTCCGCCTCTGTCCATCGTCCTTCATCGTCCCCCAGCCGCCGCCTCTCCCTCTCTCTTCCTTCCCCGACGCCCTCTCGGTCTTACCCCTCCCCTCCCTTCCATCCCGCACAGACCATCGAACGCCGCGAGGAGCCGATCGAGTCCGGCCAAACGGCGCGCGAAGAAACGATTGAAAGAACAGCGGGAGAGTAGATCAAAATGTTCAGGTTCCTCAAGCGAGGTGGTCGCGGGATCCGGATCCGGATCCGGCCTCAAGGACTTACCCCTTTTTTGAACTCCCAATCGGAGGCGGATCGATTAGATCCTAGTAGGGTATGTGAGGTATTCCCGTGTGTGGGTGGCTGTGCGATCCGGGTGCAGGTTTAGATTCACATCGTCACAAGACACAATTCGGAAGAAATGCTTCATCACCTGATGACACTCCACCTGCTTTTCCATCTAAAAGGTGTATTACCATATTCAGCTAGATAAAATACTTTGTCAGAAGTTTAGTAAATAAACTTCTTAAGTTATGCCAAGGTTTCAAAAATTTACTTCTTTATTTCGTTCACCATTGTGTTCAATCATATTTGCTTACACAGATCTGCATCGCCTCTGACCCGCTCTATGACCGATCCACCTACAAAGAAACCACGGTTGTCTACCAAAAAAACCATTGAATGATCAGTTCAGTCTATAGATCAACACAAACTCAGGTACAATACACTCTGAATCCCCAACCCAAAAAAAAAAGTTGCTTCTAACTGACTGCTGATCTTTACAGCCCCTATGGAAACCATTTCGAATCACCGCTCCCCATGAACAACAGATTTCTTTTTTGTGCACATTTTATTTTATCCGCTCCTAGCTAGTTGAAGAAGGACGCCTTTCTCTTTCGTTATCAATGTGGTCTGAATTCCGGATCGGCCTGTTCAAAAGCATGGCCTGGCAAGGGATTAGATTCAGCTGGAGTCCAGCCCAAAAGAGGGACGAGCAACAAGCTCGAAAGAGCACAGCACAAGAAACAGAGACATTTTATTGCAGTAAGCGGTGCAGTGACTTACACGGGTTTTGATGAGCGGGCCCTTGTCTTGGTTCAGAGGGCCAAAATGTGGTCAAGAACATCCATGAGATGCCAAAGTGCTCCTACATACATGATGATCCTTCAAGACTTTTGAGGAGAGGGCTAAATCTTTTGTTTCAACGAAGGTTTTGCATGAAAGAAGGGAATGTAATATGAATGCTCATTTGCTAGCTAAACATGCTTGTTCTTTGAAGATTGGGAGGCATTTGTGGCCTATTGTACCTCCTGGAATGCTTAGATGATGTAAACATTGATGTCTATGAATGAATGTCTATACTGTTCTTTGAGGAAAAAAAAGGAACAGAGAGCCGTAGGAATGATGGCAACAAAGAAAACCATTAACGATTGCATTCATCATCTCAAACCAACCAGTTCGAGCTCGAGCTCGGACGGCCACGACAACTCAACACCCAGAAGGCGGAGTGGAGGAGCACTAGAAAAACGAAGACTGGCCGATCCAAGAAGGTTTAACCACCACTGTCCGACTATTAAGTAAGGACTCGGATCTCTCCCAATCCTACTACTTATTATTATCATCACCGAGCTAAGCCTAAAAAACAAACCAACGGCCGGCCGGCCGACCGACCGACACCAACTAGCTCCCTAGTTGGGGGCGAAGAAGATCTCCGAGTCGAGCCTCTGGGACCGGAAGAGCTTCTCCATCTCCGGCGTCGTGTTGAACGATGCCTCCAGCACCTCCGGCGAGATCGCCTTCCACACCGACGTCCTTCCCGCCAAGTGGCTGAAGACGGGGCTGCACATGCACAAAGGTGAGACAACAATGCATTAGATAGTGGTGGATGCGCACTGAAATGCAATGCTGGACGGCCAACTCACTTGGGAGTGGTGATGATGGAGAACCACTCCATGCCAGAGGCGTCAGCGATCTTGGACACGACGAAGAAGCGGGGCACGATGAAGAGGTAGCCGCCCTCCACGCGGGTCTCGAGCACGCGCTTGCCGTCGGTGCCGACGACCTGCACGCGGCCGCTGCCGCGCACGATGTAAGTCACCTGGTACGCCGAGTCGCACGAGAAGCCCGGGGAGCACATGGAGTGGGCGTCGATCCTGACGAGGTCGGCGCCGAGCCCGACCTCCTTGACCAGCGGCAGGTTCTTCGTGTTGAGCACGACGACGCGGCCGCCGTTCTTGATGTCCACGTCCAGGGGCGCCTCCAGGCAGTTGAGCGCCATGCCCTCGCGGTCCTTGGGGGACGGCTCGGGGAGCTTCTGGCCGGCCTTGAGCTTGACGATGCCGGCGGCGGGCTGGCTGGAGACGAGCTTGGCGGCGTCCTCCTGGGCGAGGTCCCAGGCGCGGCCCACGAACTCGGTGGAGAATCCGGTGAAGATGCCGTTGGCGCCGGTGAGCTGGAAGTTGGTGAACTGGCCGGCCTTGTGGCCCTTGGAGGTGTCGCCAAGGAAGAGGACGACGAGCTCGGTGGTTGCCTCGGGGGTGTTGTGCCACCAGGTGACGACGCCGAAGGGGAGCGCCAGGGCGTCGCCCTCCTTCACGGCCAGCACCTTCTCCTTGGTAGCCTCCGGCAGGACAACGCCGCAGGTTCCCTTACCTAGCAAGGATCGAAAGCAGTGTCAACAATTAGCAGTAGCAATTCGCTGCATCAAAAATTCCCAAACAGGGCAAATGTAGTCGATCATAAATGGCCTGTACTGGATCGCAGGAGAAGACAAGACCATCGACCAGGACCGACTAGTGATTCCTGCTGGACCACGATTATTGTTTATCACAGGATACGGTACTAATTAATTAGACATGGATCTACCACTGGTTTTAGTTCAACAATACGTCACTGATCCACTACAGCAATCCCAATAGCATATTAGCAGCATCAGCCACGATAATTAAACACAGACCGACGTTTAAGTCAAAATTAGTAACCAAGACGGTGGAGTTTCAGAAAACTAGTAAGATCTCACGCAGACATCTAATCTTATTATTAATTTTTTTTAAAAAAAATACGACTCCAAATTACTACCAAAATCCAAAAGGGTCTCTGCTCAACCCGCAAATTCCAAGCTAATAGCGCCAACAAATTGGACAACCCGTTGCGAATCAAAATTCGGGAACCCCAGAGAGTGATCCCACACCCGACACTTCCGATCGGGCAAATCCCAATCCAAAACCGAACAACGCGTAACACGTGAACAATATCATCTGCTCTGCTCCAGGGACGACGCGATCATGAGAGGGCACGGGCGTGTACATACCTTGGAGGACGTAGGCGACCTTGGCGGAGTCGGAGTAGCTGGGGAGGGAGAGGCCGCCGGCGGCGAGGGAGAGCTTGGAGGCGCCGATGGAGGCGAGCCCGAGCATGGGCAGGTCGGCGGGGCACCACTCGTAGTAGGCGCCGCCCTCGCCGCCGTAGGCCTTCTTGGGCTGCCTCGGGGTCAGATCCACCGCCATCGCAGAAAAGCTAGAGCTTACGAGAACCGAAGGAGCTGCGAGAAGGTTCTGGAAGGAGGTTGTGGTGTGAGGAGGCCAAGTGGGATCGAGGTGCCTATTTATAGGGGAGAGGCCCGGTCTGGCTAATCGTGATTAACTGTGTTAATGGCTACGACTAAACGAGCTTATCTGCAACGGGCGGGCCGTGCTTAGCGGGTGCTTATCCCGAGTAGTTAACTACTTTCCCCTTCCGACCCCTACGAAGGTGGCTACGGAGAGAACGCGAACGGGTATGGTACAGGGATCGGGATGAATTTTTGCTACCTTATCATGTTTTGATAACGAATTTACAGATACGATCGTATGTAAAACGGATTAGTAAAAATAGAACCGTTGAGGTATGGCCGTGTGCTAACACTGAGATCACGATATATGGCGTTGGAGCACGGTGGTCATGCGTCAGCCAATTAGCTAGGTAATTAGGGGTTAGGGTAGTTAGGTAATTAGTTAGGGTCTGAAATTTGGATGAATTTTAAATATAGTAAATGAGTTCAAAATATTATAAAAAATTTTGTGGAGCCTCCTGACATCGTGTACTTCCTTGTGTAAATTTTTTATAATTTTATTCGTTCAGAATTTTTATATGTGTTCTGGTATTATCTCAAAAATTTAGGATTTAGGTCACGAAAATTTCAACTTTAGGTTTCGGAAATTAGGGTTTTATAATTTCATGTGACTTGGAATGTATAAAAAAAAGTTGCATTGCAACTCCATTGGAGATGTCAATATATAATATGGCGCTGAAATACACACGTAACAACTAAAATACGCGTACAAGTATAGTAAAATAAAATCGCATAACACGCGATACTATATGGCTCACTCGTCTGAGCCACTACTCTCTGTCTGCTGCGGCTGCGTTCGCGTGTCGCGGCCTTGTTTTGCGCCGAGCATGACCCATGGATTACGTTCATCGGCCCGAGAATGTGTGTCGGTTCGGAGGGGGTACGAAGACCGTTGAGGCGGAGGTGGACCAGTAGGTTGACTCTGGAGTAAGTCTGGTAGGCGTACATATCGTCGTGATGAGCTATGTCAACCTGGGGGACACCTCTAAAAATTCATCTACGACGGAGGCTATAAAACCACTCTGGGGGTAGGATGCCTGCAACTCCGGCTGCGCGGATGAACTCTAGCCTTGGATGTACGGGGTTCCTGACGTACCCGGAGGAGCTCCAGCCTTGAACGTACGGTAGGGCAGCGAACCCGGAGGAGCTCTGGCCTGCGTATGCTAGATATCATTTGCTTGAACTTTGGTTGGGGTGGGTTACGGCTGGACTCACTGGGGAGACGTCGTCCCTCAACATGAAGGTTTTAACTTGGAATGTGCGTGGATTGGGTGATGACACGAAGACAACACTAGTGTATCAGACTATATTAAATCTAAAACCGGACATTGTGTGCTTACAAGAGACTAAGCTCACAAATATCGATAAATTCACAGCTCTTATACTCCTGTCGGCAAATTTGAGGAATTAACACTACCACCAATCAACACGGACTTTGGGTGGAATCCTCACGGCATGGTGTAGTTCAAAGTTCGACACCTCCCTTCTAAATGCGTATAGTTCTTCTCTCTCGATAGGGTTCCATTTAAGAAACGACAGCCTGAAGTTTAGTATCACAAACATCTATGCGCCTTTTGAGGATCAGGAGCGACAACCTTTCTTTAATTCTTTAGCAAATCTCCGTTTAAGCATAACAGGGTCGTGGATGGTATTAGGGGATTTTAACATCTATATGTATGCTCATGAAAAGAACAATGGCCAGTTAAATTTGAACGAAATGAATATCTTCAACGCCTGGATCCGAAACCAAGGTCTCATAGATGTAGACATCGCAAATAAGAAATACACATGGTCTAATAAGAGAAGGAACCCGACTCTGATTAAGATGGATATGATTCTTGTTAGCACTGAGTGGAGCTAGATGTTTAAGGGTATTTCAGCGAAAATAGAGATGGCCATTACCTCATACCATAGCCCAATTATTGCATAAATAACTACCAACACTCACCCCTTCAGAATCTTCAGATTTGAAAACTACTGACTATCCATGCTGGAATTTCAGAGTTTGGTAACGCAAAATTGGACAAGAGGAACAAGAAGCTTAGCCAATATATCGGTTGTAAAACTAAAACTGAGAAGACTCTGTGCAAAGATAAGAGCCTGGCACAAGCAGAAGCATGGCTTACCCAATTTACTAAGTAACAATAAACACACTATGGAGTACCTGGACAACATAGAGGAATGGAGACAGCTGACTACCGTAGAGTACATCTTCAGGAAAAATATCAAAGACAACATGCAAAGGATAATGAAGGTTTCAGCTTTAAAATGGAGACAACTAGCAGAAATCAACTAGTGCAAGCTCGAAGATGAGAACACACACTTCTTCCATGTCACATTTACAATCAATTGACGAAAAAAATAGTATGAAGGTTCTAATCAACAATGGGATTTAGCATTATGACAGAGCATCAAAACTGCATATTGCCAACGAACACTTCAAGGATATCTACAACACGACAACACACTGGTCACCCAGTATTGATCTTGCAGAGTTATACCTCGAGGAACAGAGCCTACACTCCCTGTTGGCGACTTTGCTTGGGAAGAAATACTGAAGGCAGTGATGCAATTCCCGAACAATAAAAATCCTGGGCTTGATGGTTTTACCAGCGAATTCTACAAAAAAAATTCATAAATACTCTGAAACTTGACCTAATACAGTTATTCAATGATTTTTGGACAACCCATCTTGATCTCATGGGAGTAAACGTATCGTATATCACGTTGATACAAAAAATGGAGACACCTATGAACATTAAATACTTTAAGACAATCTCACTATTACATAGTATACCAAAACTGATTAGTAAAGTTTTGGCCTAAAGATTGAAATCGAAAGTCTCGGCCTCATTGATCAAATGCAATCCAGATTTATCGCCAAAAGGTCAATAGCAGAAAACTTCCTCCTAGCATTTGAATTAGTTCAATGCGCATTGAAAAGGAATAAACCAATGATAGCACTTAAATTGGATTTCCACAAAGCGTTTGACACAATCAATTGGGAATGCCTTCTGTACGTCCTGCAACATAGAGGCTTTGATAGAAGATTGGACCGAATGGATACGCAACATCCTATCAACTAGCAAAGCACACATACTTATCAATGGTGCAGTAGGCAACCAAATTCAATATAAACGAGGTGCACGTCAAGGAGACGCCCTCTCTCCATATCTCTTTATTCTAGTAGCTGATGTTCTACAAAGATTAATAAAGCAGGCTGGGAACAATGGCATAATATCATATCCACTGGGCATACAAGGGAATCTACCAATCCTACAGTACATAGATGACACTCTCATTTTGCTGAAAGGTACAGTACAACAAGTGACGGTATTAAAGGAACTGTTGGACACATTCGCTTGTTTGTCAGGTTTAAGGATCAATTATCATAAGAGCACTCTGATACCAATACATATGTCAAACGAGGATGCAAATATGTCGGTTGCCACCTTACAATGTCTCACCAGCTCTCTACCATGTAACTATCTAGGCCTTCCTCTTGCCATGGGTAGGATCCCCCACAGCCTGCTACAACGGATTATTGACAAAGTGGATAGGAGGCTAGCTGGCTGGATCCTAGGCCTGCTGTCTTGGGGGGTGACAATGATAAACACAGTGCTATCAACTATACCAACGTACTATATGAGCTGTCTCAAGTGGCCGGATCGTAGCATTAACGCTATTTACAAAATTCGAAAGCATTCCTTCGGCGTGGAGACAGAGAACTGCATGGAGGGCACTGCCTTGTTGACTGCATGATTGTCACTCTGTCGAAAGAATAAGGGGGCTAGGACTTAGAAACCTCAGACTTCATAACCAAGCCTTGCTCATGAAATTTGCGGCAAAACTATTGTCTAATCATATTGAGCCTTGCTTCCAATGGATAATAACATGTTATATTAAGAATGACATACCGACACAACCTCGTCAGAGAGACATAACAATTTGGAGAACAATATCATCGGTAGTACAAGTGACAGTACAAATGACAAAAGTAATCATCGGCAATGGGGCAAATACCATGTTCTGGAAAGATAATTGGATGACAATAGGACAGCTTCAACTCAGCCTACCAACCCTATTCACTTTCACGATTCATCCAAACTGCATAGTACAGTCGCAGCGTAGGGATAACAACTGGGCGATATCAATGCAGCCAGTTCTTTCACAACAAACCGCTTCAGAGTACCTAGTCCTGTGAGATGTCTTATCTACCCAACAACTGCAATCAGATACTTTGGATCAGAGGGTATCCGTATCGACCATGACTGCCCCAACTACGTCAACATTTTACAGAACATTGTCATTTCATGGCCTAAAATGGCTAGCTTTCAAATGATGATTAAACACCAGAGACAACATGACAGCAAAACATTGGACACATGACCCACATTGTGATATCTGCCCTGCAATAGAAACGATTGATCACATTATTTTGCATTGCAAGTCTTCAGACAATCTTTGGAGAAAATTAGGACTCACAACGGAAGCAAACTCATCTCAGAACATGCTACAATTTTTGGAAAAGACAATGACGTGGGATGAAGACTTCCGTAAAATATGACCAATTTGCTTTGCAGCCTGTGCTCATACACTATGGATTACGATAAATAACTAGGTATTTCAACATTATGATGATAATGCAACATTACTACATCATCAGATTCAAAGCTTAATCAGCCTTTAGATACACCGGTTAAAACCCAAGTACCAAGATAATATTCAACAGTGGAGCAAGCTCTTGTTTTAACACACTACGTTGGCGTTTTCTTCTTTGGACAGTATTCCTTTTCCTTTCTTTTTGGTTTTGCTCTTGCTTATTTTTTTTACTTTTCTTGTAACTCTTGTTTGACAACCATTTGAGTACAATGGTCATAAGGTAGAGAATTCTCCACCGTCTTACGTAAAAAAAAAAACTATATTCTCAACCATAAAAAATACTTAGTCCATTGCGATTCGATCTGGTGGTCCAATCTAATTTCCAGCTAGCTAATTCAAATAAGTAGAACAGAGAATGTGAATTCAACCTTGTTGAACCGCACTTTCTTTTCAGCAAAGCACAATAGCCTGGCCATGCAAAAGGCAACGAAAATTGTACAATGCTAACAGAACCAACTGAAACACTACGATACGCACCTCTGGAGCGCAGTTGTTGTCAAATCATTCAAGCTAAAAGAAAGAAGCAAAGATTCAGGAGTCTGTGACTTGCGTACCAAACAGGTTACGCAACAGCTCATATTTATACAGGGGATGATCTACAATCATTGCCGGTATCAATCCCCAAGCTCCAGTAGCTTGGAGCTTAGTCTAACATCCCAAGCCCGTTATGAACGTCCAATTGCCGCAAGTCCCAACCACGTGAGGCAGCAATGGAGAGTACAGGCAGGTTTGACCACTGGGTTGAAACTATCCTTATAGTTAATACCATATCGCTGTCGAAATCCTTTGGCCACAAGACGAGCTTTATATCCGACGATACTGTCATCTTCTCTGTGCTTAATCTTGTAAACCCACTTGTGATCTATGATTCCAGGTGCCATTCCGCTGAAGTGCTGCAAACTCCCTGTTTATGGTTGATATGGAGAAAATGTAGACGATGGAAGCGGTGCAGAAAGCTCAGGCGCTAGCTGCATGAGCACTTGACGATGCACTGTCCCCCGACTCGGCAGGCACTGCACAGTCCGACGCCAGCAGATGAAACCAGGGCAGGTTCAGAGGGAGCCACGTCGTCCGTCTCTCCGGTCATAGATGTAATCTATGGCTATACAAAATTACAAATGCATGACGCTGCACAACTGGATAAGCATTAGTAAGTTCATTACTCGTATGGCCATAATCAATACCCGGAATAGTTGGAAGAAGGACAGTTTCCGACAGGATGCATGGGCCGGCTGTGGGCAAGGAGTTGGCAAATGGAACCACTACTCCTTCGTCAACCACATACTATATTCGTATATATATATATATATATATATATACACACACACACGGCTCCAATGCGATTTGATTGAAAAATTTTCATTGAGTCCTTTATTTTTGCACTTTTTCATACATAAAAGCACAAATTTAGCTATAAAAGGTGGACTTTAATGATTTTTTCATAGAACTCACTTTGGAGTATCTTATAATCATCATTGAGTATACCTTTATGATTTAGAGAGGCGGAGTACATACTATAGCCCTTATGTCGAGAACACAAATCGTCGAGAACGAAACTAGAGTTTACGAGCATTGTAGGCTCGAAGATGAGGCCAACATGCGCACCCATAAACCTTCAGGAAGGAATAATCAGGTTTGATATTGAACAATTTTTCTAGAGGGGTGGAATTGTGTATGACTTTGCTTGGGAGCCGACTGATGAGGTAGCTGGCAGTGCTAAAAGTTTCATCCCAAAACTTAAGAGGAACACTCAAAAAAGCAAGAAGGGCTAAACCAGTTTCGACGATGTGTCCATGCTTATGTTCTGCAGCACTATTTTGTTGGTGTGTGTGCGGGCAAGAAACCCAATGAGCAATACCAACCTGATTAAAGAATGAGTGCAACTTTTGATACTCACCCCCAATCAGTTTGCATGCAAGTAATTTTCCTATCAAGTTGCCTTTCAACAAGAGTTTGAAACTGAACAAAGGTGCGAAGAACATCAGCCTTACTTTTAAGAGGAAATAACCAAATGAATTTGCTGAAATCATCAATAAAACTCACATAGTATTTAAAACCCCCAGCTGAGGTAATGGCAGGACCCCATACATCAAAGTAGACAAGTTCTAATGGAGACAATGAGATTTCATGCAAAGTGGTGTAAGGTAACTGATGACTTTTAGCCTATTGACAAGAATCACAGGCCAACACATTATTGGAGCTGCTAGAACATGGAAGATTATGTAGAGTAAACACACGACAAACTATGGAAAGCGACGGATGGCCAAGACGACTATGCCATCTTTCTTGAGTGGGTGTGGCGGCAGAGTGGGCATGCTTGGATGGCGCAAATGATGATTTTGGTATGAGAGCATAGAGACCACCCTTACATTCTCCATGAAGAACCGTTCTCCTCGTTTCCCGATCCTTAATAAGAAAATGACCATGATGATATTCGAGAAAGATGTTGTTATCAGAGGCTAAACGGTGTACAGAAACAAGATTTTTCTTGGCGTTAGGAACGTGAAGAATATGGTTCAAGGATAAATTTTGAACCGGGGTATTAATCAAGGAGTGACCAATATGACTAATAAACATACCTGCACCATTTGCGGTGTAAACCTCATCACGACCATGATACTTGTCATGGATCGTCATCTTGTCAAGTTCTCCAGTGATTTGGTCGGTTGCACCCGTGTCAGTGTACCAATTTGTGTCAACATTGTAGGAGGTGGTGTTGGTGCAGTTAGCCATATGATCATCCTCCGCCTGGTAAGAATGAATGAAGCGATGATAGCACTTCAACGCACTGTGCCCCACCTTGCCGCAAACTTGACATGTGGGTCTTGAGTTACCACCACCTTTCTTGTTCTGGCCTTTGGAGTAGTCGCCACCACCACGGCCTTTCTGCTGTGGCCCGTGTAACACCCCAGCCCAACACTGAGCCTAGAATGCCACCACACTACTCTTCCAACTAATAATTATCGACACACTATAAAATTACAGCAAGGAAATAACGATAATCATATCAATGGGTCACAAAAAGGTCATGCATAATTATGGATCAAACGACAATAAATAAGCAATGGAAATTATAACCAGGTAAATAATCCAAAATAGCATCAACCAATGAATCCAAATTAATAAAGCAAATAGTCTAGTCCAAATGATGTCCTAAATTTTATTCAACCTCTAACATGTCCAAGTGTAATCCAATTCTGAATGAAAAGATTATGAAGGTAAATGAACATGTGTTGTCCATGTGCTCTACTCGCTCTCGCCACTGGATCCTCAAGATCACCTAAAGACAACAATAGAGCAAGGGTGAGTCCACGACTCAGCAAACACATCCATAAACAACGAACAATAATAAATCAACAGCATTCAATAACTTCATTATCATCACATGCACTTCCATGAATATTCTCATCCATTAATCTCATGTACCAATGCAAATCTAATCTACATGTCCACATGCACTTCTTTTGCGTATACCGGTATAGCATGAGTGAATGCTCGCGACAACATTCACTCTCAAGCCCGTTCCTCCAAAAGGATCGGGGACCTCCTCCACTCCCGTGGAGTTGTGATCATTCATGATCACCTGCTCATATGGAATGATGCTTATGAATGCAAACATGCAAACTCCATCATAAACATCATATCCAACTTTTCATCATGTTTATCAACAAAGATATAACCATGTCATTACATTGTTTGCAATTAAACAAGATAAAAGCACAACAATAATGGTAATAGAAGATAAAGAAAACAGTGATCGATCATTGATCGCTGTCTACCATGCACTTGCATTTACTAGTTGCGACGCACGATTTGACTAGCAGATGGCAACAAGTACGACGCCTCTCCTACATTAAATACACAAATCTCAATACAAGCTACAGCATCATAAGAGTAACAATCAATATACATCGCTCCTACACGTCCCCAAATATACCACGTTACTCCGGTACCGAAAAGTTACCCATTGCTGTCTTAGTACTAAAACGAACGTATCTTTTGACTCAAAAGTCCGATCACCACAAACCACCCCATTCTGGATTCTTTATAAAATTATCCACATTTTCTTAGATTACGAAGACTTCTAATTAAATCATCTAACCCTCCGTATTTAGCCCAGAAAGCCGATCTGTCCGCTTCGGAACAGCAGTCTTACTAAATTCATAACTTTTGTTTTACTCAACCAAAATTCGCGTTCTCAGATTCTACAGAACCATTGGACAATTATCTACATCTTTCATGTAGATCAAAAACTCTAATTAAGCTATTTACTATTTTTACTCTACAGTCTACCAAAACGGCGCCGAAAGACGACAACCGCAAAAACAGCGGTCTTCCGAAAATCATAACTCGAATTCTACTTGTCCGATTGACATGATAAAATATGTTATAGAAAGATATCGAAATTATCTACAATTAACTAGTAGATGATATTTTCAAAATTCGCCATTAAGATACCCGAATAAATCGTACACAGAACAGCAGGCTATTTACCCAGTCGCTTTTGAACTAATCTTTCTTGATACATTCCCTTGCTTCGGTGGTACATACAGCGGCCACCCACACGCATGCAGCAGCAGCTCACATACCAAACTAGTTAACTACTAATATCCAACCAAATGCACTACTGAACTAATGACTACTACTAGTTGTTGCATGCATCAAAAAAATTCATGCAGATTCCATTAGACCGATCCTAGCAAAGCTCTAACATATAGTCGACTACTAAACGCAACACTCTTAATTAATTAATGGAACTAGCATTAGCAAATTGAAAAACAAAAGGACACGAGCGAACCTCCCAAAATTATTCTCCCCACGACGGCCAAACAAATGATATACACAAAAGCAAATAGGGAAACAAAGAAGAAGCAGCAGCAGCCTTGGCTTCGGCGAAGGCAAAGAATCCACGCAGAACGTCGCACACAGATATCGACGCTGCATTACAAAGAAGAACAAGCAACGCAGGGCGGGGGGCAGCAAGTAACGCGCATACAATGCAGATTATCAAGGCAAGACGGCTGGAAAAATGCAACAAGACAGAGGAAATTGATGTCATGGAAAGAAAAAGAATAGGCTAGGGTTTTCTAGAAAATCCAAGATCTATTTATATAGCTCATAAAAATTTGAAATACTATTTTCCACGATACTAAATTCTTTAATTACGCACAAGCCCTTAAAGACGCTTTTATGTATACTATTCGATTAATTACGCTCACCCTTAAGACGCTTTTATTAATATTAATATTATTTTTCAGAGTATTACATTCTACCCCCCTTAACGGAATTCGACTCAATTCTACTCATTGCTCTACTCAAAGAAAAACCGCACATCCGAAATTAAACAACAAAATAACACGCACTGATGTGAACAACTCGATATTGCCACGATGCGAGACTCCAACTCCCAAGTCGCCTCTCTCTCGACCGATCGCCCACAAAGACCTTAACGTATACCAACGCTCTTGTGCCTCAAAGACTCGCCCGACCTTCTCCGCGCGCCGGACGCGACTCAACCGTGAGGTCTTGCTCAATAGTCACGCTCTAATGAAATCTTATGCTCGGTCTCTCAAAACTTTCTCAAAGATCGAGACGTGAAACACATTGTGAACTCCACGCATGGACTCGTGAAGATCCAGCGGTAGGCTAACTTCCCAATTCTTGCAATAATCGGGATCGGCCCAACGTACCTCGGGCTAAGCTTCCTTTGGTACCAAACCGAACAATGCCTTTAGTGGAGACACTCAAGAGCACTGGTCACCCACCGCAAACTCCAAGTCACGCCTTCTCAAATCGATAACTTTTCTCGTCTCGCTCGAGCCGCTAATGATTCGCCTCACCATGGCCACACGCCAACGGTCTTCAATCCAAATCGACCCAAATCGCTTTCTCTCCAATCGCATCCCAACAAAGTGGCGATCGCACTTCCGCCATAGAGAACCTCAAATGGCGCGCTCTAATATCGAATGGTAACTATTATTATAAGCAAACTCGCAAGTGGCAATCGGTCCTCCCAACTACCTTTCCAAGATAGAACACAAGATCGCAACATGTCCTCCAAAGTCCAATAGTACGCCCGATCGCCCATCCTGTCTGCGTGGGTGAAACGTCAGACTAAGGCGGAGTCATGTGCCCAATGCACTCGCAGACTCTCCTAACTTGGAGACAAACTTGGCGTCCTCGCTTAAAAACGATGGTCTTTGGCACACCATGCGCCTCACTATTTCACGCACATATAGGAGCTAGATCACTCACGAATTTGTCGTGCGAATAGGAATAAAGTGTGCCGATTTGTCAATCGATCCACCACTACCCAAATCGCATCCTTCCTCATGCGAACGAGGCAACGCCACCACAAAGTCCATAGAGATATCATCCCAAGGCCACTGGGAACCTCCAAAGGTCGCAATAACCTGCAGGACGCTTGTGCTCGGCTTTCACTTGCGACAAACACCACAAGAAGCCACATAATTAGCAATGTCCACCTTCATTCTTTTCCACCAAAAATTCTGTTTCAGATCTCGATACATCTTAGTCTCACCAGGATGAACAGTGTACGGAGTACGATGTGCCTCCCTCAAGATATCACCTTTGACCTCCGACTTTTGCGGCACGCAAAGGCGTCCTTTAAACATCAAAGTACCAAAATCATCCATGCTAAAATCACCCTCTTTGCCCTCATCCAGACGCTTCCTAACCTCCTGTAATAACCGGTCACTCTGCAGGCTTCCAGACACGGCCCGAATAGCTGACTCAAGAATCAACTGTGTCTCAACATGTGATGTGCCCGCATAACAATAAGATATACCCATGCGATCAAAATCAGCAATGAGGCAATCTAGAGTAGCAGGAGTCGCCTTGCGACTAAGAGCATCTGCAACAACATTGGCCTTGCCTGGATGATACTGAATAGTAAGATCGTAGTCCTTGATCAATTCCAACCACCTCCTTTGCCTCAAATTCAGATCCTTCTGAGTGAAGATATACTTGAGACTCTTGTGATCTGTGAAAATATCACAAGGCTCGCCAGATAGATAATGCCTCCAAATCTTGAGAGCAAAAACAACCGCACCAACTCCAAATCATGAGGTGGGATAATTACGCTCGTGCTTCTTTAACTGCCTCGACGATAAGCAATCACCTTACCGCCTTGCATGAGAACACACCAAGACCCACTCGAGACGATCTCGAAAAGATCAGAACCGCTTTCTGGCTCGGGAAGAGTGAGAATAGGAGAGGTCACCAACCTGTCCTTCAAAATGCGTAAATCGCGCCACACTCATCGGCCCACCGAATCTCACACCTTCGAGTAAGTCGAGACATCGGTTTGGCGATGATAGAGAAATCTCGCACAAAACGCCGATAATAACCACCAAACCTGTGAAACTCCTCACCTCCTTCACATTAGTCGGCCTCTTCCAATCCACCACCGAGAGACCTTACTAGGATCAACAAAGAATGCCCTGAGGGTTAATCACATGACCCAGAAAACCCACTTCTGAAGTCCAGAACTCACACTTCTTCAACTTAGCATAGAACTTGTGCTCTCTCAAAGTCTTTAAAACCGACCTCAAATGACGCCATGATCCTCATTGGTCTTGGAATAGATAAGAATATCATCAATGAACACCACCACGAAGTCATCTAGATACTCGTGTAACATGTTGTTCATGGTCTCCATAAAAATAGCAGGTGCATTAGTCAATCCAAAGGACATAACTTTATACTCATAATGCCCATACCTGGTGGAGAAAGCAGTCTTCTCTACATCCTGCTCACGCACACGGATTTGATTATACCCCGATCGAGGTCGATCTTGGAGAATACTTGAGCTCCATTCAACCGATCAAACAAATCCTCAATGCGGGCAATGGATATTTGTTCTGATTGTGACCGCATTAAGCGCATCGATAATCAATACACATGCGCCAACTCCCATCCTTCTTCTCTCGTGAATGTAGCAGAGCTCCCACTGGTGATACACTACGCCTGATCAAACCTTTAGCCAACAAATCATCCAACTGCTTCTTCAACTCGTCCCGAAACGGACGTGCTAATCGATATGGAGACATCGAGATAGGACGAGTACCCGGAACAAGATCAATGCGAAACTCCACGTCTCGCGCAGGTGGCAAACCCTAAGCTCACCGGGAACACATCGGATAATCACTAACCATCGGAATTTCCTCAATCTGCGAAGCCATCGCTAGACTTGAAAGATCGCGACCACCCACTTCCTCACTAGAGCCGCACCACCGTAAACTACTACCCACCAGAGGCTTGACCTCCAACTCCATACCCCTAGCTTGCTCCACCACGCCACGAGTTGAGACCCGCCCTCTTGGCCTTCGAAGATCATCGTTAAGCATAACTCACCTCATACTCAAAGAATAGACCTCTTCCCTCGAGCAAAGGTCGCCAAGGCAACCTCCATCTTCTCAACAAACGAGTAGCTTCCCTTGAACTGATCAACAAAGTCCTCCCAAGTGACGGTCCTAACACCAAAGTGACCTCCCGACTCAAACCACCACCATGGCCACCACCACACTACTCTTCCAACTAATAATTATCGACACACTATAAAATTACAAAGCCAAACGACAATTGATAGCCTCGTGAAGCAAGATTGACCCGCCCACGGTGGCCGGGCATTGAGCCGATTTTGGGTCGTGGTGTTACAGATGGTATCGAGCAGCGAACCGATCCGAGGGGTGGTTCGGCATTTGCCGTGTATGCGGTATGTCGCCGAGGGCGCCACCTTAAGGGTGAGTGTAATACCCAAGTGCCATGTGAGTTTCCGGTTAACCCTTTACACGCTCTATGTGTAAAGGGTCCGGCCGGGGTCGTGTTAGGAGTTGAAATAGGCATAAAATTGATAGCCTCGTGAAGATTGATCAAGTCATACGAAGATACCAATAAAATTCGCATGATTGATCAAGTCATACGTCGATTCACGTCGATGCCCATGATGTAGCCGATCGATCATTGTTGCTCATCGGGTGGCCGGTAGACGCCATCTGATCCGCAAGCAACTTCATGCGGTTGAAATACTCCATCGCTCTCAGATCATTCTTGCGCATTGTGGAGAGTTGCATCTGAATATGCATGATCCGGGCCTTGGATTGCAATGTGAATGAAGCTCACAGATGTGTGTATTATCGCCATGGTGGGGGCGAGGGAGTCATTCTATGTCTGTATGTTGATGACATACTGATCTTTGGAACCAGCCTTAATGTGATTAAGGAGGTCAATGATTTTTTGTCTCAGAACTTTGAGATGAAAGATCTGGGAGTAACTGATGTTATCTTAAACATCAAACTGTTGAGAGGTGATGATGGTGGGATTACATTGTTGCAAACCCATTATGTGGAAAAGGTTCTAAGTCATTTTGGTTATAACGACTGTAAATACTCTCCAACGCCTTATGATCCTAACTATTGCTTAGGAAGAATCGGAGAATAGCCATAGACCAATTGAGATATTCTCAGATAATTGGTTCACTCATGTATTTAGCTAGCGGTACCAGGCCTGACATCTCGTTTGCTGTGAGCAAACTAAGCCGTTTTGTTTTCAATCCAGGAGATGATCATTGGCATTCTCTTGAGAGGGTAATGCGCTATCTAAAGGGTACTATGAGCTATGGCATTCACTATACCGGGTATCCCAGGGTACTGGAGGGTTATAGCGATTCAAACTGGATATCTGATGCTGATGAGATTAAGGTCACAAGTGGATATGTCTTTACACTTGGAGGTGGCGCTGTTTCATGGAAGTCTTGCAAGCAGACCATCTTAACGAGGTCAACAATGGAAGCAGAACTCACAGCATTAGATACTGCCACTATTGAAGCCGAATGGCTTCGTGAGCTCTTGATGGATTTGCCGGTGGTTGAAAAACCGGTACCGGCTATTCTGATGAACTGTGACAATCAAACTGTGATTGTCAAGGTGAACAGTTCTAAGGATAATATGAAATCATCAAGACATGTGAAGAGGAGACTGAACTCTGTCAGGAAAATGAGAAACTCCGAAGAAATAGCTTTGGATTATATCCAAACAACTAAGAATCTGACAGATCCCTTCGCAAAGGGTTTATCACGGAATGTGATAGACAATGCATCGAGGGAGATGGGTTTGAGACCCACGTGAGTTATACCATAGTGACAACCCATTCTATGTGATCGGAGATCCCGTGAAGTAGGATTGGCGAAACAAGCAATTGGTTAACTGGGAGAAGAATACTTTTATAGACCCACTCTATTGGAGATGCAACTCTCTCCTAAATCTGTATAGCAGGTTGATTTTTATCTTAATGTGTTCTGTGGCTTGTTTAAGCAAAGATACTGTCCTATAGAGCAGTTTTGAAAGAACACACCTATATGAGCCCGACTGCTAGTCACAGTCTATGAGATAGGGTAATCTCTAGGAAGCTCATGAATAGGCCAGGAGTATGACTTATATGCTCCAACCCGCGGGGATGCCTGACAGCCTAGTATCAGTTAAGGACTCAAGTGAAACTTATTCACACAAAACTGTCAATTCAAGGTTTAGTCCATTGTGCAGTTGTGGATTAGTGTAGCTTCTGTTCTAGATGGATGTTCAACCTTATTTGGTCTCCATCGAAACACTAGTATATTAAAACAATACTGTGGATCAAAGCATTTGACATGTGTCGTTGAGATCTGGTGGGGGATTGTAGGAACTAATACGGGCTGGGCCCAGTTTTTAATTCTATTTAATTCCTAGAGAATCTCAAAGGTCCATGTGCACGTGCTAAAATTGATTAGTCTCACATGAAGAGTTGAGGGGGAGTTACACCACTTTATAAGGTGGAACGTGGTAGCCCCCTTGTGGAATTGGAGAAGGCCAACACACGCGCGCTTGCTCGCTGAGCCGAGCCGAGCGGTGCGGTGCGTGTGCGTGCGCGCAGGCACATCGGTGCACGCACGTTTTTCTTTATCTATTCAAAATCGAAATGCACCGACTCGAAGTAATGACAGTAATGGTTCAGTTACCAGTGTGTGATGGCTTCGGTTTGCACTGGTTGATGGCAACCGTTTCCTCTAGTCTCTGCCTCTTCGTTTTTGGTTTTGGCTATTACAAAGTGAACTGTTCAGTTTTGCTGTCTTCTCCAATTCACTCCACGAGAGAATAAGAAAGGATCCCTGAGTTTGTTGCTGTTGTGACTGGCGATCTCCATCCTGGCGAATCGCGTGTACGGTCGAACCGGGAGAGCAGGCCTCCGGAACCCCCGTCCTTGAAGGCTTTCATGAGCGAGGACGAATAAGATTTTTTGGGAGTGTTCGCGCGACTGCTCGCTGCTCCGTCTTCATCCGATCGCTGATTCGGATCCTCTGCTTCATCTGCGCGACTACTACCACGACGTCCACTACGCCATGGCGAACGACGATCTCACCAACAATTCTGCTGCTGCTCCGTCTACTGGTTCTGGGTATATCAACCTCTTAATTGTTGTTTGTTTAACTTTATTATCTGTTGTTATCTTGAACACTGAGATAGGAATACCACTTTCTGTTTTTCTGGAAATTAGTATGACTATAGTGTTCATGTCTATTTGCTTTATGAGAAAGTCTAGAGTATTGTCCATGATTCATCTAGTATATTTCTGGATTAAAGTACTTCAAAAATGCTTATATATTCAACAGGAAGAAGGACAGTTTCCGACAGGATGCATGGGCCGGCTGTGGGCAAGGAGTTGGCAAATGGAAACACTACTCCCTCGTCAAAAACAACATCGCGAGAGATGTATACAGCTAGATGTTGGATCAAGGCACTTATAGCACTTATGTCGAGTACTATAGCCGAGGAACACAAATCGTCGAGAACGAAACTAGAGTTTACGGACATTGTAGGCTCGAAGATGAGGCCAACATGTGCGCCCATAAACCTTCAGGAAGGAATAATCAGGTTTGATATTGAACAATTTTTCTAGCGGGGTGGAATTGTGTATGACTTTGCTTGGGAGCCGATTGATGAGGTAGCTGGCATAGCTAAAAGCTTCATCCCAAAACTTAAGAGGAACACTAAAAAAAGCAAGAAGAGCTAAACCAGTTTCGACGATGTGTCCATGCTTATGTTCTACAGCACTATTTTGTTGGTGTGTGTGCGGGCAAGAAACCCAATGAGCAATGCCAACCTGATTAAAGAATGAGTGTAACTTTTGATACTCACCCCCCAATCAGTTTGCATGCAAAGAATTTTCCTATCAAGTTGCCTTTCAACAAGAGTTTGAAACTGAACAAAGGTGCGAAGAACATCAGCCTTACTTTTAAGAGGAAATAACCAAATGAATTTGCTGAAATCATCGATAAAGCTCACATAGTATTTAAAACCCCCAGCTGAAATAATGGCAGGACCCCATACACCGAAGTAGACAAGTTCTAATGGAGACAACGAGATTTCATGCAAAGTAGTGTAAGGTAACCGATGACTTTTAGCCTGTTGACATGAATCACAGGCCGACACATTATTGGAGCTGCTAGAACATGGAAGATTATGTAGACTAAGCACACGACGAACTATGGAAAGCGACGGATGGCCAAGACGACTATGCCATCTTTCTTGAGTGGGTGTGGCGGCAGAGTGGGCATGCTTGGATGGCGCAAATGATAAGTTTGGTATGAGAGCATAGAGACCACCCTTACATTCTCCATGAAGAACCGTTCTCCTCGTTTCCTGATCCTTAATAAGAAAATGACCTGGATGATATTCGAGAAAGACGTTGTTATCAGAGGCTAAGCGGCGTACAGAAACAAGATTTTTCTTGGCGTTAGGAACGTGAAGAATATGGTTCAAGGATAAATTTTGAACCGGGGTATTAATCAAGGAGTGACCAATATGACTAATAAACATACATGCATCATTTGCGGTGTAAACCTCATCACGACCATGATACTTGTCATGGATCGTCATCTTGTCAAGTTCTCCAGTGATTTGGTCGGTTGCACCCGTGTCAGTGTACCAATTTGTGTCAACATTGTAGGAGGTGGTGTTGGTGCAGTTAGCCATATGATCATCCTCCGCCTGGTAAGAATGAATGAAGCGATGATAGCACTTCAACGCACTGTGTGGGTCTTGAGTTACCACCACCTTTCTTGTTCCGGCCTTTGGAGTAGTCGCCACCACCACGGCCTTTCTGCTGTGGCCCGCGACCACCGCCGCCGCAACCCCTGCCTTGGCCGCCTCCATAGCTTCCCTGACTAACACCAAAGTCAGCAATGTTATAATTAAATGTCTTAATTCGCGTTTTGTATGATATGATTCAGCAATGAGTCTGTGAGTGCTACCTACTGATCCAGGGAGTAGCACAGTAATATTCACAGAGGATCCGGAATTAGAAAATCCGGATCCGACAGCCACCGCCTTGATAGCCTCGTGAAGCAAGATTGACCGACGAACCGATCTGAAGTGCCATGTTTTGCTGCTCCAGGCGGGTCTCGTAGGAGTTGAAATAGGCATAAAATTCAGACAGATTGATCAAGTCATACCTGAAGATACCAGCGAGCTGTATTCAGCGTCGATGCCTGCCATGATGTAGCCGATCAGATCATTGTTGCTCATCCGGTGGCCGGTAGACGCCATCTGATCCGCAAGCAACTTCATGCGGTTGAAATACTCCATCGCGCTCAGATCATTCTTGCGCATTGTGGAGAGTTGCATCTGAATATGCATGATCCGGGCCTTGGATTGCAATGCGAACATGCGCTCGAGCGCAGCCCACACCGCTGTTGCTGAAGTCAGCCCAATGACTTGCGACAACACCTCCGGTTCAAGTGACACAAGGAGTACACCCAGTACTTGTTGGTCCTTGAGAAACCAGGCGTTGTACTCCGGGTTAGGGACGATCTTTCCAACTGTATTGCCGTCGACCATCTCGGTCATGCATGGTTATGGTTGCTGGCGGCGCGACCTCCGATCCATGGATAGAAATCCCGGCCGGTAACCGCCGTTTACCGGCCGGTAACCGGTTTACCGGTGGCGGCCGGGATTTGAAATTCCGGCCGGGTTTTCCCGAGTTTACAAATTCAAATTTTGAATTTTGAATTTTGGTTGATTTTTAAGCAAATTTAAACGAAATTCGACCGAGTTTTCTCCGAGAAAACCGGTAACCAGCCGGTAACCGTTACCGGCCGCCGGCCGGGATTCCGGCCGGTTCCGGTTTTTCAATCCCTGCTCCGATCCATCCACGAAACCAAGGAGTTGATGGACTCGGAGGGTGGGCATCTGCCGCGCTCTCCACAACATGTAATTTTCCCTCCTGAGCTTCAAATTTACCAAGTTGGTGAGGCCAAGAGATGGCGCCCCCGGGCCAGGCGAGGAAACACCAGAATTCATTGGATGTTTTGTGGAAGAGCCAAGCTCTGATACCATAAAAGAAAGAAGCTACCAAACAGGTTACACAACAGCTCATATTTTATACAGGGGATGATCTACAATCATTGCCGGTATCAGTCCCTATAATTGGGAGATATGATTTGGTTGTTGCCAACTATACATTGACCCTTCCATATACGGTATAAACCCTTCTATATACGGTTACAGGACTTATCTTAACACAAGCAACGCCAACATAACCATGAAATTGCTGACACATCTGAGCTCTTCAGGATCAGCAGACCTCCAAGCTGTTGTGGCCTAAAGGCAAAAATAGAAAGGCTCTGAGTACACTGTATCCTAGAAAATAGAATGATTAGCAATGAGTTAGAAAGGCTCTGATGTGTTGATGTAGTAACACCTATTGCATACAACTGTTACACATCCGAAATAGCTATGTATATATGAATTCGAATGTACTATGGGTGAACATTTTCAACTGTCACTGCTGCATTGGGCAAACAAAGAGTATTGACATTATACATTTGCTTAGATTTTCGTTGTATCTCAACAACAAGAATCTAAATCTGAATAGAATGATAGACACACACTAATATGGCTATAAAAAACAGCTTCTAGGATACAAATTGTTTGCCTAGTGTGAAACCACATCTATGCTAGAAATGGGTTAAAAAAAATACTTGCATGGCATAGAAAGCCCTGCATGTCAATATTTCAGAAGAAAGCAAAGGCTGTGCGCCAAATGTTGAGGTGGATGGATTTTCATTTTCCCTTTTGGACCAAATACATATAAAGATGCATAGATCCTTAGAACCCGCAGTCCGGTATAGAACACTAATTGTCGTTGTGCCACACATCTTAAACAATGTCGAAAAAATAATCACCCATCTAATGGAAAACTCGAAGAAATGATGCCACTGGTCAAAAATTAAAACGCTTGAAGAAGCTAACAAGAAGATACAAAAAATTTCCATCAACATTGTGGCCAATCACAAGAAACATTGTGGCCAATCACAAGAGGCTAATATCAACACCTTAGATTACCTAAACGGGTAACATCTCACAAACCATTCCAATCATGCTGCAGAACCTGCCAAGTAAGCTTCACTATTATAGGTTAACAGTGCATGGCATCAATGACACAGGGAATGAGGTCACAAAGCTCACCTGGTACCTGAACCACATCACCCCCTTGATGCAGAACACAAGCTAATGCTAGCTAAGTAGGGCTGAAATGATGCTTTTTGGCTAGGTCTTTTGTCTTCAGATAAAATAGATTGTTCTTCTCCAATTGTTCTGCCCATAATTGTGGTTGCCCTTGCTGCCAGCAGCATAAACATATATTTTGAGAAGAGAAATAAGACAAGACATGGATGGAACTATTTGATCGAGAGGGCAAGAGAAATCACCTCTAATCCAGAGAAATAACCTAAAATCCTTTGGTGTTGAGCTTCAATTAAGGAATCACGGGGGCTTGCTCCATGGCCACGCACGTAGTGGAAGGCAGGATTCGGGAGAACTGTAATTGGAACTATAGCCGGACACCCTTGCGAATCGATACTGGTGGCGTCGCGATGGGGGCATCAACGTTGACGAAATCGAGGGCCGGACTGGCAATAAATTAAACCCCAAACAGATAAATGATGAGAGAAATAGAGAGAGGCGAAGAGCAAATACCTTGAGGCCGATAGCCCTGCTGTAGCCGTAGCCACCACACAGTCGATCTGACCGACGCCCTCCTGGCGAACTTTGGCCCGATTGTCGGCGCAAGACGGCAAATCGGCAATGGTGGCGCGATGCAACACAAACTAGGGCTCAGATCGAGGCCGGGGATGGTGGTGGCGCAGAAGGTGGAGGCCACGAGCTGGAATAGGCTTAACGTGGCGCCAACGTCCCCATCTGGCGTGCAGGGAAAATTCGACAGTGTGCGGCGCGAAGCTGAGGAAGCGAGGAGCACTGGGATGCCACCGAGCGCAGCTCACCGACGGCGGTGAGGGAGAGGAAGATGGAGAGGGGGAGAAGAGAGGAGAGGGCGACGCGGGCTGGAGGTGGGGTGGGGGGTTATTTTGTGTTGAGGAGGCCTCCGAATCGATCTGGGCCGTCCGCTGTGATCTCACGGCTGGGCACCGGATCCATGTGGACCGCCCGATCCTAATCTAACAGGCCACGAGCGTATTGGGTCTGAACGCAATTAAGAAATCTGCAAGTACGAGTGCGCATGCCAGTGTGTTCCTGGGCTTTCGCGCCTCGTGCCCACCTTTTCAAACTCGGAACACCCATGCCTGTCCCCTGTGCCTCGCCTCTCCCCCGCACCGACCACCTGCTCCTCCGTCACTGACAAGATGCCCAGGTTTCGTGAATGGCCCGCGTGCAGCGAGGCAGGAGTGCGACACAAATGGTCAAAGCTCCGTGAACCCACCACCCAGCCACGTGGGTCCCACCACCTCTGCGACCCAAGGTGAGAGAGAGACAGAAAGGCCTGCGGAGACTGAGAGGACAAGGGGAAGGAGAAGAGGAAGAAGCAGAAGCTGCAGCCGAGGCGATGCTGCGCGGTGGCGGCGCATCGCGAGCCGCGGCGAAGACCCGCCGCACCGCCCCAGCCTCCGCCCGCACCGTCGCGCCGAGTTGAGTGGTTGATTTCTACCCGTTTCGTAGCTACCTGGCTTCCTCCATGGTCTTCTTCGCTTCCGTTGCTCTGGAACAAACAAAATATTTCGCCTTTTATCCTGCATTTGCACAGCACGAGCGACCATTGCTGCATCCGAATCGAAGAACGTGTCAGTGTTGGAGGATCCGGTGGTGCCTTCCGTGGAAGAAACCTCTGTAAATCGCCCGCTCGCCATCTCCTCCTGTTCCTTCTCTCCAATGTCTTCCTTTGAGCTGCTTCTCTTATTGTACTAGTACATGCTATGCCCTTTCTACATGTATGTACTGATGAATGTATGGTTCGACTAGCTATGTATGCTTTTGTTAACCTGGCTAGATTTATCGCTTAAACTGAAGATTCAAATTTCTAGTCCATGTTTATGCTGTGCTTCACCATGATTCCTTATAATTCCAATTTTTACATGATTCCACCAGTTCACTTTTGAGTTCAAGCGAGGGTCTAAAAGGGCGAAGAAGGCGATGCCGCCCGCAGAAGCGCAGGGAGGGGAAGAGAACTCGAGAGAGGTACAAAAAATTTGGACTGTACAGAAGTGCATTTCTACATGAAAAAATGTTGCTTTATGAACTCCTAGCTGAAGCTGTGGTCTGGCCTCTTTTCTGTGTTTTTCCAGGGACTCTCTAACAAACCAAACGTGGTTCCTGCAAAGACACCCGCGGCGAAGGAGAGGCCCAAAGAGGTGGAGTTCGTCCATTGTGCCCCTGGTATTGTTGCCAGGCTTATGGGTCTTGACACCGTGCCCGGTCCCAATAAAGCTCTTGACCCGTGCCAGAGTAACATTCAGAGTAATATGCAACGGCAATTATCCGGAGGTGTTCAAGAAGTGGCCCGTACTTCATTTCAAGATCAGCCATGTAGCAGCAGTGTTAATGAGCTGCCAGAACTGAAGGATGTTTTCGAGGTGACGGAGATGGAGAATATGGCGATGCGCATGGCGTTGCAGTCAGGGAACAAGAAGCCACGCCCAAGAAGCAATCAGGCTGATCTGGAATTTGTGAGGCAGAAGTTCTTGGATGCAAAGCGCCTTTCCACTCACGAAGGCCACATGAATTCTAAGGAGTTCAGTGAAGCACTTGAGATACTGCACTCCAAAAAGGATGTTTTCCTTGAAATCCTTCAGGAGAACAGTACTCTGTTGTCTGGATTCCCAGGACAGATCCTTGGTCACAGTGGTCTGCAGTACTCACAATTGTTTGAGCAAGACAACCTTGGCAGCACGGAAGTTGAGCGTGGTGGGAGGTTTCATGTAGCAAAGCAGTCTGAGGATCCTCTTCCTAGTATGCATCTCAAAGAAACTTCTGTTGTGCCATTGGAGCATTTGGCACAGAACAGGAGCAACAGTAAAACTTCAGGGCGGCGCTCTCAAATTGTTGTCCTGAAACCAAACCTTCGGAGGAAAAGTTCAACACCTGTTCTGTCAAGCCAAGAAACATCCCAGTTTGGCCAGTGGAGTGGTACACAATCATTGAAGCCCACATACCGTAGTATGTACAGGCAAGATGCCATGCATTCTATGGCACCCAGCAATGTTCAGCTTCTAGAACCGGAAGGAGTTACGCCTGAACAGAAGGTTAGAAAACAAATACCTAAAAGAGGTAGCAGCAGGAAACCATCCAAGGAGGAATGCTACCTTGCAGTTGGCAGTGAAAGGGAAAAGATCGCTTCTACTTCTCACGATGAGACCCTGCCAATTTCTTCATCCACACTTTCTGCTGGATCATCAGTGAGCAGAAAGGCAAGGAATCACCTCTCTGATAGATGGCAAATGGCCCGCCAATCTAATGAGGAAATTTCAATTCCTACAGATACTAGAACGTTAGGTGAAATGCTTGAACTGTCTGATAGAGATGCAACCAAAGTAATCACCCGCAAGATTTCGTCAGATCCGAAAGCCAGTCGCTATAATGTGCAAGAGGTGCAAGCCTGTCCTCTCGGTATTAGCAGTAAAGATGGTTGGAAGAGAGGGATTTGCTGTGAAGATGGTTCTAGATGTGGCACATCGAGGAATTTTCCCAGGTCCAAGTCTCTCCAAGCCACATCAACCATTGGTGCAAAATTCCCCGGCAGGAAGCAATCTGCAGCATCTTCTAACTTACCCATTCTGAAAGATATATTGAACACACCCACTGATGAATACGGAAATGGACATGTCAGGAAGAGATCAGCAATAAGAAAAACAAAGCAGAAAAATGGGAGAGCTATCTTCCAAGTAGGAAAGGAAAATATGCTACCTGAGAAAGAGATTCATGTAACTTCAGAAAAAGCAAGACATAGTATCTGCATTTCCGATTTGTCTCGGGCAAACAACATATATAATGAACATCCGGATGATGTTGTCAGTACTGGGGTTCACCAAACATCTGATTCTATTGTTCTACATGATGATGAAAATTCCAAACGTCAGATAGGGTGGACAGAGCAGAAACTAACAACGTCATTACCAGAGACAAAAGAAGATACATCAATTCATTATCAGGATAATATAGAATTGAAGGTACGTTGCAACAATATTTTTATAAGAAGTATAACATTTTCCATTGTCGATGTTGGTTTGTCAAGTACTTTCAGTTCCAGTATGAAATATTTAGTTTTGAATCTATTGTTATCTCCTTCTCATTATCAAAATTATAACATTTGGTCACAGGAGGGGAGAAGCCAATCACCAGATATTGGCATTACTGAAGTTGGCCATCAAGCAATACAGTCTGCACATATTGTAAGCTCTGACAGTTGTGAATGCTCAAGTCCGACCGCTTCATTGCAAGAAAGTTCTGGAGAAGAGACTGCTTATTCTGGAATCTTTAGAAGCATCAACGATGGTATTCAAGGCTGTTATGATTGTTGCTTGTATTATCAGGGGCCAATTGGCCAGTATATATACACAGTACAAGTTACAGATAAGGAAACCAGTAACAGATAAGGAAACCAAATAAATCAAATCATATCTCTAATATTATATCTCTAACACCCCCCCTCAAACTCATGGTGGATCAACAACACTGAGTTTGGAGAGGTAGAAGCCGTGCTGTGCTCGAGTCTGGGCCTTCGTGAAGAAATCCGCTATCTGAAGCTCTGAAGGCACATACTGAAGAGCAATCACCTGATCCTGCACACAAGACCTCATGAAGGAAGCATCAACACCAATATGCTTGGTGAGCTCATGCTTCCGCGGTCACGAGCAATCTTGATAGCTTTGTCTTGTCGACAAGAGAGAGTCGGTGTAATGTGAAACACCAAAATCCCCAAGTAACCACCGTAGCCAAGTAATCTCTGCATCAAGAGAGCCATAGCTCGCAACTCGACCTCTGCACTCGAGCGGGACAACTGCGATCTGTTTCTTCGTCTTCCGTGCAATAAGCGAACCACCAAGAAAAATCTGATGGCAGAGATAGACCGCGATCGGAGGATCGGCGCCCAAGTAGCATCCGAATAAGCTGAAGGTATGCAGTGGAGCGTGGAAAGAAGAGACGGCGAGAGATAGTCCCACGAAGGTATCGCAAAACTCGAAGAAGGTGGTCAGTGGACTGAGTGGGAGCGAAACAAATGACTCGTAATGTGGATGGATAAGTGATATCCGGACGAGTAACAGCAAGGTAGACAAGGCTCCCAACAAGATGACGATAGCGAGTCGGATCAGAAAGAGGCTCGCCATCAGAGGGTCGGAGGTGAACATTGAGCTCCATAGGAGTCTCAACAGGACGCTGATCAGTGAGGGAGGCGCGATCAAGAAGATCCTGAATATACTTCTCTTGGGACATAAAGAAACCATCTGGAGTGGAAGTAACCTCAATCCCAAGGAAATAACGAAGAGGACCAAGATCCGACATAAGGAACTGCTCACTAAGACGAGCCTTGACAAAGGCAATGTACTCAGAATCATCTCCGGTAATGATCATATCATCAACATACAGAAGAAGAAGAGTCCGACCACGAGACGAAGTGTGGACAAAGAGCGCGGGATCATGATCACTTGCTGAAAAACCAGCAGATGACCACGAGAGGAGAAGCGCTCAAACCGAGCACGAGGGCTTGCTTAAGGCCATAGAGAGAGCGGCGAAGGCGGCGGACCATGCCCTCGGGGACAGAATACCCAGTGGCGGATGCATGTAGACCTCCTCACGCAACTTCGCCATTAAGGAAGGCATTCTTGACATCAAGTTGAAAGCAGACCCGATGGCGAGCAGGCGCCACCGAAAGAAGAGTGCGGACGGTGGTCATGTGGGCCACGGAGCAAAAGTCTCGTCGTAGTCACGACCATGCTCCTTTGGAAGCCACGAGCAACAAGACGCGCCTTATAGCGCTCAAGAGAGCCATCGGCGAGTCTTAATCTTATAGACCCACTTACATGTGATGGGGCGAGTGAGATGGAAAAGGAACAAGATCCCAAGTACCAATGCGCTCGAGGCGACAATCTCCTCGGCCATGGCATGCTGCCACTCGGGATGAGTAATAGCATCCGGTGGGAGGCGGGCTCACAAGTAGTTGCACCGGCAAAAGCAAAAGCAGGCGGGAGGCCGAATCGATCGGCGATCGCGGAGGCGTGGCGAGGAGAAGACGGCCCATCGGAGAAGATGAATCATCGAAGAAGATGGAACATCGGGAAGTGGGCTCATCCGGAAGATCCTCAATCTGAGGTCGACGAGTGTAGACAAGTGTAGTGGGGAGCACGAGGAGCGCAGGAGGCGAAGCAAAGGCGACAATGGCGGAGAGGCCACGGGAGAAATATGCGGAGGCGAGATAGGTGTATCCGGAAAGGTCAAAAAGACAGAGACTCCACAGAGGAAGTCGAAGGAGAGCAGGGCGTGGGTAGAAGGGACGAGACTCGTCGAAAGTCACATCCCGAAATCCGCATCCGTCGACCAACGGGATCCCAAAGACAAATAGCCCTTGTGCTCGACGCATGTACCCCAAAAGACACACTCAATGGGTGGCGGTCGGTTTAGTGCGTTCTCGAGGCGAGAAGAACATAGCAAACGCACCAAGCAGACGAAGAAGGCGAGTAGTCGGGAAGGAGACCATAGAGGCGCTCAATAGGGATTGCATACGAAGAAGCGGAAGAAGGCCGGATGTTGATGAGATAGGTGGCGGTGGAAACGACCTCAGCCCAAAAGTGAGGTGGAATAGGCGGCAATCATCGATTGCGAGCCGACTCAAGGAGGTGACGATGCTTGCGCTCGGCAACACCATTCGAGCATGAGCACGGGACAAGAGGCGGCGAGAGTGCAGTCGACAAGGAAATCGCGCGGTGATGAGAGAGGTACTCGCCAGCAGAGTCAGCACGAAAAATACGAATAGGAGTGGAGAACTGTGTGCGAACCATAGTGGCAAACTGTTTATAGATGGACAAGACCTCACGACGAGAAGACATGAAATATATCCAAGTGTGACGAGAGAAATCATCTATAAATATGATATAGTATCGATGACCCCCTTTCGAAACAAAGGGAGCCGGACCCCAAACATCTGAATGAACAAGATCAAATGGACGTTGAGACACTGACTCACTATGAGGATAAGGAAGGTGAAGTTGTTTGCCTAACTTACACCACGACAATGTAGAGACACGTCTCTGAGGCAGACCCGAAGACCACGGCGAACTAAAGGCGGCGAGACGAGAGCCACAGATGGCCAAGGCGGTGATGCCATTGTTGGAAAGAGCCGTGAAGCGAGTGGCGGGCGGAGAGACCGGCGGCGGCGGTGGCGTGGAAGGAAGGTGAAGCCGTCAAGCTCCCAGAGCAGCTGTGAGTCAAGGCGCCGAGGGCGAGAACCAACGAGCTCCGTGTGGCGGTCCACGAACACAACAAGAGTCAGTCGAGAATGATCCGATAACCAAGGTCGATGTCATCCCGTGAGAAAGAAGTCGCATGGTTAGGCGAGGAACATGAGCAATGAAGGAACATGAAAAGATGAGTTGCTAAGAGGTCCTCGACCGAGACGAGAAGAGAGGTACCATCGGCAGTAAGTACAGCGGCGGGGAATCAAGAGGTGTAACAAAAGATAGAGTGGAAGAATCGGAAGTCATGTGGAAGGATGCTCCGGAATCAAGGATCCACGGGGAGGTACCTGACTGTGTAGGAGGTGGTTTCTCGGTGCAAAAGTCGGTCGCGAGAACTGCGCAGAACACATCGAGGAAGACCACGAAGCGGCAAGCGATCGTCGAAATCGGCTATCTCTGCTCGGTGAGAGAAAACGCGGAAGTAGTCGATGCAGACGTCGATGTAGAAGTACCGGTGCCAGTGCTAGGAGAAGAACGGCGTAAAATATGCCGCTGTTTCTTGTAGCACTGGGACTCAATGTGGCCGATCTTGTCGCAGTAGGAGCGGCGAGGCGACCACCGCCGGATGGAGGCGGCCACCACCACTGTGGTAGCCACGGAGGAGGCGTCTTGAAGCGTGAAGTAGTCGATTATAGCGGTGTACGGCGGCGAGCACGGAGGAGTGGCATCGGCCGGCACCACTCGGGCGAGTCTCCTCTGCACGTATCTCGATGAGGGCCTCGGAAGAGTGACACGAGGGTGGCGTGCAAGTAGTGAGGGCACGCCTGCGCTCGAACTTCGGGACGGCGAGTAAGGAACTCGTGAACACGCTGAAACTCTGTCGGCAAGCGGACGACCAAGGCATGAGCGAGGCAGCGGCCAAGCGGTCACGAAGAGAGTCCATTGGCGCCGAGCTGCGAACTCGAGCATAGAAGGCGTCAACAGTAGCATCACCCTGCTGAAGAGAGTGTTCCTGACGAACTACTGACAAGTAGAGGGCATCTCGGAGGGTTCGTGCGCTGTCGAAGATGAGTCCACATCCGACGGTGATGAAAATCCACAATCTCGGAAAAGCGAGGTGAACACTAGCGATGAAGACAGCAGCTGACTCGGCGTCGTCGTCCACACCACCGAGTGTAGGTAGTCAAGCGATCCATGTAGGAGTCGAGCCTCTTGGTAGCGAGGCGACCTTCTCATCGGCAAGGCGGCGGACTCAATAGCGACCTTGTCACCGCTTCGGGGAAGCGCAATAGACGTAGGCTCCGTCGGAGGAGAAGGGCATGGCGGGCAGGTGACATCGCCAGAGAGGACGCCCCAAAGACGAAGACCACGCATATGGATGCGCATGTGAGACACGAAGTCGGTGTAATTAACACCGTCGAAGATCACCGGCGGCGAGAGGAGAAGCGGTGCCCATTGGTAGGCGGCGGGCGGCGGCCAGTTAGAACAACGTTTTTTTTTTTTTCTTTTTTTTCTTTTTTTTTTTTTTACCGGCTGTTTAAAACAGGCGGCCCACTCTCACGCCTCCGCGTGAGGGATTAGGTTGAAACCCTAATCGCTTAGTGGCGGCGGCTCCGCGGCGTGGTGGCGGCGGCGTGGAAGCGGCGGCCAGGCGCGAGAGGCGGCGACGATACACTCTCGCGACTTTTCTTCGCCGTGCGGCGAGTTGCCGGAAGTCGCGATCGGCGCTCAATCGACAATGACGGCGGCGGCTCCCACCGAGGAGCGGCGGGCTTCGAGGCCGGCGGGAGTTGGCTCCGGGCGGCGGCGGCCGAGGCGCGCGGGAGTTGGCTCCCGAGGCGGCGGCGGCTTCGGAGGCGCGTGGCGGCGCTTGTTCTCCCGAGGTGGAGGCGGGCGGTGAAGACGGCGGCGGCTTCGGAGGCGCGCGGCGATGAGTCGGATGGAAAAAGCCGACTGCGCGGCGGAGAGAAGGCCGACTGAGCGCGGCGTGAGTTGCACGAGGAAAAGGTAACCCTAATGCTCTGATACCATGTTATGATTGTTGCTTGTATTATCAGGGGCCAATTGGCCAGTATATATACACAGTACAAGTTACAGATAAGGAAACCAGTAACAGATAAGGAAACCAAATAAATCAAATCATATCTCTAATATTATATCTCTAACAAAGGCAAGTATATCAAAACCAACTCAACTTTTCTGCACTCCATATAGTTTAATGTCCGTGTTTACATTTTGATATGTTATTCCCGTCTCTCTCATAAATGCAGAACTCAGAGTACAACTTAAGATGCTGAAGATGGATGACCAAGCTGATACCTGTGGAGATGATTTGGATATGTTCTCAAGTGATGAGTGCAACGATATGGACAATTCAAATTACCAGGTGATGGAAGAGCAGTTACCGAAATTTAAGGATGAGGAGGACAGGGACTTCACTTATGTACAGGACATTCTTGGTTCTGCGTGTGATTTTCCAGTCTACCCAGAAGATTGGCAAGTGAGCTCAAATGTGCTTCTATGGCTTGAAAACAAGTACAGCAAGCTGCTCCTGTGGTCGAAATCGGACAGGAAGCTTTTGTTTGATCTCGTAAACTCTATCTTAGCTGATATGACTGCTCCAGGCAGCAGCCTTCATTCAAAGATTATGATGAAGTGCTGGCCTGAAATTGATCGGACAATGCTAGCTGAAAATGTCTGGCAAACGGTACTCATGAGAAGGAGCCATCAGCACTTTTCTTTGGATAGTGTTGAAGCTTTGCCGTTGGACCATCATTCTGAACTTCAAGCGATTGGAACAGAGATTATCAAAATGATACATGACGATATTCTAGAAGAGTCTGTTGCCGAAATAAGAGGGCTACGATTTGTCAGATGAAACTCTAGGATTGTAGTGGCTGAAGATATTTGACCAAATGATGTACATAGCCTTCTGCAAATCACTGGTTTGCAAGATGGTTTACTATGGAAGATGTGGGGGCTCCATTTGATTGCTCTGTATATGGAGCATTGCAAAACGGATGGAACTATATATGGAAGCAAGACACCTATGGGTGGAAATACTTCCCCTTTGTTGCATTACCTCGTTTGCAAAGAGTACATATATAGACCTATGCGAATGAATCATGTGTGACAATCCTAATTTGTGGTCAGTTGATGGTTCAAGTGAGGTCCAGAAGGACAGTAGGTAATGTGGCTGCTGAACTGATTGTACTATCAATTAGCACTACTCTATTAAGGAGTTACATTACATGTATATGCATGTCAAATTTTCCAATACTATGCATCTAAACACACTATTATTATTTCTCAATGTTCCTTGAGAAATTGGGAGCACCGAAACTGTCAATTGGTCATTTGTAGCTGACAGTTGCCAATTTATTATTGGTACAGAGTACAGACAAACGATAACAATAACATTCACCGGCTCATGTTCTCGCGGCCATCCGACCTGCCAAAGGTCCACCTAGGCTGCCGCACGCTGCGCCGTCAAGTATCACATGGAAGAAGAAGAAGCCTCGGCTCCAGTCGCCGGAGCTCCGCCGCGGCGCCGCCTCGGGTGCTTCCTTCCGTTCCGCCTGAGCTAGGGAAGGTTGCGGGAGTGGGAGGAAAGGTTGAGCAACTAAAGGGACCCATTCGTAAAATCCCTCGGCCGTTGATTTTACTCCTCCTCGCCGAGCCTCGTCTTCCTCGTCGTCGTCGTCCGCCTCGCGCTTCTTGGGCGCCGCGCCGTCGTCGTACAAGGGCTAGCTACGTGCTTCTCCTTGCAGTATACATGTGCATGCGCGTAGTCGACATGCTTGTCCTTTCTGGCCTAAACAGAACATATATGTAGTGTACAATATCGAACTAAGAGCGCAAGCTAGCTTATGCTTTTGTCATGAATATCTATGTGAAATTGACAAGTTATATATGCATGTCCTGCAGCTGCAGGGAGCTAGACGTGTACAGGCTCCGCTTGAACACGTACGTACACTGGTCGTCGTGTTGTATCAGGAGCATCATTATGTGTTGATTTGATTGGTAAGTGTCTCCATCGTATCGACGGTGCCGAGGCAATATCAATTTGTATAGAATTGCCTCCGAGACAATACCATATTAGTATTGCTGGGTTGATTTTTATAAGACCTTGTTTGATTTAGCAGTCTTCAAAATCGAACTTCCACGGTTAATATCTTTTACCATATATAATATTGTTAATAACTACAAAATTACAACCATACGAAAGTGCATTTCGCTGGTACCAGTGTATTCTTTTTTGTGGCCTAATATTTCATTCTTGTATGGATGGGAGAGGTTTTTCTCTCTCGGAAACTGGTTGTGTGTGTTCATTTTTTGTGGCGGCTAAGATCTTGTTCACAATCAAATTTGGGGGGGAAAAATAGCCTATTTTTGGTCCTTGAATTCTGCTCAGAGTTCATTTTTCACCATAAACTTAAAAACCAGTTGTTTTGCATTCCGAACTTCGAAATCCGGTTAAATACCCCCCAACCCAATCCCACCCGGATTTCTTCCACACTGGCGTTGACTCAATCCATGTTGGCCGCTTACTCACTCACATGGGCAACATAATTCCTTTAACAAACCCCGAGCAGACACATCTCTCTCTCTCCCCTCAAATCCCTAGCTGTCGGCTGTAGCAAAGCTTGCGGCGGCCAAATCCACCGTGAGGACCGTGCACGTTTGGGGAGAATGGAGGGCTGAAGGAGGAGAGACTCTGCAGTGACGTCTGTAAAGGTTAGTGCTTGTAGGATCTGTTTGGTTTTGGTTCGACCCGAACAAGATTTTTGTGCTCGGATCTGGTTGGATGTTGATGTTTTTTTTGTTGGAACTCATGTAGGATCCTTGCGCCGTAGGGATGAATATTTTAGATAAGCTTGTTGTGAGATTCCACTTGAATGGAGAGTTTATTAACGATGGGAAGGTGCTACATTATTGTGGGGGTTTTGAGCGTATATCTTACATTGAAAGAGATAAAGTATCTTTACCTGAGATTACTGGGCACCTTAGAGACCACTGTGAGGTATTGCAGGGGATGTTGTTGCATTGGTTATTCCCTATTAAAGAGCTTGTGAATGGTCCGAGGGTGCTAGTAGATGACAAGGCTTGCCATGTAATGTCCAACTATATTTCTGAAGGAGAGGTTAATGACATATATGTGGAGACAATGCCAGTTAAAGTGGGACCAGAGGAAGATGATGACAACGGACGAGAAGACAATGACTTTGAGGAAGAGATGTATGCATTGACTCCAGATGAGGAATTCGAGGACGATCAATTGCAGCCGCTGGAACCAAAGGAGGTGCAAATTATCCCATCTTCCCCCCGTTGATACACAGAAGGACATAGCATCATTGAGGATGATATATGGTTATACCTTTACAGAGAAGAGCCAATCATAGAGGATGAATATAATACCTTTGATATATATATATATATAATACATTTGTCGGTCTTTTAGAACCGAACTTACGTAATGATTGTTTTATTCGGGGGGTCTCCAAGACTCAAATCACGCAAAAAGAACGACACAAGGATTTTTATATAGGTTCGGGTCTTCTCTGAAGAGAATAACAACCCTACTCCTGTGTGGCTATATTGAGTATGCTGGTTACAGATCAAGAGAAAAACTGAAATGCAGTGTTTTGTGCTTTTGATCGTGTCTTTCTTCCTCTTGTCCGTCTCTCCTCCTCCGCCGTCTGGTGATTCCTCCTTTTATAGCATGCTCGTAGTGGACGACAATTTCTCCAACCCAAAGGGTGTATCAATGCTTCAGATGATGGAGCAATTATCGGAGATTAGTGTTGGAGAAGTAACATTCCCACGTCGCGCATTTATCACCAGGACAGAGAGATTAATCGTGCAGTTATTCTTGAGAATAATAGCGTATACTGACTATTTAGATGCCCTAATCAATTGTGCCTACTTGTCTATAAGCTCGATCGATTATAGGCCTATACGGTGGTCGTAACTGACCTAGTCGTAAAAGGACTTACAACCATGAGGTGATCGTAGAAGAACTTACGATCATGTGCTAGTCGTAGAAGAACTTACGACTATGGGGTGGTCGTAGCTGATCTGGTCTTAGAAGTGTTGGAGATATGCCCTAGAGGCAATCATAGAGATGATGATATTTCGTTGTATCTATGATTTAATAAATGTTCCTTGAATATTGCCTTTGTGTTGATTAACAAGTATGTGACTTGTTTGTGAAACTCTTTACTTGTATGGTTATTCTAAAGTTGTCCCTAGTCGGAGTTCATGTGAGGACACACGTGAATGGTGGATTAGCACATGTATCGGTTGATGACTATGTTTCACAGGTCATAGACATGGAGATGTCAAACCAATAATGTGGACACATGTTTAGAACATGGGGTTGGACTGACCCAACATGACACATAACAATTATACCTATGGTTCTCTCTACACAATGTGTACGCCTTGTCCTTAGACCTAAGATTGTCGCATGTAATTGAGATGTGAATCGACCTACTTAGGGGCTATCAAGCGCTACTCAAATGGCGGGTAGTTATAAAGGTAGTTTTCGGGTTTGTCATGAAGCATCTTTGCGAGGCATGGTCGATCAAGATGGGATTTGCCCTCTCTACAGAGAGATATCTCTCGGGCCCTCGGTGATCGGATCGAAAATGCATGGCCATGCTACTTAAGGTTAAGAGTTAACCTAGTAAGGGATTACGGATCACAAGATCGAGAAAGAGTGGTCAGCTTGGAGCTCGACCGAATATCGTGAGGCAAAGGGATTGGCATGTACATAACGTTGTGTTGGTTCGTCCGATATGATCTTTATGTACGTTTAGGAGTTGGGACGTCTTGCTAGAGGCCGCTACCAACTATTGACCAAGTATGTATACTCGTGTCATGTCTAAACGTACGTGAACCTAGAGGGTCACACACTTAAGGGGGCTGAAGCTTAATTCGGATTAGATCCGAATTAGACTGGGCATTGAGTCCTAATGGGCCTCTATTAGTAGAAGCCCATTGTAAGGACGTCTATAAAAGGAGGGCAAGGGCGCACAGGATGTTTGAGAAGTTTTTCGTGACATCCTCAAACCCTGTCCGCCACCTCTTCCACGCCCTAGTCGCTCGCGCGGATCTAGCAGTTCGGCGTGCGTCGCTTCCTCCCGTACGTGTGGATACCTTTGGAGGCGCTGCATCTGTAGCGTTTGGACGAACCGCAAGAGCGGTATGCGTGGGGCGTCGCGGCGAGGACGTGGAAGTAGTACGACTACTTGCCGACGTCTTCGCATCAACTTAATACGACTACTCGCCTTACGACGTGTTGCATCGGTTTCGCGACTGCGGCGTCTAGTGGTAAGACCGTGATCTATAACTGCAGTGATCTTGGTTTACGGGTAGAATTTTTATTAATTTGCGCTAGTGTAGCCTACCCATAGCCTTACAAAAAGGACTTACGACCATAAGGTGATCGTAGAAGAACTTACGATCATGAGGTAGTCGTAGAAGATGTTACGACTCCTACTTCTCCCTTATGAACATTAAGGGGTATACTCAATAACCATATAATGGCGTCATTATCCATAAGGATTACATATAAATAATTAAATGATGATTTCTAGATCCTCGTCAACATTCTACTCCCGGGTGTAGTTACTCTTACCTCTAATATACCACATAAAAGAACTTGACATACTCCTTTATCACTTTGGGCATACTCATATACTAATTATAAGATACTCCAATGCGAACTACACAAAAAATTTGCAAGAGAGTCCATAGTTTTAGCATATTTTGTAAATACCTTAATATTTGCACATAAAAAGGAGTATGTCTAAAAAATTATGCACACCACCCATACAAATATGTAAATACCACCTAAGTGGTCTTATATACTTGTATACTACATATACATACTCTCGGTTGCGTAAGATACTCCCTACATTGTGAGATACGAAATATAGAGTAACTACTCCCGGGAGTAGAAAAAGCTTCTCTTTTCGTACTCAGGAGTACATACTCCCACTTCGAATATACCACTTAAACGATTATATGTTTTTTCAGTATACTTAAGTACCAATTGTAAGATACTCTGACGCGACTTGATTGGATTTTTTTCCACTAGAGCCATTTATTTTTGCTATATACCTTTTTTCATATATAGAAGAAGTATATACACAATTTTTGCTATAAAAGGCGGACTTTAATGATTTTTTTTGTGGAACTCACTTTGGGGTACCATATTATTATTATGAAAGTATGCTCAAATTGATAAAGGGTTATCACCATACGATACGATTTAAGTGGTACATGAGAAGTGGGAGTACATACTCTCAGGAGTACCATACCATTTATATATATACTAGTCCAATGCCCGTGCTTTGCTACGGATTAAAAAAAATCATATCTCATCAACCGCCGTCGTGCTCGAGCATACAATGTAAGTGATCCGCCGATAACCCATTCTTGGAAAGATCGATGAAATTTTTGGGCTTCTTGCGCACTAGCTTGGGCAGTTGGGGTGTGGGGGGAGTGGACAGGAGGCTATGGGTGACCAACCGTACGCACGGGAGAAACCGAGAAAGAACGAGATCCAACGGCTCACATCTCACGAAGAAAGATAGATCTAACGACTCACATCGCATGAGGGATATATATTTATTTATATATATATCACTTAAATCGTATGATGATACCCCTTTATCAATTTGAGCATACTCTAATAATGATTATAAGATACCTCAAAGTGAGTTCCATGAAAAATTTCATTAAAATCCATTTTTTATAGTGAAATTTGTGTATATACTTTATATATATATATATATATATATATATATATATATATATATATATATATATATATATATATATGAAAAAGGTATATAGCAAAAATAAAAAGCTCGAATGAATTTTTTAGTCAAATCGCATTGGAGTATCTTATAATTAGTATTTAAGTATACTGAAAATGATAAAGAAGTATAATATATTTGTTTAAGTGGTATATTGAAAATGTAAGTATGTACTCCTGAGAGTACGAAACGGGCGTCATATTATATATATATATATATATATATATATATATATATATATATATATATATATATATATATATAATTCAGATCTTAATGTCTTAATACTAATCTTGATCGTTGGATGTGGGAGCATGCATGGTGTTTAATGAAGACGCGTTAATAAAGGTGTATTGAATGTGGCGGCATGCAAAGTGATTAAATGGTTTAGAGGTGGGAGCCGCATTAATCTTGGTTGTTCAATTTATATCCAACGGTCTAGATTAGTATTAGCACCAATATTTAAAGCATACTAAACTATTCATGGTGGCTGTGAATAATCAATTGGTTAATTAAGCCCTATATTTAGCATGAAATCCCACCCAAAACAATCTTCTCAATAAATGCCCATATGCATAATTAGCATGAAATTGATAGTCACTTGTTTATGTTGGAAGCATCGGCGGTGCACTAAATCTTACAGCTAATCGTGGGTATTTGAAACAGTCAACTAGTGGTGCCTGGTACTATAAATAGCCCCTTAGGCCTTAGCGACGCAATGCTGCAGCAGACACGGAGGCTCCCCACCCAAAACCATGGCCTCCCGCAAGAACGCCTCATCCGCCACCGCGACGCCGGCCTTAGCGGCGGCGCTGCTGCTGCTGCTCCTAGCGACGACGCTCCTCTCGTCGGCGGCGGCGGTACGCCCCTACCCCGACCCGCACAATCCTCCTCCTCCGCTGCAGCGTCGTACCAGCATAGATTTTCGGGTGATTTGGGAAGTCCCATCCGGGCCGAACACCATAACGTCCGACCCGCCGCCGCCGCCGCCGGCTTCACGCTTGCCCTATGAGACGTCCTTGCCGCGGAGGATCATTCCTCCCTCCGGGCCCAGCGGCGGGAGCTCCGACGAGCCGCCGCCGCCGGCTTCACGCTTGCCCTATGAGACGTCCTTGCCGCGGAGGATCATTCCTCCCTCCGGGCCCAGCGGCGGGAGCTCCGACGAGCCGCCGCCGCCGGCTGCGTCGGTGAAGCCATGGTGGTCGGGCTATCTGAAGAACTAGCTAGCTAGTGGCAGATCGAGAGAGTTTGTTATGCATTATGATCAGCGTGCAATTAATTCAGCAGCATGAATGAATGATAATAACATGCATGCCGTCTAATACTCCCCCGTTTCGCAAAATCTGTCTACGGTTACCATGCGCACAGATCAAAAAATCATTCAATCTACAAAGAAAATTGATGAGAAATAGCCAGACTAGCTTATCCCTAACAAATGATATACTACAACCATTTAATATCTTCTAAAGTATTTAAGTAGGGGAAGAGAGTTGAAACATTACAGTAATTACACTACTAATTATTTCCTAAGACCATATACAAACATAATAAAACGAAAAGAGTATTATTGTTCCATATTACCAATGGGCGCAAACCGGCGAGGCCACGATAGCGCAGCGGACGGTAGCCGGCCTGAGCCATAGGCGGGAGAAGGTTTTCTTTCGGCCAAGATTGACATTCTGAATTATTATTATTTTCATTTAGTGCATTTAGCACACAAGATCAACAATGTACGTACTAGTATCACCAAAAAAGGATGGAAAGAATTAAGCAGCAAATCTTTATGATAATATCTAAAGCATTCTAAACTTCACTGTACATATGTAGACTAAGTTTATATGGCGTATTTAGGCAAATCTACCTAAATGCCCCCCCCCCCTCTCACTTTTTCATTACATTATAACTTCACTGTACATATGTAGACTAAGTTTATATGGCGTATTTAGGCAAATCTACCTAAATGCCCCCCCCCCCTCTCACTTTTTCATTACATTATAAGGGCAAGAAGGTAAATATCCCTTCATGCCCCTATAAATAAAGCCCCCCGGTCATGTAAGAGGGGGGTGGCTCACTAGTACAAAACAGGTTAATCTGGACACATATGTGATACGTAATTATCACAAACGGTCTGTAAATAGAACCGTTTGTAATAATTACATACGTCACATACAGTTATTGTTAAAAATCGTCTACAAAATATCACAGATAGTTCTCAACAATAACCGTCTGTGATATTATTACCCGGCTACTTAACAAATATACCATAAATTCAGAAACTGAAGGATCCATATGGCTGTGAATTAATCAATTGTTTAATTAAGCCCTATATTTTGCATTCAAATGAGACTCTATATATTGCCCCCTACAGCGTTGCAACGAGGCTCACAACACAGCAACCACGGGCACGAAGACTAGTAGTAGTAGTAGCAAAGGGACCCGGCCTCAGCCCCAACGACCCACCACCGCCGCTGGCGGTTAGCACAGGCATAGACTTATCACTTCTCAGTACTGAGGAAGGTTCCCAAGGGACCCGACCCCAGCCCTAACGACCCGTCGCCGCCGTCGGCCAGCACAGGCTTAGACCTCTTGGTGCTGACGGCCAGCACATGCATGGACTTCTCGGTGGTGAGGAAGGTTCCCAAGGAACCCGACCCAGCCCCAACGACCCGCCGCCGGCGGCAGCTGCCAGCACAGCATAGACTTCTTGGTGCTGAGGAAGGTTCCTAAGGGACCCGACACCAGCCCCAATGACCCGCCGCCGGTTTCTCAAGTGTAATGGTTGCACCACACAAAACTTATTAAATAAAATAATTAAATAAAAAAGCAGTGGTCCACAAGAAAGTCAACAGAGCAACATAGGGGCGTACAAAATTCTGCGGAACAAGACAAACGTGTGGGTCAAATATTTTTCACGCGTGACATATCCAATTGTACGTACTCGTCGCAAGAAGCAGCACAGAGAGGTTGAAACGGATATAGCAAATTTAAAAGATTAGCTAGGGACCCTGAAAGATTAGAGTACAAAGCGAAGGCGTGAACTTGATACCGACGCGCATGCTAGTAAGCATGGAAGGGATAAGCATGCTACTTGAAAGATTAGGCCCAATTACAGGAAGGGATAAGCATGGACGTTCCACCGGAAATCACGTAGTAGTGGCTAGTGGCTGCCTATAAAAGACCCTGCCATCTTCAAAGAGATCGAGAGGAACACACACACACACACACACACACACGCGCACTGCTGGAGAGATATCCGATTCTACTCGTCGCAAGTAAGCTTATACGAGCTAGCATATTTTATTTACCGCAAAAGGGCCTCCTCCAACCTGGTGTTAGTATCATTTTCCATCTTCCTCTTACAGCAAGCTAAGAAGAGATTTTTAACTTCCATCATACCTTCCAAAAAATAAGAGCCTCCAATACTAACTTCAACTTGAGTTCAAAGTTTTCTTACTTAAATATTTCATCTCCTGCCGTTGAACCCCATCATATTCTAATCTCCACAACAACTTACATAGAAAAGCCATATTCATGGTTTTAAGATCTAAAACACCTAAACCACATTGATCCTTTGGCAAATATACCTCTGTCTAACTAACCAAATGGTATTTCTTCTTGCCTTCCACAAAAATCTAGACCTAAAAAAATCTAATCTTTTTCTAACCCCTACAGGAATTTTGTAGAAAGACATCATTCTGGCTTATCCTTGCGACGATGATTAAATTCCTATATATTAATTAATAGCCACATAGCTTATGTGGTCGTGAACCTCGGAACTAACGACTCCCGTGGTCGTTAGAATTCTAGAGGTCGCTCTACAAGTAACCTGGTCGGAGGGGGTCCTGTACCCATTGCACAACCAGATAACTGCTCGTAGAAGTTTTGAACTGGCACTTAGATCTAGTTTCCTAACTGCCCTTCTGTGTGGCGAATGGAACATGTGTCTCAATTGCTCCAACTCACACGACGTTTCCGGCCCTAAGTCACTGACAATAACGACCATGTAGTTATTGTCTCTACTGATATCAACTGCTAATTAGTTGGCATTTGCCTAACTGCCACTGTTTCTACGACCAGACATGACACTTCTAAATGGCACCTCTTTCAGGAGTAACTGTCACCACTTCGTTAGTTATTTAAAGGAGAACACAAATGGCAGGAAGGACAATCACAATCTAACAAGCTGAATCGGCATCTACATCTGAATCCACACAAGACCTAGCGATCTAAAGACAATTAGAGCAGTAGCAAGCAATACACTAAGTGTAATTATGGCTAGTACACTGCCTTCTCAAAGGCACCCCCTGTAATAGCCAATTCATTGCAATAAAGAGCAGTCTCACTATCATCCAGTAACTCTTTGTCATTTTTCTCTTTTTATTTCGTAAAATCGGCGACTCGATCGTCGACAGCTAGCGCTGACCGTGGGGAAGAAGGCGTTGAGTTGTTGAAGATTTCTTCGCTCAGAAATCCTCATTTCCATTATGTTCCGCTATCGCTTATGCGGTCATGGCAGTAACATGGGATGAAGATAATTGATTCGACTTGGCGGATCACTCTAACCTCGACATGGAAAACTTATTGTTTATTTCATGTAACATCTACACCATCATTCATCAACATCACATGCATGGAGAGAACGTGAAGCAAATATCGAAGACGATGACCATCGCACAACTTAATTGGAGGTATATATCTCGTACGTCCACCTCATGGGAGTAATTAACTAGGAGTCTTCCGAGGCGCTAGGAACCAGGAGACCACATTGCCAAGTCATGGAGCGCATAATAATAATAAGGGATTTGTATTTTGTAATTCTATGGGAAGTAATAAAATGTATGCTTCCTTAGAGCGTCTTCAATAATTAGAGATAATCTTATCTCTAATATGTGCTACATTATTTTTAGAGACAACATCTCAAATATATAGTCTCTAGCACGCTCTCTAATATTTATATTTTATAATTTTCTTTTGAAACGGGGTGATATGTCAACTAGAGTGAATTAATATATCATGTCTTGTTTCGCATTATTCTGTTTTGTTTCGCGTGCACAATAGTCTCTTCAGGAAGAGACGACGTGTGCTCTATTTCCTCTCACTCTCTCCTGCACGTAGGATTTTTGTTAACGTGACATAGCTAAGAGATGATAATAAATACACTATTAGAGATACCTTTAATATCCCCACATAAAAATCTTAAGCGATTTCTAGTGTCAAATAATACAGTGCGCACGCCTTACAGATCCATGATATACCGTACTGCGCGCATGGGTAATAACATATACATTTCTAGCGACAGGATTCCCCACGTTGGAGCGTGAAACAGCTCAGAATTTTGAAATTTGAAAATTTCTGAAACTTTTTTTTTCAAATTTGAATTCTTTTCATTTTCGAAAATTTTCACCACGCCGCCGAATCGCCGGCTGCACCGTTTTTCCTTTTTCGAAATCCGCTTCTCATGGCCGCCGCCGCCTCGGACCCCGGCACCGGCGCCTTCTTCCCCGGCGCCTTCTCCTTTCTTCTTCCTTCCACCTTCTTCTC